>CM037851.1:309627420-310320020 GCA_021234595.1 Delia radicum | reverse complement strand
TGAAGAAAAATATTAAATTCTTCTTAGTTTAAACGAGCTTAAGATCATTATTTATTTATTAATTAATTATTTCCATTACTTCGTCTCCACATTGGGTGACTTCTTCAGGGAACGTTTTAAGAACAATATTAAAGTTAGTATCTAGTGGTGACACTATGTAAATATAGCGCGACAAAACGTGTATTCCTCTTATATTTGTGTTACTCCACTACATTTGCCTTACTCTCATCAAAAACATAAAAAATTAATTTTTAAACTAGTCATCCCTATCAGTGGGTTTCCATACTACTCAGTGTCGCTCAATCTGCTTTATTTTTATTTGTTCGTAAACTCGCACGGAGCAAATGAAAACATGTTGCAGAAATTTAAAAGTTTGAATTAATTTTTATCACGTTTTTTAATAATAATTTAATTTTTTTAATTATTTCAAATATTAATAATCAAATCAGAAAGATTTAATAGGCAATAACAAAATATAAGCCAAATAAAAGTGAGTGTTCTAAGCAACCATTTTTTTTTATCAAGCATGTTGCTGAGAGACGTGGGAAGTGTACTCTCTATATTTGTATATATTCTTTGTCCCTATCTAAAAAGGGTTTTCATATCAATATAATGTTGTATCTCATCTAAAGTTAATAAAAATGGTATTCTGACAGTGAAGAATATGTTTCTTGAAATATTTGTGTTTAGTTTTAGGTTAGATCACAAATATTTTTTGTTTATAAAAATAACCAAACAGCTGTTTACGAGATAATCAAAATCGCGTCAAACGCATGTAAACAGTTTGGCGCTACGAAATAACCCCCAATGAAATTAACAACCCAAACGACAAATGAAAATAACCCCCAATGAAATAAATCCCAAAAAAAATGAAATAAGTCCCAACAAAAAAAAAAAATGAAATAATACCCAAAAGAAATGACATATTCCCCCAAAGGTGAAAATGAAATAACACCCAAAATTTGGGGGTTGTTTCGTAATGAAATAACTCCCAAAGGAAGAAAATGAAATAACCCCCAATGAAATAAGCTCCAAAGAAATGAAATATGTCCCAAATTTTTTTATTTTTTGTTTTCATATTTTTGATTCTTTTGTTACAACTGTTCAGTTTTTCTGCGTGGCGGCCGTGCGGCCGATCTTAGGGTTTTCTCTCTCCATTAGGACGCCGGCAGGTGGCTTCGCTGAATACAGTTTTCCTGCGCGCGTCTCATTATCTTCCCTAGTGTGACGCGCGCAGGGAAACTTTATTCAGCGAAGCCACCTGCCGCGTCCCATGGAGGAGAAAACCCCTAAGAGCGGCCGCAGGCCCTCCACGAAAAAACTAACAAATATTAAAAAAATTTCACTTTTAGCAAAATGAAATATCCCCCAAAAATATGAAATAACCCCCCAAAATAATTGCATATGAAATAATCTAAAAAGAATTTAAATTTTGGGCTTTATTTCATTGGGGGTTTGCTTCATAATGAAATAATCTCCAAACCGTAAGATGAAATAATCCCCAAAAAATTAAAAAAACCCCCAAACAATTTTATGCAATTTTTTTGGGGGTTATTTCATTTTTGGCAGTTGGGGGTTATTTCATTGGGGGTTATTTCGTAGCGCCAAACAGTTTTGAGATAATTCCAAATCTCATAGCTAAATCACTTAAAAAACTTGATTGTGAATGGGGTATTAGATATAGAAATAGTATAATCGACTCCGTATTATCTTTACAGTTAAGAAACGAATGTTACAAACGAAATAAAAAAACCAAATATACCACCAATTCATTGTATGTGGGGGAATTTAAAACAAAAAATGCAACTGTAATCTATAAAAACAAAGTAAATTAATATAAAAAAAATATATTCATTCATTCACATTTTAAACCGACATTTCGACATTTATGACAGCTTACTTTATGAAAAAGTCAAGAAAAAAAAGAAGGAAGAATAAGAAGAGTGGTTGTTGTTTTAGCATACAGTTATATACTCTCTCCTACATTCATAAGATGATATTTATGTATTGGAGGGTAGAGGAGGAAGAGGTCAAAAAGTATTTGAGGAGTATGCCAGAGTGGCATATCAATTACTATATAAACACAGGCACTGACTGACTAAGGAGGGGGGAAATATATGGATGGGATAGGGTGGATGTTAAACATGCACTTGTTGGTTTTGTTTATATTTGTTAGGTTTTAAATTGCATACAGCTGATTATACTTTAACCCCGAATAAGAATCCAAAACACCAAACAACATGATCTTTTGGGGGTTGATATAAATAGAAAAAAGCTTTTTACGTTGGGTGTTATTTATATCAATCATTTAGTATTTACTAGCTTAAAAACCTCGGTAGTTCGTTACCGGCAATATTTATATCTCTTGATAAGATTTATTCAATTTATATCTCTTGATAAGATTTATTCAATATTCTCTTTAAAAATTGTTTTGAATCGTGTTTAAAAGATATGTTTGCCTTTTCAAAAAAAAAAACGCATTAAAGAAATTAAATTTGCCAAAATGCTAATTAACAAATTTGTGAAAAATAACTTGATGTAGGCTGGTTCTATCCGGATTCCAAAAGGCCGTGACAAACTATTCTTAATTTTTTCTTTATTTGCTATATTTTTTTGTTTACCGTTATATGTAATTATTTACTTAGAATACTATGTAGGTAAACCCCACTGCAAATGTAGTTAAAAATAAATGAAATTTCACTTAAAGCAAGAACGACTTACATTTCAGCAAATTCAACTAACATTATCATTTGTTTTTTACTGTTCAAAAAATTAACCACAATTGTAGTAAAATAAACCACATATGCAGTAAAAAAAGAAAACAAATATTTATTTGTTTTATTTTTTTAAATAAAAAAAAAACTACTGTATAAAATGAATGTGAAATCATAATACAGGAATATGATGTGGTTTGCTTTTTAAATGAACAACAATTTTAGTCAAAGCTGAAAACTTAAAATAAAGATACTGTATTACAACTAAAAACAACTACAAATATGTACAGCAGAAATTCCCTGAGTGTAGTTTTGATACACTAACAAAATATTATTACACAATTTTTCTCTTAAATCAATTAAGTAATCTGTTAAATTTTACACAATAACAGAGCAGTTAAAAAACAGTTATAAGTTTAAAAAAATGTTTGTGTAATATTAGAAAAAATAGCAAAAATCATTTGTAATTATACCCAGCGAAAAAAGAGTAGAAAAAGATGTAGTAAAATCATCACATATACGGATTCAGATGTAGTGCAAATTGAGGTGAAACACGCATGATTTTAACATGGGGTTGTCATAGGACGGAAGGTTATGCAAATTCCGCAAACTTCACTTGATTAAAAGTACGATGTATAAGGTTATGAAATATTGCATTTTTAGGTGTCTTTTTTTCATAGAACTTAATTTGTTATTTTTAATTAGTGGTTAAGGTGTGATGCCAAGTCACATCTTATTTAACGAGTGATAATATGGATTTGTAGGAGTGCTTAAACGGTTATAATTAAAAAACTTTTAAACAGCTGTCCAAAGCGAAATAATAGTTTTTCGGTCAACTGAAAAGAAAGAAAACTATTGTTATGTCTGATATTTTGTAATCATTGTTTGTCAAATTTAAAGGTCAGAAAACGCTAATTCAAAGCGACATCTAGATAAAAAAATAGTTGTTAAAAGACACAAACTCCCGGTTCCATTCGAGTATGTCAAATACCGAAGTGTAACCGAACATTCGTGACATTTCTACTAGTTAGCCTTGTATATAATGACATTATATGCTATGTTTAGGAACTGATCTAAATGTCCAGCATTAGATCAGAAAAATCAGCAGTAGTAGCCAATCTGTGTGTAATGAAAATGTTGTTTCTTTTGAACTACCTCGCATGATTTTTGCTGGGTAGTTATGCAACGCAGTGTAGTTGCATTGTATGTAATGGTGATAGCGATTCTTAATTCAACGCCACGGGCTTGCCAGATAAGATATCGAAATGATTTAAACGGGCCTCTATTTGAAATTAATAACGCTATTACAATCGGTCAAAATGACTTTCTGTAAAAGTGAAAATACAGAGTTTTTTGCACATATTAGCCCACTTATATGCCTATAGCAATACACAACACCATAGCTTTCTAATGGTGTATCATTTGTGAAGATCCATTAAGTGATTTATCCAAACACTCGGGACAAACGGAAGTGTGTAAAAAAAGTATATTTTATTAAATAGTATAGGTAGAAGAATAAATAATAGCTAAACTACCACTTGTATTTAAATTATTTTAAAAGGTCAATGAGTAAAAGGTCAGTAATTTTGACAAATTTAAAATAAACGCCCCATAAGACAAAATTTTAAATATTAAACAAAACGCCTTTAAAGTCATAATGTCGTCGTATAACATGCATACAGTCAGCCTTGAAACATCCTTTTTTTTTGTAACTATAATCCTTAAAATTTCTTAAATTGTCATACATATTATGGGTTTTTATTTTTAGGGTGTTCATGTGTGTTGTTTTGAGGCACACATATGGAAAGCGCCCACATTAACTGACCGCATTGTTGTTGTTAGTCTGGGCTTCATATTACATGTCGTCAATATGTTTGTTACTTAAAACGGCGCCCTCATAGTCGTACATTGTATCTTCAACATTCTTGTCGTTGACTACAAGGACTCACACGCTGTTTTGTATATAGACGATTTTGATATTTTTAAAATTTTTTGTCTATTGGAAGATTTTTAAAGTTTTTTAAGTCTAGACTCTAGACAATTTTTTTGGATACTAATTTATCATTATGAATATTGCGCAAAGATTTTAATTTTTTAGGCGACTTTGATATTTATTTGCCGTTTTTCTGGCGATCATGTAGAGAAAGTGCATTATATAAAGCGATTTTTATTATATGCCGGTTAAATAACAGGGAATGGAAAACATATAAATAAATCAAAATAATCAGCCTTTGATGTCCACCTTAAATAAATCTCATTATGAGTAATATTCCCGATCCTAAAGAGCAACTTCACCAGAGGAACAACACATCCATTCTTAAGGTGTATTTAATTCGGACTTCAGAAAAATTTCGCTTAGAACGAGGGCAGAAAAGTTGTGGATAGCTGTACAAATTCTTTCGGAAGGTTTCAGCCAAATCAGAATTGATCTTGGACTTCGTACGATAAAAACTTATATGTTTTTCTCGCTAATAAGAAGAAAGAATGAAAAATAATGTATACAGCGTGAAAAAATTTCGATTTAAAAAAAATTTTATTTGTTTCAAAATTCAATAAATTTCGACTATTCTGAAATTTTTTAAAAATATGTTTACACATTTTACAACTTGTCCACCTCTGCTCTTAGCGAAGTAAAATATGTCCCAATTTATTATGGACATATCTTAGAGGCTAGATAATACTCTTAAGAGCTTACCCAACTAAGTTCAAGAGTTTTCTGCCCGATACTGCATAGTCAGCACCTTAATCTTAAAATCAAATTTAATCTTAAAACAGGATTTATTTGGAAAATACATTCCGTATTAGCACAGGATGCTAAAAATCACTTCTAAATACTCTAGTGATGTTGCTCCTCTTGCGTCTCCTTTGGAGCTCTAGTGACAAGTTAGTGTATGTGACTCTTTGTACACTGTCCGCCTCTACAGCAGAATTCCATAACTTACTTTCGCTAGGATGATATGGGGGAAAACTTCTTCCAAATGTTTTCTTACTGTCCAGGAAGCTAATATTAAGTATTTTATCCTTTCCTTGATATTTCCGTTACTGAAAAGTTCAATGAAGTATTTCGCATTTGCAAGAGTTTGATCTTCTATCCTTTTTATACATATATTTTTATTTAGAATAGCTCTGAAGGGATGACCCCTAATAATGCAGTTTCTTATATTGAATTTAGGAAAATAGTTTATGGGGAGGATGAACGAATTCTTTTTGTACGCTGTGCGATCTACTGGGCAATAGAGTACTAGACTAGCGAGTATTTCGAATGAAAATTCGGGCTTTGGAAATGAGTTCACTTATCGCAGCAGAAAACAGGGTCATACCACATACAACCCAGATTTCGACGATTCTTCAATGAGTCAATCCTATTGTCACTGATTACTGATAGACTTTGAAGGTCCTGCTCATTTATAGGAGAATTCTATCTTCGATAAAGTATAGGTAGTATAAATAGTGAGTAAATCAAAAGGATTAAAGAACTTCTTGCATGGAGGCTCTTGAAGGCTTATTTCGGTAAATGAAAATCGCGCTTTTTCCAGACATCAGACTGAATTTTCTTGTCCAGAATTTCAAGAGTATCCTATTCCTCAACATTGGTACCATCCAATTGAACAAATGATAGTGCTGACCCATTGGCAAATGTTGCTGTCATCTGCAAAACAGTAGATAGTGTTAAAAGTTTGACCAAGAAGGTCATTAAAAAAAATAAGAAATATGAAAGTAAAAAGAGAAGTAAAAAAGGTGCTTTTTCAGAAGGCTCGGAGTAAATCAAACAAAGCCATTACCAACACAAAAAGCAATAGCTATGATGCAAGAGTGCCGTGCCACACACGATCGATAGCCTTAGAAATATACAAAAATGCTCCGAAGTGAACGCTAACAGGTCTTTTGTGGAATAACCTCTGCTGAAGGTATACTGCTAAGAAGTAAGTTAGACTCTAGATAATTTTCACAGTGGTAATAAACCATGCTATCCATCATCCTCCAGCATGGGAAAAAGACTCTCGCACGGTACGAAACGCTAAAAAGATAAGTCGACCATTGTGAATTATTCACTTTGAGGTTCAAAGAACTGACTTGAGGATTCTGTAGATTATAGAATTTCAACAAAGATAAGATAGAACTACTCCTTATGAAGTGTCTCTCGTTGCCAATATCATTGCTTTACTATTCTCTATATGCGAGTTAATTTATTTTCCGTTTAATGATCGATGCTATACAGATATTGAGGAATGCTACTTCCACGCCCAACAACAATGTCAGTTGTGAAGATCTACAGCTTACGTCCTCAAGTAAAATTTGTTTATGGTGATAACAATAATTCACAGAAATTCTGTGATAACAACCAAAATATTCTGTAGCTACAACCGGACCATTCAATTGTCTACAAATACTGTTGCTACAACCGTGTTTGTTTTCTGGGTGTACCTATTAGTTGCTCATACTCTTGCTGAGGATTTCCGTTAGCTTTCCAATTCTTAAATTTTCCAATCCATTTTAGAGTTTTTATATATCACCTCAGAGGAAGGTTGCCAAAACAGAACCTGTACATGTCAACTAATTCGCCGTTCATTCCCGTAAAGTTGCTATTTCTTAGGACCCTTACCATAGTAATCATTGACGGACCCTGGATATAATCACCTAACTAGATATTTTGTTTCCGGTAGGGTATTTGCGGAAATTCCGTTCCATTATTCAATCCCGGGAATATTGTGCGGGATTAACCGAATTTTTTTTATCAATTCGCGCAATTTATATCAAATATTAAAAACTGTTTATGCTTTATTTGAAATCGAAACATCATTATTTAATTTTTTTTAAATTATTTTAAATGAAAAATATTTAACATTAAAGAATAACTATTAAAAATTAGTTAGAATTTTTGTTAAAGAAAAATTATTTGCAATTAAAAGCTATTTGTATTTTTGTAATTTTAATTGCCATTTTTTAAATTGTTTACTTCAATTAAATTAATTTAAATTTAACAATCTGAATTAATGAAATACTAATTAAAATAACGAAGTCATTGAATACAATTTTATGCACATATTTTTATAAAATTAAATGATTTCGAATTCGCCTAAAAATGTGTATAAGAACGATCACTTTTGAAATTTTGATTGAAATTTCTACGCGTTTTTTTTTTGTGCATCTGTATAAAACTAGTGAACCTATAAATATAAATTTTTTGATTTCACATTTTCAAATCATATTTTGAATTAAAAATGGAATTTCAAAATTCCATTAATGGAAATTCAAAATTCCATTAATTTTAAAATTCATGAAATTTCATTTGTTTTTAACTACATTTGCAGTTATCTTTACTTACATAGTATTCTAAGTTTACGAAATATTTGTAAAATGAACAAATTTTCGTGTATTTTACGAAAGTTTTTGTTATTTTTGCATTTTTTTTCGTATTTTTATACATGGATTATTATCAGTGTATCTTAAAATATTTATCTATTTGTTGTTCTATATTTTAAAATCAATACAAACAAATTGTCATTAAAATCCCGGTAAATAGAAAAAATTCAAGTGGAATTTTTCTTTTTAACGTTTCTAACGTTTTTGGTTACATTATGGTTTTGTAATTTTACTCTCATATATCATGCAATTGTTTTTATATGACTCCTAAAGATTAGAAATTTTAAAACTCAATTTTTATCTTGACAAATGACGCTCAAAATTTTTACTTCCTCTTATTTCGTTTTAAGCGCCGCCCGTTTACATTACTTACATAAACGAACCCAAAACGTAAATATACAAAAGCAAAAACGAAATTTATATTATAGTTGCGACAAAGGATCAAAGAAACAGAAGCCGTAACTTATTTGTCATAGGGTCCTTGTTTGTGATGTCAATCCTTTGCTTTCAATGCCTCCATTAAACGTTTCCTTAATTGACTAATGGGTGTGGGGTGTGAAGCGCCAAAAAACAAAAGAGGGTTTTAATTTTATGTCAATGGAAATGTTTAATATACAAATATGGTTGGATTTTGGAATAAATATTTTGTAAATAACCAAATTATATAACAAATTTGTTTTTAAATTGTTTTTTTAGACTATCTAACAAAATACATGCATATGTATGAGCTACTTCAAAATGTTCGACACCTGTTGAAACTGACTTTAGATTCCTCTTATTTCTGAAGGTTTTATAAATTGAGCGGAACGATGAACAGGGTTAGAAGACATGCAAAAGTTTTAAGTTGAAACGTCTTCACCAAAATAATCGATGGCCATTTGAAAGTAGAAAACTGAAAAAAATTGCTTGGAACTTACAAGAGTTTTTTTCATTCGTTTTTTTTTGTTTGCTCACAGTTTTTAAAGATTCAAAAGCAATACAACACAGAGAGAATTTCTTGAAAGAGTTTCAACAGTGGGTTTCTATCAGGTTTACTATTTTAGCATAATGGATGCTAGATCTAGCACTTTTTTTGTGATTTAGCAGTCAAAATTTAGGAATAAGAGCTAGATAGCACTTTTTTCCACGAATGTGTTTTTCACAATTTTTTTACATGTTAGAATTATAAATTTATTTATCAAACTAAGAAAAACTCTTGTACACGCAAAAAATTGTGTTTTTTATAAAAAGCTTTAAAGCTATTGAACTGATAGCAATATAAAGGTGAAAATGCTAAACTGCATTTTTGTTAAATTACACAAACTTTTTTTTTGGTAACTTATTCAAGTTTATGCTATGTTTAATTTACATTGAAATAATAAAAACTAAAAATTACAAAAAACACTTAGAATTTAGTTTGACATACACAAATCAATGTGGCAATATTTATTAGATATGACAATATAAATGTTACAACTTTTTTGCTGTGTGCATGTAAACCAATTTGGTTTAATTTTTTATTTTTGAATTAAACGTTCACTAAAGTTTTTAATTTCAATACAAATTATTTATTTTATTTATGAACATGTATGAACCTCATTCATGCTCATAAATGAAGTGATTCGAGGTCATACATGTCCATATAACACCATATAGGATTCATATGTGTTCATAAGAGTTCTTATGTGATCATACGTATTAATATTTCAATATTCGTTAATGCTCACATATGACCATATGTATATGGAAATGTAGAGACATGTATGATTATATATGTTTATATTACCTCAATTTTCTTTAATGCACACAGATGAACATATCATATGATCTCAAACAATGGCTTCAGAACATAGTTAGGTATCGAGAGTAAATCTCTGCGTTAAAGTGCAAAAGTTAATTTTTTTTATTCCTATCGGGTACAGCGCCATTTCGGTTTGAGACAACTAAAGCGCTGTATCAATTCCGCCAAAAACGTACATCAAATATAACATTTTAAAAAGCTTAATACTAAAATCGAAAAGTCATCAAACAATTTTAAGGTCTACACTCAGGGAACGTCTACTTTAAAAATATGTAGTTGTTTGGGTTGTAATACAGTTTCTTTATTTTTAATGTAAATGTCAGTAATTTGTAGAACAAATTTAAGTTTCTACTCACCTTGTAATTCATTTAAAAAAACAAACCACATCAAATGACTGTTTTATGATTTTACATTCATTTTTTTACAGTAGTTTTTTGTTATTTAAAAAATTAAAAAAAAATAAATGTTTGTTTATTTTTTACTAACATGTGGCTCATTTTTACTACAATTGCGTTTTATTTTTTGAACATTAAAAAATAAATGACAATGTTAGTTGAATTTACTGAAATGTAAGTCGTCCTTACTTTAAGTGAAATTTCATTTGTTTTTAACTACATTTGCAGTGGTCTTTACCTACATAGTATATATAAATTTTATGGAGCAAACAACATTTTCATAACCTCAAAAATTTTTAATTTTGCGAATTTAGTAGTTAATATGGTTTCCAGCTAATAACCCTGCGGGAAACGAAGAGTCGATTGATCCAAAGTGACAAATCTGTGATATATAATTTGGGGGCACGTCACGAAGCTGGTAAAACCAAAATTGTGGTTCACCAAAAAGTGTTAATTTTCGAGAAATGACCAATCACGTGACTATAGTTATGGTGACAAAACATTCACTGGTCGCTACCAGATATATCATGTAACTGGAGAAAAAGTAACATAACATCAAAGTGTACTGAAGCAACTAGGGCCGTTGCAGTTGAAGTTATTACTGGTCATTGAACTGGTTCAAAACCATTAGCGGTGGATGAAAACATGTAAATTAGTGACAAAGGATTCTGTCACTTGACTGCTACACAGCAGACATAACACTGAAGGAATTTTATCTGTACCGACTATGTGACAGTAGAAATGAAGACGTAACACTCCACTGGTTTAAAAGAACTGAACACGGAACTGTGACCAGGGTTACCAGATATGGCGATTCCTCGCCAAACGTCCCGATCTTAAACTTAATTCTTTGTTGGGTATAGACAAAATAAGCTTATTTTAAAATTGATTTTTGTTGTGCCTTTTTTAAGGTTTTTTTGAACAGGGGGGTAAGACACACTGTTTTGGAAAAGTGCAGTGATTGGTTCCGGAAGGGCTATTTATCAACTCGTGCATAATATGACATACGCTGAATAAAAAGTGACAGGCTACTCGCTAATTACTTTTCGCATGCCCGGCGACATGTACCCCATAGACCAGTGCAGTGGTACGTCTCAAAACTATCTCAGTCAAACTACCCCTATTACAGAACACATTGCGCTTAATATGTGACTAGTTTTCCTTCAAAAATTGTTCTCCACATCTAAGATACGTACACCTACACCAGTCACGAGATAATTTTTTTTCCCACTGGTTGTGTTGCATATTACATAAATCCGAAAATGGTCATACTTTGGCACTACCTACTTCTAACTTGTCCCGTAGTATATTCATTTCAGTCTGTATGGTGATAGGTTACCTTGGTCAAGTTATTCGATACGTCACACAGTGCTCCACAGGTAGCAAATTGTCACCTCCTATGACAAACCCATTTGACTGGTCTATACCAGTGACTGGTCCATTTCCCGCAGGGAAGTAACACTAAACCCAACTATATATCATTACACCGGCACAAAATGAGTGTTTTCCAAAATAATCCCGTTTTTCTTTTTAAATTCTAATATATGACAAAAAAAATAGTTTGAGTGTATTTTTTATATTTTTTGGTGATGTAATTAAATCCAAGCAAAAACTTTAATATTAATATTTTTAATTTGCTTGTAACTAAAAAGCGCCATAAGTTTTGCACCGTTAAATATAAAAGATTAATGCGAATGAATTATTCATGTTATAAAAAAAAATGTTTGAAAATATTTTACCTCAAAGTGTCAAACATTTTTGAAATTTGTCATATGTTTGTTTATATCGATTGACAAATTTCTATAAATCATAATTTATAAACTTTAACAATTTTGAGCTCATAACAATGAATATTTTAATAATAATTTACGAGTTCATGTTTATGTATTTTAAATTCCTTTTGTATGTTTAACTCCCGCCCTTTTTCAAATTCCGTTACAATTTCCACTACGCCAAGTGTCAAGTGTTTAATCGTTAAATTCTGTTTCATTAATCTCTGCTGACATTATTTTTGTATTTAGTTTATTCATCAATTGTTTTATACAATTTTATTTGATTTTGATGTGGGAATTTTTCTTAAATCATGAAGTTTCTATATCAACATTTTCTGTTTTATTTAATTTTTTTTTTTTTTTTTTGGTTTTTGGCGTTTTCATTCACTTGTATTTGCTTTCGTTTTCAAGTGCCCAGCAATGTTTGTGACAACTAAATATAAATTAATTCTATAACACTTGTGATTTTTTTCTTCTTTATTTTCAAAATCATTTTGTTTGTAATGTATCTTTTTTTCATATAAATATTTTGAAATTTGATCGGAAGTAAAAAAGTATTAATTTGTGTTTAATTTTGATTTAAAAGAATATAAAATTTATCAACATTTTTATGTAATATTTTTGTTTAATAATATTTTTAGTAAAATGTTAATACAAGCCGAGTAAAAAAAATTATATATACCGATATATTCTTTAATATAACAATATATGATTAATAATCATTGATTATAGAAAATAGCATATGTATCAATATGTATTTATATAAAGGGTCCAAATAACTTTTTTTTTTTTGAAAATGCTATAAAATAAAAACAACTAAATATTTTCTCAATTTCTTTTTTTAATGGAAAATAATTTCATTCAAATGGCTGCCTCGGCTGGCCATTCAGTAGCCTACACGATTGGTCCAATTTTTAAGCACATTATCGATTGTGTGCAGCTGTATTTCCTCCTCTTCAATTTTTGTGAACAAAAATTCGTTCAACATGGCCCGATAACGATCGCCATTGACTGTAACGGCCACTCCTTGCTCATTTTCGAAGAAAAATGGCCCAATTATGCCTCTGGACCAAAATCCGCACCAAACAGTGACTCGTTTGGGTGTATCGGCACACATTCTGCAACATTACGATGATTTTCAAAGTAATGTCGCAATATTTCCCAGCGTTGTTCTAGCGTATACACAACCATATTCGTTCAGCGGAAGGATAAAAATAATTATCTGTCAAATCAGACATGAGCTAAGTGTTACTATTCACGAAATAAGCACTAGTTGAAAAAAACGTTAGATAACGGACCCTTTATAATAATACTTTGAAAATATTTTAACAAAAAAATAATCATGTATAAACGCATCCAATCATATATAAAAAATATATTATTCTGAATTTTATATATGATAATACATGGTTGATAGATTTGATTAAATTTTTATAAAATTATACATACAATACATAACTATATAAAGGGTGTCCCAAGAAGAACGCAATTTTTAAATCGGGCAACATTCGAAGTGTCATTGTTTGACATTTGAACAATTATTATTGTTTGCTAGTAGAAGGTACGAGGTTAGTAAAAATGGAGCGCTACACGAATGAACAACGCATTCTCATTGTGAAATTGTTTTACCAAAATGGTGAAAGTTTTGCGGCTACAGTTCGCAAAAATCATCTTCAGTGACGAGGCCCATTTTCATCTTGATGGCTTCGTCAATAGGCAGAATTGTCGCATTTGGGGTGAGGGAAATCCTCGAGTGATTCACGAGAAGCAAATGCATCCTCAACGTGTCACTGTGTGGTGTGGTTTTTGGGCTGGAGGAATCATTGGACCTTTTTTTTATGAAAATGAGGCAGGTCAAGCGCAAACAGTCAATGGTGTTCGGTATCGTGAAATGATAACCAGTTTTTTCTTGCCTAGAATTGAAGAAATGAATGTGGAGGGCATGTGGTTCCAACAAGACGGCGCCACATGTCATACAGCCAGAGAAACAATTCAATTGCTGCATCAGTCATTTCCCGGTCGTGTTATTTCGCGTTTTGGAGATCAGAATTGGTCGCCTAGATCGTGTTTCTTTGGGGTTTTTTGAAGTCGATGGTTTACGCGAATAAGCCGACGACGACTCAAGCCTTAAAAGAGGAAATTGGACGCTGCATTAATGAAATACCGCAGCATTCATGCAAAACGGTCATTGAAAATTTCATTAAAAGATCGCGTGCGCGTGCATTTGTTTAAATATCTGTGTTTTATTTAAAATTTAAAAATTGCGCTCTTCTTGGGACACCCTTTATAAAACAAATATCAAAACGTCCTCTCTCATTTTATACATACTTTTAAATAATACAAAATTGAAAAAATTTCCTAAGTCAATTTCTAGTAACTATATATAATTTAAACATCGCAAAATATTTTACGAAAATAGTTTACAATTTTGCGAAATCGATTTCCTTTAAAAATGACAAACCCACCAGCAAACTTTTTTAGAACAGATTACCTATAAACGTGTTCTAGAACAGCTTCTTCGATCACCGGTTACATTGAACTGGGTCTAGAACAGGTTCCTGGGAGTCAACTTGTAAGATTTCAGTGTCTCAGAACCAGTTCAGTAAATGGTTCCAGAACCGGTTCTAAAGCAACTTGTTCTAGTTTGGAGGTAAATAACCTATTGCTAATAGGAAAAACTCCATATAAAAATAATCGGTTGTAAAACAGAAATTATAAGTTAGTAAAATACAGTATAAGTTGTTCGCAACACGTTGTTTCTTTGTCCCCTTATAAGAAATTTACAAAAATAGAAGGAGTTGTCATATTTGCATGAAAATTGGTTTCTTTTGTCAAAATTAGAAAAAAAAAAAATTTCGAGAAAATCGGCGTAAGCAAACTCACACCTCCCATACATCCTGAATTATGAATTTTGAATACAAGCTACAATTTCCACTAATATGTCGTAAAAATTGGTGATTGTTTTAGGAATAAAGTAGGTATTTTTTGTGACAATTTATATTTTGATCGCAGCAAGTACTCGTATAGCTGTCATATATCCTTTTTCATAAAAACGCTATAATTTTTTTGAAAAACATCCAATTGCGTTTTTGTTTGCAAAATAGTTGCAAGGATATGTACCATTTCCATATATCCTGCACTAGGTTAATTTTGAATAAAAGCTATAATTATTCTTACAACGTTTCAAAATTTTTTTATTATGTATTTTCAAAAAGGAATCTGTTATATGTTTGCCAATTTTTATTAAAGGCTATAAATCTTTTGAAAGTTATCCGATTGCTAAAATTTTTTTTTATTTTATAAAATATATTTTTTTTTTATAAAATAATTTTAAGGATATTCTAAAATTCCATATATCCAGAATTATGTAAATTTTGAATAAATTCTTAAATTAGAATCAGTAATATGTGTGACAGTTTTCATTTCAATCGCAGCAAAGACTAGTACAGCTCTCATATAATCTTTTTCTTAAAAGGTTATAATTCTTTTAAAAATTTATTGGATTGACACAACAACTTTGGTAATAGAACATTTTTTTATACAACGTTTACAACCACAAAAATAAATTTATGAATAAATAAATGCCTTTAAAATCCAGAAATATATGGTTGCAATATTTCTCCAAATTTTTATTTCGTAACCAAAAATTATTGTATTTTATTAAAATTAATTTCATAATCCTTTATTATTATAAATATTACAAGTGTTTCCTAATTTTGAACTATAGTTCACTTAGAATACTATGTAGGTAAAGACAACTTCAAATGTAGTTAAAAACAAATAAAATTGCACTTGAATAAAAGACATTTCAGTAAATTCAACTAACATTGTCATTTGATTTTTACTGTTCAAAAAATGCACCACAATTATAGTAAAATTGCGACACATATACAGTAAAAACTAAACAAACATTTCTCCTTTTATTTCTTCCTTTTATTTCTTCTGTATAGAATGAAAATATAATAGAATAGAATGAAAATCATAATACCCAATGTGAAAATTGATTCGTATATGAATATATATGATCATATATAGGCTTGTATATGATCATATATGCGTATAGCTGGACATATATGTTCATATATAGTTCAATATATGGCCATATATGGACTCATATACGACCATATATTTTCGGATCAGAAATTTGAGGTTACATGATAGTATCACGCATAACCATTTGAGGCATATGGTCATATATTGAACTATATATGGACATATATGGTAATATATATCAATTTTTACATGGGACAGTAATTTGATGTCGTTTGTTTTTTTTAAATGAACTACAATTGTAGTCAAAACAAATGACAGTTTTTTCACTTAAAAATAAAGATAATGTATTCCAACTTAAACAACTACAAATATTTCCCTGAGTGTATCTAAACTAACTACACTAAAAGTTCGCTAATTGTCACCTGCTTTAAATGTCGGTATGCTTTAAATGTCAACCAATAATATTGATGAAATGCAACAATAAACTTTAATCATTTTTATGTTCAGTCATGGGAAGACCTAAAATGAAAAAATATGGAAGCATTTTGCAACAAGTCGAAGCAACACAAACACAGTTGTTTGCAGATATTGTGACACGGTTTATAAACAATAAAATGTTATTAAATGACAAAATGTCCCGTTTTGGTGAAACGAGATATTGATCAAACGACTCCAGGTGAACTAACAACAATTTCAATGGAAAATTCGACTCAGTCCAGTGATGTTTTAAGCTCTTTGAATTCTCTCCAATCATCAAACTCATGCCAAATAATGACTGATAAGTATAAAGAGGACCTTCATGAAAAACTGTCCAAGGCTATTAATGTTGCTCCATTTTCAATGGTGAAACATCCGCTGTGGGTACAGTTTTTTGAAGAATTGCAACCTTCATATAAATTGCCAAACAGAAAGGCAATTTCCACTAAATATTTAAACAAACTATATAATAAAACAGTAAACGATATTACTACGCAACTGAAGTCCGCAAGGTACTGGCATCTCCAGTGTGACGGGTGGAGCAACATTCGTAGTGAAGGTGTAATAAATTTTCTTGTTTCTAAGCCAGATATATGGTTTTTTTCGTAGTTTGGCAACGGAAAGCAACAACATAGTTTTTACCCACCTTTTTGGTAAATACCCGGGTATTTACCAATTTTTACCCAATTTACCTATTTTACCGGGTATTTACCCTTTGCCCATCTCTATTAATGTATATCGTATTTTTTCAGAGAAAAAAAAATATTTTTGAAAAAAGATAGATTTAAAAGTGCATTGTGACGACGGAATTTTTCGGCAACTGCATAGTTCGGTTGCAATCACCAAAATTTGTGTTTGTGACAACCGAAAATCAGCCAATTCAACAGAATTTCGACTGTAAGATTATATTCCAATTCACCCTGGAATAAAGTTGATTGCGGCAACCAAAAAATGCGGTTGGCGCAACCAAACCTTTCGGTTGTCACAATGAATTTGTTTTCTCAGTGTTTATGTTAAACAAAATATATGCATTTTATATTTATTGGGTTATAAGAATTTTACAGTTTTTCCAAAATTTTGCCATTATAATAAAAAAAACATAACTCACAGCCAATCTTTTTATCTACAAAATTTTAATTATAAAAATGAGATTGAAAGAGTTTTCCAAAAAGAGGATTTACAAATCGATAACTTTTTTTTGTATTATAGATACAAATATTAATATTTTATAAAATTCGGATAATTTTTAAAATTTTATCCAAAAGTAATGTATACTTCAAAATTAAATAAAAAACATAATACTTTTTGTCCAAGTTTCTTTTTTTCTGGAAACGTAGATCGTTTTTAACACATTGAAGAAAAATGTAGAGATTACAAAAATATGACAGAAATTATAGATTTAAAAAGAGCTTTTTGAATTTTTTTTTTATTTTAATTTTACCCGAAAATAAGGTATATTTCACAAATTAATAAGAAAAAACATAATACCTTTCTGTCCAAGTTTTGTTCTATAACTTTAATGAAAAAAAAACCAGACCACTCCGATAACAATTGCGAGAGTTACCTCTATTTTCGTTAGTCTCACAATCTGAGACTATAAACATATGACTGAAATGAGTCACTGAAAACGAGTCTTACAAAAACAATTATTTAAAAATTTTCAGAGTAAAATCGGTACTAAAACCTTTTTTGAGTTAAATAAGAGTCCATTGTTTCCAAAAAAAAAAAAAAAATAATATGAAAATTGTTAAACATACTTTTTTTTTAAATATTTACTCAAACTTTGGTAATTTTTTTAATTTTATCCGAAAATAAGGTATATTTCAACATTTATTATTAAAGAAAAAAAAAATACATTTCTGTAAAAGTTTCTTTCTTTGTCTAAAAACATAGATGATTCTGAACATTTTGATAAAACCTAAGAAAGTTACAGACATTTTAGTTAGTCACACACACAGGGAATAAATTGGTTGGAATTCCATTGTGACCAACAAAATTTAATCATTATTTAATAATTGTAATTGTAAGTACTTAAAATTCATCATCAGAATAATTAAACTACATTGTAAACAGAAAATATAAAAAATTAACCAAAACACAGTCACATCATTCAAACTATTGGTTTTCCTTACCAATATTGAAAAAGTGTTATCTTCTACATTACCTTTAATACCAACAACGAATCACTTTCGGAGATTTTATCCCTTGAATAAAATATTTGCAGTTAAAATCGAATATTAGTTTCGCCTGCAAAAAAAAAACAATCACTCTATCTAAAATATAAGTTCTCGTTACCAATTTTAAAATAATATAAAGTTTTTTAATAGTTTTGGTAACTCTAATAAAATATTAAGATTTCTGTTGTACATACAAATCTATTCTTAAACAAATATTTAAATTTGAAACTAGAAAATATTCAAGGTTGAAATTTAAAAAAACATATTTGACAAACGGAGGATCGCCGGTTCGAGCCCAGTTCGAGGCATATAATTTATCTATTAATAAAATAAATTTTGTTGAACGCATGTGAATCTATTTATAGAATATTATAGTCCATACACATAAAATATTCAAGTGTTACAATAAAAATTCGAAATTTGTAAATAAATGTCGGTTGTTACAATAGTATTAAAATTTAATAATAGTGAGAGTACGTGGAAGCACAAAAAATCGGTTGGAAAAAATTAGGTTGCAGCTACAAAATTGTTTTTTGTGTGCAAAAGTACAGATTACAAAAATAAGACTTTCGGCACTTCTAAGAAAGAAATGCTTTCAAAATTTAGATATAAATTCGGTTATTTTTTTTTGAGTTGTCCTAATAAACAAATATACAAAAAAAATTAAGTCATTTAACATACTTTTTGTTAATATTCCATTAAATTTATGATGTCTTTAAGCAGCTAACAAAAAAAGATGCAATCAAAGGAAAAGCTTCATCATATCTATGACATGTTTCATAGATTTTCGTCCAATGCAACGTTTCATAGTATTTATGAAACATTTTATAAAAAATAAAATAAATAGAAAAAGTTCATAGAGACCGTGATATGGTCATTATAATCCTTTATTTTATGAAATGTTCCATTAAAATTGATAAAACTGTTACATTGGACGTTTAATTTATAATTTGTATTTGTATTTATTAAATTTGGTTTTCTAATACAACAAGACGCAGTATCTTATAAATTACAGTATTAGAATCAGACTAGTTATACAACTGAATTAGCAATTTTCGTTATTGGCGGAATTTCAGCAAGTTATTGAATCGAAGGTTTTTGTGATTGAAATGGGTTTTTATTTTATTGTGTGGCAAATGAAAACATTTTTTTACACCAAAAAATAATTGCAACATGTTGATAACAAATTGGAGCTTAAAACACTCACTTTTATGTTGCTTATATTTTGATATTTTCTATTAAAATTTAATGTATTTTAATTTTATCTTGCTTATTTATCGTTAATTAAATTTGAAATAAATAAACTCTTAATTAAATTATTATTCAAAAACATGATAAAAATTAATTAACACTTTTAAATTTCCGCAACATGTTTACGAACAAAGAAAAAGAGGACAGATTGAGAGAGACTGAGGTGCATAGAAACCCACTGCTATAATATACATGAAAAATCCAAAAATATACACTTAAACTATTTTTAAATTTTAAATTAATGTTAATTTGTATTATTTAATACATTCTCTGCACACGTTTTGCACAAATAACAATTTTTTTTTATTACAGTTGAACCTCCATTATCCAGACTTCTATTAACCGGGTACATCTATTAACCGGCATGCTGATGGTTTTTTTTATACCTCTATTAACCGTGTTTACCTCTGTTATCCGTGCTATTATTTTTTTCCTATACTAACCGTGCTTCACCTCTATTATCCGTGCAGCACACAAATTTATTTGCTTGTTTTTTCTTTTCACCTACCTAGAAAGAGTTAAAATTCGGGGAAAATAAATAACTTCTGTTAACCGTGTTTTCGATTATCCGGGCTGAGTCCGGTCCCGTGCAACCCGGATAATCGAGGTTCACCTGTAATTGTATTTAAAAACACGCATTTAAAAAGCACTAAAACCTATATCTCTTAATATCCGTTTTGCAAAAAAAAAAAAACTTTAAGACAGCACTTAAAAGGGCTTGCGCAGCTGGGATCCTCTATATTTTATGAGCTCGTTGGTAAAATAATATTTAATGTGATTTTTTACAAACAACTAAGAAAAATTCAATACAAAATATGCAAAACACGTAAAAATATGCAATAAAAACATGCATTTAAAGCTAAATAAGTAGAAATATGCATTTAAAGCGAAATATGCAAAAATATGCATTTATAGCAAAATATGCAAAAAATATGCACAGACAAATCGATGCCATTTTAACACAAACCCTTTGAATCGCAAAGATATTTTCTTTAGCCTGTTCTCTGTCCTGTTCTCCTGACTTAAGGAAAAAACATGCATTTGCATGAACTTCCGGTCCCTGGTTAATATGTATTTTTAAGGAAAAATTACTAAAAAATAAAATTTTGAAAATTATTCGAGTTACTCGAGTAATTTTAAAATCTTACTCGATTAATCAAGTAAGTTAAAAGCTTCAAATCGACTTACTCGTTTACTCGAACAAAACCAAACCCTCATAATTTGAATACCCTAGTAATAGTAAATACATTAGATGAAAGACGATTTTTGCTAAATAAATTTTAATCTTGTTAAAAAGATGTTATCACCTACTTAATAATTAGCATTAAATACTATTACCAGCTAATGAAAGGTCCCAGCAAAACCACACACTACCAAATCATGGGTAAAGTAATGTATCGCCATAGGGCTTTACTCACTATAATACACCTTAGGTTAGGTTAGGTCGAAAAGAGGATTCGGAGAAGGGAAATACTTCCCTAATCCGACTCAAGTCCCTGAGGACTTACACTTAAGCCAGAATGTGGGCTTGTTGTGCGCTCTAAACAATCGGTTCTCCGTCACCTTTCTACCCCAGGAACTCCGTCGCACTGACGAAACTCCTCAACTTCTTCCATCCTATGCCCCTAAGATCCCCCAATGTGGATATTGGGTCACTGGATAGTATTTCGACCCGGATCCCGGCAAATGCCGGGCATTCATGGAGATAGTGTTCCAAGGTCTCCTCGTCCTCCCCACAGGCCCTGCACACTTCCGAGTCCGCCCTACCAATACGGTGGAGATGGGCCCTAAGTGTCGAGTGTCCCGAGAGGATTTCCATCAAAAGACTCAGTTCCTTCCTACTGAGATTCAGAATTTCCTTCGTCTTGTTCTTGCCCGGGTTACCCCAGAGAATATTTGTAGTCAGTAAGTAGTAATACACCTTACTTTACTGATGAATTTTACAGGTGATGAGCCTAAAAGTAATGTGTGTCATTACCTAATAGGGGGTTAAGTAACTGGTTACATATATGGTTACCGGGTTCAAAAAATAATGGGTTTATAGATTTTCATAACATTATTAAACAATATTATTAAAAACATTTTTTTAATTAAATAAGTAAAATGGTCTCGCTGGGATTCGAACTTAGGGTCTTTTGGTTGTTAGGCGAGAACTCTGAGAACCACTGAGCTATTGTCACATATAATAATAAGTTACTTAAAATGTAAATGAATTGTTGTGCATCGAGTTTCCGTTTGTGATGTTAAAAATATACACCTTACCCTCATGCTTACAAAAAATCACAAAGTAATGTGTCTAAATATAGATTTTCAAAAAAATGTTATAAATATTACTTTACACTTATATTTCATGCATTTTGTAATTGATGATCGGTATAATATTTTTTCGAAATATTGTAAAAGGTAATGATGTATCATTATAAGGTAATCCATGATTACACAATTACTGGTAACTTATTAATAATGCTGAATGTAATTAGTGTCCATTACAAAGTAATGCATTATGTAACCCATTATCGGTAATTAATTATTTTTTGTAGGAGAATAATGATACAGTTAAGGAAAATAAATTACAAGGTAGTGGATTACTTACTTATCGCATCCATTACCAATGTTTTGCTGGGTTATTTGTTAATACTTTTGCGACACTTCTTTTCAAATTTGGTAAAATTATTTTGATTTTAACAAATGCATATTTCAAAAATAATACCAGTAGTAAAAGTTGCATAGATGTATGATAACATTTTTACTACAAAACAATTAACAATTACAAATATTTATGTATTTTGTATGATCTATTTAAGAGACAAAAACCTAACAAAGCAGCTGTTAAAAAAAAATCCCCTATTATAAAAAAAAAAAAAATCATCCTTTTTTGAATTGTTTGCTAAACCAGCTATGTAACAAAACAAAATTATCCTTAATCTCAAGTGATTTTTTTTGAAAAAATTTAAAATACGTTATAATCTTGTTTTCTTGTCTCTTTTTTTTATTTTATTTAATGACTCGATTTAATTACATTAACAAATTACAAATTACATTAGAAATATTTATATAATATATTATTTAGGCACAATTGTTTTTAAAATATACTTTTAAATTTAAAAATTCAAACTATAAATATTAGGTACTACAATTAGAGATTTGGAAAATATATGCTTAAATGAAACAAAAAAAAAATGACTACAATTTGTTTTCTTTTAATTGAACTACAAAAATAATAAAAAAAAAAATACATAAATAAAATTAAATATAAATAAAAAAAAAAATAAGATTAAGGGCGATTAACTTTTCTAAAAATAACCTTAGTTTAATTTTAACCATAGATATTTCCATATAAAATTGTTATTCATAACTACAGTTAAGCCCTAAACTTTGGTTATTTTGAGATAAGCTGGCAGGCCTAAATTAAGAATTTATTAAATATTTTTATAGTTATTAATGTAAGTGATGTTGCTGCTGCTGGTGATGATGATGGAGATGTTGTGACTGCATTAAATGACTGGAATGTCCAGGAGGAACTGCATGTCCCCACATTGATATATTTTGTGGTGGCATTTCGGTTTTTATTTTTAACGATGCTGGTCCATCACCTTCAATTTCTCCCCGTTTCGATTTGTAACGTCTATTTTGAAACCAAATTTTTACTTGCGTCGGTGATAAATTTAATTTTTGTGCTATAACTTCACGTTCGGCTCCGGTGAGATACTTTTTCAAACGAAATCTACATTCAAGTTCTAAGACTTGGGCTTGTGAGAATAGAACTCGCGGTTTACGTTTTGAACGTGGTTTGCCATTTTTACGTAGCTCCGATTTGGATGAAGTTACCAGAGAAATATCTTCTGTAAAGAAAAAGGCAAAGATTTCAGTAGTTAGCAACACTGTTTGATAAAATTAGGTTTAATAATTTTAACTAAATGTTCTGCAAATAAAAAATACAACGATTTTCCATATCTCAATTAGTTTTGTGTGACTTTTTCACCATTAACAATATGGTACTTTTTTAATGTTTTTATGTTTGAAGAACCATGATTAAATGGAAAAACCACTTGGGCAAAATAAGTAAAAATTTTGTTTTTTTATGAACAATAATTTTTTTCACTTTGTGAACAAAAGGTATCGAACAATGGTACCAATTGTACCAACCCTAGCTGTTCCCACTTAAAAAGCCCTAGGCTTAAAATTAATCTTTACCTTAACTAAAATAAAATTAAATCCCCATTATTTTATAGCGTTTAAAGAAAAGACGCCATCTTATTTTATTTGTACAAATTCCCTCCAAATAGCAATAAGTACCGTAGCCATTTTGCTTTCCCCTTAACCTGTAAAATATTCAAATTTAAAGGGTCTATTTTAGTGTTTTATCGATTTTTTCTTAAACATATCAAAGAAAACCCCCTTTTTTTCTTATTCACTCAAAAAGATAACTTAGTAGAAACTTAGTAAAACGTGTTGTCAGCGGCGTACCCAGGATTTTATTTCGGGGGGTCGCAATTTTTGTTTTTTAAATTTTTTTTTGTTTGAAAAGCATATAATTTTTTACATACGAGAGACTATATTTAATATTTTGTAGTGTCCGACCAAGTACTCGGCTTCGGCATTGTAGTTCGGCCAATTTTGGCCGAATTTGGCCGAACTACCGAACTTTTTATGATTATAATCATAAATAATTATTTATAAAAAGCACAAATAAATAACAACTGTGGTTATATTTACTTTTCAGAATTTACAAAAAAACTACATAAAAATACAACGCTGAATATGATAGAATACAAAAAAAAACACCGATATTTAAACATCAATGTGTGTGAAAAAATTTCAAAAAGCCAAAAGAGTTTAAAAAATATTTCCAGAAATATAGCTTTGCGATATAATTAAATATAAAAAAAAAAAAAAAATCGAGTGGTACGCACAGAAAAAAATTTAGCTATTTGCCAACTGAAATTCGGTTACTACAACTCAAATTCGGCTATTACGATTTTCAGACGGTTGGCACAACTTAACATTAGTTTTCACAATAAAGTTCGATTAATTCAACTGAATTTTAGTTGCGACACAAAAAATATTCAGAAATCTAATGTTAATATCGTTGTACTAACGGAATTTATAAGTTGTCGCAATGGAAATACACTTTTCAATTCGGATGGCACTTTATTTCTCTGTGTGTAAGTAATCCTAAAAAGAGAATAACAGGTTCATCAATTTGGGATAGACATGATGCAGTACCAGACTTAGAAGTAGCAGAACCAAACGAAAATTTTATTGAAAAAGAAATTAAAATGTTTATTACGGAGCCTTTAGGTCCCGAAATATAAATATATTTGAGTATTGGAATTCAAGTCCATTTACAAATATAAAAGCTGTAGCAATAAAATATTTATCAGCCCCACCAACTAGTGTAGCTAGCGAACAGCTTTTTAGCGCTGCCGGACAGCTGTATTCTGATAGACGAAGCAATTCACATGGTGTGAATGCGGAAAAATTACTTTTCTGTCATGACAGTATCAAACTTTTTAATTTTAAACATTAAAGTTTAAGTTTTTTTTCTCTATATCAACTTAAAAATCGATCAACTATTTTTCTTTGACTATAAAATATAGTACAATACAAATATTTTATTCTTTTTTTGTACTTAAAATAGTAAAACTATTTTCCAAATATGATTTTTGAAAAAATATACCTATAAATTTGTATTTTGTTTATGTTTAATTACTTTTTGGTTTAAATTTATTGATCTAAAAAAAACAACTTATATTTTTTTTTTATTAAAACAAAAAGTTCAGCTTCGGCCGAACATTGATATTATGGTCAAAGTTCGGCTTCGGCCGAAAAAAATGAGTTCGGTCGGACACTAATATTTTGTATCTGTCAAATAAGTTTTTGATGGGAAAGTTACCATTGAAGTTATACCCAGTTATGATAGCAATTTTGAAGCAAAAATGTTTTGACATGTCTTTGTGTTCTTAGTTTTTTTATATCTACAAAAAAGTTTTTTTTTTTTTTTGAAATATTAAAAAAATTTATGTATCAATTTAATTATTTTATTTTGATTTTTAAAGTGAGCTATCATATTAATTAAGATCCTTATATACTATTAACAAAACTCTTAAAATTTAATTCGACGATTTTGTTTCATAAAAGTGTCAATGATTTTGTCAGGTTTAACCTTTTCTCGATACACTGATGCAAGAGCTAGAGCACCAAGTCAAGCTTCGCCCATAGAATTCCTTAAATATGTTTTCACTCTTTTTAGGGTGGAAAAACTTCTCTCCGCGGATGCAGTTGTAACAGGAATTACTATCAGTAAATGTAAAAACATGTAAACGTTTGGAAAAAGCTCCTTGTTGCAATCTTGAATAGCATCTAGCGGACTCGATGGTCTTTATGGTAGTGTTTCCATAGATCAATTTCAGTTAATATAACATTAGTTTCAAAAAAATATTATAAATTCATTTATTACATACTAACCAAAACAAAAATAAAATAAAAAATCGAAAATATTTCGGGGGGGGCTTTGGCCCCCAGGGCCCCCCCTCTGGGTACGCCACTGCGTGTTGTAAATCAAGTATACTATTTTTCAGCAAATTTTTTGCTGAAATTGTGTTTTCAGCTAAAACTTTAGTTACACTTATTCATCACTTAACTGTTTTGAACTAATGTTTTACTAATATTTACTAATGTTTTACTAATTTATTTTGCTAAAAAAAATTGTGCTGTTAAGCACATTGAAAGTGTGGACGACAGCCAGATTGCAAGATATACGCAGCATTAAGTAGATGTCGCGGCATGTCATGATGTAGTAGAGACAAGGAAAAATATACTAAAAAGTACAACTCTTGTAAGGCATGTAAAAAAATCAACAACTTAAGATTTCTGTATCTGTCTTTCAAACATAATAAAACAAAAGGACGCCAACAATGAGTATCGTATACATATAAATTAAAAAACTTAAATTTTGTGTTGTCACTGGCTTGTCAAAGTAATTGTCTATTAATTAAATTAAAGACAAAAAAAAATATTTAAATTTATTAAAGATTAAATGTGTGTTTTTAAACTAAATGATTACAGTGAATTGTAATAAAGTGTGGTCAAATTGCAAACAAATATACGTTCAGGTAGACTCAGTAGTAGGTTACGTAATTTTGTATGTTTCCTTTTCCTTATTGCAAAAAAAGGGTTGTATATTTCATATTTCATATTTTTGCTGAACATTAGTAGACTGAAAAAAAATCAAAACATTTATAGAAAAAATCATACTTTAGTTAATTTATTTGCTGAAAATCATAAACATATTTTTCTGATTCTTTTAAAAATAATTCACAATACGTTACAAAATATAAAAATGTTCAATCTCAAACATTGACGACATGAATTAATGTTATATCTAAAAAAATTTAAATAATTATATATATCTAACATAAACAATATTATCTTTTAACTACTTACACCAACGTTAGTCTAAATAATGGTATCTTTTAAAGAAATGCAAATGCTGCATTTAAATATCTACATAAGATGTGTGTCCTTGTTTTTCGCATTAGTCTGTCTATCTGCCTCAATATTTATTTGCAATTTGATCACACTACATTATTAGTCTTTATATCCACTGGAAAAATTTGCCAACAAAGAATTTGTTTTTTTTTCTCAGTAAATGTTGTTTTTTTGTTTTACTTAGCGTTTTAAATTTATTACATGTTCCAACTTCACATAGAAAAAATTATTGTCAAAAAATGCCAAACTTTTGTTTGATCACTATCAATTAAAAGTTCAATAATACGTATTAAATGTTTAATTGAAAATGAATTTGGCGCACACACAATTTACGGTTTTCATATCGCATAAGGGTAACAAAGAAAAAATAAAAAAATTAAAAAAAAATATAATATCTCCAAAATTTAAAAAATAAATCTATTAAATTAAAAAATTCTCTAATATTTAAAAAATAAACAAAACTTTAAAAAAGAGGAACTGAAAAAATCGCCAAATTGAAATAAATTGCTAAAATTGAAAAAAGTCACTATTATTATTAACATCGCCGAAATTAGAAAAATGTCAAAAATCAAAAATATTTTCGCGATATAGACGTTTTAGATTTATTTAGGTGATTTTTTGAATTTGGACAATTTTTTAAACTGAGCGGTTTTTTTAGTGTTGTTGATTTTTTAAATTTTTTGCGATTTTTAATTTTCTTTTCAATTGTTTTTGGTAATTTTTTTTAATTTTGCTAATTTGTTTTTAATTTCGTTAATTTTGAGGATTTTTTTTTTAATTTTGATGTTTGTTTTTAATTTAGGGCGATTTTCTTTTTTTAAATCTTTCGGTTTTTTTTTCAAATTTTGACGATTTCTTCAAATGTTAGTGATTTGTGTGTATGAACCTGTCTTAGTTTCGGTTCTGTTAAATGAAATTTACTGGTACTTTTAACATGGGCTTGTGATATGAGGTGACAATTTCCACCTTTTGAGCTAATTAAGATATGTCGGAGAACTTGTCGAATATAACATATCACCAAACTGGTTTATGTGAATACGCAACAGAACGAGTTGAAAGTATCTGGTATGCAACAAGTCTCTTGTAAGGCATTATTTGATATGCAGCAGGACCAGTTCGAAATGAAATATTACGTCACAGTACTCAAGAAAGATATTTAGTAAAACACTAGTTACAGATTAATCGCAATGCCTTATATTAAAGACTTGTACAAAATTAATAATTTCGTGACATATCATTAAACTGCGATAGGCGAACAAGTTACAGAACAAATTAAAAAAAATTTGCATGTTACCTGTTACTTCTTATTCCACACGTGCCATATTATGTACGGGTTACTGAAAGAATCCGGACGGATCCAGTCACTGAACTTACCTAAAAAATTATGTCACATTACCTGTTTTTATAATATTGCACAAGTTCAAAAAAAAATATTTTTTATTAAATAACAGAAACAGGAATCGTCCAAATGCGGGTTTTCAGCCAAACTCTTTGATCGATTCAATAAGTTTATAATATTACAGACTCTACCCTATAGAAA
Organism: Delia radicum; assembly: GCA_021234595.1. Lineage (NCBI taxonomy): Eukaryota > Metazoa > Arthropoda > Insecta > Diptera > Anthomyiidae > Delia > Delia radicum. The sequence continues at coordinate 310,291,066 of CM037851.1, read as the reverse complement.
ACTAAGACGAAGTGAAACCAATAACTTTATATGGAACGCGCCTATTACTTTAACAAGCAATTATGAAACTTACCCCATGTGACATGTCAAAGACCTAACATGGTACATGTCCCCGAACGTTGTCTTTTATAATAGTTTTGTGACTCGGACTTTTGTTACCGATACGAAAAATGGCATACACAAGCAGATCTCATGGCATCTCATACATAGGATCTAATCTCATATAGTTTGATCCGAAAAATAGGTCTATCAAATATGATCAAATTATATATAATTTGATACAATATTATCTAATAAGTTTTTTTATTGAAAAAAAATTTAAATGTTTTAGAGATCAGTACTTTTTATATTACTCCAATTAAGTACTACCCGAGTAAAAAAAATTATATATAACGATATATTCTTTAATATAAAAATATATGATCATATAAAATAGCATATGTATCAAATTATGTCACATTACATGTTATTATAATATTGCACAAGTCCAAAAAAAATTATTTCTTATTAAATAACAGAAACAGGAATCGTCCAAATGCGGGGTTTCAGCCGAACTCTTTGATCGACTCAATAATTTCATAATATTACAGACTCTACCCTATAGAAAACTAAGACGAAGTGAAACCGATAACTTTATATGGAACGCGCCTATTACTTTAACAAGCAATTATGAAACTTACCCCATGTGACATGTCAAAGACCTAACATGGTACATGTCCCCGAACGTTGTCTTTTAGAATAGCTTTGTGACTCGGACTTTTGTTAAAAGCATTTCCTTAATGATTTTCAAACAAAATGCCATGAGCTATTCAAATATTTTACTAAAGTATAAAAAAAGGAAACTAAAGCCCTTTTAGAAATCGAGAAAGTTACGGGGAAATTGTAAGCAAAATTAAGCAACCGCAATTGTGAAAAAAGTAAAGGGTAGAAGAAACTCGAAGACCTAAAATAAAAGTTTCAAATTCTATAATTAGTAGAGTTTTTTTAGAACGATAAGATTTTATTACAATACCTAAGTTATTAATTCGTTAAAATTAAGTTCGTGTTCAGTTTTGAGAAAAAATTTACAAACAAAATTGAATAAAGTAATTTAATAAACCAAAAATGTGTATCAACTTTGGCCAGTCGCACATGCAATTATGATATGTGATAATTTCTATTGATTCTATTAATAATTTCTATTGACTGTATACAGTCAAAAAGTCGGTTCTGTTTGAATCATTTCAGTATTAGGTCCGCTGTGTAACAGTCAAGGGCTTGGTTGTTTCTGCACAGATTGCCATTTTTTTATACTCAGCTAATTATTTTGCACCAGTTCAGAGTTATTTCACAGTTTCTACTGTTGCAGCCATGTTACTTTGGTTCGCTTTAGTGTTACGTTAGTTTTTCTAGAGTTACATGATATATCAAGAATAAACCAAATTGCCACTCTTTGATATACCGTACTCTTCGTTTATACAAGTTTTGCGACGTGTCTCCTTTTCACCCATCACAGACTTGTCACTTCGAATCAATCGACCCTTCATTTCCGTAGGGTATATATAAATACACATTGATACATATGCTATTTTATATGATCATATCTTTTTATATTAAAGAATATATCGTTATATATATTTTTTTTTTACTCGGGTAGTACTTAATTGGAGTAATATAAAAGGTACTGATATCTAAAACATTTTTTTTTTTAACTATTAGAATATTGTATCAAATTATGATTTGATCATATTTGATAGACCTATATTTCGGATCAAACTATATGAGATTAGCTCCTATGAGATACCATGAGATCTGCTTGTGTTTGCCATTTTTCGTATCTGATGAGATGTGATGTTTAGTTATATGTATACATATATATCGGAACTTTTTTCGTCGGGTGGTGTATATAATGATATAATGATATAACAACATATTAAAAAAAAATCATAAAATAAGTATAGGAAGTAAACATATATAGTAATATATTGCCCCACATATAATGTGGGCATGTTTTTTTTTTTTTAAAGAGAAGCAACACTCAGGAAATTCTTCCCATTTATTAATATGTCGCTTTCTTTGGGGATATAGGAGAGATTATAACAGTTGTTGCTCGCCACCTGATGAAGAGTTGGCGAACTTATTGAAGCTTTTTGGTTCATAGTAGGGTATTCAATCGGTTAACCGTTTTTTCGATTAATCGATGAATTTTAATCAAACAATTGTTCGAGCAAATGAAAATGGACAATTTCGAGTAACGAATAACTCGAACAATTTTGGTCAATTATTCGAGTCAATCGAGTATATGTATATTATTCGAGTCAATCAAAATATGTTCTATTTCAGTTTATATTTTACAAAAAAAGCTTAAACTGTTTCGTAACTAATTTTTAAAAATGTTTTTTTTATAAAATATAAAGAAATGTACCAAGTACCATTTTAATGCACATATTATAGTTGTTCAATAGATCTATAACTTTTTTACGTCGCTCCTCGATATGCACAATACTGTACTGGTAAAAAACAATTTTTATTTTTCATTTTGAAGAAAAAACATTCTGCACCAAGATCAATGCCTTAAAAAGAAAATGTTTAAGAAATTTTTAAAATATCCTTGAACAATTACAAACATTATTATAATCAACTGAACGGTCGAAACTATAAAAAAAAAATTTTTACACCAGAAGGTTAATAATTAATAAAAAATCGCATAACTTTTATATTGTGCTAACATTTTTTGGCAAGATTCGCATTGTATTTAATTCATAATTTGTTGGTGTTACATCTCGGATTGGGTATTTCACTCTTTTCTTTCATGCGGATCTATGTATATACAACTTAATCACATAAATTAAAAGTTATCTGTCTTCCAAACTTCAACGCATTTGCGGAGGCAATTTTTTAACGACGTCGAGAAAATAATATAATTTTTTTTTGTATGTTTTTCCAAAGCATCCATGCCATATTATTCTCGATATTGCAAAAATGCTAAAAGCTATATTCATAATGTTTTTTAAAGTCTAACTTACGAAAACGAAAGAAAATAAAGTAATATACCTCAATTGTAAATTAATGCAGAAGATACTTTTAATTTTAACATTTCGGAACTGCTGTCAAACTTTGCTCTCTGGCAATTCTTCCCTAACTACGTAAGCGTCATCTATCGAATATACAAAGAATATATCATAGATGTGGCATCACTTACAACATATGGGAAAACAGTGGACATTAGAGTAAGGTAAGTTTCTAAAAATAGAACTGTTGTGTTGTTGGAGTTGTACTTCTGAGATTATGTATGCAAGAACAAAAACACCGTGTATTGAATAAAACTAGTTTTAATCACAACAAAACTCGACCTGACGATAGATCAGAGGGCTAAAGCGCTCTGTCTAACGTGTAGTGCGAGTGCATGTGGCATTAGAAATCAGTTTATCTACACCACGGTCAGTGATTGCACAGAAAATTTCATATGGACGCAATCGAACAAATAAAAACATAACAAATATTACATTATTCAAAAAAACAGGGTCACTGACGAAGGTTCAATACCAGAAACTGAATGTAGTTATGATTTTTAGAAAATACACTCATTCTTCTCTACCACGCCTTTCACAATTAAAATTAAATAAAATTGCACATTAATTATAGTATTAATTGCAATTGTCTGAAGAAGACGCTAAAATTCAAACTCAAACAAAAATCAAACTTTGCTCTCTGAAAATTCTTCCCTAACTACGTAAGCGTCATCTATCGAATATACAAAGAATATATCATAGATGTGGCACCACTTACAACATATGGGAAAACAGTGGACATTAGAGTGAGGTAAGTTTCTAAAAATAGAACTGTTGTGTTGTTGGACGTGTACTTCTGAGATTATGTATGCAAGAAAAAAAAACACCGTGTATTGAATAAAACTAGTTTTAATCACAACAAAACTCGACCGGACGATAGATCAGTGGGCTAAAGCGCTCTGTCTAACGTGTAGTGCGAGTGCATGTGGCATTAGAAATTTGCAATGTAGTTATGATTTTTAGAAAATACACTCATTCTTCTCTACCACGCCTTTCACAAACCCGAATAATTTGAATACCCTAGTTTATAGCCCTGATTCATTAATTTATTTCGGTTGGGTTAAGTGCTATGGGAACACCGAAGGTGGCAGCTGCGATATGTATGAGGGATAGAAAGCTCATACATATTATTTTTCTAAATTGATGTTGTCGCCGCCGGGGATCGAACCCGGGACCATCTGTGTAGCAGTCCAACGAGCTAACCATTACACCACAACACCCAATGGTACCAAGTTGAATATGAATAAATAGAAACTTTTTTCATCTGGCAGTCAAAAATTAGTGTCCAAACCAAATTTCAGTTGAAATTTATTTTTAACTTGTTCTATAATTAATTTAAATTATTTCATGCTTACTTTTCTTATTCATTTCCGCTTGCCTTGAAACCATAGATCCTTGTTCATATAGTTGGGCCGTTAGGCCGGTAGAAATATTTCTTAAAGAATTCGAATTATTGGCAGTTTCCATTAAACTATGAATGGCAGTTTGTGCGGTCAGCGGTGATTTCTTTTGAGCCGAAGAAGGTGTATTAACATCAACCTCCGTTGAACTGTTGAGATCCAAAGTGGGAGAGGGTGTAACATAAGGCGTAGGGACATATTCATTTTTAACACTCGACTGTGTAAGATCAATATGAGTAACCGCGGTGGTGGTGGCATGTGTTAGAGAAGATGGACAATGTTGGGCTGATAGATTAGGATTGTAGGCTGCCTCACTGCCATAGCTATAATTATAGATCGGTTGCGATGATGTTTGTGTAGGATAAACAGGAGGTTGATATGTGGCGGTAGAGGGCATATAATATTGATGACTGGCTGTATTATAACCTTGATAGGATTGATGTGTAGGAGGCGATGCTGTTGCTGAGGAGGTATGATGATGATGATGGGGATGCGGATGCGGATGTGCGTGGGGATGCAATGGCGCTGTATACTCTTGGTATGAGGGATAATATTGTGTTGGTGTTCCTGCCACAGGCGATATATGATGATGACCATGTGTAGCCATGGGCGTTATAGAATGTTGAGCATCATAAACACGTGTATCATATTCTGTTGTATAGTTCGAAGACAATGTTTGTGAAGGGCTAAAAGGAGAACAAAATAGGAAACGCTTTAGTTAGTTTTTTGGAAATAATAAAGGTTTAATTTCCCTTTTTCCCTATCCTCCTACTGGGAGGTCATGCTACAATTTGTTTAGCATGTGTGTTGCATAAGCGCCCACATGTGTTTTACTTTAACACAGTTTGATATTCAAACTCTTGCAAAATTATTTGTCTCTTACTGTGTGACATCATTTCATGGTTCATCACAAAATTATTAAAAAAAAAAAAAAAAACTCTAAAAACACACATTTGTCTATCTACATATTTGAATCGTAACTTTCTTATGACCGTAAAGTCAAAAATTCAACAACGCACATGTTAAACAGTAAGCAAGTACATTCAAATACACCCAAATAAAAATGTTAGTAGAAAAATGACTATCACAAAATGCAAAAAAGGCTGTTTGGTTTGATTTTGTCTCGCTAATTCCAAATCTGTTTTCGTAATTTTACCATCACGTCACAATTTTTGAGAAAACGCCCAATTCTGAGAAAAACGAGATACAGCGTTTTTAACCATTTTTGAAATAGTGCTCAAACCGCCTCCGAACAGCTTAGATATATTTAACTTTTTTTCACTATAAAGAGGTAACAAACTTTTGAAAATTGGATACTTTAGGAAAAACATTCATTTGAAAAATACTCTATCAAAAAATTACTAAATATTGCATTTTTAAAAGTAGCCTAGGCCATGCATCCGAAAAGCTTGAATTAATTTTAGGGTGACGATATAAACTTTGAACTTTCCTCCTTTTAATGTAGGCGAAAAGTAATAAAATTATTATATCAAATTTGTATAAATTTCATTTCAAACATATAATATTTTTAAAATTGTACGAAACAATAATTATTTTTCTCAAATCTCATATTAAAAATTGATTTACATTTTTTTGTAGATGGCATTTGCTAAATGTATATTTATGCTATTTTAATAATCAGTTTTAAAAAATATCATGGCGGTATTTTAAAGAGTAAAGTGTATTCTAAATATTTATCTTTCTAAGTTTGATATAATTTTTATAAAAAATAAAAATTATTATCTAAATTTATTTTCATCGGGATAAACATTAATTGCATTTATAGTAATTAAATGTGCTAAAGTCCCAAAACTTATTTAACAAATTGTGAAAAACAATCTGATGTAGGCGTGTCCCTATCCGGATTTCATTCCTGTCCAAGGAAATCTTCAGGGGACTTTGTTATTAGAATTTCTAGAGATATTTGTTATGTTAAATCACAAACTCAATGAGAATTTCTTGTCCTCGTCTAGGAGCGAGATTCAAAATTTAAAATATCAAAGAAAAAACAAAAACAACAACAAAAAATTGTCACAATTGGCTTTGTCATCTTCCAAATACTACTCTGTTTTTTTTGACAGACCTAGCAATGTAGTGACGTTTATTCAAGTAAATCAACAATAGAAAATCATATGTTTTCTATTAGTGTCAGTTACATTTAAATTTGCACAAGCACCTGCATATTTGTTATTTAATTGTGCAATGAAAATTATTCAAGTTCGAGGCCATACTCTATATTTCTTTATTAGAATATTGTCCTAACAAATAATCTATAGAGTTTTTGATTTCTAATTTATTAATTGACCACTTTCAGGAATGTGTTCTAGGTTCCTATCATCAGAACACGTTTTGAAAGAAGTGACAATCTCATGCAAAACATCAAAGATTCATATAACCTAGTTTTCCCACTAAATGAGAATTAATATATGAGCTCGAAGTTAAAGATTATCACCATTGATCAAAAATAAATTGAAAACATGTTCGTTATGTGCAAGCTCTACCTTTGGTAGATATACACTACACGCTTTTTGTTTTTATTCTCCTTTTAATTTGCACATTTGTTTTGTTTATCTTAATTTTGAATCATTATAAAGCGTCACAAGAACTTTTCCATAAAAAATCAACAGTTATTTAAAAGTTTAATCGGTAAGTTGTTTCAATGTAATATAATTTAATGTGTATATTCAGTAGTCTTTACGGAAAAATATTTTGTGTGTGGAAAAAGTGCTTCAAAAAGTACCAAAATAGTATTTTTTGGCAAATTTAAGCACTATGGGAAAATTTTGATGCCGGATTTGTAATCAGGGAACCAAAGACCATATGAGTCACATATCTGCATTCAAGCCCACGAATCTTGTCGAGGTGTGTTATTTAAACATTTTATATTCCAATTTATAGTTTTTGTATTAATTTTTAGTACACCCATCATCAATTTTTAATCAAAATTTTTCCTAGTCTCTATTTACAAATTTCACAATTATTTTTACAATTTTAGCTAAATATTTTTGTAAGTGTTTACCAATTTTCTTAAAGTTGAGAGCAAAGTTTTTTTTTATCAAGTTGAACATTTGTATACTCTTTTTTCAAAAAGTGCATGTTGGAAAAATCGCCAAAACAAATTAGTAGAAAAAATCGAAGTGGCTAAAATATTAAAATCGATGAATTTTGGAAAAACGCTTAAATTTAAAAGAAAAATCGCCAAAATTTAACAAATCTCCAAAATTTAAAATTGAAAAAAAAAATGTCAAAAATTGGGAAAAAATTGTTGAATTCGAATAAAATCACCACAATAAAATATTCCAAAATGTAAAAAAAAACGCAAAAGTTTAAATAAATCGTCAAACTAATAAAACAAATTCGTCAAAATTGAAAAATTGGCGAAATTGAAAAATTGCAATATATAAGAATATCGCTAAAATTGAAAAAACGATCAAATTAGAAAAAATATTTCAAAATTTAAAAAAATCGCTAAAATCGGAAAAATTTGCCAAAATTTAAATAATATCCAGTATTTGAACAATTCGCCAAAATAGCTGAAATTTATAAAAAAAATCGCTCAAATCTAAAAAATCACCTAAATAGTATTAAAAACGTTAATAAGTCAAAAACATTTTAAATTTTTGCCGTTTTTTTTTTTCATTTTGTTGACTTTTTCAATTTTAACGATTTTTCTTAATTACGGTGATTTTTTTAAATATTGGTATTTTTTAATTTGAGCAATTTTTAATTTAAATGATTTTTTTGCCGATATTTGTTGGTTTTTAATTTTAGTGATTTGTTTTGTTTAATTTTGGTGATTTTTTTTTTTAATTTTCGTGATTTTTTTAATTTGTTGTTATAATGGAATTTTTGTGTGCATTTTCAATTAAACATTTAAAAGATATTAGTTAAGTTTTAATTGAAAGCGATATTCCATTTTAACTAAAATTTTATCGAAGAAAATTTTGTCTGTGTTCGGCATGGTTTTACTATTCGGCCCAATAAAGAGTAGGACTATTCGGCAAAATTTTTGTGTGAAAAGAAAATAGGTTGAAAATCACTATTTTTACTTAAAAAGTCAAGTTTTTCACTAAATATTTTTGTTTAAAATGTCAAACACGGCTATTTTATTGGTTTGAAATTATTTTTCAACCTAAAAAACTTTTACGGTTCTATTTCATATTTTCTATGACTAAAGTACAGTGTATTTTTATAAGAAATTTATAAGGTAATGAATGAATAATTCGGAAAAGATTGGTTATTTGGTATAGTGGCAAATATACTATTCGTGCACACAGAGAAATAATGTGCCAACCGAATTAAAAAGTGTATTTCAATGGCAACAACTTATTAATTCAGTTAGTACAGCGATATTAACATTAGAGTTCTTAATAATTTTGATGTTACAATTAAAATTCAGTTGAAGTAACCGAACTTTGTTGGGAAAATTAATGCACCAACCAACTGAAATTCGTAATAACCGAATTTGAGTTATAGTAACTGAATTTCAGTTGGCAAATAGCTAAATTTTTCTCTGTGTGTGGCATCTCTAGAATTTCGCAATTTCATTTCCATTAAGGGTTAACAAGAATTTTACTAAATTTAAGTAAAGTTTTCAAATTTTTCCTACTATCACTTTACTAATAACACTGTGCTACACAGAATATTCACTAGTCAAATGACCTAGTGTAAGCCCAAAACTTTAAAGTATTCTTTTTTTTATTCAAAAAAATGTGTTTTGAGTAACATTAAATCTGGCGTTTTATTAAGAAAATTTAGTTCTATTAATTTTCAAATAATGCATAGCAAAGCCTATTTTATTTAATCGAGGGGGTGTCCGAGCTTTTTTCCAATATCCGAAACAGTTCGGTTCTTATACTACTTTTTTCACCCGATCAGCCTTTTTGCCATATTTCAAATAATTGTGGCAACACTGGATCCACTGTATAGGCGATATGTGTATACAAATTTTTGTTTTCTGGAGTACTTTAACACTGCCCAGAAATAATTCTAATTTTCGTAAATTACAGACAAGTTTTCATACAAAAGCAAATTAATTTTTAACCCTACTTTTTAACACTTAAACGTGAAATTGGTCAGCTAGAAAAAAATTCGTGTCTCATTTTTTTTTTTTGCTCCTTTATAACATATCCAAAGTGCATTAAAATCTGCGAGTTCGGTTCGTGAGAGCTCCCTCTGTGACTTTTACAGACATTTTTATTTGAGGGTAGTTTTGAAAAATAAAACTGGTCATCTTGTTGTCGTTATTTCAAATTTGTTTTCTACCTTCGGCGACCAATGTTATTTCTACACACATTTTATTTTTTTCCAAATGTTTTTTCTAATGCTTCTTTTTTTTCGTTCGTTCAAAACGATCATGAAATTATAATTCTCTCATAATGATTTGACAAAAAATATAAAAATATGAAAAGTAAACATTTAACCAAAAATAAACGTTGATCTTGTAAATTTTTTTTTTTCATCTTTTTTTTGGTATAAGAAAAAAAGTTATGCGAGAGATGTATCTAATTTTATATTTGACTGACATCCTTTCTCCTCCATGGTTACCATGTTCACAATTTTAAACTAAAATATACGTTACATATTGTATGACAATGCTCTGGCTGCTGCTGCGTATAATGACCGTTTGCGCCTGTCATCATGTTTTTATAGGATTTCATAATGTTTTTTTGTTATTTTGAATATTTATAAAGACTTCTTTCTTTTTGGTTTTAAGCAAATAATATTATTCTTAGGAATTTTATATTTTTTAGTCTCTTCTTCGGATCTTTTAAATTTTTTTCTTTTTTCAAAAATGTCAGTCTGTGTCTTCTTGTTTTTATTGTATTTTTAATATGTTAGAAAAGGCGTTATTATGAGTAAATAATAAAATAACAAGATCATCTGGGTCTTAACAAAAAAAAAAAATATGCTTATAAAAATCCACTGGCTTACCCATAAGATATGTAAGTATTAACTTTTTGTTAAGATTTATTGAGAAAAACAATAGATTCTATTGTTTTCCATTTAATTTTTATACCTCCCAGTAAAGTAGTTAGTAGGTATTTTAGTCATTATGATTTTAATATAAAAAATGTGTTATTTTATTTGACCAAATTTTGTAAAAGTTAGTTATCCACTACAAATGCGCATGAAAATTTATTGAAATATAAAGGGTCCGCCAAATGACTTTTTTTTTGAACTCCTCAACCAATTGGACTTTGTATGGCGTCATACCAAGGTCTTTATGCAAAATTCGTCTCAATGATGTCTCCGAAATGTTCAATTGTTGAGAACGACGGTGAATTGATGTTGATGGCGCTTCACGCACACTTTCTGCCACAGCAGCAATATTCTCGGGTGTACGCACTGTTTTTGGCTTTTCACGCTTTAGTTTATCGATGAGAATGCCAGTTTCTTTCACTTTTTTCACAAGATAACGAACATACGGACCATATTCGTTCAGCGGAAGGATAAAACTAATTATCTGTCAAATCAGACATGAGCTAAGTGTTACCATTCACGAAATAAGCACTAGTTGAAAAAAAAACGTTAGATGGCGGACCCTTTACTATTTAAATAAAGATTAAACAGGTGAATGTCTACACTCAAAGGAAAAGCTTCATAGTGTTAATAAAATGTTTCATAGATTTTCGTCCCATGTAGAGTTTCATAGTATTTATAAAACATTAAGTAAACAACAAAATCAATTTTATCATATTTATGAAATCTTTCACTAAATATATGAAGGATGTGCGCCCCGGTAGGCTAGTTGGTAGCGTGCTGGCTTATCAGTGCGAGGGTAGTGGGTTCGATACCCACCAGAAGTACTGGTCTGTTTTCGCTACAACGCGCCGAAAGCCATAGCAGCTAGTGTTCGGTTAGGGTAATAGTATATAATTTGTAATTATATGATTATTAATTAATAACAAATAAAAAAAAAATATAAAGGATATTTTGTATTAGTAAATCTTTATTATTATTTTTGTGTATAAAAAGGTTCAAAGATACCATGATTTGGTATTGTTGTTTATTATTGATGAAATTGTTACATTGCACTATGGGTCAAATGATCGGTTTTTGAGGCAATAAATTACAGGAAGCAGCTAGAGCTTTAAAATTTGGTACAGATGACTACTGTATATACTTAAATCTTCTGTAAAAATTTCAAGCTGATCCGCCCTAACCACGCCCACTTTTAGTAGTTCTATTATTTGCTATGTTAAAGGTAACCGGAAATTAATAAAATTTTAAAATTTCTTTATGTTGCTTATTATAGTTTTTGTAAAAAAAAAACTCAGATAATTCAACTACTTACACACCCACTTTCAGTGACAGGAAAAGTAAGGTTATTGGGTGCGTTAATAGTATAAAAGGCATTTGGATAATGACAGAATTCATGCTAGTTAATTACATAAAATTATCTTTTTGCTACATTAAGCTCAACTTACAAACTATTGTGATCTGCCAATGCCATCAAGATTTAATCCCACTAAAACGAGAACATTTAATGATATAAAATATAAAAGTATTTTATAATCAAGCCTTACATAAAAATTGTCCTATGTTTCGTCAACTTCTAACTCTATATTAAAATGTGGTAGAACATCTGTCACCTCTTCGAAATCACAAAAATCTTCATTTGCGATAGCACTTGACGTAGTCGGCAATTGATAATAAGGAATATCAGGAATCTTTAAAAGAGAAATAACTTCTCTTGGAAGCTGCAAAATTTCCTTTACTGAAAAATGGTTCTTTAGACAAATACTGTATAAAAATCTGTCAGAAGAATCCATTTCTCTGTTAAAAACATCAAATATATTGTTTTCTCTTGCATGCTCTATACGATAATTTTTATAAAATTTGTTTCTCGCCTTAGAAGCATTTTTTCCAGTGCATCCAAGAGGCACTATTGAGGCTTGTACTATTTGTGAAGAATGTGCTAAAATTGTATGCAAGGCCGCTGACATTGGGTACCATTTGTAATTTTGAAAATATATTTCGGAAGTTGCATAACAAAAACTCCTTAAGTTTTCGACACTTAACTCAAAATTACAAGAAATTACTCGATGTTAACGTTTGTTATAGACGCAAATAATTCCGGCTTTGAAAATGATCTTCGCGCCGTATTGCCGTCGTTCGTTGAGCCACACCCATTAATTTCGGCTTATGGGCATGAAGACCCATTTCTGCCAGAATTGTTTTTGAATTTCACTTTTTCTCTGTTGCAGTAGGGCTTTGTCCTCAGTAGTTCGATTTTGCAATTTTTTAATATGAAGTGTTTATGAAAGATTAAGAACAAATTCAGAGCATCGAATCCACGCGGGTAATGGGCTTATGCCATTATTTAATGTATTTGGTTTTGGCTGAAACACCAATGAGCTTAAATCATTTATTGACAAAAACTGCTTCGGATTTCTACCAAAAATTGGGCACGACTGAGAAGAGTTTGTTTCCGTAAACACGTTCAGGACTTTCCCATCAATTAAAGTCATAATAAGTTCTTACTTTACTGATATCTTTCTACCATTTACCAAAGAATATTCAAAAGGCTCAAGATTTTTTATTTGCACATCCATTATTTGTAACCAAAATTTAAATATATATCCGTATTTTTTATATTTACGCAATCTTAAAAGTCAAATATGAATAATTTACCGCAGTTTGGTGCAATTGGTTATACAAACACACGAAAGTACACATCATTACATTTCTCCACATATATAGTGTTCCAACAATACGTCCCAATAAACAAAGTACTACTCCAAGAAACACACGGTCGACAACCAAAACTACACAGAAAAGACGAAACACTTTGTCACAACAAAATATTTACTAGAAGAAAATTTTTATGAAACTTATCAATAACATATTTTTTAACGTACCTGTATTAATATTCTCCATTATAGAAAATTTGTTTTAGATTATAATATTTTGTTAAACAATAGTTTAAATATAAGGCACTATAAAGCGGAATGTCAGAGAACAAAACAAAGCAAAAAAACTACAACTTTGACAGCTTGGCTTTAAGTCATGGATTGCCTCCTGATTCTGATTTTTTATTTTTGGGTATTTGAAAATGTGTAGTACAAAATGCCATTATCAATTTTTTGAAATAGTACACTTTATAATTGGACTTTTTGCCTCAAAAACCAGTCATTTGACCCACAGTGCATTGGATGAAAACTGATGGAACTTATTTCTTTTTTCTCTGGGTGTAGCCCATATTACACAAAAAAAAAAAATTAATTGAAAATTTTGTTAAACGTCTATTTAAAATATTAGTTAAACGCTTTTACCAAAAAACTAATTTTAAACTAATAATTAACTAATTTACGTTGCTACCAAAATTTAGCTGATAAACATATTGATAGCATGGAGAACGAGTAAAAAAACTACATGAAGATGTCAAAGCTTGTGTGGACGAAGTAGAGAAAAGAGAAAACATGTAAACACAACCATTATAAGACTTACACAAAATGCAACCGCGTTTCATTTAATTTTGTCTGTTGTATACTACACATCAAGCAAAGGCACGAACGTGCACATAAATATAGTGAATATTAAAAAAAAAAAATAAAATTAAGCAGTAAATAAATTAAATAAATTAATTTTAAAAATTTACTAAATTAATGATATTTTGAAAAATTTAAGGATACAGGCAAAACTAAAATAATAATGTTGGAATTTGCGAACTCCACAACCCTTAAAATATAAAAATAAATATGGTCTGCCCAAAAGAGTCTTAAACAAATTTTTGTTTAGAGATGTGCGACATCAAAATTGAAGTTTCAACATACAACAGGTTCTATTATTTTATTTGAATCAAGAAATAAAAAATAATGGAAAAATGAGAAGAAATTATAAATAATTACTATGATCGCGACACATCAAATCTAATATATTTCTGGCCGTACATTGCAAATATGAAATCAAAATTTAAATCGGAGTAGTTGAATTCGCGAAAATGGAAAATTTCATACAAAAAAGTGTTCAACTTTAATCAAGTGGTTTTCATATAAATACTCGTATGTCTGTGAAAATGATTTTATGCATAGATATACAGTAGCGAGCGAAAAAAATGCAACGCTGAGTTCTGCTATCCCTAAGAACTTATGTGTGGCTAGTAACTGCATCCAATTAGTCTTTTACTTTGGGTTTTATTTTTTACAACTAAATAAAGTCACAATATCTAAACTAGGAAAAAAAAAATTTCTTATTTTTGTTATTTTAAAAACAAAAGTCCTTATTCTGTGCGAGCAAAAAAAAGTGCAACTGCTTGTAATTCAATACATTTATTAAAATTTTATATTTATTTTTTATTGAAATATACTTAAAATAATAATATCTCGTGGCAAAGTTATTATTTGCTATTCCTACATTTAATATTAATACTCTAACCGGCAAGACCGCTTCCAGGCGGGGTATTTTAAATTAGCCATAAGTGCGCCAAATGAGTGATTTATAATTATTATTTAAGCTACTTCGATACACAGAAAAAACTAAAAACGGGTTTCAATTAAAAATTTTATTGAATCAATTAATATTTAAATTGATTTTGCACCTACCACTGAAATGATAGTATTAACTAAAAAAATTTGCAGACAGTTTATTAAAACTCTGTATTATAAGAAAACAAATAAAATAGAAGACAAAATTTTTGTTTTGCTTGTCTTGTCTTGAACTTTTTCTTGTAATTGAATTGCTTTCTTAAAAAAATCACACACAACTTTAAAATGATAGTTTAATGACACTTATACTTATTAAAAATTTTATTATTTACAAAAATAATAGTTTAATTGTCCTTTTTCGATAAGGTTTATTTAAATCCACATGTGTACTTTTATTACAACAGACAAAACATGAAACTAAATTAAGTTTTTGTGAGTACACGAATATCTCAACAAAAAGAGTGTTGCAAACTCTAGTGAAATAACTACGATTTTGCGTGTATTTGAAATCGGTAAACTATTCAACTTATTAAAAGTTAATCATTTGCGATTTTTTTTCTTTTTATTTACAAATTAAATAATATATTAATATAATTAAAATGAGCCAACACACAATGTATGTGTTGAAGGGCAATCGCGGAACACTCTCGACCTCTTCCTCACTTCTCACCCTGAAAAGTACGAAGTGAAAATACTTGCACCTCTCGGCAATTCGGATCACAGTACTATTTCTGCATCTTTTTCATATTCTACTCTTCGTAGCGTTTCCAACTTAGCGCCAAAACGCTCTATTTTCCTCTATGAAAAAGCTCGTTGGGCCGAGCTCAACGATTGCTTTCGGCATTTTAACTGGAAAATCTGTTTTCTCGACGACAACGTCGATGCCGCTGCAGAAATGTTAGTCAATATTATTATGCTAGGAATGAAACTTTTTATTCCAACGAAGCATATTTCGGCTAAATCAAAACACAAGTGTTGGTTTAACCAGACGTGCAAAAATGCAGTCAGATCCAGAGAGGCAGCGTTTAGTAATTGGCGTTCGAATAAGAACGCCGTTACTGAACTGCACCGCAAAAAGGCGAGAACCGAGTGTGCCAAGATACTTAGACGCGAAAAGGTTTTATACGAACAGCGTCTACGTGCCAAAGTTCTTTCTGCTCCTCGGGGCAGTAAGACCTTTTGGTCGTTTGTTAAAAGAGTAAGGGATAATGCTAGTTCTTCTATTCCAACTCTTTTAAAGGACGATCAATCATTCACTGACCCGGTTGATAAGGCCAACCTTTTCGCTGAACTTTTTGCAAGAAATTCTTTCTTGCCGGAAAGCGATCAACCACTGCCCGTTCTCGAAAGGGTATCCTATACTATGCCTTCGATTTTCTTTCGGGCCCGGGCAGTCAAAAGGGTTCTTGCGGATCTCAACGTATATAAGTCACCGGGGCCGGATGGCATATCAGCACTGGTGCTGAAACAGTGCTCTTTAACGTTGGCACGTCCATTGGCAAAACTTTTCAGCTCTTCGTACCGTGCGGGAATTTTCCCCTCATGCTGGAAGGTGGCCAATGTCCAGCCTATCCCTAAAAAGGGTGCGGCTAACAACCCTGAAAATTACCGCCCAATCGCAATTTGCTCTGCGCTCTCCAAAGTGATGGAGACCATGGTTAACCACCATCTTGTGAAATATTTAGAGACCAATTCACTTTTAAATGATCGACAGTATGGCTTCCGTAGTGGTCGATCTACGGGAGACCTGTTGGCGTTTCTATCGGAACGTTGGAGCCGGTCAATCCACCGCTTTGGTGAGAGTAAAGTGGTTGCTCTAGATATTTCTAAGGCGTTCGATCGTGTGTGGCACGGGGCACTCGTGACTAAGCTAGTTGCTTTTGGTGTCGGTAATCTCTTCTCTCGATTTATAACGAGTTTTCTCAGAGACCGCACTATACGTGTTGTTTTAGATGGGGTCTCATCAAACGAGTTTCAGCTAAATTCAGGGGTACCACAAGGTTCTGTTCTTTCTCCTACCCTTTTTCTTATTTTTATTAATGACCTTCTTGGTCAGACCATCAACCCTATCTACTCTTTTGCAGATGACAGCAACATTTGTCATTCATTTTCATTCGATCACAGGCCAAACTCTTTGGAGATAGAGGGCATGCGGCAGAACATGAATGACACAATCAATCAAGACCTTTCTACAATCTCCGAGTGGGGTCGCGCGAATAAGGTAGATTTTAATGCACGCAAGACCCAATGTTGTATGTTAACCCACAGACGGGCTGTGGAATTGACATTGTCATCTGTAATTATGGATGGTATAGGTATTGAGGAATCGGATACTCTTGATGTTCTGGGCATGAGAATACAGTGTGATGTCCGTTGGAATAAGCACGTATTTCAAGTGTCGAAAGAGGCATTCAAGTGTCTCGGTTTTCTAAAACGGTGCAAGACTTACTTCACTCCATCCGATCTCCTTACTATTTATACCAGCTATATCCGGCCAAAAATGGAATACAACTCTCATATATGGGCAGGGGCTCCATTGTCTATTCTGAAGCTTCTGGACCGTGTTCAGGGGAGGGCGGTGAAGCTTATCAATGACAGTAGTGTATCCAACTCTATTGATTCATTGGAGCATCGTCGGAATGTGGGTTGTGTGACACTTTTCTATCGATATTACCATGGGAGATGCTCATCTGCGATAAGTGAACTTATTCCACGAGCCCGAGTTTTTATTCGTAATACTCGCTTATCTAGTAGAGCACATCCGTTTGTAGTTGATTGTCCTGTGTTTCGCACAACGCATTACAAAAAAAATTCAATAAATTTTTAAATTGAATGAATTAAAAAAAAATGTTTAAATTGCCATTGATATTCAAACAATCGATTAATTAGATATTTTTGGCACATAATTTTTTCTGTGTAGAAAACCAAATTTACAAATCATTTTGTAAAGGAATTTTTTGGTGTGTATGGCACGGTTTAAAAGCAAGAAAGCGTTAAAGTTAAAATTTCGTAAAATTTAAAAAAATAAATATTTTGCGATGAACACAATTTTAAGAAACCTTGAAAACATATTTATGTCGACGGGAAACCATTGATAATAAACACAAAGTTAGATTGAAGCCAAAAGGATACCTATAAAGGACATCGTTTAACTTGAAAACGTATGCGCGGATTTTTATGAATTTTGCAAGAAAGATTATATTAGGTATTATTAGCAAAGCCTTTAAGTTTAATCAATATATGTTAAAGTTAAGGTGCGTTTTCGCTCAATTTCGCGTTTTTAGTGAAACGAAAATCGGCATATCTTTTTAAATAAAAGCATTAAAAGGGTAGTTTTTGGACTGTAGTAAAGGGAATATGTAGTGGATAAAGTTATTTATTTTTATGGATTAGTTTTTGAGAATCGCTCTTAACCTATTTTCAACCATATCGCCTAAAATAGGCAACGAATATCCTATTGTTGATTTTTCGTGTCGAACAAGTGGTATACATTTCATTTCAAAAAAGCTTAGGCCGGTTTGAGGGTTAAAGCCATGGAATCAATTAAGGATAAGTATAATAGCAACGAAAGTAATTTTTTCCTATTCAATTCTTAGAAATGTTTCTAAAGCTTTTAAATTGGATCGGTTTTTCTTTTTTAATTCCCGCTCTATAAGCTCCCATGGATTTTTTATGCGGTTGAAATCTGTGGATTGAGGCGGCCACTCCAAAACTTGCATATCATTGATGCTTAAAAAGTTGCGAATTTAGCGACTTGTGGGCTTAAGACCGTTATCATGTTGGAATATACCATTAGGGGTCATTTTTTCACCAAGGGTCATTTTTTCACCAATTTGTTTCAGTATTACTCAGTATTTAATGACATTCATATTTCATTCAATTTTAGTTATGGAACCAACGCCATCACAGGAGATAGCAGCAATCAAAGAATATTAATGAAATTTGTTTATTCTAATATGTGTGATATTTCTTACCCCACACCATTGCTGATCCACCGACATGTTTGACTGTTAATATCTAGGTGAATATCTCAAGAATTAATCACCAAAATACATAGACGATGAATTTGTTACCGTTATTTTTTCGAGCCGCACTCGAGGATCATATGACACAGTTTTGCATTTTTTATGCTCGCAATTATATTTCTGTGAATTTCCTCTAGGTGAGACAAGATTGTTGTTAACAAATAAATTTTAATAAGCTAAATACTTTTTTTCGGTACAGTTGGAAAACCTTTTGGGAATTTTATTTAAATTGCTAACAAAAAATGAGATAAAAGATTAAATTTACCGAAATTGGTACAGTCGTGAAACATAAAATTTAAATTTTAGAAAAATGGCTTCATTTCCACAATCGGTTTGCAAACACCGGAATATATTGTAAAAGAGTTTTTGGAAAATTTGTTTTGTTGAAATATAAAATTGTTCGATAGCGAAAAATTAAAAATAACGTGAAATATGCTCCAAAAATATGATTTTGCTCTAAAAAGTACAAAAATATACTCAAAAATAAGACTTTTTATCAAAAATATGCCCTTAAGAGCAAGATATGCAAAAATATGATATTTAGAGCAATATATGTAAAAATATGCTCTAACAAATCAATGCCAGAATTCGTCAATTGTTCTGGAAAGGATAAATATCTCATACATTTTTCAATAAGACTCAAAGGAAAAAACATGATACAGCATATTTCTGGTTGCCCTGGTCATCAATTATGCATCATATTTTCGAAGTTTTCACATAGCAGCTTGACCGCCTTGCATGCTGTAAAGCAATTAGGGAAGGCATTCTGTCGTGCTTCCCAGAATGCCTTCTTTGAAGCAGTGAATAATGCTTACAATGCAGCAATAAAGTATGCCTACCATGAAGCACTAATGTTGTCAACATACAAAAGCGTTACTTAGTCCCTAAGAAGGCATAAATTTATTGCTTCTAAGAGCACATGATAGAAGCGCTTTAAAAGAGACCTACCAAGTGGGACATCGCGAACAAAAATCATACCTTCTGTATTTGCTTTGGAAGCGCTTCGTTGTCAAATAATGCCTTCCGGAAGCACTTCTGGGTAAGCACTATTTTTTGCTGGGATTAGACCAAAATATATTTTTTATTTTAGCATATAGCATTTACAAAAAATTTTGATGACTTTATCTAAACGAAATCTACACCCTTAGAAAGGTCTCTAAATATCAATTGAAATTCTTTTCGAAACTCAAAAAAAAATGTTTAGTTCTGGAACATAATTTGAAAATCAGAAATTTAATATTAATTTTCAATTATGCTTTCTGAACTTTAAACAGATTTTTCTGAATTAGAAATAGAGTTTTTTTTACTAAAAATAATACATATTTTGATATTTTCTTAATATTATGTGATATTATTAAATGGAATTATTTGAACACACACTCTAAAAAATGATTGTAAATTTACTACTATAAAACGAGTAAGGTTTCATGTATTATTACGCAAATTCGGTAAATTTATACATCAAAATGCGTAAAACTATTTTGCGCACACTTTCATATACAATAATACACGCTTACAGTATTTTTACCCATTATGTGTTTACAATTAAACACATTATGTCTAATATTAATATTCATTTGTTAAATAAAATTTTTACGCACAAAGTCTGTAAATATACTAACTTGTAATAGTAATAAATAATCAGCATTTTTAAATTAAAAAAAAAAATTCAAACAAATTCAAAAAGATTAAATAAAACTAAAAATTATTAATTATTGTGTGTGTTTGTGTAACTATGCCAAAAAGATAAATTCTTTAAGTGTATTAAACTTGGCTTAACTATATTATTTTTATTTTTTTTAATTGTATTATTTTCTTTAAGAAACTATTTTTATTTCATTTTAAATAATTTTCGTTTCACTAGTGTAAGATTTCTTTTAATTTATAACATTGCATTGTATATAAACAGAACCTTTTATATATTGATTGTTAAGTTTTTTTATATAACAAATTATTAATAAAACTCATTCTAAACAAAATTTTTTGTTTTATTCTATTTTGGGCTGTTTTTCTTTCTTACCACAGCAATGGTTAATATACGCTTTTTTGGGGATTTTTACGCATATAAATATGTATTTTTACGTTTATAAACATGTATTTTTACGCATTTTATACGTAAATGATGTTTTTTTTACACGAAAATTTGGTAAAATTACTCATTTATTTATAAATTTTATCAAAATTTTACGCACTTCCATTGTAAATTTACCAACTTTGTGTTCACCAACTTACTCTCAATGTGCGTATTTTTTCATTTACACACATATAGTAAATTTACCGAACTTATAGTAGGAGTACAGTTTCCTACTATAAGTTGGGTAAATTTCAACAGAAATTAATTAGAGTGTACATATTGTTTTTTAAAGACATTATTAAACAATTGTTTAATAATATATTTTTCATATTTAATATTTTATTAGTGTATATTATTTTTCGACGTGAACAGACCTATTATGAGCATTTCTTCTGGAAAAAAAATCGAAATTGATGATATATTTGAAACACAACAACTAAAACTATTTTGGAGCAGTTGTATTCATGTATTGCTATTTCATGTATGAATTTTGTTTGCGTTTTTTCTTCCCTACCAATTATGATTTTAATGTACCTATTAATATTCAAAATAATTTTCTATTATAATAAATACATTCTAAAGGGTCCGCCAAATAACTTTTTTTTTTTGAAAATGCTATAAAAAAAAACTACTGAATATTTTCTCAAATTTCTTTTTTTATTTGAAAGTACAATCCTTCCGGTTAATAATGGAAAATAATTTCATTCAAATGGCTGCCTCGGCTGGCCATGCAGTAGCCTACAAGATCGGTCTAATTTTTAAGCACATTACCGATTGTGTGCAGCTGTATTTCACCAATGGCTTCCTGTTCCGTCCTGTTGAAACCAAATGTTGCCAATATCATCCTCTTCAATTTTTGTGAACAAAAATTCGTTCAACATGGCCCGATAACGATCGCCAATGACTGTAACGGCCACCCCTTGCTCATTTTCGAAGAAAAATTGCAATTTTCGCACACATTCTGCAACATTACCATGATTTTCTAAGTATTTCCCAGC
The DNA here is from genome assembly GCA_021234595.1 of Delia radicum. Classification (NCBI taxonomy): domain Eukaryota; kingdom Metazoa; phylum Arthropoda; class Insecta; order Diptera; family Anthomyiidae; genus Delia; species Delia radicum. Next base: position 310,269,089 of record CM037851.1, on the reverse strand, counting down.
GTTGTTCAAGCGTATACACAACCATATTCGTTCAGCGGAAGGATAAAACTAATTATCTGTCAAATCAGACATGAGCTAAGTGTTACCATTCACGAAATAAGCATTAGTTGAAAAAAAACGTTAGATGGCGGACCCTTTAGTTATAGAGAGTTAAGCCAATTATTTTTTTTCTATTGCAGACAACTGAAGATTTGGGTGATGCCAATGAAAAACTTTTAATTTTCTTTTATGAAAATTATCAAGATTTTTGAAAAGCAACAAATAAAATCTAATATGACAATACCATATTAGATTTTAGGATTTGAGGTAGAACAATATTCTAACTAAATATATGAAAATATAGGAAGTCCCAAAAAAACAATTTTTGTATTTGTAATACAAAAATTAAAACATTTTTGTATTTATTTATTTATTTATTTACATTCACATATCCTGTACAACAAGATTAAATCTTATAGTTAAAGTACAGGAAAGCAGTTTGGGTAAAAAATAATATTGCAAGTTATATATAAAAAAAAGAAAAAATTAAATTTAAGACACTCATACACGTAAATAACAATAAAAAAAGAACAAAAATAAAATTAAAACTACTTTCTAATATATTGTTCTATCATCACAAATGCTTTAACAAAAAAAGTGTAAAAATAAAGTTATATAAATATAAATCAAATTATGCAAAAAAAAAATTTAGAAGAAATTGTTTAAAACTGTTTGCGTTGCTGTTGAGCTGTTGATTTTCTGGAAACATATCGCAAAATTTTTGAACATATTTAATAAAATCTACATATAATATTTTATGAAAAATTTTCATAGTATTTACTAAACATTTTATGTTTATGTTCTTGTTCTTTTATTTACTACAATTGACTACTTTTACAACATGTGGACAATTACAATACAAAAAGTAAACGAAATTTTCAATTGTAAAAAAAATAATAAGGTTTACTAATCTTTAGTAAATTTTTGGTTGATTTCAGCAGTTTTATTTCCATTTTATTCTTGCAACAGTTTTACTAGGTATTTTTTAAATTTTTACTAATTTTTATACTAAAATTTTTCTAATATTTAGTACAAAATTTGGTTGATTTTAGCAAATCGATTTCCAATAAGAGTATACTAAAATTTTATTAAATTCAAATAAATTTTACTAATTTGTTTACTACTTTTACTTTACTAAAAAGTAACAGTCACGTTTTGCTAAAAATAGCAGAACGATCTGCTGGTGTTATATTAGTAAATTTTCTGAAGCAATTACAGTTCCTTCTGTAACCTTTGCAAACTTTTTATTTGAGTGTACACCAAGTAGTTTCGTCAGCAATTTTTTTAGCACTTTATAATACGTATACTTTATATTAATTGGTTATATATGTGCTGGACGGCAGCGTGGGGAAAATTCGACTTTTTTGTAAGCAAATTTGCCCACAGCTTTAAACGAATTTTAAAAACATAAAATTTAAAAAATAATTGAATAAATTCCAGATCGACTCCTCATGGCCGATTTTTAAAAGTTATTTATTTTATATCCTTAATAAATCATGAAATCAGCGAAATTTTAGTGTATCTTAAAATATCTCTTGATACTTTTTGTTGGATCAGGGGTACCAATCAAATACAATTAAAAAATTTCAGTTTTTGCTTTAACTTGAGCATGTTTACAATCTTACCAAAAGCGTTAAACTTTACTTTATTTGAAAACCAGTATGTTGCTCTATAAATGACCATCGCTAAAATAATTTAAAAAAAAATTTCAAATTCTTGTATTTTTATTAAGAACATGACATACTTATTTTTTTGTTAAATACCTAATATTTGTTAAAAATTTCATACTAAATAATTTACTCATGTTTTTTAGTTAAAAAAGTTAAAAAATTGTTAATAAAATTATGTAATTTTCTTTGCTCTTTAACAGCACTTTAATTGTATTTCGGGCATATTGTAAAAATGCACGTCGATGAAGCAGAATATCCACCATCATCTCCATAAAAGACCAACACGATTGGTGAACTTTTGAAAAAGTTGTATTAAAAATCAAAAGTCTGTATTTCCAACAACATTTGTTTATATGAATCAAAACAAAGAAGTGTCCGCGGATTTGATAACGATAGTCAACAGAGAACAAAATTACGTAAAAAATTTACAAAATTTCGTTTGTATCCCACAATTTTTAAAATTTTATGGCATAATTATCCAACAAATGCAAATTTCGCTGATTTTGACAATTTATTAAGGATATAAAATAAATAACTTTTGAAAATCGGCCCTGAGGAATCGATCTGTAATATTTTCAATTATTTTTCAAATTAAATTTTTTTTAATTCGTTTAAAACTGTGGGCTGTAGGCAAATTTGTGCAAAAAAAAGTCCAATTGAAGAGCTTACTGTAAAAACTTAATAAGCCACATTTATTGTTTTTTGAATTATCGGTGTTTTCTAGGCACCTATTGACTAATATATGATAGAAGTCTTGCTTAAATACTTATTGCAAGTACCTAGAGTATAAAAGTACTGAAAAAGTCATGTTTTCGTTATTGTTTCAATCTTTAAAAGGCGAAAGCAAACTAAAAATAGAATGTGACTTATCAAGTTTTTACAATAAGCCTTTCAATTATTTTCCACATTGTGAACAGACAGGTCAGAAGTAATTTTCTTTCAACAAATTCGAAATTAGCTATTTCATTTTCATTTTTGCTAAAATTAGAGCTATTCCAATACGCAATGTTGATGGAATTCAAGTCTAAATTAAGTGTAATACCAGTTATATTTTCAAGTTTCAAGCGTTGATTTATACGGTAATTCAATAGCATATTCAAGTAAAATGGATACTTGAACATAACAGTATAAATAAACTTTGAAGCACAGTTCAATTCAAGTTCAAACAACATTCTAATAATGCTTGTATTCAAGCCCTAAATTCAAGCCTATACCAAGCATGAATTTATGGCTTCTGATTATGATTGTTTTTAGAACAATTCTTCTTCTTCTTCATTTCCGCTAAACTCCCTGTGGAGCATAGGGCCTCTACAAAATTTCTTGAAGATATTCTGTCATTCGCTAGTAGTTTTAACTCGTTCCAGCTTCTTCCGCTGTGTTCAATATCTTTGAGCAAGCTTCTTTTCCAGGTGGTCTTTGGCCGACCTCTTCTTCTGTTGCCTTGTGGGTTCCAATCTAGTGCTTGACGGCTTATTTCATCAGGGTCTTCCTAAGCGTGTGACCAATCCATTTCCATTTTCTCTCTTTATAATAATGAGAATGGGATCAATTTGGCATTCAATTCTTCATTGCTTATGACTTTTGGCCACCAAATTTTCAGTATATAACGCAAGCAACGGTTTGTAAAGGCCTGCAGTTTGCAGTTCAGTGCTACTGTTGTCAGCCAGGTTTCGCAGCTGTAAAGCAATACTGATAGAACGTTTGACTTGAAAATATTTATCTTAGTTTTGACCGATATAATATTGGATTTCCAAATGTTCCGCAGCTGAAAGAACGCACGATTTGCCTTCCCAATTCTGTATTCGATGTCTGATTTAGCACTTTCTTGTTTGTGGCTCTTATTTTCATTGCCTTCGTTTTCCCAGTATTAATTTTCAGACCAACATTTGCAGAGTGGAAAACAAGATCATTAAGTTTTGATTGCATATCCGAATGCTTTATGGACAAAAAACATATATCGTCAGCATAGTTTTAGAACAATTATGATTGTTTTTAGACCTTGTGCGCGGGAAAACATTTTTGATTTGGCTGATTTACATATCATTTCTTTATTTAGAAGCGTCTGTTGAATCTTCTTGAACAGCAAATGTTAGGGCAGAGCTTAGTTCCAATTGAATGTGACTTACATATTGAGTATAATCCGTGGAATATTCAACCAAACAACCCTTTCCAATTTATTTTTAAGTTTTTTTAATTTCGAATAAAACATATAAAATGTGTAATATTGTATTTATTTTACTTATGAGCCTCCGGGTAAAAATATGGAGTCTAATATAATTTGATAAGTTCCCATATATAAACACTTACAAATTGATCCTAAAAATGGGTCATCTATATGTATATAATTATATCTAATTATATATAATTTGATACCATTTTATCCGGGATTTGTCCTTATCCGGGACATTAAATTATATCTAATTGGATCAAATTATATCTGATTTCATATAATTTTACACGATAGTAGGTGTGCTTTTGGTGACTTGAAGTTATGCTTAAAAGTATTTAAGTTGAAAATTAAAAATTTTAGAAATCAATGAATTTAAAGACACAAACATTTTTAAGTAAAACATAACGAAATGTTTAAAAATTATCAAGAAAATATTGAGTGTTTCAAAAATATATATTTATGTGGTTTTGTCTTATAAAATGTGAACATTTTTTTATTTGAAAATATAAGCGTGTATGCTATGGCGGGTCGATTTAAAAATCGCTCAACGTTCAAGGAAAATCGTATTCTACGGATCAAAATAAGAAACTTTGCTGAAGGAACCATACCTCTAAAACGAATTCTGATGTCCCGACTTTTGACTCGTAGGGTCAAATTTTTAAAAATCCCACTTTGATCTATTTAGAGTGCCCCAATCGAATCCAACCCAATCCAATATAATTTATACATTCATCTGCTAGAGCGTCTTCCGGAGAAGAAATAGAGACCCTAATCGTGGAAAGACTCCTCCTACTTTCTGAAATATCTCTATCCAGAGATTTGTACATTTTGCTATAAAAACACCGCTAAAAAGGCCCTTTTCAACTTAAATTTTGACCCCTTAACGGTCACCTAGAATGATGATTTATGCATTAATCTGCTAGCGCGTCTCCCAGAGAAGAAGTAGCTCCTATAATCTTCGAGAGATTCCTCCTACTTTCTGAAATATCAAAATGGGCTTTTTCAAAATTTGTCAAAAGTCGGGCCATCAGAATTCGTTTTAGAGGTATGGTTCCTTCGGCAAAGTTTCTTATTTTGATCCCTAGAATACGATTTTCCTTGAACGTTGAGCGATTTTTTTTGCCTCCATACAAATCGACCCGGCCTAGTGTATGCTATATAAAATTATAAGGAAAATATTTTCAGTATGACGTCACATATAGTTTAAAAACACTTAGCTTGGTATCATATATAATCATATCTATCAAAATATATATTTTTAGATTATATAGTTATATATGGAGTAAGATTTTAAGACATATAATTATATCAAGTACCACATAAAAAATGCTCTCAAAATAAATTATCAGATGTATTTGTATATAATGATATAAGCCATAATGTGACTCCATTCAAAGTCAGATACATATGACTTAATCATATTATATATGACTAGTTATAACTATTTTTACCCGGGACTTTGTAGTTTTTAGTTTTGGTAAAATAAAATTCATCAAAGGTGATAAAAAGAAAGAAAAATACATATATCATCGTTTTTGTAATTTATATAAAGAAATTTAGGAAAAAATTTTAAAAATTTGTATAATATATGAAAATTTTTCTTAACATTTGCGAAACGTTTCTTAATATTTATGACACATTTCATAGAAACTTATGAAATAGCTTCATCCTATTTATGAAATGTTTCATAGCATTTAAAAAGAACATTTGAAGGGCTTATTGTAAAAACATGATAAGCCACATTTATTGTTTTATGGATTTTTGAAGTTTTCTAGACATTCATTGATTAGTATTTGATAGAAGTCTTGATAAACACTTATCACAAGTGCCTAGAGTATAAACGTCCTGCAAATTCACATTTTTTGCACTTTTTCAACTATTAAAAGGCAAAAACAAACTAAAAATAAAATGTGGCTTATCAAGTTTTTGCAATATGCCCTTCATTTCATTTTGAATTAACAGGTTTGAGATCATAATTAAAATGTTACTATTACAAATTGAAAACACTAATTGTTAATAAGTTTAAGAGAAGATGAAAACAATCTAATGGGATTCAGCGCTAGAGAGAGTGCCGCACTTTCGACCTAAGCGACTAGATCTTCTTCAGCCTCATTCGAATCCACAACATACAAGAAACTCAAAGTTTGATCAGGTATGTATATCCACCATCCAAAGAAAATCGCTGATGTTAATTGATCATCCGAACAACATGAATTATTTTCGTCTTTTCCTTAAAACGTACTTCATAAAAAATTATGAAACTCTATCATCATATTTATGAAATGTTTCAGGGCTGTCATCAATTTTCTCTTTTATGAAACAGCTTCATCATATTTATGATGTGTTACATTGGACGAAAACCATGAAGTTTTTCTTTACATGTATGAAGTTTTTCATAAATACACCCAAAAAAATAATGAACTAAAATTTAGAAAAATTAACTTAATTTGAGAAAAAATTGAACTCCAAACGGCGCCAAAGCCGTTTTTACTAGAATTTAGTAAATTTTTTCTTGAAATTAAGAAACACATTTTGTTTCAAATGAGGATGACATTTTCAAATTCTGGTAAAATTTTACTATCTGAAAGCAAATTTTTATTGGAAAACAATGCATATTTTTCTCATAATTAGTCAGTATATTATCTTAGTTTTTTCTTTTAATAAGAAAATATTTTCTGGTTTTTAGAAAAATTTTTCTTTTACTTAGTTCAATCGAAAAATATTTTTTATTAAAAAACAGTTCAATTTTCCTTAAAATTAGGAAATTATTACCGAAATGTAGGAAAAAAGTTCTAAAATTAAATAAATGGATACCTAAAATATACATGTGTTCTAATATTAAGGACAACAATTCCTAACTACTAGGAGAAATTTACTTCTATTGGTAAATTTCACCCTAGTTTTGAGGAAGAGTTGTGCTTAAAACTAGTTCACTGTTCCTTGAAACTTAAAACAATGTACTCAGGTAAAGTAAATTATTTTCCTTAAAATATAAAAAAAAACACTGCTGTTGAGTAAATATATTTTATTAAACTAGAAAAATAAGAATAATTTTTATAGTTTAATACAAAAAATTTACTCCTAAAAGTGTAATTTTCTATTCTAAGCAAAAAATTAGCTTCAAATGAGTATATTGTTTCCTTTGAGCTGAAAATAAAGAAAAAAAGTTGTGTTAAATACAAAAATGTATTTATTTTCATTTTAAAAGTAATACACGTATAAATATATAAACAAAAAATATAAAAAATTAATATAATTTACCAAAAAAATTATGTAAAATATATAATTTGATTATATTATATTTTATTTATTTTAATCTTTAAACATTTATGTTTTAAAACCAAATGTAATTTTATTGTTAAATTTGTAAAAGTTAATCTTTAAACTTATATTAATAAATTTTTAAATAAAATACTGCATCTGAAATGTGACTCATATTTTTGTATTATAATAAAAAAAAAACAACATTATAAACAAGACTAGCCGATTACTACAAATTTTTGGTTTATTAACTTGGAAATGCAAGCAAAAATTCGTTATCGGTTTAAATAGGACTAGTTTCACTAATATTTGAAAAACTCTGCCTTAACAGATTATATAGTCCTGGAAGTATAAATATTTTTTCATATTTAAATAATATATTAAAAAGTTTATCAATTTAATTCAAAAGACATATGTATCAAAAAATTATTATTTTTTAACTTGCAATCAGGTTAACCAATTAGAAAATAGTACTTCAGGATAACCTGGAATATAATAAGTTACTACACCGTCAGAACCTTTTTATAGTTAAACAATGGTTCTCCTTGAGAAAACTACGTAGAAGGGACTCTCTCGTTGTGACACACTGCTTCTTTGGCTATGGAACACTAGAGGTCCTTAAACTTCTAAAATTAACTATTTTAAGGAACTTGTTGCAAAAATGCAAACAATAACTACAACATTGTATACTTTTTTGTGTCTATTTAGTATTCTTTATAAGAATTTTCTGAATAGAATAAAATGCAATAGATATCGTTCACATTTCAGCCAACAAGCAAAGCAACATTATTATGTAAAAGCTCAATTTTAGAATTTGTTAACATATTTGCTAATTAAATGTACTTTAAAATATATTCAAATAAGTCTTTTAATCCAACTTTAAATGTTTTAAAAATTTAGATTCTTTTTTCAACTAATTAAATATTTTACAACAAAACTTTTGTATATATTTCCAAGTTTTTTAAAACATCTTAATTTTAACAACAATATTTCTTCTAATATTTGAAAGAAGTGGGGCTGCCTTGATTTAAACGGTTTAAAAATTCTAATGATTACCTACATAAATTTAAACCATATCTTTACAGCATAATGTTGTTTATTGATATGTGGTTTATTTCTAACTATTTCCAAGTTGATGATTAAATAATAATTATCATCCAAATATCCTGAAGTCATTCAGCAATGCATTTGTCTTCGTTTTATTTCTAAAAAAAAAACAAAATAAATTGTTTTATTAAATTTATAATAAAAAAAGAAATATCTACTTTTAAACCAAGTTACAACCAAATATTTTAATTTTGTTTGATGTTAATATAATTTTAATAAAATATCTGCACAAATCCTCCAAATGCCCAAATGCGTTTATATAAGCACAATATTCTGGAAAAATAAAATAAAAAATTATTTTCAAACTATTTAATAACATTATGGTAAAAAAATACCTTTAAACGTTTTTAAAAACACAGCTACAAAAACTCAAGTTTTACCAGATTAAAAAATATTAAAATTTAACTGAAAACAAAAAAAATAATAAATAAAATTAACAACAAGAATTATTTATTAATTAAAAATATAGTTCGAACCTTTAAAATTGTTTAAGGCTCTCCCTCAAAATTTTGAAGTCGTTTCATCAATAAATTTTTTTATGCATTTCCCACTTAGTTTTACGTAATTTCAATAAAACTAAAATGAAAAGAAGAAAGATTTTTAATAAAATATATAAATTAAAAATAAAAAATATTAAATATTAAAATATTAAAATATTAAAATATTAAAATAAAATACGAACCTGTTCAATACTCCCGTCCAACTTAAAAAAAAGATTAAAAGCACAGCTTCCCTTAAAGAATGGCCGCATGTTTTCCAATTTAAATAAAATCTGAAAATAAACCAACATTTAAAGCAAAAAGTTAGTATTTAACTAAAATGTAGTTTATATTAACAAAATCAACAAGTTCATTATGAACTAAATTCAAGTTTAAATTGAACTAAATTCAAGTTTAAATTGAACTAAATTCAAGTTTAAATTGAACTAAACATGATTTTTTTTATAAAATGGCCTCCATGAACGACGCTAACATTTTACATACGAAAATATACATTTTAATTAATATTTTTCACTGTAGATTACATTTAGTTTAATGTTATTTGTTTATATTGATATTAACAATTTATTTAAATAAAATTTTTAAGAAAAATGTAATATTTTTGGAAAAAATTAAAAAAAAATCACTTTTACAAGAAAAAATTTTGCTTACCGTTGTTTAAAGAACAAACACTTTTAATTGCCATTACTTGTTTAAAGTAATTCACACTATTCATTTTATATTCACTTTTTATTATTTACTTAGTTTATTTTACTTTTTTATTTTTTTTTTAATATATATATTTTGTTAACTTTTTTATTAAAATTATTTAATTAATTTCGCTTTAAGAGACGCGCACTTCATTACTTTGCAAAAATTATTTTGATAGTAAAACAGAAACTTTAGCAAGGATTGTTTCTATAACTATCCATACTAATGATGTGCGAAAGAAAGAGACCGTAACAAAACTAGTTTATCTGAAATTTGTTATACATATTTATACAACAACATTTTTTTATTGTCTCTCATGGATTTGAGAGTCAAATAATAAAATATTTACTTTTTATGCTCTTTGCAGAGCGTGAAGAAAAATAAGCTCATTTTGAGGAAGATTATGTCGCAAAATAAGTTAATTTTTCCTTGGATGTAGGAAAATTTCAATCATTTTTTTTTAAATTTTAGTTTAAAAAACTTTGTACGAAAAAATATATAAATTGGTGAAAAACATTAAAAAACAGTTTATTAATTTGTAAAATTAAGAAAATTTTTATTATTAACTGGAAATATTTTCTTTAATTTTTAAGGATTTTTTGTTGAACTAAAGTCTAGGAAACAATTCTTTAGCATATATATTACATAAACTAAAAAGCAAAATTTAGAACATTCGTTCTAGAATATAGTAAAATTTTCTTACAGAGCGAGAAAAAATTAACTCACATTTAGAAAAACTATGTACTTGTTGTAAGTAAGTCAAATTTTTGAACTAATTGGGAGAAAATTACATCCTAAATATTTTTTTTGAACTAAACTCTGTTTTTATTTTTTTAAGGATGCAAATTCATTACAACTTACATTTTTTAACCAAACACGAGAAAACTTTTTTTTATTAGGAAGAAGTTTTTTCTAAAACCAAGAAATTTTGATGAGGAAATCAATGAACTATGTCTAAGTATATAAACTATTTTGTTTTTACTCTAATTTAGTTAATTTTATTTATTTTAAGAAAATTTTCTTTTGTTTTAGAAAAAATTCCCTTGAATTTAGGAAAATGTTTGAACTATTTATAAGTAAATTTTATATTAAATTTTAGTTTATGTCTTTTTTTGAGTGTATGATGAAGCATTTTTCTGAGTTCACTTTGAAACTGTTGGAGGTCTAAAGTGAACAATTATAAAAGTTCTATTGTGTATTTTTAAAATTAGAATAATTGTTGTTAATAAAAAATAATTTGCAAAACAACAACCCCTTATAGTTGTTTAAATAACTAATAATAACTAAAAGAAGAAGAATTTCTTTAAAATAATGAATCCAAAGCCCCTCAGAATATACAGAGAGAATTCCTTGGACGAGTTTTAATGAAATTTTTCACTAAACTAATGAAGTTTTCTTTACAATGTGAATGAACATTTTATTAAGCCTATTTAAAAGAATCCATTTTTAATGAAACTTTTTCATTAGTCGTATGAAATTTTTATAATAAAAAAGTGTTCATAAAATTTATAAAAACTGCATTAATTTAATGAAAAGTTTTAACGAATTCCAGTAACAATTCATAGTTCTAATGCAAAAATTCATTAATATCATGCAAATAATTCTCTCATTGTAGACTCCAAAATTATAAATTTCTGAATTAAAAATGGACCATAAGAGGACCTAATCAAATGGTGAAATTTCCATTCCCAGTGTACAATTGGCCTCCAAAATGAGTCATGAAAGAGTCCTTCTGAAATCATAATTTGATGAAGGTGTTTTTCTTTGCAAATGAAACCTCTTTTATGACTCATAAAAAACTCATAATTATGAGTCTTGTGAAGTGAAATTTTCTTCTTTTTTAAGAGCTACTTATGAGTAATAAAACACGATCAGAAATTCCACTTTGCTGAGGCATTTTGCTGTTTTTATGAGTCTCTTTTGAGTCATTTTAAAAGAATATTATTATAGCTTTCTGAGAGTTTTATGTAATGCCGTGGTTTTGATAAAAACTTTACTACCCTCGACTATTTGTTAAATATTTGCTTAATGCTTATCAACCAAAAATTATAAAAATGCATATTTACTGCAAAAAAATTACATAAAACATATATAAAATTTAACGTTGAACTTAATACTCATTATACAAATTTTATCCTTTTCTAAAATCCTTGTGAACTCATTTTAATTAAGGAATCTTAAAGTTTTCGATTCATCTAACAATATTTTTGGTCTCAATTTGTATTTGAAGTAGTACTAACTACACATAATCTCAAAATAATTTCATGACAAATTCTTTTGCCGTACAATTCCCACGAAATATCGTTGGTAATTCGAATTTTATCACAAATCGGTGGCCAACGGTTATCAAAGAAATATTACATTAATACACACAGAGAAATAAAGTGCCAACCGAATTGAAAAATTTATATTAATGTTAACAACTCATAAATTAAGTTAGTACAACGATATTTACATTAGATTTCTGAATATATTGGCTGTTACAAATAATATTTTGTTGAAATAATCGAACTTTGTTGTGAAAACTAATTGTAAGCTGTGCCAACCGTCTGAACTTCGTAATAACCGAATTTGAGTCGTAGTAACCGAACTTCAGTTGGCAAATAGCTAAATTTTTCTCTGTGTGTAGTTATTTTATATTTTATTATTTACACATTTTTTCGACAATGTTTTGACTTAAATGAAAAATAAAAAGCTCTGTTTAATTTTTTAATATTTTTTATGAGTCTTTTAGGAGGGTTCAGACTACACTGTAGTTATTATTCATATTTGACTCTTTTTTGACCGATTTTTCGAACATTCATAAGTTACACATTTAAAATTGGATTTTCTGAATGTTGTTATTGAAATTTCCCGTTTCAAAATAATTTCAAACTCACTTCAGAGTCATGTTTAAAGCATTTTGGAATATTCAAATTTGAGCCAAAAAATAAGTTTTCAGAGTGCTAATTTTGAAAGGCTCATAAAAATGATTTTTTTATGAATTATTTAAGGCTCGTAAATGTGAATGTTTAGAACACAATTATATTTAATGGTCTTTTAAGTCATAATTTTTGTGCGATCAAAAAATTGTTGGCTGGGTTTACTATTCGGTTTACTCATGAGAGACTCACATCCATGAGGGCAATTTTCTTTAACATACTCGTTTTTCTGAATAATTTTTGAGTCATAGAAAAAATTTAATTTTTAGTGATATATTTTTAGCCCATTTCTAATTTTTGAGCCCGATTGTTGGTATAGAAAATCTGATTTAAAATCGACCCAGCCAGCAAACGGGCTCAAAAATGGGATCAAAAAATATTATTAAAAATTAAATTTTTTGTATGAAAGTGGTTCATCCAAAAAACCCTTCTTTGTGGTATCAAAAATTATTCAGAAAAATGAGTGTGTCATGGGTCATATTTGAGTCTAAAAACATTAATCTAAATTTCTCTAGTAGATTGGAGCCTCTTTTAAGTCATTAACGGCCTGTTTTTACAATACGTGTATAATGTCAGACGAATGTGTGGCACCCAAACGAATACGTAAGGAAATGAGTTTTTATAATTCGTTCGTCTGACTTACGTTTGAGTACGTAAAGCTTTATGTTATGTCACACAGTAGAGATGGCCATGATATTGCTTTTCGGTTTTTGTTAGCTTTTTTCATATACAAATAACTTATTTTTCGTTGGTAGATGGCAACCCAACACTGTTAATGAAATATAAACAAAAACAGCTGATTTTTGCTTGAAAAAAAATGTATTTATTTTGTTTAGAAAACAATGATAAAAATATAATTTGTATAAAAAAAACAAAAACATTTACAAATAAAAATGATCGGGTCAATTGCAATGGGTTTTGATAGTGATTCCAGTGCCAGTGATAATGAAGATAGTCGTTATTGTTAAACAAAAAAAATGTGCTTTGTCTACTTGTATATTTACGTTTTTTTTTATTGTTATCACAGCTCATTATTCTTTGTTTATTACAATTTTTTGTTAAAAAGTATTTTTTTTTTTTTTAATATTAAATTGTGTTGCCTTTTTCTTTGAAGAATACTTTTTTGTGAACGTTTGTTTTTGACGTTTGTGACGTTTCAAATCGCACGTCGTAAGAGTTGTCGAGAACGACAACTCTTACGTTTTCACTCAATTCAAAGTGACATTTGCGATACAGAACCCCAAAATTAATTTCTTCACTCATTTACACGAATTTTTTGAGTGACCGGTCTTACAAAAACAGGCCGTAAGTTTTGTTTTCAAGAACATTGACAAATAAAAATAATTCAAAATTTTTTTTATTTTAAAACAGGCGCGGATCCAGGAAAAGGTGTTGGGGGGAAACTTACGGTATTTTTAATTAAGTTTTTAATCTTTTTTACATATTTGTATTAAAAAATATCATTTCGTGGGGAGGGTGTGGGACACCATTCACGCCCTCCCTCCATCACCTCTCACCACAAAAAAAATTAACATTATATGGACAAACTGTTCATTAGGGCAATATAGTCGGGATATTTGTTAAGAAAGTACGATTTTTAAATAAACCTTTATCTTCGAAAAAGGGGCGTTTGTTGTATCTCGTAAACTACGAAAGTTAGAATCTCGACAATACTACAAGTTATTGTTTTGCTATTTTAAGCCTACAAATATTTAGTAAAAGATTCTGCTAATCTTATAGAGTAAAATGCTATTTTCAATTAACTAAAATTCACATCAAATATAACTTAAATTTTGTAAAGTCAATAGGTTTATTTTTGCTGTTCATATTTTATTAATATTTAGCAAAAAAAAAATCTGATAATTTCAGCAGTTATTTCTGCAACGTCATTTTTAGGTACAATTTAAATAAGAAAATTACAACCAATTCGGTTGTTAAAACTATAAATAGTTCATGTCCAAAAATGAAAAAAAAAATTTAACCGACGGTAAAAAATTCTAAATTTTAACAAAACTTACCTTTCCAATGTACCATAAGATTCATAAGCATCATTTTGATTAACCATATTTAAAATATCCTTAACTGAAAATGGTGTCGTATTAAGAGAATCTGTATTGGTCATACTACCAGGGCTGGGTTGATTATAATCATAGTAACCTTGAGATACTTGTGATGATTGTTGTTGATGTTGTAACATACTTTTCTTTATCTATTTTGTTTTAAATTTTAATTTATTGCTTCTTTGTTTATTATTCAATATCAATCAAAATTAATGAATCAAAGAGACACTTAAGAAACCACTCAACATTTAAAACAATCACTTTCACTTGCAATTTCTGCACTTGCGCGATTCTTTCCATTAAAGTACTGGTTTCTTTAAAGTAACAATGGATTTTGTTGTTTCTTTTTTTTTGTAATTCTAATTGTCAACTTAAAAACCAGATACGCGGAACAATAAAAACAAAACGTATAAGTGGAATGAATGAATTGAAGAAAATTACAAAAAAAAACTTAAAAACAACGCGTGCGTGTGTGCGATTTGTCAGCACATCTAAACAACTGATTTAAAATTCCTAAACACAAGAATGCTTAGTTAATTAACTGTAAAAGGCAGTACAATACAAATTAAATGCACACACAATTACATCCACCCTCATACTGTTGTTGGTTTTTTTTTTTGTTTTTGTTTTAATAATAAATAAATACAATAACAACAGTTAAGTGTTTCGTATTCTCACAGAGTTTCTCTCTTTAGCATTTAAAACAAACCAAAACAATTACATATGGCTGTGTTTTTAAAAAACCCGTTTGATAACAAAATAAAAATGTCTGCTGGCTAAAGTAACAACCAATCATAGAGCTTCCTCCATTATTGTTCTCTTTATCATTTCCTATGTTTTTATTTCACAATGTTTCTCTTGTTAAGGCCAGTTTTTGTTATTTTTTGTTGTTTTTATATTTTTGCCAATTTCCGTTCTAAATGTGTCATTTTTAGTTCCTCATAGTCTGTGAGTATGATTAATTTCAAGTACATTTCGTTTATATTATTGATTCTTTTTGTTTTTAAGTGGCGCCTTTTCATTTTAAGTATTTTTATTGTCATGGTTAAATTAGTTGTTGTTATTGTTATTTATTTTATTTAATTTTTTTTATTCATTTTGATAGTGGTGTTGGTTAGGATGTCCCGCAAAAAAAACCATTTGTCAATTTTCGCTCATTATACCCTACGGTTGGGGTGTATAACAAATATTTTGGAAATAATTCAAGTATTTCGCATTTGAATACCAAAATTTTGAGATTCTGAGTACTTTTTCCTATAGAAAAACCCTCAGATTCTGAGGACTTTTTCCTATTGAAAAACCCTCAGATTCTGAGGACTTTTTCCTATAGAAAAACCCTCAGATTCTGAGGACTTTTTCCTATAGAAAAACCCTCAGATTCTGAGTACTTTTTCCTATAGAAAAACCCCTCAGATTCTGAGGACTTTTTCCTATAGAAAAACCCTCAGATTCTGAGGACTTTTTCCTATAGAAAACCCTCAGATTCTAAGGACTTTTTCCTATAGAAAAACCCTCAGATTCTGAGGAATTTTTCCTATAGAAAAACCCTCAGATTCTGAGGACTTTTTCCTATAGAAAAACCCTCAGATTCTGAGGATTTTTTCCTATAGAAAAACCCTCAGATTCTAAGGACTTTTTCCTATAGAAAAACCCTCAGATTCTGAGGACTTTTTCCTATAGAAAAACCCTCAGATTCTGAGGACTTTTTCCTATAGAAAAACCCTCAGATTCTGAGGACTTTTTCCTATAGAAAAAACCCTCAGATTCTGAGGACTTTTTCCTATAGAAAAACGTTTTGCAAACAAGAAAAAATCGATTTTTTCCATTTGGAACCATTTGAAATGAAATGGAAATGGTGTAATGACAAATCGGGTTTTAAGGGACACCCTATTGCTGGTGTCCTTTACTTGTTAACATTTTAAACACTTGTTATTTGTTTTTGTTGCTTTTTCCTACTTGGCCACTTTCGGCTTCTGTTTTTGCTCAAGTTTTTATTTCAATTGCTAAGAAATTCTATCTTTTATTTAATATGTACGCTGATTTATTTGGCATTATCACTTCTTAAGTAGTTTTATTTATTTGTGATTTAAAATTTGAAGTGTCAATTCATCAGTAGATTTTAAAAGATTTAAAAACACAATTTTATGATAAGTACATGGAATTATACTAAACAACTACAAATGTAAGGATTTGACTGTATTTGTCATAAGATTGACTAAAAATGTTTTTATTTTAACTACACAGAAAAAAATTATGCTATTTATGAATATTTTATGAAAAATTTGTCAATTTACTAATTTAGGAACTTTTTCATAACAGTTATGAACAGTTCTTAAAAAATACTGGGAAAGTTTGTGTTTCGTAAATTATGACAAAGTTCTTACAATATATGTAGAAACACTTAATATTTATGAAAAAGTACTTAAAAAATTTTACAATATACGAAATCCTAATTTAAATGTGTATGTCTATAAATAGATTTGTATGTACAACAGAAATTCGGTTGCTGATCTCAATATTTTATTAGAGTTACCAAAACTATAAAAAAATTAATATATTATTTTAAAATTATTTTATTATAAAAAATTCTTATGCCGCGAACTGGACTCGGACCGGAGACCTTCTGCTTGTCAGGCAATTCCTTTACCTCTAGCCTAAACTCAATTTGAATTTGTATTTTCAAATTTCTACCTTGGAATTTTTTTTGATTCCAGTTTAAATAGATTTGTACATACAACAGAAATTTGGTTGCTAATCTAATGCCCTTATTTTGTAAAACGCTACGCCTTACTTCACCTTGCGTTGGCCTTATTTGAATTTCTTAAATCACCGCGTTCAAAAAAGTGACTGCTCTCGTTGCAACAGCTGATTATTACGTTATTTTAAACTCAAATGTTTAAAAAAGCCAATTGTGTAAAACGCAACGCTTACTTTTTTATCACTTAAACTGTCAAATTAAACACCCAATTTTTTGAAGCGTGAGCTTACATATTTTTAAATAACCACAAATAGAAAAAAAAAATTTAGTTTTCTGTGTTTATTTTCTATAATGTTAACAATTTACCACATGTAATATTTTTTAATAAAACAAAAAAACTGCTTTTTAATTATCACAATTTAAAAAAATATGTTAATTTTAAATAAAACAAATGAAAAAAAGCTATAAACACAAATTTGAATTTGGTTTTAAATTTTCATCAGCTGTATTTATATTTGTATTCACAATCACAACTGATGGAGTTACCAGATCATAAAAAACCTGGTTTTTTTCAACTTTTTGTTTTTTTTAGTTCAGTACTGTTCTGTATGTAGGAAACCATAATAACGCAATGGTTTGACAATTGAAGTGATAACGTATTAGTTTAGTGTTGAGACAACGCGGTGACGTAGTGATTTATAAAATAACAATTTTTTTTACTTAACGTTTGTGTTGGCGTAGGTGAAGCGTTGAACGCAGGGGAAATTCAAAATATGGGCATAAATTTCAAACTTGAATATTTTCTTGTTTCAAATTTAAATATTTGTCTAAAAATAGATTTGTATGTACAATAGAAATTCGGTTTATTAGAGTTACGGAAACTGTAAAATAATTTTATATTATTTTAAATTTATTTTATTTATAAAAAATTCTTATTCGCGAACGGGGCTCTAACCGGTTACCTCCGGCTTTTCAGGCAATTACTTTACCTCTAGCCTGAACCCAATTTAAAATTGTATTTTCCAATTTCATCCTTGAATGTTTTTTTTTAATTTAAATATGTATGTCTTAAAATTGATTTGTATGTACAACAGAAATTCGGTTGCTGGTCTCAATATGTTATTACAGTTACCAAAACTATAAAAAAATTAATATATTATTTTAAAATTATTTTATTAATAAAAAATTCTTCTCCACGAACTTGGCTCGAACCGGCAATCTTCTGCTTTTGAGGCAATTACTTTACCTCTAGCCTAAACTCAATTTGAATTGGTTTTTTCAAATTTCTACCTTGAAATTTTTTTGTTTCAAGTTTAAATATGAATGCCTAAAAATAGATTTGTACATACAACCAGTGGCGTACCCAGGGGGGCCCTGGGGGCCAAAGCCCCCCCCCTAAATATTTTCGATTTTTTATTTTATTTTTGTTTTGGTTAGTATGTAATAAATGAATTTATAATATTTTTTTGAGACTATAATTTTTTCAAACTAATGTTATATTAACTGAAATTGATCTATGGAAACACTACCATAAAGACCATCGAGTCCGCTAGATGCTATTCAAGATTGCAACAAGGAGCTTTTTCCAAACGTTTACATGTTTTTACATTTACTGATAGTAATTCCTGTTACAACTGCGTCCGCGGAGAGAAGTTTTTCCACCCTAAAAAGAGTGAAAACATATTTAAGGAATTCTATGGGCGAAGCTTGACTTGGTGCTCTAGCTCTTGCATCAGTGTATCGAGAAAAGGTTAAACCTGACAAAATCATTGACACTTTTATGAAACAAAATCGTCGAATTAAATTTTAAGAGTTTTGTTAATAGTATATAAGGATCTTAATTAATATGATAGCTCACTTTAAAAATCAAAATAAAATAATTAAATTGATACATAAATTTTTTTTAATATTTCAAAAAAAAAAAAAAACTTGTTTGTAGATATAAGAAAACTAAAAAAACAAAGACATGTCAAAACATTTGTTCTTCAAAATTGCTATCATAACTGGGTATAACTTCAATGGTAACTTTCCCATCAAAAACTTATTTAACAGATACAAAATATTAGTGTCCGACCGAACTCATTTTTTTCGGCCGAAGCCGAACTTCGACCATAATATCAATGTTCGGCCGAAGCTGAACTTTTTGTTTTAATAAAAAAAATATAAATATAAATAGTTCAATAAATTTTAACCAAAAAGTTATTAAACATAAACAAAATACAAATTTATAGGTATATTTTTTTAAAAAATCATATTTGGAAAATAGTTGTACTATTTTAAGTACAAAAAAGAATAAAATATTTGTATTGTACTATATTTTATAGTCAAAGAAAAATAGTTGATCGATTTTTAAGTTGATATAGAGAAAAAAAACTTAAACTTTAATATTTAAAATTAAAAAGTTTGATATTGTCATGACAGAAAAGCAATTTTTCCGCATTCACACCATGTGAATTGCTTCGTCTATCAGAATACAGCTGTCCGGCAGCGCTAAAAAGCTGTTCGCTAGCTACACTAGTTGGTGGGGCTGATAAATATTTTATTGCTACAGCTTTTATATTTGTTAATGGACTTGAATTCCTATACTCAAATATATTTATATTTCGTAATAAACATTTTAATTTATTTTTAATAAAATTTTCGTTTGGTTCTGCTACTTCTAAGTCTGGTACTGCATCATGTCTATACCAAATTGATGAACCTCTCTTTTCAGGATTACTTACCACTCGAATTTTTTTTTTTTTTTTATATTTAATTATATCGCATTAAATTTGATTATTTGCTTATAGAGCAATTCCATATGAAAGCGATCACCTTTTGGACGACCCCTCTCCGATTTTAAAATAAATAGTCTCAATCGATTGCCCAGCAAAAAATAATGTACCTACATATTTTTTTTTTTTTTATAGTGACTGGTTTAGTGGCGGTGTGCACCACTGTCATGTGACAAAATTGAAGAATTCTTCATAAGGGACCTCATTGAAAGTTGTTTTAAAAAAAACTACTAAAGCGATCGCAACGAGTGATAGCTCGTTGGAAAGGTATTGAATCAGGCTTTAATTGAAAAATAAAATTTTCCTAATTTTTCTCAGAAATTTACCTTTTTTCCCATGAAAATTAAATTTTCCCATGAAAATTAAATTTTCAGATTTTCCACAGAAGCTCCTAAATTTTCCGGCTAATTTTATTTTTTTTGGATTCCTCATAAGTTTTGCTTTAAGAATCAGCAATAAAAAAATGGGCCCCGACTCCTTGTTTGGACAGGAGAAGAGCATTTAAGAGACCCCCTTGTTCTCATTGTTTTTATATTTTTTATAATTGAATTATTTTTAATTATTTAACAAGAAAAATTAGGAAAATTTTATTTTTCAATTAAAGCCTGATTCAATACCTTTCCAACGAGCTATCACTCGTTGCGATCGCTTTAGTAAAACAACTTTCAATGAGGTCCCTTATGAAGAATTCTTCAATTTTGTCACATGTCATATGGAATTGCTCTATAGTGACTGGTTTAGTGGTGGTGTGCACCACTGTCATGTGACAAAATTGAAGAATTCTTCATAAGGGACCTCATTGAAAGTTGGGCCCCCCCCCGAAACAAAATTATGGGTACGCCGCTGCATACAACAGAAATTTGGTTGTTAATCTTAATATTTTATTAAAGTTTCCAAAACTATTAAAAAACTTTATATTCTTTTAAAATTGGTAACGAAAACTTAATAGAGTGATTAGCGGTAATCACTCTTGATAGAAAAGTAAAGAAGAATCGAAGAAAACGAGAAAAGAAGAAAACTTTTGACAGATACAACAACAAAATGTATGGGATTTGTTTTTTCTCGTTTTCTTCGATTCTCCTTTTCTTGATAGGAAATTTCTTTGACTCAAACCTTGAGTAAGTTGTAGTAGAAAACAAGAAAAACTTTTTTTGACAGAAGAACAACTGATTTTAAGCGTCACAAGATAATTTCATATTTTTTAAATAAATTGTGAATTATATATATGTTTATATATTAATAAAATTTACCTCCAAGTTGAAAATGCTGCATAAAATCTATTTGTGTTATTGCATTTTCCACTATAAATTTAATTATTTTAATTTTTTCTGATGTTTTTGGCATTTTGCTTATTTAACTTTTAATTACATTTGGTGAAAAACGTGTTCAGCCTAGAACAAATGTAAACAAAGATCAGCTGACAGTGTTGAAAACAAACTTGCAAAAAAAGACGCTCACTCTTTAATGAAAAAGAAATCGATAATGTTTCCTCCAAGAAAAAGTTTTCTATCAAGAGTGATTACCGCTATTGTTTTTTTACAGGCGAAACTAATATTCGATTTTAACTGCAAATATTTTATTCAAGGCATAAAATCTCCGAAGAGTGATTGGTTGTTGGTATTAAAGGTAATGTATTTCAGAGAACAGAATGAGACCGTTCGTTTTTGTTGTCCATTCATACATTCATTTCTTTTGCATTGCTTTTATTCAGCAACAACAGCTTATGCTGTTTATTCCATTTATTGTTTTTGTTGAATGCCTTTTTAACATTCATTTTTATAATGCCGTTACATGTCAAGCAATGAAATGAAATGATGGCACATGAATAACATGAAATCAATCACAACATTCGCGTAGTATTCGTTGACCTGTAGCAATAACAATAATTTTTTTTAGTTTTATTAAACATGAAATATGTATAAAATTTTTTAATTCTTAATACAGTAATATGTTTTACAAAAAAAACTTGTTAACGTTTTATTCATTTAACATTGAGACCATTCATACTAGGGTAGCCAGACGTACTTTTTTCAGCAGTACGCGTACTTTTTTTTAGTCAATGTACTGTTTTCTGCATAACCCCTAAAAAAGTACGCTAAAGTACTTTTTTTTGCCTTTTGTACTTTTATTTGTACTTTTTCCCCTGTTTAGTATCTTTAGTAACATTTTTTTTTTGTGCAGAAAGATTCACACAGTTAGAAGCGCCTTGTTAAAATGTCTTTACAAACTGAACACATTTGTGGCGACTAACAGAAGTATTTTTTCGTGTTTTTTATATGAGAAGCAAAAAATCGCCAGTCTTGACGACTTTTCTTCTTTATATTAATCAATCGTCAGTCGCCAGCATTGTGATGAAACTCTTAATCAAAACAAATCGTAAATATTTTTGAAATTTGTATGTTTATTTTTTCTATGCCACATTCAAATGCGGCAACTGAGAGAATATTCTGTTTAATGTTTACCTTTTGGAGACAGGAAAGAAACAAGCTTTTAATTCAAAATTTAGAGAGTGAACTGACCATTAAAACTAATTTTGAATTTACATGTGTAGAGTTTTTTTAATTTTTTAAAAACTGAAAATGACAAAAATAGAATTGTTAACCACGTAGAAAAGAATTATAAATATTTGTAAAATTTTTTAATTATTTTAAAAAGAAATAAAATATAATTATTTAATAATTATATAAACGAACCCAACCGAAATGTGCAACACACAAGTGATATTTAGTATTAAACATATTAATATAAACTTGTTCAAATTAACTTTGTTTTTAAACACAATTAAAAACCTGACTAATTGTAAGTTAACATTTACGATCTCATTTTTATATTCTTTACTGAAGTATATGTTATTTTATGTTATGTTATTTAATGAATTTAAGGACGTTTTCAATAAAAATACAAATGTACTTTTTTTATCAATTGTACTGCTTTTTTTCTTTGATGTACTTTTTTGCCAATTCAATATCTGGCTACCCTAATTCATACCAATCGTTGTGTATTCGTTGTTTTCGTGAGTGTTAAGTGAGGTTAACACTAGACAATGCAATGCATGGTTTTCGTTACACTCACTTTTCTAAATTCTGTCGATTGTTGCTTTATTGAAAAGCTAATGGAATGGGAAATTTGCCTCCCCCCAAAATGATATTTTTCAATACAAAAATGTTAAAATTATTAAAAATACTCTAAGTTCCCCCAACAACCTTGTCCTGGATCCGCGCCTAATTGGAACTTATATGCCGTATTTTATCCTCCATTTCTTCATTCGTATTTGCAAATGCTCCTAATGAGCCTTCAACACTATATTTTCTTGAAGATTTTCCGCCACACTTATTTGGGGACAGCAGCAGTTGATGCAAAGTCATAAGTAATATTATCCTTAAAAAAAATATAAATTTAAATTAGAAAAATAATTTATTTATTAATGTAAATTAAATAGTTGATATGTACACGCAAAAAAAGTTTGTAAGTAGAATCGACCGAATATTTAACTTAAAACGAGAGATTATTTAAGCAATACGAAATATAAATTAAATGAGAATATGCAAAAACTCAACACAAATTTTAAATTTTTATTAAAGAAAATTTAACTTTTTAAATTTTTTTAATTTGGAAAACAAAACAAAAAATGTTTTGTGCCAAAAAAAAAAGAAAAAAAGATGTAATAATCACTAGTGTCCGACCGAACAGTTCGGCCAAAAAACTATATTTTGTCGGTTTTTTGATATCTAGAGGCAATGATGACAAATTTTGGTACTGGAAACATATTTGTTGAGCCGATTTAATTCGATTTTGTATATAAAATTTAAGAGAAAAGCCGAAGTTAAGCTATAAAGTTAAAGGTTCGGCCGCCGAACTATTTTCGATTTGGCTGAACTTTCTGAGGCCGAACAGTGAATTCATTGCTTAACTACAGACTTTTCTTCAAATTTGACACTCTAAATAGCATCTAATCAGTCCAATAAACATTTTTCCATCCGCCAAATTTGTCCAGAATGCTTTAAAATACCGAATACAGACCAAATGCATTTTCTGGCCGAACTGTTCGGTCGGACACTAATAATCACGGACTTGCTAACTTTCTCTTGTTTCTTTACGTATGCCATTCAAATTGATTCCATTCATAGATTTCGCTGGAATTGCTTTCATTAATAGATCCTCGGTTTTTCTGAAATTAAAGCCCAATTCTCATGAATGGTTTCAATGTGCGTATGCTTTATTTAAAAGTCGATGTCAAACTGAAATTTAAAGGAATTAATTAAGTATTCATAAATTCTTTCAAGTTTATCGTCTTCTTCAAGTTTTTCGTCTTTTAGCAAATTTCTTATTGATTCTTATTGAATTTTATATAATACATATTCTAATTAATATTATCACTTCCTTCACATTAGCCACAAGAAAATAAAGGGTCCGCCATCTAAGGTTTTTTTTTTCAACTAGTGCTTATTTCGTGAATGGTAACACTTAGCTCATGTCTGATTTGGTAGATAATTTGTTTTATCCTTCCGCTGAACGAATATCGTTGTGTATACGCTTGAACAACGCTGGGAAATATTGCTTTGCCGATTTTGCCAAAAAAATCATATTTTCAGATGAAGCTCATTTTGATCTTGGCTTGTAAACAAGCAAAATTGTCGCATATGGGGCACAGAAAACCCGCACGCATACATTTAAAAGCCGATACACCCAAAACGAGTCACTGTTTGGTGCGGATTTTGAAATACAGCTGCACACAATCGATAATGTGCTTAAAAATTGGACCGACCGTGTAGTCTACTGCATGGCCAGCCGAGGCAGCCATTTGAATGAAATTATTTTCCATTATTAACCGGAAGGATTGTACTTTCAAATAAAAAAAGAAATTTGAGAAAATATTCAGTAGTTTTTTTTATAGCATATTCAAAAAAAAAAAAGTTATTTGGCGGACCCTTTATATGCTATCCAATTTCATCAATGCAATCTAGAAAAAAATAAAATTGGGATTTGAATTTGAATTTAGTTACTTAATAAATAACTAAAATAAATTTATCATTTTACAGATTTTTCTTTTGGTTAGGTTAGGTCGAAAAGAGGATTCGGAGAAGGGAAATACTTCCCTAATCCGACTCAAGTCCCTGAGGACTTACACTTAAGCCAGAATGTGGGCTTGTTGTGCGCTCTAAACAATCGGTTCTCCGTCACCTTTCTACCCCAGGAACTCCGTCGCACTGACGAAACTCCTCAACTTCTTCCATCCTATGCCCCTAAGATCCCCCAATGTGGATATTGGGTCAATGGATAGTATTTCGACCCGGATCCCGGCAAATGCAGGCATTCACAGAGATAGTGTTTCAAGTCCTCCCCACAGGCCCTGCACACTTCCGAGTCTGCCCTACCAATACGGTGGAGATGAGCCCTAAGTGTCGAGTGTCCCGAGAGGATTTCCATCAAAAGACTCAGTTCCTTCCTACTGAGATTCAGAATTTCCCTCGTCTTGTCTTTGTCCGGGTTGCCCCAGACAATATTTGTAGTCCGGTTACTTCTAATTTATTTAAAAGATTTAAATTATTTATTTTTAAAAAAAGTTTTATTTAAAACTTATTTTATTTCGCAGACTATTTTGTGTTGTATTTTTTTTTTTTTTTTTTTTTTTTGTCATGAAAAAAGGATTTTTATGTTTTAATACTTATGTTTATGAAATTATCTAATATCTGTTATGTTTGTCCATATTCAATTTGTTAAATTTTACCAAGTAATGCTTGATTAAAATATGTGCACATAATGCTAGAAGTATGCAATATAAGTTTGACATTTTGTAAAGATTTAGCATAATAGAAACAGTTGTATAAATAGATACAAATGTTAAGTAATATTTCATAATGCATGAAATGACTTGTTACGTTTAAAGTAGTTGAATAACATTGTGCAAATGAAATTCCAAAATAAACACAATGGGATGCATAATTTTTGCATAACTTGATAGAATCCACAGAATTTTAATTTAAAAAAAAACTACTAAGTATGCTTTCATCGTATTCCCTCTAAAATTTTGTGTGCTTACACTCAAGAAATCGTTGCCAAGTAACTAGGAGCATTTCAACTAATAAAGTTTATTAACAAAAGTTATGCGAATACTAATAACATTTACCAAGTGTTTATATATTTCTACTTAATTATTCAATAATTTGTGTGAAAAAACTTTATTAGTTGAAATGCTCTTAGTTACTTGGCAACGATTTTTTGTGCGTAGTTTTCCAATTCTTTTTGTAAGTGCTTACACACAAAAAAATCGTTGCCAAGTAATTAGGAGCAATTCAACTAATAAAGTGTTTCACATAAATTATTCAAATATTAAATAGAAACAAGTAAAACCTGGGTAAAATTTTACAAGTTTTCACATCATTTTTGCGAATAAACTTTATTAGTTGAAATGCTCCTTATGACATGGTAACGATTCTTTTGTGTGTACATTTTATATTTAAAATATGCCGCGAATGCTTTTAATTTGCATATAATGCGAGCTTCAGTTTGGGCTGTTCTAAAAACTAAAACAAACTATATTTTTTATTGCTTTTATAAATTTTTATAAAAATAAATTATTTAAAAAAATATTTATTTATTTTGATTCTATGTTATCATTTTGATTAATGTTTAAAATAGTTTGAATTCACACAGAGCCCATATGTGTGAAATTATTGTCTTGAAAAAAAAGTGGGTAAAATTTAGAGATTCTCTACACATTTATATTAATAATATAAAGAAAGTAGAAATATTTGGAAAGACCAGGAAATTTTCTTTTAAATACCATTTAAAAATAAAAGAAACGATTAAAAAATTACTGAGTTACAAATTTTAAGTGCGCCAGACGCTTTTACTTAAGAAGATATGGCGATTTTCGTTTTTCGAAAAACGCGAAATTGAGCGAAAAAGCACCTAAACTTTAACATATATATGGCTTTGATAATACTACCAAATATAATGTTTCTGACAAATTTCATAAAAATCTGTCCATACGTTTTCAATTTAAGGCGATGTTCTTTACAGTTATCCTTTTTAAATCCTGTATGTCCTTGGACCAAAATTAGATTTTTTTAAAGTTTAAGTTTCAATCTTACTTTGTAAATAGGTTTTCTTTGTGGCCCTTTGTTCCCAATAGGAACCACAGGACATAATCTATAAATAGGTTTCAAGATTTTTGAAAATTGTGTTCATTTGCAAAAAACATTTAGTTGTTGAAATTTTGAAAAACTTTTAACATTAACGCTTTCTCGCTTTCAAACCAAAATACGAATAATAATTCCACAAACTATTTTGTAAATTTGGTTTTCTACAGAAATAGCTTAAATTCTTATTCTAAATCACTCATTTGGCGCATGCATTTAATATACCCTGCCTGCATTCTGGCTTGACGTTTAGAGGGTTAAATTAAAGTCTTTCTTTCTCAAGTAAAAATCTTTACATGTATATTTTAAAATTAAATTTCCGTTATTCTCATAGATCTGGCAGCTTAACATCGGTGGTGAATTACCAAATACAACGCTGAAGTATAAACTTGCCACAGCTAAAATACAGCTCTGTTAATAATACAACTCTAAATGCAATAGCCAATCAAAAATTAGCTTCTAAAATTTCTACTTACGGATACACACATTTTGTGTGCTTTCTACGAATATCGAAAATTTTAGGCATCGTCTCATTTGTGAACAGTTTCTCGAATTTGTAAAGTCTAGCGTCGCGCTATTTGTGGAAATATTTTTAAGAAAATATATAAAATAGAAATTGTGGAAAATTTAAATTTCTACCTAAGGATATTATAAAACAATAGGACAAAAGGTAAGTGCTTAAAAAAATGGTTAATACTTGATATAAACATGAAAAGGGAGATGATTTATAAGTAAATGGGAACCTAAGAAAAATATTCTATTTTTTTTTTTCTAGTAAATAAAATGGGTATACTTTTCTTTTATATATAAATTATAATTTAAAAGTAAATAAGTGGCTAATTACATGTTTTTAAAAAAAGAAATTACATTTTATTAATTTCTCTACATTTTTTTTCTTTTATTTACAGCGCTTGTCCCTAATACATAATTTTGTATCGATTTTTTTCGTGTCACTATACGCCTAAGGTACGCTACAGTGAATAGTTTTAGCATACAATATGGCGGACGACGAGCAGTTCTCGTTGTGTTGGAATAATTTCAATAGTAATTTATCCGCCGGTTTCCATGAGTCACTATGTCGTGGTGATCTGGTGGATGTGACGCTGGCGGCAGAGGGACAATTTGTTAAGGCTCATCGTCTTGTATTGTCTGTCTGTTCGCCCTATTTTCGTAAAATGTTCACTCAAATGCCAGCCAATCAACATGCCTTTGGTAAGTTTTTTTTTTTAAGAAAATCTTAATTGGAAAATTTATTTTTAATTGACATCTTTTGTTTTGTATTTTTAGTATTTCTGAAAGATGTGAGCCATACGGCTTTAAAAGATCTCATTCAATTTATGTATTGTGGTGAGGTGAATGTGAAACAGGAGGCCCTACCAGCGTTTATAAGTACAGCAGAGGCTTTACAAATAAAGGGGTTAACTGATGTAAGTATTATTGTTGTTTTTTTTATGTTTTTATTTGAATTCTGTTTGGCTTTCTTTGCGTGATTATGTATGTACACATTTTTACCGCTTTTTTTTTTTGTATTTGCCCTTTTATCATAGTGTGTGGGTTAATACTTGTTTTTTTTTTATTTCGTTTATATTGTTGGCCCAAGTAAAAACTGTACTCGCTCTAGGGTTAGTTTTTTTATGTTGATTCATCAATTATTTTAACGGTTTTTTTTTAATGCAACCATGCATTGTTTACATTTTTCTATTCTCACCCCTTTCATTTAAAAGAATAATTTCATTTGGTCTTGTTTAAAATAAATAAAATTTAAGTTTAGGGCCACACCAATTTCTTATACAACTTTAAGGACAAATTAGTTCTAGGTAGGTCAACCAAAAACCTCTCTTAAAAGAAAACTAACCCTGTGCTTTGGATTATTCACGGTGGTTACACGTTTAATGTTTGTGTCAATATACTCACTTTTATTTTCCCCCTAACACTTCCAAATTTGAATTCTAGTGCCCGACCAAACTTAAAAAATAAAATACTTTTTACCAAAAAATTGCAATAAAAAAATCACTATCAAAACCCATGGCAATTGACCCGATAATTTTTATTTGGAAATGTTTTTTTATACAAATTATATTTTTATCACCAATTTTATTGTTTTCTTAACAAAATATATTTTTGTTTATATTTCATTTACAGTGTTGGGTTGCCATCTACCAACGAAAAATGAGTTATTTGTATATGAAAAAAAGTAAACAAAATGCGAAAAACATTATGTTGGCAATCTTACTGTTTGACAAAACATAAAGCTTTACGTAATCAAACGTATCAGACGAACGAATTATAAATACTCATTTCATTACGTATTCGTTCGTGTGGTTGTACACACGTCTTGTAAAAACAAGCCGTTACTTTTTTTTGGCAACGGACATTTTAGTTTATAGAAAACGTGAATTTCAAGTTAATTTTGATAACGAAATTAGTTTAAAGTAAAACAAAATATGTAAACATGAGTAAATTTCAAAAACAAAAAGTTATTTTTTTTTTGTTTTTTCGTTTTAAAAATATGAAATAATGAGCTCAATTATTTTACGACGTCTTTTGAAAAAAAAAATGGGAATGTTTGAACTTTTATTTTTCAAAAATATGTAACGAATATAATACAAATTCGAAATCAAAGAGTTAAATCTGATAATGTACTCGATTTCTCTTTATAGTTCAAGTAATCTCAATGAACTAGGTCGCTATTCTAGTTCAATCGATCTTTGACAATTTCGTTCAATCGGTCGTTTGATTGATAATTTTTAAGTGAATTATTAATATTAGACTGTTCTTTTTATCATTAAAAAAAACTGAGATGGCAGCATTTAAAAAATTAAACTCGAAATCAACATAAAAAATATTTTTCAAATGACAAAAAAAAACGAAAAGAGCTGAATATTGCGAACTAGCTCACTAGTTCAAAGAAATACATAGTTCAATTGAACTAGGTCGGTTACGCACAACTCTTAAAAAAAGACTAAAATTTGGGACATTTTTAACCCCTAAACATGATCCGCTAAAAAAATGTGCCTTTTTTTACATATCTAAATTTTATTATGATCGGAGGAAAGTCATCGAAAGACTCCCCTTGTTATTTAATATCTAAAATGCAGTGTATTTTTATATGAAAATTAATAAAAGAAAAAACATCTTTAATTGAAGGGCTTACTGTAAAAACTTGATAAGCCACATTTTATTTTTAGTTTGCTTTCGAATTTTAAAGGATAAAAAAATGCAACCAATATGACTTTCGCAGGACCTTTATACTCTAGGTACTTGCAATAAGTGTTTAAGCAAGACTTTTATCAAATATTAATTAATGGATACCTAGAAAACAGCGAAAATCAATAAAACAGCAAATGTGGCTTATCAAGTTTTTACAATAAGCCCTTCAATTGGTCTACCTACATATGTTTCATATTTGACCTCAAATTGAATTTTCAAAAATATGTTTTTTAGAAATCAGTTCAAAAATGTAATTGTAAACTGCATTTGCTTCATGTCAAGTTTTGTACCGTTTACAAAAAAAAATTTTAAATAAACAAAATGTAATTAAAGCCCAGCCCAAAAAGATCAAATACATTTCCTAAAAAAAAAAATTTAATAAAAAAATGTAATAAAAGCCGTATTGAGCTAAACTAAAAATAATCTATGCAACATTTTATGATAAAAAAAATAAACGAAACTTGTGTATGTTACGATATTTAGTTAAGTAAGAATTGAGTAAATTCTTTAGTACGGTTATTTATTGTTTTGTAAAGAATTTATTTTTTCTAGATTTCACAAACTGACAGAACTTTAAAATTTTAAACTGAACACAGATATTTTTATCAAATGTAACGAAAAATATCTATTTATGAAATTTAATGAAAGAATTCCATAATTCCTGAAAGAGTATAGAATTTTTTGATATTTTGTGGACAAAAAAAAAGATATTCTACTCCGGTTAATATGAATTTCGCTTATAACGAACTTACTTTTCTGGTCCCTCGCAGTTCGCTTCTACCTGCGTCTTTCACAAAAAAAAAACACATTCTCTTAAAACAATTGGAAATTTTCAAGTATATTTACATTAAAATTCGGCCCTGTTCTGTATTTAAATTTAAAAAAAAAAAAAATATTTCTCGACTTGATTTAGTTGTATTCAAAATTTAAGTAAGTTATGATTGGACATTTGTCGTTTAATAGAAAAAAGTTGAAATCGAAACAAATTCCATTTTTTTTAATACAGATATAAATTTCAATGCGATTTGAAACCGTTGTCAAGGAGAGTTTTAATTTAGGAGATGAAATCGTCCTTGGACACAACATACAACATGACATCGAACAAAACGTCTTATTACATAAAAATACATTATGTAAAACAAGAAAATAAAAATTTTATTGATAAATACATATATTGAAAATTTTGAAAAATTGTGTTTTTGTTTCGAATTTTCATAATTTTAAAATTGTTATTTTGAAAATGTTCTGTCTTGCTTCGTATGTCCTATCCGATAACTTTTAATCCCCCTTAATTTGGATCCTTCTTGTCACTTTGAAATAGATATCACAAACGTATCAAAATTCCTTTAATAATTGGACATCAATAAAATGAAAATTATTCAAGTTCTAGGCCATACTCTATAGTTCTTTATTAGGATTATGTCCTAACAAATAATCTATAGTTTTTTTTTTTTAATTTATTAATTGACCAATTTCAGGAATGTGTTGATAGATCAATTTCGGGGATCTATGTTCTGATGATGGAAACCTAGAAAATTTCCGAAATAGAAATATCAACACATTCCTGAAAGTGGTCAATAAATAAATTTGAAAACAAAAACTCTATAGATTATTTGTTAGGACAATATCCTAATAAAGAAATATAATTTTTATTTTTAATAAAAATTATATCAAAATTGTACATCAATTTAAGGATTATAGAATAAAAGAACAAAATTGTGTATTTTACGAAATTTCGTGGTGTACAAAAGATATAGTGTTAATTACGTATGATTTTTTAGTGAATATACGCCACAAGTCTTGCCAAACAAAATTTAATTTTTTAACAAAAATTTTTGATATTATTTTTAATTTCAACAATTTATTTTTTTTTTTTTTACAGAGTGATCCACCACAATCTCAAACACCACCTGAACCCTCAACACCTACGCCGCAAATACAACAAATACAATCATCGCCTAGAGTACGGCAACGTACATCAACAGCTCGTTCATATAAAATAGAGACGGTTGATGATTCCGGTGATGATGCAAAACAAACTACACAAATAGTCATACAAACAACGGCGCCAACACACCCACCCCAAGCTACAATTACCACCCAACCTCAGCAGCAGCAACAACAACAACAACATCATCAGACACAGCATATAACACAACAACAACAGCAGCAACACCAACAACCCCTACACACACAAACACATCAACTTACCAGCGTTAGTATGGCAACGGTCCCCACAGCAACGGTGGTAACCCAAAAGAGACCCGCCCAACGCACTAGTATAGGTAGTAGTGTACCCCATATTAAACGCTCCAAGAGTACAATTGACCCAATAGAGGCTGCAGAAGCAACAGCTGCTACTACGCATCAAATAAACGTACAAACAACTGTTGTTGCTGATCCTAAGCCTCAGGTACAACAACAACAACATCATCAACAACAGCAGCAGCAACAACATCAACAGCAAACACACCATCACCAGCAACAACAGGCGCAACAGCAGCAGCAACAAACAAATGAACCTGAATATATTGACTTACCCATTGAATTGCCCACAAAATCAGAACCTGACTATGCAGAAGATACGGGCGAAGTAGATCAAACTGAACAGGATGCCACTTATGTTGAGGACGAATCTTATGGTGATATGCGTTATGATGAAAGTTACTTTACCGAAAATGAAGATGCTGCTGCGACGGGTGCTAATACAACGGGGGGTTCAGCGCAAAATACAAGTGCTCCAGCGGCCACCACCTCTAAGGCTATTGTGAAACAACAACCGCTCTCTGATTCATCATATATGGATACATCAGGAGATCCAGGAAATAGTGATGCACAAGGTTGGTTGACATTTCTTTATGCACACAAAACAATTTCATTTTATAAAAGAAACTCTAGGCGCTAGACGCCAGTGTTCTGGACTAAAATGAATATTGTTTTGTGATCCCTTTAAAAAAAAAAACAACAAATCTAAAATTTAGAATTTAAAGTGTGGTGGTTAAGTAATAAGTCCAAGCGATTTTTTGAACATACATAAATTTTTTTAAAGTCCCCATTGAACCAACTTGTATGAGTCATATTAAAATATGCATAATTATATACGGAAATCAGTGGATATAATTTTATTCAAATACGAACACATTTTTCGAATTAAGTTACGCTGTAACATGCTGATATAATTATATATAATTCTATAAAATTACATAATTATATATCAGCAAAACGGCTATATATAATTTTATATAAAATTATACCATATATAATTTTATAACACCATATAAACAATTTTTTTAATAATCTATACCAGATGTTACTATATATATGCAGCCATATATGATTTATATTTATACAATTATACATATATAAATATACACAATTATATATAAATATGCACAATTATGTATAAATATTTACAATTAATTATATATATATATATAATCATATATAGCTCCATATATAATTAGATAAAACTATATATGCGGTTGATTATTAAAAAAAAAAAATGGTAATATATAAAATTATATATAATTTTGTATAATTATATATATGTATTTATATAATTATATTTATAATATTATTCGGATATAATTATATCTGATTATATCAGATTTTATAGAATTATATATATATGTAATTATATCCAACAATTTTCGTATATAATTACTATATCTAATTTGATATGGCTTATATTATTATTTTTTTTTTTTCAATCGGGTATATATAAACTTTTTACTTGGGTTACTATTTTGTAAACGCTGCTTTTGAAATTTGTCCTGAAACCTTTTTTATTATGTACTTTTACATTTTATATCGCTTTGATTTCTTACATTTCTTTCCACGTTGATTTTAAAACTTCATTTAGTAAAGGTTATCCTTTTCTTCATATTATTTGCAGAAAAGGGTGTAAAACAATTCAAAACCTTTATTAAGTCTAGTATTGAAATAATCCAACAAAAATTAGTTTTAGATAAATTTATTTGTAAACAAAATTGCGTTGAAAAAAATATAAAAAGAAAAGTAAGCGTGCGGTTTAGAATACTTTTCTAAAAAAAATCTTTACAGTAAATTAAGGAGATGCTAAAAAATAAAAAGGATTAACAGCTGAAAATCAATATTAAAATAATAAAAATATTAAAGTTTTTAATTACTTTAAATTTTCAAAATTTGATTAACATTTTTAAGTAAAATTAAAATTGTTTAATAAATTTTAACAAAAAAATTTTAAAGTAATGAAAACTTGAATGTTTTTTTTTTATCCTTTTGGCAAATAGAATTTAATTTATTGTAAAGGTTTCGGTATTCTTCATTTTTAACTTCAGAAATCTTCAAAATCGAAGAGTTTTATTAAATTATCTTCTCTAAAAGTAACACAATTCGCATTTAAGTAAATATTTTTATAAGACTATATAGCGAAATGGTCCTTTTTGTTAATGTGGGCTTATAAAAAAAAACAATTTTAAACTAGTCCCTATCTTAGGGTGAGATGAAAAATAAACTCTTTAATTAAATAAGATTTGTTGTTAAAATGAAGAAACGTTTCTTTAAATTTTTTAAAACTGCAACTGGCATATTTTCGTTTTCTTACATGTCAAGTGGGTATTTTTGTTAAGTGAAAAATTAAAAAAAAAAAAAAAAGAAAAAAAAAAAGGCAAGAAAAAAATATTATAAAAAAAAATTGAGTCAATTTTTATCTAAAACGATTTTGACAGTTTTTCTACGTATTCTTCGGTTTTTCTACTGTCAAAATTGTTTGATGTAACGTTGATATAGATAGCCAGCCATGTCATATACAAACACAGTTTATATTTAAAAATATCGCAGTAAGTACAAACAATTAAAAGTAAAAATTAAAATCAATTTTATACTTTCGATTTAATATATTAAGCTGCGTCTTTAGTTCAAAAATTTGAATGCATGTTTTTGAAAATGTTTCCAAATTATTATGAAAAATTAAGTTTAATTCGAAAGTATAAATTGAAACTTATAACACATTTAATTAACAACCTAAAACTAGTAGTTTTGAAAACTACTTGTGTTTCCTTTTTAAATTCCATAAAAATATTTAATCAAGTTTTCAAAACCGACTAGTTTTGTATTATAAATGTGGAGGTATTTATACCACAATTTAATACTGCAACCAAAAATGGTTGTTTTTTTTGAAAACTTGCTCACATCATAATTTTTGAAAAATTCTAGTTTTTTTTTATTAAAATTTTGTATGGAACTTTAAGACTATTCAAGTAGTTTTCCAAAACTACTACTTTTTTGATTGTACAATAGTATAAAACTTTAAAATAAGCTTGAGAAATTTTTTGTTAGTTACACATATCGACAATTTTTCTAATTGTATGTGCAAAATGTTTATTAAAAGGTTACCAGGTATAATTTATTTTTTCATAATTTGCTGCATTTAAGGTTATTTAATTTTATTGAAATAGTTTTATATAAAAGAACTTATATTTTTAATTAGATATCTTGCTTTATTTTAAAATTCTATTCTTTTTAGTTTAAATGTGCTTTTTATTTTTAATAAAAATAATCACTTTTTCAAGATATTTAATCTTGCGATTATATACAAAAAAAACTATTTTTTTTTTTAATACATTATGATACACGAAATTCTCTGGTTTAAACATAGTTTTTTTTTAGTAACGATTTTAAAGAGCAATATTTTTCCAAAATAGAAAGCATTCGTGTTGCAAAATTTTAAATTAAGATGTGATTATTAATAACAATCAGAGCTTCGAAGATTGAATTATATTTTAATGAATTCTTTAGAATTAAATCTAATCAATTTATAATTGATTTGAATTGAATGAATTTATATCAATTTTAGACCAATTCGTTTATCGATCATTAAGTAATTTATAAACCAGTTAGCACAATTTTTTTTTTATGTCCAGAACTTGAAGCCGCCTGACAATGAATGACCCAATAAGTATAGAACTACAAAATATGAACCATTGAAAAAGCCGCTGAAATATATTTTCAATGAGGACTTAAATGAACCCATGGCTGGGACAACATAAGTAGCACTAAACATTTTTTTTGTTTTGTTTAGCTCTAATAAGTCCAAAACGCGTATTAAATATCTTTATTCTATTACAAGTTCTTTTACACTAGGTGTAAACAAATAATTAAAATTTCACCTACAATTTTTGTTTTTTAATTTTCATAAAATTAGGTAAAAATTATGTAAAAAATTAGGTAAAAATTATGGTTGAAATTAAATTTCAACCAGATTTCTATCGTAAGGCAGTGTTTTAAAATGATGCACAAAATTTTGAAATCTACAAAGTTTAACCCATTAAAAGCCAACAGTCTTTAAAATTAAAAATCATTCATTCTGTTTTATTTAATATAAATGAAAGGAACATAAAGAACTTAAATTATATGAAAAAATAAAAAAAAAAATTTGTATTTTGAATGTTTTTGGGGCTGTACTATATGCTTATTTTTTTGTATGAAAATTTTTGAAGCACTATACACACAGAGCTACGTCACATCCCAATGGACCACAAAATAAGTAAAGTATAACAGTACTTTAGAATAAGCTTTTTAAAAAAAAAATACTAAAGCCTTTTTCAACCGTGTTTGAGAAAGTAGTATTCTTTACAACGTGCTGACAACATGTCGCTGCAGCAAAGTCCCGTTAAATTCTGTATGTACGTCGTTGATTACTTTGCATTGTCAATTTTGATCGAAGATAGTGCGGTTGTCATAATTTGATAAATAAAAAATAATAACAATAAGTGAAAAAAAGTACAAAAAAGTAAGTAAAACAGTGAATAAATAAAATAAAACATGCCAAACTTAATAAAAAAAAGTATAAGAAACGAAACAAAAGAAGTTGTTAAGCTTCTTTTAAATAGAAAACGATAATAAAAAAATTTACAAAAGTAGGCATAAGCTAATTCTACAATTGGTAGCATAAGCTTGTTCTAAATTTGTAAGCATAAGCTAATTCTACAATTGTTGACATAAGCTTATTCTAAAATTAGCGGCATGAGCTTATTTAAATATTATTTCAGTAATATTATCACGAGGGTTCCGTTTTGATTTTTCTACAATAAAATTAAAGCGTTTTTCAATACTTTCTAAAGTCTTTTTAAAGCTTAACGCTTATGCTTGCAAGCTTAATATAATATTTTTCTAAATGGTTTTGGTCCATTGGGATAGTTCACAAATTATTCGGTTGTGGCATTGACGACAGCGTAACGGTTTTTCAATTCTTTTCGGAAAATGGTTTTCATAGTAGTTTTTGCAAAGGTTTAACCATTGCCATTTTGTCAGTTAGTATCAAATTATTGTTGTCAGGTAGATAAAGAAATTTTTGTATTTCCTTGAATCTATTTCGGGACATATTGTTAGAAACAAGTGGTGAACGGGTATCTTCGGACAATTCCCAGTACATATTCTCTCTCGGCATAGAGTGATAACCATTTAACAACAGAATTCACAAAAAAAACCTTTGAATCGTTCTCTGTGAATGAAAAGTCATGCGCATTACACTGTAAAGCATAAAGGCGAGTTTGCTCGACTATATAATTGACCACCTCAGAACCAAACAAAGTTTCGAACACTTTAAGCTCCGACTTTCCTCCCAACTTTGATATAATTTCGTTTGTGTTGTGCATAGAAAAAGTTGTATTTGACATTTCAATAGAACATTCTCTTTTTGACCATTTGTTAGAGTTTTGTCCTGGTTTTGTGTACATCGGCTTCGCTATCGCTGCTACAAAAAAACCTCTATATCACCCGGTATATCTTGGGGCATGATGTTAGCGATAAGATTCTCAGCATCATCTTCCTCCTCATCTGTATTTATATCTGCATGGAATATACGCAACATCAAAAACATTATGACTTGAAGCCCCTTCCACAAAATCCAAAGCGCTGTGTTAAGTTTTTAAATCTTCTGCCATAAAAGAATGATATGTTGATGCTTTCAAACGCCATGTCAATTAAAAAAAAACTAGAAAAATATGATATAAAAAAACTAATCAAAATATATATGTACGTATCAGCCATTGTACCCACGCGAGTGCACTGTTTTTCAAACCTACCTTTCGTTTGGAAAATCACTTTCTTATAAACAAATTTTTTCAAATTAGAAAAAAAACAAGCCTTTTTATTCGTAAATCAAGTGCAAACTCTTTTAATTGTTATGCGACACACTTTTGATAGTCAAACAATCACTGACCTACAAAAAATAAGCAAATCTAGAAAAGTCAAAACAAACCAAAATTCGAAGTACCGTTATTTTTTGCCGCTGCTTTGTCAATGTGCTTTTATTAAGAAGAAAACAAAAAAAAAAAAAATGAAGAAAATCATTTCTTAGTGGATTTATGGCCTTTCAAATATGAGTGTTTTTCTGTACAAGTACAATGGCCAATAATGGGTTAAACTGAATTTCGAGCGTCGTAATGTAAATTCAGAATACTTTGAAAAACAAATTGTTTGCTTAAGCAAAAGAATAGGATTTTTTTTATGAAATTAGCAGCGCTTATAATTGAAAAAAAATTGCCCGTTTAGCCTGTAATCAAGAGATTAACACCAACCAGTATAGCTCGAAATCGGCCTGCTTATGGTTGTCGGAGTCAAATTTTCAGACAATTCATTAAAAATACAACTTAAACGCAAAAAATCATTGCCGATTGATAATATTTAAGCAGGGCTTAATTTATTTTGTATTAACTGCTTAATTGAGCACTAAAGTCGTTTAAATCATATTTTAGCATCATTTATATTACGGTCAAAATTTAGTTTAAACTGAATTTCTTTTTTATATTAATATTTTTGATTTGAACCTAATTTACACAGAAAATTGAATTGGACTGCTTATTCAATCAATAAAGTCAATTAAACCCCATTTGAAGAACTTATTTTGTAATTGACCAATGTGAATTACAATGACACGCCCGAAATCCAGTTTTAATCAGATTTCGAGATCTAACAATTTTTTTTTGCCATAAGATCAAAATCTATCCCAAACTGGATTATGTTAACGTGTTTAAAAACAAAACATGTTTTTCCATATTTTTTATTTTTTCACCAAAACATGTTTTGCTCTAAACACGTAAGTTTAAATACAAAACTACCCAATTTACACAGAAGAGTTAACCTACAGTGGACGAACTAATTGTAAGTTTACTTATGAAAATGTTAATTTTTTTTTTCAAAAAAAGTAATACTAGTAGAATCCCACCACCGCCTTTCGATCCATTTGGGGCATTTTTAAAAATTATTCATTGTTCGACAGCGAAATAAACATAAGGTTCAGCCATATTTAACCGTTTTTCGGCAAAACATTTTAATGTTGACATTACTGGTGCATTTTACAACTTCATTCCATTTATTTTAAGTATAATTTTGTTGGGCTCTTTTCTAAACAAAAAAAATGTATGCACTTTATTTAAATAAGTCGTAAATCGATGTTTTTTAAATGCAAAAAAAAATTCAAAAATATTTTTTTTTTTATTTTTTTATTTGATTGATCTATATAAATATTTGATATCAAATTATGAAGAAAAAATGTTCTGGTATAACACTTTGCATACCTTGAGACTAACGCTATTTTGCTTTGACGAAAATCGATCGCAATCTGAAATGTTTCGTCTGGATAATAGTGTTTTCTTTTAAAATTAATTGAGATTATTAACTGGTCGTAAATTTAACAAAAAAATAATTACTCGTCAAAGTGGTAGCGTTGGGGTATTAAGGTATGTAAAGTGTCATACCAGAGCGCAAATTTTTTTTTTACATTATTTTTTTTTTTATAATTTGAAGCAAATATTTATTAATAAATAAGGATCAAATCATAAAAACACAGCGCTGAATTTTCCAAAAATTAATTGTTTTTTTTTTTATATTAAACACATCGATTACGAAGTTTTTAAATAAATTGTATATTTTCGTTTATCAAAGAACGCTGCAAAACAAAATTTGTATTTAAAATGAGGGAAAAGTAAAACAAAATTAAAATATTTTGCCGAAAAACTGTTTTTAAAACCACTGAACTTATGTATATTTATTTCGCTGTCAAACAATGAATAGTTTTTAACAATCATTTCAAAATGCAGCAAATGATCGAATGGGGTTTGGTATGAACTAATATTGATATTTTTATGTGGTAGCAACAACTTTTAAATTCTGCAAATATTTTGGAGAACAAAATCGCAACTTCTTGGGTGAACTTATAATTATTTCGTCCACTTTAGTAAAACAAGTCCAGCCATATTTTAATGCTTTTGATTAACAGTTAATTCAACATTTCATTTTTTATATTAATATATCGCACTTGATCAACAAGAGGGTATTAACTGAAAATTTTCAGTAGAGTTAAAAAACTGTTTATGGCCACATTTTAACAGAATTTAAAAATTCAAACATATCATAATAAGCAAATTCCATTTGAAAATATATATACATTGTTTTTGTTTTAAATTTTACCACTCATTGCAAAAAAAAATCAATTTATTGAGTTAATACCATTTTTTAAAAATTTTATCGATTTAAATTTATAAAATGAAACAAATTTTATCAACAAAACAGTATCAACTCAAAATACAACCAAATATAAATAAAACAGTTTGATTATTTTTAACATAAATCAAAGCTCAAATCAAAAATTTGTTTCATTTTATAAATTTAAATCGATAATATTTTTAAAAAATGGTATTAACTCAATAAATTGATTTTTTTTTTTGCAATGAGTGGTAAAATTTAAAACAAAAACAATGTATATATATTTTCAAATGGAATTTGCTTATTATGATATGTTTGAATTTTTAAATTCTGTTAAAATGTGGCCATAAACAGTTTTTTGACTCTACTGAAAATTTTGAGTTAATACCCTCTTGTTGATCAAGTGCGATATATAAAAAATTGTAAATAAATGAGAATTGACGCATAAAATTAAAAAATACAAGAAAAAGTGTATCAAAAATTTGTAACTGTTTTAAAAGTTATTTTTAATCGCATATTTGAATGAATAAACGAACATTACTCAACGGAAAAAAAATATATGAGGACATGATATGAATACGTGTTCTCCATTTAATTCCGTTATTTTGTTGTCTTTCTCGCGCATGTCTTACTTAATATCTAATGTGGACACTCTTTGATATCAGATATAATACAAACAGTAATGTGTTTGGTCCGCACCTAATTTAATTCTCTGCGATTCACGTTTGCTCACACAATTACAGATTCGTTCAGAAATAGTAACTAAATGAAAAGTTTGATTAAAAAATAATTATACATTTTTAATGATGGAAGGAAATCGAATGTCGATAGATTGAAATCCTAGATTTTAAATCGATTGATGAATGATCAATAAAATCGTTTGAGATAAATTAAATGAATTCAACAAAGAATATCATTCGATTGATTAAAAAAAGAATTTTATTGAATTCATTCAAAATAGAATTCAATCTTCGAAGCTCTGGAGCTGCCACAAATATTATAGGCCTGGCGATAAAGTTTGATAACGCCGATAATTTCCAATGACGGATCGCCACCGGCGCCACCATGTATTGTTAAACTGCCGAAAATTTTGCTTAGGTAGAGAGCCCAGCATGAACAGTGACGGTTATATGACCGTAACTGCTGATGGAAATATCCATCAGCGCGTAAAACAAAGTTTCTGTCATTTTCTTAAGGGCAACATGAAAAAAGTGATGGAAACTTTGTGTACGTGTGATTTTGCATCTCCCTCTAATTTATAAATTCATAAGTTAGAGAAAGATGCAAGATTTGCATGTGTTAGTTTCGGTCATCCATTTCTTGTAGGGAGATGAGATAAAAAGGAAATGTATTAACTATTCAAGATGATTAATTTCGCTGTCATAATAAGACTTTAATTATAAAACTGCTAGTAAATGTTTACCAGAGATGACATTAAATCTGTTTTTAAGATGTTGCTTTGAAATTCAAAGCAACGGCAATTATTGCCGAATCTTGTGAAAAAATCTCGAATCTTGTAATTTTCCATGTGAATTGGCAAGAAGATTCGGTTAAAAGCTCAATTAGGCTTTCCGTGACGAATCAGGGGGGTTATTATGTAATTCGATTCGAAAGAACAAATGTGTAAATTCGTATGAATTGTATTTTGTAGTACGATTTTCGAAAATGTATTTACGAACGTACGGAAACTTTTTTTCGAACCGGCCGTTTTTTATCCCCCTTTCGAAAAACAAAAATTACCCTTTCGTAAATGCAATTATGTAATACGAAAGCGAACTTCACAAACGTTAATACATTCGTATTTTATTCGAGAGCTAATTTGTTGTCGAAAAAAGAAAAAAAATTTAAAATGTAAGTATTGTTATACAAAATATAAGAAAAAGTGTTAAATAAATAAGTAAAAATAATTATGTTTTTACACTAAACATTGTTTTTTTTCACGATGTTGAATCTTTGAAGGAGTGGATCACATAAAAAAAGCAATACTAAGCAATGACAATAAGAGATTATGGTGGACTTTATGATTAAACATCCCGATTTTGCTAAAGGTCACCTAAATGTAGCGAATGCTAGAAGCAAGTCCAAGGACTTGTGGACAAGATTGTCTTTGGATGCAGCTGGCCGTCCGACTCATGATATTAAAAAATGGAAAAAGTACGTTTTCAATTTATCAATTGTCGGTTTATAGATTGGTATTATTCAAATTTACATATGTTTATAGGTGTGGGCAGATTATAAACAACACATAAAGGTAAAATGCCGGGAAACCCGAAATAGTATTTCAGGGACTGGAGGTGGGCCGAGTAAATTTTGTTCCCTTTGAAATATAATTGCTCATCCCTTATAGGTCTGATTAATTGAATATGCGTACCATCTACTGCTCCAATTACTCCAGGTATTCCACATTTTTCAAAAAAGTCGTGTATGTGCCAGAAAAACGAAACCGCAAAAGTAAAACGAGTTTACAAAATTAGGTGTGCCAGATTCCGATATCGCAATTTTTTTGCTCGTTTTAAATCGAGCAGTTTTACTTTGTCGAAAGTAAATAGAATGTAGATTTTTTCCTAGAAAGGTTTGTTAAATAATAAAAACAAC
Organism: Delia radicum; assembly: GCA_021234595.1. Taxonomy (NCBI): domain Eukaryota; kingdom Metazoa; phylum Arthropoda; class Insecta; order Diptera; family Anthomyiidae; genus Delia; species Delia radicum. The sequence continues at coordinate 310,225,785 of CM037851.1, read as the reverse complement.
ACTTAGTATTAAAAATTTGAAATGTTTTTATTCACCCTTATTCTAGTTGTCGACGTCGATGCCGTCGTCGTTTTTGAGTCAACATCACTTTCTTTCGACGTCGACATCAATTTGACACCAATTTGGTATTCTCTAAGAGTTTTGTAACGACGTCGACTGTTTATCGGTAATTTGAAAAAAAACAAAAGCACATCTCTAATATTTGAGTCAGCTGATTTATTTTACTTGTTATTTTTGTGGGAAAATGTTTTTTTATTTCTGATTCTGATTCGAGTGAAGAAGAAAATACTCGTAAACAAAATCTAATATTGCAAAGAAGACTACTCCGACAGAAGTCCGACATCTTCAACTTACCAGATAAAAAGTGAGTAGCAAAATCAAAGACTGTTGCCTTTAAAAATATTTTGTCATTTCTTCAAAAGGTTTGAAAGTTACTTTCGACTTAATAAAGCAGCTTTTAAGCGAGTGCTGGAAATAATATCCCCTAATTTGAAAAGCGGAGTTAGATCAACATTCATTTCGAAAACAATCAAATTGGCAGCTACATTGAGATTTTTAGCCCAGGGATCGTACCAGCTCAGTGTTGGAAATGACTTTAACTTGGGACTGTCACAGCCAATAGTTTCCAAGATTCTGTCTGAGACTCTGGATGCCTTAGAATTGACAGTTTGCCCCCTATGGATAAAATTTGAGATGACAGATATTGAAAGAAATGAAGCAAGCCTATACTTCAACCGTAAAGGGGTTTTTAGTTTAAACGCTATGATCGTAAGTATGTTAAATATTTAATTGCATTTTATAATCATATATATTTGACTTTCATGTAGATTTGTGATCATAAAATGCGGATACGGTTTTTGGATGCCCGATATGCAGGTTCTGCTCATGATTCATTAATCTGGAACGTTAGCCAAGCAAAACGAGTTTTGCAAGAACGATATACTGGTGGTGAACGGAATTCATGGCTTTTGGTAAAATTTTTATTGTTATTTAAACCATTTCCTGCCACTGATCGATTCTGTGCGAATTTTTTTCTTTAAAAATATTTTACGTAGATTTTCATATAGAAAACACATACAAATTTTAGTTTTGAAAAATTTTTAATACATTCTGGGTGTTTTGAAAGTAAAAGTTTGAACTAAAACTGGATGTGTTTTCGCTAGGGAGCACTGTATAAGTGAACAAAAATTCCTACCGGATCCATCAGTGCCAGGAAATGGGTTAAGCGCACGGAAAAAGTGCAAAGTACTTCGGTAAAATACAACTTCAAAAATTTTTGGGTTAGTTACACAATATCTAAGTTAAAAAATAATATTTTCTTAGATAAGTTACAAATGAAAAAACTTAGGTAACCTAAAAAAGTGTAAACTGCTTAAATCTTCCGCCACCAGTAGCATTACACTCAACTTTGTTGGCTACGATTTTCTTTTTCACTTTAATTTTAAAGTCTCTCCAAACCTGTAAATAAATTTGAAGTTATATATATATTTTTATAATGCCTATATACGTTTATGATTTCCTTACCTTCTGCCACCCATCTCCAAGTCCTCTTGGTGGGCCAAGAGAATTGAGGACTTTTGATACTTCATCCCATTGTTGTTTAAAATTACTCGGAACAGTGCCTCTGCAAAATCCTCGAGCAAGTGATGGATTTTTCTGCAACTCTTCCACAAGTTTTTCAAACTGTTTTACGTTCGTTATTTTAATTTTTTCAATTTTTTCCATTTTTTTTCTATTTCTTATTTTTTTTACACTTCACTTCAAAATGTCGTTAGCAAAAATGACGACGACAGAATCAGAGTCGTCTCAACACAATAACGTCGTTAAGTTTTCTTAGAGAATACCAAATATTAGTCAACAGTAATCGATACAAGTCGATAACGACAACTGGAATACCAATTTTAAAAAGATGACACAAGACGACGTCGTTTTGTGTCGACGTCGACAACTAGAATAAGGGTGATTTATTTTAAGTCAAAAAGCAATCTTTTAATAGCTTCTTCAATTTAAAAGAAGACTTTTAAAAATCTCTTAATATTTCATGTATTTTTACATAAATTTGTGGCAATGAAATAAAATGCATTTTTTTAAACAAAATTTTAATCTAACAATTACAAAAACACTTTGAACTGAGCATGAACAATGTAAATTAATTTTTTTATCATCCACTTAAATAATTTATTATTAACTTTTATTAAAAAACTGTCTTAAAAAAAATATTTCTTGAAAATAACACTTTTTTTGCAAATCGCAAATTTACTTAAAGTCTTCTTCTTCTTTTATAATGATGTTCGAAAAATCCAGAGTTACCGAAGTTCACAAACTTCAATAGGTCAAGTTTTTTTTTGGATTTTTTTATTTAATAACAACATAACAACAAATTAACAATTAGAATGCATATAAAAATAAATAGTAAATATGTTTTTAATTGTTTTGTTAAAAATAAACACATAAAAACTATTGATTTAGTTGCAAAATGATTGCAATAATTTAATATGGCAGCCCTAGATTTTAATGACATATGTTTTTAAAAAACATTTGCATGTCGTGTCAGGGATGATAAAGTTGCTACTATAGTACTTTTTGTTGTAGTATTTTAAAAGTACCATGGTACTCTTATGACCACTTGACTACTTTATTTACAAATTTTTGTTTATGAGAACACTCCCAATAAGAGATAAAACTAATAACGAAATTGTTTCCCCATACATTTTGTATGAATAGCGAAAATCCGCTAGACTGCTGACTAAAACTTCGTCATAATAGAATTAATTCAATTTAAGCTAAATCTTTTGGAAAAATTCATTTTAAAAAAACAAAACGGAATGTAAAAAAAATTTTAAATTTCCGATAGAAAACCCTTGTAAATCTATTACAAAAAAGCAGGTGTCACTTACACTTAAACAACATCGGCTAAGTTTTGTTTTAGATGCTGTTCACAATAAAAGCTTAAAGTGAATCTATTTTCCCATACAATTTTTACTAAAATTTCCCATACAGAGTGTACAGTTTCGCTTTTAGTTTTAGATGTTGTTGGGAACAAGCTCTTACATACAACAAACAAATTTTCATGACGATTTGGTTTGTTAATTTGTTTAGTACTGCTGGGGATAAAAAGTACTATTTTGAAAATTGAATTCATCATCTCTGTGTTGTGTACAAACAAAAAGATAAAAGAACGCCGACAAGAATTTGAAAATTTCTATAACAAAACTAATTAAGTTGTTATTTTAAATAATATAAATATGTGAGTACCAATTTACCAAAAAACTTAAGCTTAACTTTATTAAATGTTAATTTTTACAGGGGTAAACATAGAAACGCTAAACAGGAAGCCGAAATAGTTGAGTTTATGAGAGAACACCAGGAGATTGCTCGCGGTTTTAGCAAGGGCGATAGGGTTGTCCAGGATGAATTGTGGTCAAGACTTGAACGTAAACTGAATTCAGCAGGTCCACCTAAAAAGGAAAAGGGCGAATGGAAAAAGGTAACTTGTCTTGTTTACGTATTGCAAATCAATTTAACATTTGTTTTTTTATTTAGACTTGGATAGACTGGAAGGGAAATATAAGAAAAAAACTTTCCCACAATAAATCGGAAGTCAGAATGACAGGTGGTGGTAAATTCAACAAATTCGTTTTGACTAGAGTTGAAGAGGAAATTGCAATTATATGCGGTTTGTATAGAGCTGTCAATGGTATTGAAAATACAAAAAGCTACGGGGTATTACCAATAAATGAAGAAAATGTTGATGTAGTAAAGAACTCAACACCTTCACCAGGCTCATCCTCAGGATCCTCATCAGCCCCGACATCACCCCGAGTATCGCCCAAGCGATCCCCCCAACGAACCCTTCAACAATCACCTGACACACCAGTTGCAAAAAAGAGAAGATTTGATGTAAGTTTAAATTCTTTGATGAAGAAAGAGACTGACCATTTAAAGGATATTAGCTCAGAACTGAACAAAATTTCGAATGACAAAGAGGGATTGGGAAAGGAGTTAAAAAGAGTAAATGACAAACTGGATAGTCTCAACGAAAGTTTGATATTGTAATTGGTCTCAAAAGACAAAAGTTGGAGGAAGTTAAAAAGGATAGGCAAGAAAGAAAACGCCACAATAGATTAGTTGAACAGCACAATAGAGAAATTCAAGTTCACAATAAAGAAATTGAAAAATATAATTACCAAGGGCTCAAAAATGAAGTGCAAAGACTAAACTTAAAGTTAAGAGCAGTAGAGCTGGAGGAGAAGAAAATGAGCGTTTAAAAACAATTTTTTTATGTTTCCTATTAATTTTAGAAATGAACTGAGAACCGAAGTACCTTTTTTTATGTTTCCTAATAATTTTAAAAATTAACTTATTAATGAAGTACCTTATTTTTATGTTTTGTTTGATTTATATTTAGTTTTAATAAAATAAATAAAAAAAATTATAATAAATAATTTTTTATCTACTTAAGCTGTTGGCTATGGCATCTCTCATTCGTATTCCTTCAATATCAGGGCTTATTCCGTCATTTTCTGCAGGATAATCATCATCATCAAATTCTTCATTTAGTTCAAGGTCTACTACGTCTGGTATGTTAAAATGTTTACAAATGTTGTGGAGTGCTGAGCATACATTAACGATTTTAACTACTTTTGGTGGTGAGTAATGTAGGGTTGTACACTGAATACATCTGAATCGGCTTTTCAAATTGCCAATTGTTCTTTCAACAATATTACGCCCTGAGCAATGTTTTTTATTAAAAATATGCTCTTTTGCGCCAAACTGGGGATTCCTATATGGCGTCATAAGAAACGGTTCTAGTCCGTAGCCCGAATCCCCTAGGAGCCAATCATTTCTTTCTCCATCTTGGTATTTTGTTCTCAAATACTGCCTGGCTTCGGACATACGCCATATAAATGCATCGTGGCACGAGCCTGGTCGGCAACCATCAACTGCAAGAATCCTCATTTTGAAATCACATATCTGAAATGGCAAAATATGTTCATATTTGTTTATATGTATTCTCAAAATGGTTACTTACTATCATTACATTTAAACTGTAAAAACCCTTTCGATTATAGTACAAGGAGTCATCATCGGTCGATGGCTTTATTATTCTTAAATGCGTACCATCCACGCATCCGATGACGCCAGGCAATCCACATTTCTCATAAAAATATAATTTAGAAGCTCTTTTATCGTCCTCACTTAGTTCCAATTGAATCCACTTTGAACATAATGTCCTTTCCAATGCGTCCATTACTCTCCAAAACACTTTTGAAAAAGTAGTTCGGGCAAGGCAAATATTAACGTCGTTTGCCACAACGCCCTGAAAAGCACCAACTGCTACAAAGCGCACTGCTGCAGCTAACTGAATAGTTTCAGGAATTGATCCACGATTTATTAAAGGAGCTATATCATCCAAAACCATACAAAATGCTTCTTTATTGAGACGGTACAATTTAGTAAACCTAAAAAACCATAACAATTTACTGCTTTCAAAAAATAAATCAAAACTTACTCCTCGTCTGGAATACTCAAAGGGTCTGAGGCATCCCTTATGCATCTTCTTTTTATTTTTTGTTTGCCCATTTCACGCCGCCGTAAATAAACATAACTTAAAACAAAAACACCGGGCATTTTTTGTATAATTTTTTTGTTTACAGCTTTTTTTCGTTTTGATACAATACAACAGCTGATTAAAATTACGATTACAAGCTTTTGACATTTAAAATTTGTTTTTCGAACAAAACTTCGAATATACCAAAACGTACGTTTTAAGGAACACCAAATTCTACATGACTCGTTTTCAAAAAAGTTTGCTATTTGAAAACGACTCGATATCCAGCACATAGCCGAGTATCTCTTAGCTTCTCTCTTCCTATCCTCTGTCATTTCAAATACATATGTTTGGGACAAAGAACTCTTTAAATAACATCGCAAACCTCAAACACGCAGAAATTGATGCTTGAGAAAATCCTAATAGGCGGTCTTGGCCAATTTGATGCTGATATTCACCTTACGCCAAAAATTTAAGTGTGGCAGCTAATTTTAATATACGTGAGAAGGCAGTTGACCTTTCTGCTGGTTTAAATTCATCTTTTACACAACTCAAGACTTAGGTAAAAGCATTTTTACTAAGCCTAAAGCTTTTTATGAAACTAAAAAGATATTATTAGGAATATATTTAATCTTAAAGGTAAAATTTTAAATTTTTCTTACTTTGTCTCATTAAGATTCATTATATCTGACGAATCTCTTATGTTTCTTTTGAACTCTTTCCGGAATATTATCATTTTCTTCATCACTATCTTCTGTCCACAATAAAACACAATCCATTTAAGCTTCGACTTTTTAAATAAATATTTTCTTTAATAAAGTTTTCTTTAAATATTTGTTTTCAAATTTTGACATTTAAGCACAGTGCTGACAACTTTGACATTATAAGACATGCTGCCAAGTTATGTATTAACCGATAAAAATTTGGCATCACTTGTATTTACCCTTTTTTACACAATACAACTCTGTGAAACATTCGAACGAATTAGATAATACAATTTTACTTTCGAAACGGAAATTTGTTTCGAAAGGTTTTACTTTTCGAATCGAATTACGTAATAACCCCCCAGCTGCATAAACCATGAACAAAACGGCTGATTCGTCACTGAACAGCAAGACTAATGGAGCTTTAATAGAAGGATTGCGCTTGAAGCGATTTTTCAGAAGGCGGGGAAAAATGGTGAAAGCTTGTACAGTGATCTAGTTAATTGAAAAACGTTGGAATTGTGAAAAAAAAAATTTCGGATTACTTAAAATTGATTATGCTACGTTTCCACTGATCGTGTTTTGTACATGTTTCACTCAAAACGCAAGTAGAAATATACGCTGGCCCCAAAAACATGGATTTATAACTAATTAATTAAATGAGTAGCCTCGAAACGATAATGCACAAACTACACGGGAATCGGCTGATGGATCTAAAACGATGGTCACAATAAGAGTAAAATGAAACGCAAAATTATGAGGATGTAAAGGTACACTAGCACTGTCGATATTGTCATTTTTGCCCTACACTGCGAATAAATCGCCCTTATTGTGTATGTCGTATTTAAAATACGACTGTTTTGTATTAGATTAAAGAAAATAAGTTTACGTTCTCTTTAATCTATTACAAAACAGTCGTATTTTAAATACGACATACACAATGGGCCTGATTACGGTTGTCGTATTTCGACTCTAGTCGAAGTCGTTGTCGATTTTAATTTGCTGCGGTATTACGTAAATTTTTCGACTAAAAGGTTTTTGTAATTGATTGAAAATAACAGAGTGTTGACAAATTTATTAATATTATGAAGCACTCTATGACGATCTGTCAAAAACAGCTGATTGGCGGCAAAAAGAAATTTTGTTAAATTATCAAAAATATAAAAAAATGCTAAGTTTGGACTTATGTATTTAACTTCAGATGAAAAATATGAGTGCATATGGCTGAGACGAATGATATTCAAAGAAAACCGCTAAGTATTGTTTAGCAAAATAACTCCGATCACGTAACTGTACAAAAAAATTAAAGAAAATTTCACAAGCTTTCATTAAAGGTATAATAGTCCATTAAAATAAAAAAGAGATTAAAGGTTAAAAAATCGCAAAAAAATCCACATTGTCTTAATTTAACCTTTGATATAGTTTTTTTGTTTCAAGAGATACATATGTGGTCATATTGTGCCTCAAAATAAAGCTTATAAATCCGGCTATATATTTCTATAAGCTTATTAAGTACTTACACAGGCCAATTTTTGCATAAAAAGCACATTTTATCTAAAAAACTAAAGTAAAAATAAGAAAATTTTAAACCGGCCTTTAATGGGTTAATTTATATTGTCATATTGTACACTATTGAAAAGCCATTTAAAAGAGCTTTCATACGAAATGCATATTGTTATAAACGGGCTTGTACTTTTTGAGATTCTTAAAAAACTTTTTCAAATTTAATGCCCAGCGCAGCCGCAAGGGTCGTCGGCGAGTACAAATATTTTGTTTTTTTTTAAATCTGCTCAAAAATTAGTTTTTGGGGTAAAAGTTTTGAAGTAATCGTAGTTATGTTTCTAAACTGCACTTGTTTCAGATTTTGCCAATTATGTTTTATACCCTTAAACGTCCTCCAATTTCGCAAACAGCTTCGGTGCTATAATTTTTATTCTAAAAGTATTTAAATTTAATTAAAATTTTATTGAAATTTTCATTTTTTAAGAATATTTCAAATCTGTCGTGAGAAATAAAATGGACGACTGTTTTTATATATTTTGACAGTCGAAAACGACAACCGTAATACGGAAATTGTAATAGATTTTCTAGCAGTGTTGTGCATTCGTAGTTTTCGACAAACGTAATACCGTTTTTTAAAAACGACAAATTTTCACTACGACAACCGTAATCAGGCCGAATAAGGGTGATTGTACAACCTTCAAATATGACTGAACTAGTAATATTTTTCACAATAGCAAAAGTTGCGCAAGAATATTGCAAAGTGTATGGGTACTTTAACGTTGAATTACCCCCCCCCCCCCCCTCTTACTAATACAGTGCATTGTGTTTCTCTACATCGTAAGTGTCCGGGAAGAACTCTGCGGGGAGTTTATTCCACATACGGCTAATGAATGAATTCTCTGTAATGAGCTGTGCGATTCACTTGACAATCGATTAAAAACTTCTCTACTAGATAAGCGAGTATTTCAAATGAAAACACGAGCCCTGGGGATAAGTTCACCTATCTGCACGTCACTTCTCATGGGTACCCATACACGAGCAATATTATTGCACAACTTCTGGTTTTGCTCTTTATTCTATTACAATATGTTGTAATATATTAAATAACAAATTCGTAAAATTGCGCAATAATATTGCTAATGCATTGGTAACTTACACTGTCGTGTTAATCTCTTAGCTGCCAAAAAAATGCATCATTAAAGAAGTGAAATAGTTTTACTAAGTAGATTAATTGCGCTTTCTAAATGGGTTATAAAAGCTAATCCAACATTCCATCGGCCATTCCTACTATGTGTGTAACTCTTTTTTTTTTATACACAACCCTATTCAAAACTAATACGTCATTTACGCCAAAATGAGTGAAAAAGAACTGTTGCAATAGAGTAAATAGCTTAATTACAAGTTTTGCAATCTAGTGTGAACGTGGCTTCAAAAACATGTATAGAAAGTTAAATCAAAATTATCATCAAGAAACTGCCACAAAAATATATTGGTGCTGTCGACAAAATTTTTGCTAAGGCAACCTTTGCCATGTTCTTATGCCGGTATTTTTTTTTTTATCTACATTCACACTAGATATCAAAACATGTATTTAAGCTTTATATTCCAACGATTCTTTTTTATGTTCCACTCGTTTTGGCAAAACACGTGTTTTACAGTCTAGAATGTCGTATTATGCTTCTTTAATACAGAATTGTTAATCTAGTAAAAAGTGATTAACTGCATATGTTTGTAAAGAATATTATAAAATTTTTCACACTTAAGTGCAAAACCCGTATTTAAGATCTTTATTCTATTGCACCAGTTCTTTATTCTTTTCCACTCATTTTAGCAAAACACGTGTTTTGCAACTTATGTAAATGACGTATATCATTTCTGTCTAAACTGACAATTAAACTTTTTATAGTCGCCCTTATTGTGTATGTCGTATTTAAAATACGCCTACGACTATTTTGTAATAGATTAAAGAAAATAAGTTTACGTTCTTTTAATCTATTACAAAACAGTCGTAGGCGTATTTTAAATACGACATACACAATAAGGGTGAGTCAAATTAATTTTTTAACATTCAAAAATTCCATATGTGAATGAGGAAGATTAAAAAAGTGGATTAACTTTTAGCAGATTAATTTTGTTGTCTGAATGGGATATTTTATTAAATGTTCACAGAAAAGTTAATATATTAAAAAATGGTATCAACTTCTTAAGCACTAAACAAGTGGATTACCATTTTTGATTAACAGTTAAGTAGACTGTCTAATTTCAGTGAGAACATATCCAGTTGATCCGCTTTTTACAAGATTAACTTTTCAGTCTAAACACCCTGCGTTTTGATGTATTTTCGATAGGCAACGCTAAAATATAAACATACAAAGTCAGATAAAAATTACAAGAAAAATGTTGGCCTGACCACACGACGATCACTCTCACATTGAAAATTTCATTCTCTTCGTTATAAATGGAAAAAAAAAATTTGTAATACAAAGCAAATCCTTTGAGAGAACAGAATAATTTGTTTTGAAATTAGGGAGATCCTCCAAGCAAAAAATAAAAAGTATAAAACCAACTAAAAAAAGGCGTATAACTTACCTAAGTTTATTGTATAGAATACAACTTTAAAAGTTTTGGACAAGTTATGCCCAGTTTTTAACTTCGTATTTAAATATGCAATTAGTTAATTGCCATTTATATTTAAGTTGTATTTAAATATAGTTTCAGTTTTTCAGTCTTAAATCATAATTGTTTTTTATTTGCGACAAAAGTATGGTAACATCATGAAATGTCAAAAAATTAATGATCATTATTCATAAAACAGCTGTTTAAAGAATAGAAAAAGCAGAAAATATAGAAATAAAAAAAATAAAAATATATATATACATATATATAAATTTGTTATAATTTTTATTAAAAATAAAAATTATGTTTTTTTCGACCTTTAATTGTGCAATGAAAATTATTCAAGTTCGAGGCCATATTCTATATTTCTTCATTAGGATATTGTCCTAACAAATAATCTATAGAGTTTTTTGTTTTCAAATTTATTATTTGACCCTTTCAGGAATGTGTTGATAGATCTATTTCGGGAATTTTCTAGGTTCCCATCATCAGAACACGTTTTGAAAGCGGTAACAATCCCATGCCAAACATCAAACATACATATGAACTAGTTTACTCACTACATGAGAACTAATATACATATGAGTTTGAAGTTAAAGATTATAACCATTGATCAAAAAATAATTTTTTTGATCAAAATATAATTTTTTTGATCAATGGTTATAATCTTTAACTTCAAACTCATATGTATATTAGTTCTCATGTAGTGAGTAAACTAGTTCATATGTATGTTTGATGTTTGGCATGGGATTGTTACCGCTTTCATAACGTGTTCTGATGATGGGAACCTAGAAAATTCCCGAAATAGATCTATCAACACATTCCTGAAAGGGTCAAATAATAAATTTGAAAACAAAAAACTCTATAGATTATTTGTTAGGACAATATCCTAATGAAGAAATATAGAATATGGCCTCGAACTTGAATAATTTTCATTTTCATATATATAAATATATATATAAATAAAATATAAATTATAAGTAAATTAATAAAATAAAAATAAAGAGAAGTGAAAATTTCATCCGAAGTTGAATTTCTATTGGCTGCTGTAATTTATTTTATTTTTTATTGTTTGTTTTACCACGCGAAAAAAAACAAACTGTCAAAATCATATGTTATATTTGTACAATTTAAATAGACTTTAAATGCCCAAGATTGGTCACTTAAATGTGATTTAAATTTTAAGTTAAAAACTGACATTTGTATTTAAATAGAACTTAAAGTCCAAATGGCATTTAAATACGAAGTGAAAAACTGGGCATTAAACAAACAACTTCGATAAAAAGTTCTCAAAAAAACCTACGGACATTTATACTTTAAAGACTGTAAATTTGGCATGTATTTGTTTAATATAAAATTCTATTGTTCGATTTTGTTCATTTTATTTATATTTATATATAATATTTTTTAATGAAAAACCCTTTTATTTAATATTTTTAATAATATAATTGTATTGGTACTTTTTTATAAAAAAAAATAAATAAATATAATAAAATAAAATGCTCAACTTACATCCTATACATTTCACAAAAATAAACCATTCCTATGTTATCTGAACCATCCATTCCAGCGGTATACAGTTTCAGGCAAGAAAAAGCTAAAAAAAAAAGAAATCCAATAAAATAAAAATTCATTAAAATGTATTGCAATTTTATTTGAGCTCAAATACATACCAATGTCAAGTTATTTTCGGACCTTTTATTACAATTTTTAATTTTGAAAAAAGTATGGACCTTCGTACATACGAAAAAACACACTATTTTGCTTGCCGTATTAACATATGGTTGTTTACATGCATTACACAGTCAAGTTGTATAGTTTTCTTTTACAACCTAGTGAAAATATCATTTGCTATCTTGACTAACTATTACTTTGACAGCTTTCAAATTTTACTTTAGAAAGTTCCAAAAAAAAAATTAGGTATGACACAAAACAAACAATATGAAATATTTTAAGTTGCAAAAGAAATGACACATGTAATTTATACTTGCACTGCGGTTGTTTATACTTGACTAATATAACTTCTATCAATTTTATTTAAAAAAAAATTACAAAGTTGACTTCGATATTCTTACACAAGTTTATTTTTTGCGTGTCTCAAAAACGGAAATTTGTCTCACTTTTGTCTGTCTTCTCTCATTTACCGAAATTTTGTAATTAGCTCAAATTTTTGTTGGGCATGGGTTATAAACGATTCTCTATTTTTATTCTTACTCTATGGCGCTGTCGACGAAATGTTTCTATCGCCAACATTATCCTTGTTCCTTTGTGCCTACTTATGCCGGATCGCCAACAGCACCACCTTGTTAGTTAAAACTAATAAAGTAAAATTTTTTTTAGCTATCAAATGGATTAACTTATATCAAGTCGATTAATTTCGCTATCTGAATAGGCTATTAAATACATAAAAATATCTTTACTACTTTATTTATACAACTCTGTTTTTTATTTCCTTAACCAACACAGATTTTGTTGTACAACAATTTGATAGATCAAAGAATAGTACGTACAGAAATTATTGACAGAAAAGATAGAAAATTGTTTTGGTTTTATTATATTATAAATATAGAAAATGTTAAAAATGCTATTAATACAATACAATATTTATTATAAATTAAAGTTTAATTATAAATATAAAAAATAGCTGGGGATTAAATAAAAGGTGTTACACAAATTGTCATCTATAAACAAAAGTGAAAAAATAGAAAAAAGTGTAAATAAATAAAAAATTTTACTATTTTATTTAGTTATTAAAAGTTATAAAAAGTTTAACTTATGTATTGATGGTAAGTTTACATTTATGAAATTTACAAAATTTCGCTGATGTCAGAAATTATTCCTAATTTAAAGCTTTAGATTAGGTGAGGCCCCTAATTTTAGTGTTAATAACTTTTTAAGCAATTTAATAAAATATAAAAAAATATTTAGCATTGATTGTTGTTTTATTTATGCCATAATGTTATAAATAAGTAGCGCCTACAAATAATTTAATATTACCACAATTTAATATTGTTAATTTTAAAACCTTTGGTGAACTTTTTTTTTTTAGAAGAAGTCAAATTTATACGCAGTCAAAAGAAAAATGCTCAACTTGTTTACAATGGCTTCATTTACAATAAAAAACTAACACAGGCCAATGGTCACACCACCTGGCGTTGTGTTGATGTACTGAAGATGCGTTGCAAGGCTGTTGTTATAACAAAGAAAAATAAATTGGTAATTGCTAGACGAGAACACAATCATGAAGATCATAACCAAAGAATAACCCAAAGACCCCTGTACAACGAGGAAGAAGATTTGGGTGATTATATCGAATTGAAACCGGACAATGGAACCTTAAATGATTTTATATCAATGAATAACATTGACATATTAACACAAAAAAGTGGCAAGGAATTCAAATTATATGTGCCCACATCTTGTGCTGCTCTAAATATGAAAACACAAACTACTTTGTTAAAAAGAAATGATGTTTAAAAAAAAGGTCATTATTATAGTGAACACTTGAGGCTATTTGAAACAATGAATATTTGAGATAAATTTCACGCTAAATGGCCTAAGGAAGAGTATATTATTAATCGTAAGTTGTGATGTTAAATTTAAAAATTTTTGGCCATATTTTTCAATTTATTCTTACTTATATTTACTTAAGTCTTCTCTATAACATTATCTGGCTTGTGATGGAAAAAGATCGCTTTTGAAACTTCAATCCCGAATATTTCGTATTGAGCAGTTTCATTTTAATTCAATGGCTTAAGTTGTCGATAGTCTACGATTTGAATAACATTTTGTTTGGTAGTGAACGAATATTTCTAAAATGATTTTTTTTTATTTTGAAAATTGTTTCAACCCTGAAGCTTTGAAATGGGCTGGAACATTATTTAAAATGTCATAACTAGGCAAGGAATTTCATGCAATTGCATGTTTTTTAGTCAGTATTCCAAAATCGGTTTTTAACAAATACTTTTCCCAATCAAAGAATTTGCAACAAAATGGCTTCGATTTGTTGTTGCATATTTTTGAATATTTTGTTATTAATGCATGTTTTTGGATATTTTGCTATTAATGCATATTCATTCATATCACTATTGAAAAAAAAATTATTTAAGCCATATCAGATATATCTGATATAAACAGATATTATAATTATATGTAATTATATCCGAAAATTGGGTATATATAATTTTATATAAAATTAGATATGATTATATAAGGCAGATATAATTATTTATTGGACCATATATAATTGTATATAATTTTATATAGCACCATATAAACAAATTTTTAAATAATCAATCGCTTATATAATTATATCTAATTATATATGATGCTATATATGATTATATATAATTATATATACATTTTTTTACTCAGGATGTTATATTTTATAATTTTTTGCTGCATATTTTGTATACTTTAAATTTAATTGTATACTTTTGCATATTTTGTAAAAATTTAAATTAACCCGATTGAAAAAATTTATATAAGCCATATGAAATTATATATAATTATATACGGAAATTGGTGGATATAATTATATATAATTTATATATAAATCTATAAAGTCTGATATAATCAGATATAATTATATACAATTATATACGAAAAATTGGTATATATAATTTTATATAATTATATAAAATTATGTAAAATTAGATCTTATTATATATGGCAGATATAATTATTTTTTCGATCATATATATATATATATATATATATTTTTTTATATATCATCATATAAACAAATTTTCGAATAATCAACAGAAGATATAATTATATCTAATTATATATGGTGTCATATATCAATTTTATATAAATATATATAATTATGTATACATTTTTTTTTACTGGGGAAGTTTTGATTAAAAATAAACAAAAGAAAACATTTATGACCCTGAACATAACAGCGACAATTTACATCTTTTAGTTGCATGAAATTCCTTGCCCTAGTCATAACTATTGCTCTGTAAATGATATTGAAAAAAATATTTTTGAAAATTTTGGGATTCAGAAAATTTATAAAAAACACTTTTGAAAAATTTTCAAAAATATAATTTTTTTAAAAATAAAATCAAAATTTGGCATACTCACCAAATGTTATCAAAATCGGAGACTATCGAACAATTAGGCCCAATTTTTGGGATGTCAGGTAATCTCGGTTTAGTTAAACCAACAACGAATTTTGTTTCCAATATCCAAGCTTTGTTTTGTTAAGAATTTTGGCTTTATTATAACACAATAAAATAAAACACATTTAAGAAGCGGTATTCCATTTAAAAACTTCGCTAATCTAAGTTTAAAGATAATATACATCCCTTTGAAATAAAATGGAATGCTCTATTGTCTATAATTTAAAAAAAGATTTAAAGATGTAAATCGACATTCCTGATTCAATTAAACCAACAATTTCAATCCTCTAATTTAATTTTCATTTGAATTTCAGAATAAATATTGATTTGAAATTGAAAAATGCAATGAAAAATTGAAAATGTTTATTTAAATCTGGGATTTTCTGTATGATGTTGAGTACATAAATTATTTGAGTCGTAGTCCTGATTTCCGGTTTGGCCGACAACTTTTGGCACAGCCGGATATTGCACTTACATGTTTTTGTGTTTTTTTTTAATTTCAAATGGAAACTATTAATTTCAAATGAATATTCTCAAATTGTTTTTTATTTTAACTTTTCTCAACTTCACTTGCAATCACCCAGGTAGAAATTGGCCACTGTATAAAGAAAATAGTACTGGGACAACACTGTTTTTCTCAATATGCCAGCACCACTCAAAAGGTGCATTGCCAGTACTGTCCGGTGGATCCGGTTTAATGAATAATCAATTTAACATACTCTGGTTTAACGAAACCCAAAGTTTTTATTTTGAATTCATCAAATTGGCACAAAAAAGCATTCCCCGTTTATCGGACACAAAGATAAATGAAATTTGAAAAAGAAATTCAAACAAATAAAATAGGCTTAAACAAAATAAAACAATAATAAGTATTTTCAATATATTTTACGGTAATTTTATCCGACTTGAAGTCAATGCAAAATGAAAAAATCTAAATTTTTTTCAATATAAATTTTAAAAGTCTATTGCCAAATTTTACTGCCTGCAAAAAACACCTCAGATCATTAAAAAAATATAAATTACTATTATGAGTTTTCAGATAAAATTTTTGTTTTACTCGAAAGAACGTTTTATTTTATATAATTAGTAGTTTTGATTAAAGAACTATACATCATAGCCCTGATTCATTATTTTACTTCGGTGGGGTTAAGTGCTATGGGAACACCGAAGGTGGTCGCAGCGATATATATAAGTGATAGAAAACTCATACATATTATTCTTATTAAATTGATGTTGTCGTCACCGGGAATCGAACCCGAGACCATCTGTGCAACAGTCCAACGCGCTAACCACTACACCACAACGCACCATATACCCTTAACGATATATTAGTAGATCACATATCGGCTGTAATGACGTGGAAACACCAGTTCGAAAGATGTGATAAATCTACATATATAAAAAAATTAAAATTTGTATAAATTCCATGTTTTTTTAATTGAAATTTATTTTCTCTTAAAATAAAAATCGCAGTTTTTATATTTGCTGAGAATTGGTTATTTTTCTTACTTTTACTATAAAAAAAAGAATTTCTAAAGTACTGGCTAAATACTGAATTATCTTATTTAAAGTACCGGCAAACTACTGCATTCTATTGTTGTGCCAACGTTGGAAAATATCTACGGCTATGCGTACATTGGTGTTATCATTTCGACACCGCACCAGTACTATACAAGTTAAAAATCTGACACTTTACCAGTACATGTACGACCGTTTTCAACACCGCGCCAGTACTGGCCCGTTCGTATTTTTCTACCTGGGCAGGATTGGCATTCATTTTCATAATAACGATTTTTTACTGCCACCGTCACATCATGACATGTGTGTTCTTGTATAACCGGTCTTATTTCGCTATTTTAACGGACTGATTTTGAAATATCTTAAACCAAATTTAAAAAACAAATTCCATATTTATTTAAAAAAAAAAAAAACAAATACGGAAAGCCGATTTATAACAAAATTTAATGTGTAAAGTTTTTAAAAAAACACTTTGAAATTATAATAAACTTGCCACTATAGGAATCGTAGTTTCAAAATTTTCATATCGGTATTGAGGTGGCCATGGTAGACAAAGGCAGAGTTTGCCAACCATGCTTGTAATTATCTCCATTTCAAATATTATAATCCCAATTTGATTAATACCCAGCCAGAAATATACGACGGCAAAGCATTGGCCCAGTGCTTTCAACGGTGGTATGAGCGTTTTCAAAGCGTTGGATTTCTGAAGATTTAAGTGTTTTGCCAACCCCAAAATGATAACACCAGGCAGGGCTTGGCCGTTCCTTTTTTAAAACGTTGGCAAAGCGTTGGCCATGAGTTCTTCGCCAGTACCAAAATCATAATTTTAAAACGTTGGCAAAGCATTGGTAGAACAACCAATAAAGTGTTTTTTTAATGATAAAATAAGTACTTTGCCAACCCCAAAATGATAACACCGGGCAGGGCTTGGCCGTTTCCTTTTTAAAACGTTGGCAAAGCACTATCAATGAGTACGTCGCCAGTACCAAAATCATAATTTGAAAACGTTGGCAAAGCATTGGTAAAACAACTAATAAAGTAAATAATAAATTAGTAAAAAAACAGTGTACTTATTATAATTTTTTTTATAAAATTTTGGTTTTATTATTTAATATAATAAAATTATGTAAAAAAATAAACATACAAATTAAATTTTTGCAATCTAAATTAAAATAAAATTCAATTACAAAAATCATTTGTATTCTGACTGTGAACTTGTAACTTTTCATAGACAAAATTGAAATTTATAAAAAAAAAGATTTTCTTTAAAAATTGGGTAAATTCAAATTTTTAAATTAAAAATTGTGAAATTTCCAAAAAAAATTGATTTTATATATTTGAAATTAGAAAATTATATATGAAAACGAGATTTATTTTTGAACTGTATAGTCCTACTTTGTAATTCACTTAAGTAAAGACTTGTACTATTTCTTATTGAATGATTTTGGTAATTTAAACAGAAATAACAATAGGTTTCAGCTAAGTTAATTACAAAATAACTGAATATTTTTTTTTATCAAATTATTTTTGTGATGAGTTAGCTCCAAGTACGACTTTTTTACTACAATTTTACTAAAGAAAGAAATTTGAAAATAAATGTCTTAAGTAAAATTTTAGTACAAAAACTATACTTTGTGCTGACTACAATAGGAGACCTTAATTTTCTTAACTTCAAATAAATTGCAATTTAGTTTTGAATTTTTCCAATCTTGTAATTTTAAATTTTATAAAGGTATAGATTAAAAAAAGTTTTTAAATACGCTAAATTAGCAATTTTTCTACAAGGATTCTTTGAGCAAAAATGGTGCTGACTTTCCAGACTTTTTCTTAGTGTATGATTTTGATTTGAATACCATATGCTTATGGTTAGTTGATTTTAAATTCATTTAAGATTTGAAAAAAAGAAAAAAAAAATTAAGTTTTAAAGTATGTAAAATAAATTTAAAATACAATTCATTTGTTATTTTTATTAAACCCTGCTAACTTATTTAAAAACAAGTACATGCATTAAATTTCGTTTTTATAAACGGTTGTAAATTTAGTAAATCGAGCACTGGCAAAGTACTGTACACTGTTTTTATTATGTTAACGGTTGTAAATTTTGTAAATAAGTACTGGCAATGCACTTTTTGACAATGTTGGGAAAGCGTTCTAAGCCAGTGCTGTGCCAGTGCTTTTTTATTTTTACGGTTGTAAATTTTGTAAATCAAGTACTGGCACAGCACTTTGAACAAACGTTGGTAGAGCGTTCTAAGCTAGGGCTGTGCCAGTGCTTTTATAATGTTTACTGTTGTAAATTTTGTTAATTAAGTACTGGCAAAGCACTTTTGACTAGCATTGTCAGAGCGTTGTAAATCAGTGCTTTGCCATGACTTTATTTGTTGGACCATTGGCAAACAGTGCTCTGCCAGTGCTTGATTTTTCAGACCATTGGCAATTTCTGGCTGCGTAATTTTCTAAATATAATTTATAATTTTCTGAATTTCTATTAAAAAATCTCAATTTTTAAATTGATTTTGCCATTTTTATATAGAAAATTTCAAATAAATCTGAATTTTATTTTGAATTTTTTTTATTAATTCTTTATTTACATAACCGAGCCCTTAGGGCCTTATATTAGCCATCCCAGCAAGAACAGTGACGGTCATATGACCGGTCAAATGACCGACACTGCTGATGGAAATATCCATCAATGCGTAGAACAAAGTTTCTATCATTTTCTTAAGGGCAATATGAAAAAAGTGATGGAAACTTTGTGTACGTGTGATTTTGCATCTTCCTCTAATTTATAAATTCATAAGTTAGAGGAAGATGCAAGATTTGCATGTGTTAGTTTCGGTCATCCATTTCTTGTAGGGAATGTTTTTCCTTCTCCTTAAACAAAATTTTAAAATTATATTTTCATTTGTAATTTTTATATTTAAAATCTCAGCAGATAGTTAATATATTGCTCTGAAATTTTAAAAATTTTTAAAATTAAAAACATAATTGTAATTTTGCATTAGAACTTGCAAAAACTATAAATTAAATTGTGATTAATTAAATTAAGTTGAGCAAATTTTAAGTAAAATATTAAATAACACGAAATTCTTAGTTTTAATTTGAATATTCGCACCGGCATTTCAAAATTTAAAAGAAATCTTTAATTAATTTATAACTTCTTTAATTACAAATAAAAATTTTCAATAACAATGGCAAATTTTCTGCATTTCATTACTTTAATTTATTTAAAATTTTCTTGATTTTAACTAAAATGTCAAATAAATATAACAAACTCGTTTGCAGATTGAAAACGGTATAAATTTTATGTTTATCATAGTTTTACCATACTTACAAATTATATGCAAGTTTTTATGAGAAGGCATTATAATAATGTTAAAATTGAGAGAAGCCATACTATATTTATATTTAAAACAATATATAGACAATTCATATTAAATTAGATATAATATAATAGTATAATGTATAATTAGATAACATTGTATGAGCACAAAATTCGGACAAAACTGTATCATATCACTTCTAATTGTATCTAAATGAATCTAATATGATACATATGATTTGATACAATTTTATCGGACCATTTTTCGGAAGAATTTTTATATAAATAATTATGGGGTCATATTAAATTAGATAAAACTATATAAAACTCCATATCAGTTTTTTTTTAATCAGGGGCTGAATTACAGCATTCGTGATCGTAATTTTTCGATCGAAATTAATTTTCTATTACCGTAAATAAAACATTTCATCGACATTTTTTTGATCATTAATGTTGTAGTTCGGTGTTTGATTAGAAATAAATGTAAAACTTTGCGTTTCTATTATTAGTAATTTTGTAGTAACTCATTAAAAAAATAGTTCACGAACAATTTCACTCGATCACGAGTGTCGTAATTCGACCCCAGAAAGTTAATTTTTAATTTTCCAATTTGAAATGAGAAGTCTCAGTTTTGAATGAAAACTTTCAATTTAAATTGTAATTTTTACAATGTCAATTGAAAAATCTTAATTTCATTTCGAATTTTCTTAATTTCATTTTGAATTTTCTTCATTTTAAATACAAAATCTCATTTTAATTTGAACTGTTCTTAATTTCAAATAAAAAATCTTATTTCAATCGTATCAAAATTTTTTACTTGAAATTACAAATATAAATTCTCAATAACTTATGAAATTTTCTCAATTTGAAATACAAAATCTCAATTTCATTTGGATTTTTTTTCTAATTCAAATAAAAAATCTCTTATTTCATTTGGAATTTCTCAATTTCAATTAAAACGTTGAAAATGGTGTAGTGTGATCAGACTTTTAATTACACAGTGCAGCATTTTTAAGGTCATCGTTTGGTTCCTCCTTCATACCCGTTTTTTTTTGAAGTGTATATCGAAACTAAAAAAAATCCGCAAAGGACTTGGCCAGATTACATCGAAATTTTTTTTTTTGGACACCCTAAGTTTTTGCACCCAAACATGATTTTTTTAAAAAAGGAAAATTTTTATGGAATCCATATATCATAAACCGTTCGGAATTTTGTTTTTATGTCTTTGGCAAAGTTGTAGATCCAAACCAAAGCAAAAAAATTCTCATATGGACCGACCCAAAAAAATTGCATCCACTGCATCAAAATTGCAAAAAATTGGGAAAAAATGCTATTTTTTATGATGTTTTCATGATTTTTTCCTGAAATGGCTTAAATACTGGGAATTTAAGAAATCTTTCTTCAGCTAAATTATATCTAACAACAATATAAACAACTCTCTAGTACATGTCATCTTAATACGAACATTCCTTAACCCTAGAAAGCACATCTTTTTGCTCACACTTATTTTGCATAGCCAATGTTTGTCGTTTCGACAAAGAAAGACTATATAGGTTATTTTATAACGCAATTAACAATTTCATAATTATTTTTTTATTTTTTGTTTAAGTTTTTTTGTTTATTTATACAAATGCAAAACATGCGTATTATTAACTGCCGATGATTTTATTCTGCTACGATTTTACCCGAAAAAAGTATAGTAACTTCTGGTAAAATGAGAAACACAATTACTTTCTTATCACGCTCTCATTTACCGAATTTTTGTTAATAAAAACGCTTTTTGGTAAGATGGAGTCAAAGCGGGTTCGCGAGGTAACGTTTGTCGAACAGAACTAAAATAAGAAAATATATAATTTTAACAGAATAAATAAATAACATACCATTGCTACTCACGCCTGTTAAGGTTTAAATATTTTTGGTGGTGGTTCAAGGTCATGATCTGACTCTGCACTACTACAAGAAGAAAGAGGATCCAAAGGCACATCTCTAAATCCAGTGTCTCCTGGGTCTTCCATATCACCATCCTCACACAGGCACACCTTGTGGCTCCACCAACAAACCTCTGCAAGCATTGCGTCCAGCTTCTTGCCTTTGAATCTTTTTTCCATTGGCATTGTGACCTGGTGGAATCGCTCCCCTTACTCATCTGATTCGGTGGGCAATTGTTTTAAAAAAACATCAATATGATGATGCAAAAAATGCAATTTCAGCGTCATCGATACATTTATATTTTCAAAATATTGCAGCATTGTTGCCACTAATTTCTTTGCTTTATCTGGCTCTGCTGTTTATATTGTTGTTAGATATAATTTAGCTGAAGAAAGATTTCTTAAATTCCCAGTATTTAAGCCATTTCAGGACAAAATCATGAAAACATCATAAAAAAATAGCATTTTTTCCCAATTTTTTGCAATTTTGATGCAGTGGATGCAATTTTTTTGGGTCGGTCCATATGAGAATTTTTTTGCTTTGGTTTGGATCTACAACTTTGCCAAAGACATAAAAACAAAATTCCGAACGGTTTATGATATATGGATTCCATAAAAATTTTCCTTTTTTAAAAAAATCATGTTTGGGTGCAAAAACTTAGGGTGTCCAAAAAAAAAAAAATTTCGATGTAATCTGGCCAAGTCCTTTGCGGATTTTTTTTAGTTTCGATATACACTTCAAAAAAAAACCGGGTACGAAAGAGGAACCAATTTATGTGTTGCACTGTGTTATATTTGAATAATAGCGATTCGATTAAGTTATTGCATTCTTACAGTAAATTCAAGAACAGACTTAATAATAGAATCTTAAAAGAAAAAACTATTTAAAATATTATTAAAAAACGAATTCTATACTTTTGTACATAAAAGCATATTCAAAAATATTATATATTTTAATTTAAAATTTGTATTAAGATTTAAAATATAATTTAGATTTAAGAACATCATCTTAGCAATAAAACATACACAATTTAATTTTTCTTAATTAAACATATTTAATATTAAAAAATTAATAAAATGTCTAAAATATTTAAATAATACCATAGATTCATA
The DNA here is from genome assembly GCA_021234595.1 of Delia radicum. Classification (NCBI taxonomy): domain Eukaryota; kingdom Metazoa; phylum Arthropoda; class Insecta; order Diptera; family Anthomyiidae; genus Delia; species Delia radicum. The sequence goes on along the minus strand of CM037851.1, from coordinate 310,202,401 downwards.
CAACATCTAGAAAATAAATAACTATCAAATGTCATAGTTCATAGTTGAAATAAATTTAAATGTTTTATTTTATAACTACAGTTCGTGCCTAGCTTCAATATTTATCCTCATTCTTTTTAAAATTTTCATAATCCTGGGCATAAAATAAATATATTAACAGGCGATAAACAAAACGAAAAAAAAAAACATTTATGATTTTAAAATTGTAATAGTTTTTCTCTATACTAATTTAATTGTTAATTACTTTCTTTTCTTAGATACTAAACTACTCTTTATTAAAAGCCCCTGGTCTACACAATGTTTGGTGTTGAATAATTATATCTATAATTGTCAAAGTCGCAAGAATAACAAGGAATATTGGCGTTGTCATAACTATTCTAAAAAAATACAAGCAGACCGTTGTTATACACGTTGTATTTTAGAAATTGGTGAACTTAAAGGATTATCAAGACCAGTGCATAACCATCCTCCTCACACAGATAAAATAAAAAAATTAACTCCAATTGAAAATCGTTTAAAGAAAGAAGAATTATTATCACCATTACGTTATAAAGAAAAGATACATAATAATTCATTAGATACCAAAACTACCAAAACTACTAAACCATTAAAATCAAATTCACTGCAAAAACAGCAACGTAAACATCAAGAAAAACGACGCTCTGAAGGTCTACTTACTACAGATGATCAAAAGCATGAAGAGTTGTTAGATCCAGCAACGATTGTGTTAATACATGACTAATTTACATTATAATATCAAATATTAAATGTTTTTATTCGATTATTTAATGATTTTCTAAACGTTTTTTTTTTTTGCACAATTTTAAAAATGGAGTCTTAAAAGTTTTTTTTTTTTTAAACAAAAATTTAATCTCAACATTTTTGTTTGCCTTGTTTTAGGAAAAATCAAATATTTACGCAGCCAAAGAAGAATGGCTCAACTGGTATACGAAGGCTTTATGTACAATAGAAAAGTTTTGAGGTCTAATGGCCATTCCACCTGGCGCTGTATTGATTCAAAAAAACTACATTGCAAGGCTATCATTGTAATGAAGGGAAATGAATTGGAAACTAGGCAAGTGCACAATCATAAAGATCATAAACAAAAAATAATGGCGAGAGGAAAACGATTTGGTCACTATACCTTATAATCACCCCAAACCAAAGCGGGTATTTTGCAATGATTGTATGAAAACCAACTACATTAATATTAACATAAAAAAGAGGCAAGGCATTTGAATGCAAATTTAAGTATTACAAATAAATTATTTGTAAGCAGACATTCTTTTTGGCATTTAAAAAATTAATTTTACTTATATAGATTTTAATGAAAAAGCTGTAAACTTTAAGTGAATTTCAATTATATATTTAAAATTTTGTTAAACAAAATGCATTAGATAAACAAATTATTATTTTCAATTTTAAAATTCTTTTTTTTAAATCAAAAAAGAAATCAATTTTTCGCTTAATTACAGCCTTATTTCTCGAAATGTTAAAGAAAAGATGTTATTCATAAAATAATTTTCAATTAAAATTAGGAACATTTTAAATGAAATTGAGACTTTCCAATTGAAAACAAGAATTTCTAAAATGAATTTGAGATTTTCCATTTAAAGTTAAGAAAAGTTCAGATGAAATAGAGATAATTCTAAATGAAATTAGTATTTTAAATTGGGAAAATTTCAAATTTAGAAAATTCGAAATGAAATTGCGGTTTTACACTATCACAGAGAAAACTAAAATCGAGTTTCAATGTTGTTATTCAAATAAAAGGTTTATTATTAAGGAAAATAATTTGCAACTATTTAATTCATTTTAATCATATCTACAAAAAATTTTATTAAATAATGTTTTTCAAACAAAAATTAAATTAAAACAAATTCCTCACAAACTAAAAAATTGCACATATATTAAAACATCGCTAAAATTTGTCCAAAATCCACAAACTTTTTAAAAATCACCAAAATTTAAAAAAATCGTTATTATTAACAAAAATTGCTAAATTCGCTTAAATTTATAAAAAAAATCGATAAAATTAAAATAATTACAAAATTAAAAAAATCAAAAATGTAACAAAATCGCTGGAACAAAGAAAAAAAAAATTGTCAAAATTTAAAAAAATTTCAAAATAAAAAAAATTTCCAAAATTAAAAAAAAACGCTAAAAGTTGGGGGAAAAAATCAATAAAATTTAAAAAAAAACAGCAACATTTAAAAAAAAGACTTCAAAGTTAAATAACAAAATTTAAAAAAATCGCCAAAAATTGGAAAAAGGTCAAAATTAAAAAAAACGCAAACATTTTAATAAAAATCGCTAAAATATTTTTTTTTTTAATTTAGGCGATTTTTTTTTTAATTTTGTGATTTTTATTTTAAATTTCTGACGATTTTTATAATTCAGCGATTTTGTCAATTTTAGCAGTTTTTTTAAATTTTGACCTTTTTTTAGTTTGGAGATTTTTTTAATGTTGGCGATTTTTTTTTTTTTATTTTTAGAATTTTTTTTTCATTTATGGCGTTTTTTAAGTTTTTTTCGATTTTTGTAATTTTTTCAATTTGTTTTCATTATGGGTAATAAAAACGGGAAATTTTGTGTGCACCAAATTCATTTTCAATAAAACATTAAATAAATATTATTAATAGTGCTGGTAAAAAAATGAGTAGTGTCTTTTTTTTAGGGTTCTCGATACTCAGAAGTAGCTACTCGATATGTTCAGAGTTGTATTTTGGACAGAAAAACAATACAAAAATGAGACTCTGCTAAAGTAATTAGTATTTAAATAAAACTCTGCTAGAAGAAAAATTCAAAGGTGAAAGTTTAAAGAAAAAAGTTGAAAAACTATATAAATTACATTGAATAGATAGAAAAACAGTTCAAAAATATATTTTTAAAATTTGAATATATAACAAAAGTGCAAATTTTCATAAATTTTTTGTAAATTTAAAATCCGTTAATAGTATCGAGTATAAGTATCGAGTATTGTAGTATCGAGTATTGAAAAGTAACCCAATTTACCAGCACTTATTATTAAACTTTTTATTGAAATCAAACAAAAAATTTACTGAAATTTAATTCAGAATATTTTTTTCTGTGTGGTACTAGAGAAAATTGAAAGTGAAAAACGGATATTGGCATACAGAATAATAATTGAAATTGAGAAAATTTTATATGAAATGCAGAATATTTCATATGAGAATGAGAAAATTCCAAATGAAATTGAGAAAAAATGATATTAACAGTATAATAATAAAAAAATAAACATTAGAACATTGACTGATTTTCGAAAAACTTTATTTTTGAGATCTGAGATATGTGGTTTTAAAACTTGTGCTACACATAGAAAAGATAAACAAACCAATTGAGATTTTTTAATTTGATTTCAAACGAGAAAATTTAAAAAAAATGCCATTATGTTAGGAAAATACCCTATCCACGTGTTTGATTACTAAGAAGACTAGAATGGAGCAAAATAGATGAATAATATGTTTTTTGTTAAATGTCTGCCTATTCTGGAGGCTCTTTCTTTTCTAAAACTTCGGGTTCTGATGAGATCTTTAGCCAGATCGAAAAACTAGTATCAACCTAGCTAATATGTTTGATTTGCTTTATTTTTGTAAATATACGGAGGTTGAATGCTTGTTATAAATTAAAAATAATATAAAAATAATCTCGATGTATATAGTAACAAAAAACTAAAAAACAGAGCTTAATCTCTTTATCGGGGAAAATATTAGCTTAAAGCTATTTTTTATATCCCCATTTTTTTTTTTTAAATGTATTTGTATTTTTCATTTCTTAATATTTTTTATTCTTAATTTGTATAACTTTATAGTTTTTTTTTTTTATATAAAAGTATAAACCTCAACTTTATTTATTTTCTCAATCCCATTTGAAATTTTCTGAATTTCATTTAGATCTTTCTCAATTTTAAATGGCTTTAATTTTGTATAGAAGTTTGTTATTTAGTAAATAGCTATAACTAACCACATAAGGCCTTAAAGGGCCTAATGTAAATGAAGATTTAATAAAAAAAAATATCAATCTAATTTAGGCCCGATTACAGAATGTCTAGTTAAAATTTAACAAATAGTTAAATTTGAAATTTTTATAGGAAACAACAACACATGTGTCAATTAAAGTCCCAGTTAGTAGCTAACAGGACATTGTGATAATTTTGCTTAGAATTTCTCAATTTAAATGAAAAGTCTCAATTTCAATTGTAAAATCTTAATTTCACTTGTAATTTTATCAATTGGAAAATTTTAATTTCATTTAAAATTTTCTCAATTTCAGATAGAAAATCTCATTTTCATATGAACATTTCTGAATTTCAAATAAAAACTCATTTTCATTTAGAATTTTCTCCATTTCAAATAGAAATACTTCATTACGTGTAGAAGTTTCTCAATTTCAAGTAAAAACTTTGAATTTCAAATAAAAACTCATTTTCATTTGGAATTTTCTGCATTTCAAATAGAAATACTCCATTACGTGTAGAATAGGGTGATAACTTTTTTTGGACAACATTCTCCCCAGGGGTTTTCTAATGGCAAATATTGTATTAATGATAAAAAAAAACTGTTTCAGTTCAATTTGGTAAAAAAAAAACCTTACGCACCGACAGCGATTCCTAAAATGCCTTTAATATATTTTTTTAAAATTTTTTTTAATAACAATTTTTTTAAAATATGGTTTATACATATGTAAGTAAGCAAATTTGGAAGAAAACTATTCCATTGACTCGAAAACGGACTTTACTATTGTAATCAGCATGCCTTAAGTATATAGATGTGATGGTCAGACGTTGAGGCATCAAAAAAGTTTTTTTTTTTAACTTTGTTTGATTCAAAACTTTAACGCGTTTGGTGCGTAACCTTTTTTAACGATAGCGAAAAACTAAAAACGCAGTTCTTAATATTTGTCCATGCCCTACACGATTTTGTCTGGGGAGATTTGATATTTGCAAAAAGATGCTAAAAGTTATTACCCTAGTGTAGAACTTTCTCAATTTCAAGTGAAAACTCTCAATATTTCCCAATTTCCATTTAAATCTCCATTTCATTTGAAATTTCCGAATTTCAATTAAAATATTTTTAATTTCAACTAGAAATGGTGGAATGGCTGGAATTCGCTACCAAGGCATCTAAAAGTTTATGTGTTTTCAAGTGTTACTTTTAGACACGAACTAGGGCAATAATTCGATAATACACTTTAATAATTTACAATTAAATTTTAGATATAAATTAAGCATTTTTATAAATTTATTTTTTTATGTATTATAAAAAGTTATAGTAAAAAACAACCCATGTATGGCACAATGGGCTTGAGTTTTAAATAAATGAATAAAAGAATATTTTCAGTTTTCATGTCAAACAATAATAAAACAGTTTAAAAATAGTTTACTATAATCGTATAAGTTTATTAATAAATAAAAAAACAATTGTTCAATAAAAAAAATATATATATATATATCAATTAGAAACGAAACGCTAAAAGGAGAAGATCTGGACTAAGGTCATATATTTATATAAATTTAACATCTAAATTAACTTTTAATAAATTTATTTTAGCTATTTGTATTTGTAAATATGTTAAATTTAAAGATTCATTCACAATACTGCAATAATCCATGCTACAAATGGGGATTTGTTTCTTTCTTTTTCGCTTTTACATAGTTTTTGTATTATTTTATTTATTTTTTTCCAATCTGTACCAAAGATTACTCCAGCATTGTAAATGATTTTTAACAATCAACTGAATTTTTTTAGATTTAACAAAAATTTAAACTTTATTTATAATTTTCAAAATTATATAAAAAACTTTACTAATCAATTTTTAATTTCTTTTCTTAGATACCAAACTATTCTTTATTGAAAGTCCCTGGGCTACACCCTGTTTGATATTGGATAATTTTTTGTATAATTGTCACAGTCGTAAGAATAATAAGGAATACTGGCGTTGTCATAATTACTCTAAGAAATTACAAACAGATCGTTGTCGTTCTCGTTGTGTTTTAGAAAATGGTAAACTTAAAGCTTTATCTGGCGGTTTGCATAATCATCCACCGCATACAGATAAAATTGATAAAATGATAATGCGTAACCGTATGACAGGGTCATGATGCAGGATCATTAGTACCGTCATCGTCTCAAAATGGAAAGACGTGGTGCTTTCAATAGATTCTCACAATACGGATGCAGCAAGAATAACTTCACCGCAACAGCAGCAGACATCAACACAAAATCAAGACAGGCAATGTTCACAAAATTTAACCACTCTAAATGATCAAGGGCATCAGGAATTTGTGTTATTACATGATTGATTTTCAAAATCTTATAATTATTTTAAAAAAACAGTTTTTAATCTTGTTTATTTAATATGTATATTTTATTAGTTAAAAACAAAACAAAAAAAAAAAAATAAATTTAGTATTAATGTTAGATTTTGTAAAAATGTTTAATGATTCGAACAATTTTGGTAAATATCGTCCACAAAATAGCAATTTTAAATAACATGTTAAATGTTTGACATTATGGGGTTTCGTTTAAAATATTATATTACTGGTAAGTTTACGAATTTAATGTTAAACTCTTATACATACAAAATAGGCCTGGTGAATAATTGCCTAAAAAAAGTTTAATTTAAAAATAAAATACAGAACTTGGCCGTATTTTTGTTTTTATGATTGTATTTGTGTTTTTTATTAATTTATTCTTTTTATCTTTTCTAGGCTTTGATGTTACGGAAATTGCTGTCACCGATCAAAATCGTGTCAAATATCGTAGTAGTCTAAAAGGTTCTTATCAATTAGTTTTGGATGGTTTTCCTTATACCCGCCATAGAGTTCGAGGCGGTACAATTTATTGGCGTTGTGTACAATTTCGTCCTTTAAAGTAAGTATAAAAGAATTTAATTTCCAGAAGTTTCTAGTAAAATATAAACACAAAATTCCAAAAACATGGATTTTGAAGTAAATATTTTGAATAAATATATAGCAATGTGCAAAAATATGTACCCTTAAAAAATTTGTCGTTGCAAGAAAACCAGGGATGGCAGGCAATACCTGCTAAATTACCGTCATCGATACCAATCCCTTTCAACTGACTATCGTTATCCCAAAAATACCGTTACCGAAATATTGTTATTCGTAAAATACCGTTACCAATATAACTAAAATAAAAATATCTTGCTTTAACCATTGTTCTTTAATGTTGTGCCACACATCCATGTTATCTCCGTTTTAGATCATTTTTATTTTGTCAAAAATACACCATTCTCTATTTTTAGAATAAATTATATTTCCCTTTGGCACATTCGATGTGAAAATATTCACTACAATATACACACGGAATACTTCCTTAAGTTTTCGTTACAACTTTCAGCCCTTATAAACAATCAGCCAATGTGTCGCAAAAATAATATAATATAGAACCAGATCGGAAGAGCCAATAAGTATACAAATTTGTACTGGGTTATGTATTCGAGATCAAGTTTGTAAAAGTAATGAAACTTTTAATAAACTAAGTGACAATTTTTATAAAATTTTATGAAAACTAGCATTAACTTAATTTAAAGTTTGCAGTGCAACGTCATTGCATGAATGCAAAAATTTATTAATATCATGCAGATAATTCTCTCTGTGTACGATTATCTTCAGATATCAGCAATACAAAGCGATTTATAAAAACCCGAGAAACCGTTTATTCCAACAGGAAACCGGGTTTTAACAATTACGGGTTTTTAAGTATTTGAAAATCGGGTTTTTAAATAGGTCGAACGAATATTTGACAACTCTATACGAAATACAGCAATAAATGGACAGAAACATAGAATTGGTATTCTTTTTATCAAAAAATCTTTTTCGTTTTATATTTCTTAACATTTTCAAAATCGCTGAAAGTTATGAGGAAACAAATTAAGAAAAATTTGTTTGAAAAATTTGCAGTTTTTGGGGTTATATAACAAAAATATAGAATTTTGATGATTTTCAACGACTTTTTGATTTTTTTAGAATGTGATGACGATTTTGACAATTTTTAAAAATTTTTTTTGACAATTTTGAGACAAATAAACATGGCAACACTGAAGGTAACCCAAACGTACATGCATGATTTGTGTTATTATATGGCAACTACAGGGTGTTATGAGTTAAATAAAACGAATACTGTAGTTATATTCAACTGTTGAAAAACAATTAACAAAATCAGTAAAAATAACTAATAATGTCGGAAAAATAATTGCGAAATTTTTACTACAAACATTTTGAAAAAACTGAACAAATTGGTAAAAACTACTGTTTTTAAGAGTTATTTCTTTGGTATTTCAAAAAATATTTTAATTTAAAATTTGTTTTCCCTCGTTTACAATAAAAATTTGTATTTCATACATCCTACTTAAAATGAAGTACAAATTTCAAACGGTACTACAGTTATTGCGTTTTTATGCATTAGGATAAAATAAAATTTTCTAATTATTATTTGCATACTATGGTTATATTAATAATACCAAATATAAACTAAACAAGAATTTTTAAAAATTCAAAAAATTTTATATTTTTTAAGTAACTACAAAAACTAACTGTTTACTGCAAAAATACAGTTTTGGTAGTTGTTCATTAAAAGATACACTAAAATAACTGATTCAAACAACTTTTACGAAAATACGGTTTTTTTTTTTAGTATTATTTTAATAACTTATCATAGGAAATCAACTGTAATTGCAGTTAAAACAACAAATACTGATAACTACACAAACAACTGTCATGTTTTAATTGTCAATCTTTTTTGAGTTGTCCTGCTATCTCAGTAGCTATGAGTGCAAATCTATGCACTCTGCTTCGGTTTGTAATATAATATTCCAAATATATATAGAAATAGTTTTATGTCTATGCATCAATTCTATTTGTATCTCCTTTCCAAAAGACTACGAACTATTTATAGGTAGAATTGCCTAAGTATTGCTTTTCTTAAAAAATATAATACTGGATTTTAAGGACTTAAGTTAAATTAATGCATTAATGCCGAGTTTTTGGGTTGTCAGTTAAACTTGGTTTAGTTAAACCGATAACGAATTTCTGCATTTATTTTCAAAAATTTGTCGGAACCGCTTAATCTTGTTCAGAATATTGGTTTTTGTTATAATCAGGGACCGGAAGTTCATGCAAATGCATGTCTGAGAACAGGATAAATAAAATATCTTTGCGAATCAAAAAATTTGCGTTAAAATGACATCGATTCGTTGGTTAGTGCATATTTTTTATATTTTTTTCTATAAATGCATATTTTGTTTTAAATGCATATCTTTGTTGCATATTTTCACTTATTTTGCTTTAAATGCATATTTTTACTTATTTTACTTATTTTGCTTTAAATGCATATATTGCAATTTTCTTAGTTTCTCGTAAAAAATATAATTTTCTTTTTGATATTTAAATTTTTAACGCAAATTGTGATTAAGCGTAACAGTTTTAAGGGGATTTTTAAATACATATTTTTCAATAAAAATTATTAAAATTTTTGTGAGTTGTGCAAGACATATGCAGAGAATATATTAAACAATTAAAATTGCTTTAAAACATTAAAAATAATTTCTTTTCACGTCGTTTTGTTATTTTTCTTTGAAACTCTTAAAAATTCCAAAATTCTTAGAAGAGAGATATATGTATGTGATAAAAACTCAGAACAACAATACGTATTGCATGTTCATTTTCTATATTTACAAACCTTTTGAGAACAAATAGATTAAATTTTACGTTTGAAAATATCAAAAAAAACATATTTATAAAGGGTCCGCCAAATAACTTTTTTTTTGAACTCCTGAACCAATTGGACTTTGTATGGCGTCATACCAAGGTCTTTATGCAAAATTCGTCTCAATGATGTCTCCGAAATGTTCAATTGTTGAGAACGACGGTGAATTGATGTTGATGGCGCTTCACGCACACTTTCTGCCACAGCAGCAATATTCTCGGGTGTACGCACTGTTTTTGGCTTTTCACGCTTTGGTTTATCGATGAGGATGCCAGTTTCTTTCACTTTTTTCACAAGATAACGAAAATACGGACCATATTCGTTCAGCGGAAGGATAAAATTAATTATCTGTCAAATCAGACATGAGCTAAGTGTTACCATTCACGAAATAAGCACTAGTTGAAAAACGTTAGATGGCGGACCCTTTATAAATAATTATTTAAGTTTAGTTAATATACTTTATATTTTGTATTTTAAGAAAACACTGAGACTGAATTGTTTTATGTTTTTAAAAAATCTCGAAAAAAATTGAAGTGCATATTTTTTTACTTTTAGTGCATATTTTAAGATTAGATAGATAGGCGCCTAAAACACACTTTTTGAGTGCATGAAGTTCCTGTCTCTGGTTATAATAATGCAAAATAAAACACATTTCAGAAGCGGTATTCCATTTACAAACTTCGTTAATCTAAATTTAAAGATAATCTGTATCCTAACAACCCGACCTAAGTTCGTAGCATTCTCTTTTAGTCTTGCCAGAATTTAGTTGTTAGTCCTAAAGTAAACACACTCAGAAAAGTTCTACAGTTACTACATGACAGTTGTTTGTGCAGTAATGCGTTTGTAGTTGCTTTAACTGCAATTGCAGTTGTTTTACTTAGAAAAATAATTTTTAATGTTTTTGAGAGTTGATTTTTTAAACAACCTATCAACAGTTATCGGTAACAGTTATTTAAAATTTTTGACAAAAGCTACAAAAACAAAAAACGAACATGGCGGTGTAACAATCCGCTCGTTTATACAGTTCTTCTGTTTTATCTTTAGTATAAAACAGAATAATAATGAAGATAGACAAATAACAATCAACAAATAGTTAAACGTCAATAAATACATTTACTAAACAATTTGTTAAAATTACGGTCAAGGGCCAAAGTACGGCACTCGTGATCGAGTGAAATCGCTCGAAAACTGTCTTTTTAATGAGTAACTTCAAAAATACTAATAATGAAAATACAAAGTTTTACATTTATTTCTAATCAAGGACCGAACTATAACATCCGTGATAAAAAAAATTTCGTTAAAACTTTTTATTTTCGGAAATAGAAAATTAATTTCGATCGAAAAATAACGATCACGAATGCCGTAGTTCGGCACCAGGTTTTTTTTTTTTTAAAAAAAGAGAAGCAACACTCAGGAAATTCTTCCTATTAATTAATGTGTTGCTTTCTTTTGGAAATAGGATAGTGGAGAGATGAAAGGTGGTAAAAGATGAAGGGCTTTAAACATGTCAACACTGTAATTGAGCGATATAATAAGTCTTAGAACAGTTGTTGGTCGCCACCTGATGTAGAGTTGGCGAATTTATTGAAGTTTTTTGTTTCATAGCCCTGATTCATTATTTTACTTTGGTGGGGTTAAGTGCTATGGGAACACCGAAGGTGGGCGCAGCGATACATATAAGTGATAGAAAACTCATACATATTATTTTTCTAAATTGATGTTGTCGTCACCGGGAATCGAACCCGGGACCATCTGTGTAACAGTCCAACGCGCTAGCCATTACACCACAACGCCCACATATATGTAGATTAGCACATATATGTAGATTTTTAAATTTCGGTGTAGTTTAAAATGAATCGCGGTTTAAAGTACGATATTATTTTCTTTAAAGTAAGAGTAATATTCAATGTTTAAACTGCTTTAACATTTAAAGTTGTAATCCGATTTTAACAAATCTATTCTTATGTGAATCTTCGATATTCTGCTTTTAGATATATTTTTTTTTACAGTACACAGTCTCTGTACAGAAAGATTGCAAAAATTAAAAAACGGATTTTATTCGCGATTATTTATAAAACCACATCTACGATTTGGTGTAGGGACGTAACAGTTATAACTTCTATTTAAAAATTGTAATTTTTCGCCACGGAGTCAAAAATCGCCAGGGAGTCGAAAAATACTAATTTTTTAAAATGTAAAATTTTTATTTTAAATTTCATCGGGATAAACATTAATTGCATTTATAGTAATTAAATGTGCTAAAGTCCCAAAACTTATTTAACAAATTGGAAAAACAATCTGCTGTAGGCTTTTTTCTACAATACTCACGAATTTAAAATTTGATTAACTAAGCCCACACAGGTGTTTGGAGCTCGGAATCCGTGTTTATTTATATGATATCCATAGACAAATATCCTAAGACCGTGTTAAAAGTTTTTGGAATGGCTCAATATCGCTCATTTACTGCAAGCACGTCACAACTCAAAAAACATGATTTATTCGTTATATCACGTATCATATTGTGTAAAAAAGGCGTATTGATATCTTGTATTACTAGAGCACCCATAAAGTATATGGGATGTGCATAATTGTTTTTTTTATCGCTCCCCGCACATTTTCAGTTAAGACGAGAGTAAAAAAAGAATTTTAGACAAAAAGTGTAGTTCTAAGTTTTTAACAGGCCAAGCAGTTTGAACTTTTGACCTCAAAAATATCACAAAAAACCTTTGTAGCTATTTTTGCTTATAACTCCTAAATTAATTTTTAAAGAATTAAAAAGCGAAGATTTTTCTTTAACATTGTTTTGACCTAAGTCTTACCGGTCTCGGTATTATGCGTGGTTAAAGTTAAAATGTAAGTAAGAACTTTTCTTCATAAAATTCTCGTAAATATTCGAATGGGGGAAAACTTGAACTCTTTGCATAGTTTAACAGGGTGTTTAATGTAGTTTTACAAAAAAATAATTTTGGATAAAATATATCGACCATTCCATGAGAAAACTCAAATCCTACTATGAAGCAACATTTTTTTTTTTTAATTTCAACTTATTTGCTTTCAAAATTATTTTTTTTTTTGCTTTAGTACTCTTTGCCTTATGCCAGTAATTTCAAGCAATAGATACCTACCGGTGCTTAGATACCTACCCGATTTTGTTCGTGTACACGGTAGGTATCTAAGCACCAGTAGGTATATATTGTTTGAAATTACGGCCATTAGTACTATAAATTTAATGTATTAATATAACAAGTTATATAAAATAAAAATTAAATATTTTTTTTTTTATTAGATTGCTAAAATAATATTGAATATTATTCCGTGAAAATATTTGTAAAATATGGATAGAAATGCTTTATTGAAACATTCCAATTTAGTTGGTAAGTTTTTAAGATTATTTGAGTTTCTGAAAGTCTCCAAAATGTTTTTTTTGGTATGAAAAAAAATAAGCGGGTTTAGTGGAAATATATCTTTTTGGACGATTACTGTATCTTATTGAAAATAATAAAAAAAGTGCAAAATGTAGTGTTTCCATTATATCGAAAGAAGTCATTGAAGTTTTTCAAAAATTTGAAATACCAACAAAAGGACGAGACGGTATTAAAAAAAAACATTATAAGATTATATAATGAGTACAAAAATATAAAAAAAACCGATTGCGAAAATTAAATTGTCCGAGAGCAATGGCATTTGTTGATTCCCTAGATGGTTTGTTTGATGCTTCCCACGTTAATGCTTTAAATTTGTTAAGAAAACAAAACAAGCAGGAAGTGATCGATTTTTTGAACAGCCAGCGTAAATCAATGGTAGATGTACGTAAAAGAGTACAGTTATTTATAAATTTTATTAACTATTAAAATATGAAATCAACTAATTAATGTAAAACAATGAAAACTTATACTGAATTTAATTTTAAACATTTTTTTTTTTGTAATTTAAGTGTTCTTAAAGGAAGCCGTTATTTATTTTCAGATTTTATAATAAATTAGTTTTAAAGAAGTAGTATTAAATGCATTAAATTTATAAGAAATTATCAATTAAGTTGAAATCGTAAAAAAAAAAAAATTTTGCTTCAAAGTAGGATTTGGGTTGATTTCATGGAATGGTCGACATATTTTTTCCAAAATTATTTTTTAGTAAAACAACATTAAATACCCTATTAAATTACGCAAAAAGCTGAAGTTTTTCCCCATTCGAATATTTACGAGCATTTCTTAAAAAAGGTCTTCCTCAAATTTTAACTTTAACCACGCATACCCCACGATCTGTCATTTTTCGGTCAAAACAATGTGAGGGAAAAATCTTCCCATTTTCATTCTTCAACAATTTTGTTATGAAGGTTAATCTCGTAAAAATTGTACTTTAAGAGTTACAAGCATATTTATCTATTAAGCTTTTTCACCCCTTTTTGAGGTCAAAAGTTCAAACTGCTTCGCCTGTTTAAAACCTAAAACTAAAATTTTTCGCTAAACATTATTTTTTACTCCCGACTTAACTTAAAATGAGCGGGGAGCGATAAAAAAAACGAATATGTACATATGGGTGCTCTATTGTATACTCACCTCTTGAGAGAAATTATGTCGTTATTTTTTTCTTCAATGTGGGAATAAATTATAAACTTTAAACTCGTTTTCTACAAAATCAAAATTTTTGAGTTATGACGTTATTGAAGTAAATGAGCGATATGTATTAAAAATCGTAAACATATTCTTTTTTCTGAAGTCTAAAACATTCCATTCATGCTAGTGTCTAATAACTTTTTCTGTGTTTTTTCTAATAGTCAAAGTAAATTATTATATAAAAATTATAATTTTTCTGTTAATTTAGAGAAAAATTTGTCATGATCTCAAACCGAACGAATAAAATCTCACACATAAACTTATAGATCAACGATAAAATTCACTATTAAACCACTCACCAGGTACAGTGTAGAAATCGTTTAATGTATATGCTCGACATATGTATTAACAAAAAATCTTTAATGTTTGTTGATATGCTTTGCTTATGTAGAAGGATAGTATATGATGACATTAGAGAAAAGAATTGCCATTTAAAAGTTTTAACTGAAAGTTAAACTGGCAATTATGATAATGACTAGAGAAAAACAAACAGACTATAAATAGAATTCGTTTGTGGTAAATTTCATTCTAACTCAACACACAGAGTAATGTGGGTATTAAAGTTACACAATTTCTTTAACGTGTGAGTTAAATAGAAGATTTTTACGATTAACACTAAATGGCACGAAGAATGTTGATGAAGACCGTAGTGGTGTCTAATAACTTTTTCTGTGTTTTTTCTAATAGTCAAAGTAAATTATCATATAAAAATTAAAATTTTTCTGTTAATTTAGAGAAAAATTTGTCATGATCTCAAACCGAACGAATAAAATCTCACGTCTAAAACTTTAATCATAGTTTTTTTACAAGCCAAATTTTTAACCACCCTGATTTTTTTTTTTTTTAAGTTTCCTAAAGATTATACAAAGTTGTTTTTGTTAAGATTCATTTCTACATATCTTATTTTATTTTTAATTTCAGTTGTAAAGCTCGCGTAAGAACAAATCCAATTGGTGATCGTGTATCTATAGTAGATGAAGATCATAATCATGGTATTCTAAAGGAGAGACGTAAAAAAGGTTCACTTAAATGTGTTTATGAACAACGGAAATTAGCAAAAGAACGTAATAATAGAATGTGATGTACAAAATTAAGAAAAAAAAAATGCTATTAAATAAATAAAACATAGTTTAAAAAGTATTGTTAAACACTCTTTTTTGGTATAATCCTAAAATTAAAAATTATGTAATTATTTTATAATTTAAATTTATTTATTTTTTTTCTACAGAATCATTTGTTTTTACTTACAACTATCGTGGACTATTGGTCTATAATGATTACACCTACTATGTCAATAATAAAACATCATCAACGTGTATTGTACACTGGCGTTGTACAAGTTATTATAAAACAAAATGTCCTGCCATTTTAACCACTAAAGATAAAAATCTCATTACTTTAAGGTATCAACATAATCATGAGTCTAAAAAACAAAAAACTGTTATACCACAAGTTTATCAATAAATTAAAAAATAAAAAAAAAAAAAACGATCCTAATCTAAATGTAGAATTTATGTAAATCTTAAAGTTTTCGTAATCTACTTTACTAATCGTTGTAATGTTGTTTATTTTCAGATGCAACTAAAAGTTATACATCACCAGGTACAAAGCCATATTTGATTAATAAACGAGCAGCTTATCAACGAAAACCTGTAAGAAAGTTTACTCCGAAAATTGAGACAAAAATTCATCTAGAAATGTTAGATACATGCTCGCCTCAGTGAAGAGCCGATAATAAAGTCATCGATAATATTAGATAAACCTATAATAGAACCAGTGAATCGACAAGAGGTTCAAAATCAATTGAATAATCCTAAAGCTGTCTTAAAAACGGCTCCCAACGACCACACTTTAAGCGTGATAAATCGTAAACGTGTCTTGGGTTTATGTGTGTATTGTTTGAAAAAACCGAATGTTAATAAGAAAAAGTTGCTTAAAATAACCAGTTTCTGTCCAAAATGTCCTGGAGGCTGTTGGATGTGCGAACCATGTTTTGATGAAATTCATTCGTTGTAGTTGGTAAATAATAACAATAATATTATTGGGCAAATACACTCAGGAAATTAAGAAGGTAGAAATGACTAAAAATTACAGTTAAAATGACTACAAATGTAGTCAAAAAGGCGGTGACTGCATTTATCATAAAAATTACTTACCATATCGTCGAATGAATATTGCTGAGACCTATAGACCATTTCTGGCAAAATTGAGTTAGGAATTTATTATATATGATTAATGTGTCCTCTTTCTAAATCTTTAATCCGTTTTTATATACCTCGTATCAATTAGGAGATATCCAGCCCCATATGTGCTGCGTATCCCTATTTTTACAAATTTCTTAACATTGGTATGGTGTATTGACCACTTTTTGGCCAATGAGTCAAACTTTCTATAGAAAAATAAGAACATTATTCGTCAATCTTGGTTTGACACATTTGAAATAAGCAACGCATATAAAACAAGAAACAATAAAAAGTTTAAGCATTGGTTTGCACTATGACAACCTAGTTTTATAATGGCTAAAAGAAAAAAAAAAACTTTTGACCTACTTGAAAGAAAAACAATAAAATTGTGATAAAAACGGCTTATAGGCCATATAATAAAAAAATCTTTTTTTAAAAAATTGGTAATGTTTCTGGATACTCAGTGCAAAAAGGCGTAACAATTAACAATATTGTTTATAATAAATGCAGCTATAGATATAGCAAACAAAAAAGAAAACCTATCTTGTAGAAATTTAATAATTTTGTTGTAAACTTTCTTTATCGTTTTTTTCGCAAAAATGTTTTTGGTCGGTGCGGCTCTCCAATAATCAATCGACGATATAGTAATTTTTAAATATTAACAAAACAACTACAATGACAGTAAAAACGACTATCGAAGCTTTCAAAAACAACTTACCTTAAATGAATGCATAAACTATAAAAACGAACACCAAAACAATAGAAAATGAACATAAAATGACTACATAAGTTGTAAGGACTACGGTTTTTAAAAGTTATTTTTTTCGGTAGTTTAAAAATATATTTTTCTTTTAAGTACAATCCAAATTTGTATTTCCTATAACCAATTTAAAATGCAAAGTCAAAATTAAAGACGGTATTCCAGTTATGATGTTTTTATGCATTGGAAATACAATGAAATTTTCTAATTATTATTTGCAAACTATGAATATATCAGTAATAACATATATAAACTAAACGAGAATAATCTTCTATTTAAAAATAACTAACAAAAATTAACTGTTTACTGCAAAATTACTGGTAGTTGTTTATTAAAATACTAAAATAACTACCGAAAAAAAAATGTTACTGAAGTACAGTATTTTTGGTAAGTTATTTTTTTGAAATTGCTGTTTAAATTTGTCGTTTTTCATTTTCTCATAAAAAAATTACTACAATAGCAGTTAAAACAACTTCTACTGTTTACTACCCTAATGAATAAGAATATTGTGAGTGTACACTCAGAAAGTTTAACTACGTGACAGTTGTTTGTGTAATAATAAGTAGTTGGTCTTACATTGCAAAACACGTATTTTGCCAAAACGGGTGAAAAAGAATAAAGAACCCTTGTAATAGAATAAAGAGCTTAACTACGTGTTTTGACAAAACACGTGTTTTGCTTTAACTGGAATTATAATTGTTTTTGAATGAAATAATACAAAACAACTATTATGGTTATTAAAAAAAAAAATAACTAAAGAAAAATATTGAGTTATATTTAATATATCTACCAAATCAGTATTTTTGTTTTAAACAGTTAATTTTCGTTATCTATTTAACCCTGGACTGTCATTCTTCCAATCGAATCGACAACGAATTACGTATGCACGCTGTAAAAAAATCCCTGCTGGAAATATAAATGATGGTAATATACTTTTGTTTAGAAAACATTTCCGTTTCTCATATTTCTAATATATCATGGAAGAAATTGAAAACCGTCTACCACCAAACATATATTTTTGGCAGCAAATATATATATATATATATATATTAGGCCTGGTCGATTTGTATGGAGGCAAAAAAATCGCTCAACGTTCAAGGAAAATCGTATTCTAGGAATCAAAATAAGAAACTTTGCCGAAGGAACCATACCTCTAAAACGAATTCTGATGTCCTGACTTTTGACCCGTAGGGTCAAATTTTGAAAAATTCCACTTTGACCCATTTAGAGTGCCCCAATCGAATCCAACCCAATCCAATATAATTTATACATTCATCTGCTAGAGCGTCTTCCGGAGAAGAAATAGAGACCCTAATCTTGGAAAGACTCTTTCTACTTTCTGAAATATCTCTATCCCGAGATTTGTACATTTTGCTATAAAAACACGGTTTAAAAGGCTCTCTTTCAACTTAAATTTTAACCCCTTAACGGTCACCTACATTGATGATTTATGCATTAATCTGCTAGCGCGTCTCCCGGAGAAGAAGTAGCTCCCATAATCTTGGAGCAATTCCTCCTACATTCTGAAATATCAAAGTAGGCTTTTTCAAAATTTGACCCTACGGGTCAAAAGTCGGGACATCAGAATTCGTTTTAGAGGTATGGTTCCTTCGCCAAAGTTTCTTATTTTGATCCCTAGAATAGGATTTTCTTCGAACGTTGAGCGATTTTTAAATCGACCCGCCCTAATATACATATATATATATTATATGTATGTTTGCATGTCCCAAACGTAATATCTAAAAATATAAAAATTGCACATATATCTTTGTTTAGATTTGAAAATTTGAATCATTATACATATAAATAAATACCTGCAAGCATAACCAAAAGGGTATTTTTTACGCAACAAAAATAAGTATGTCTTTCTAGGGTTAAAAAATATTGAATTTAGTTGAGTTTCTAAACAAACGTGTTTAGTAGAGTTATCAATTATTCGCTATCAAAATTGTTTCTTCACTCAAAAAAGTTTTACAGTTACTACATGACAGTTGTTTATGTAGTAATCCGTTTTTGACTGTAATTACAGTTGTTTTTATATTAACTAATACAAAACAACTATTTTGACAGTTATTTTAAAAAACAACTGAAGAAAACTACTGTATTTTTTAAGAGTTGTTCGAATCAGTTGTTTTAGTATTTTTGTAAACAACTACCAAAATAGCAGTTTTACAGTAATCAGTTTAATTTTGTTAGTTATTTAAAAATGGAAGATTATATCGAGTTCTGAAAAAATTCTCTTTTGGCTTATATTGGTTTTTATTGATATGCTCAGAGTTTACATACACACCCAAAAAAGTTTTGTAGTAGAATCTACTGCAAATGACAGTTTGAACAACTGTAATTTCAGTTAAAAAGGCGAAAAAGTTAATTACCGTTAATATAACTAAAAATGTAGATGTTTTCAACTGTTGGAAAACAACTAACAAGTGTAGTAAAAACAACAAAAAATGTAGTAAAAACAACTGACAA
Source organism: Delia radicum (assembly GCA_021234595.1). Classification (NCBI taxonomy): domain Eukaryota; kingdom Metazoa; phylum Arthropoda; class Insecta; order Diptera; family Anthomyiidae; genus Delia; species Delia radicum. The sequence goes on along the minus strand of CM037851.1, from coordinate 310,182,624 downwards.
TTTTTACTACAAAAATTTTAAAACAAACAACGAACAAGCGTTTTTTTGAAACGAATGCTGAGCTATCGGTTGTTTCACCCCTCAAGCATATCTTTAGAATTTGAAAACCAGCGACTTGTCTTAGAAAACATTTCCGATTCCTTTTCATCTGGAAATTGTTTAATCAAAAAACCTTTAAATAAGATAAATATAAATTAAAACAATAACATTTTTTATATATTATATAAATTTTTTATATTGTATTTTGTATTTTTTTCAAAAGATATGGCAATGTAATTTCAAAGAACATTTTCTGATTTAATGGATATTATAAACTGGAAAGCTACTCAATTCTGTTTTGTTTTTGCTATATAGTGGTGGTATAGTTTTAAAAGATATCTTTGGAGGTGAACAGTGCAAACTTTTTTTAATATTATAAACCTCTTGCCGTATTTTATCAGCAAGCAACGTTGAAAACTAATATAACTGTAAAAAATATTACTTGAGCCAGAGTAAAAACTAAAAATTTTTTATATAAATATAACATTTTTGGTCTTCAAAGTTTAGTAACGTCATGATGCTTGTTAGGAAAAAACCCTAACCACGTGCTTGATTACTAAGAAGACAAGAATGGAGCAAAATTGATGATTAATAGTTTTTTTGTTAAAGTTCTGCCTATTATGGAGGCTCTAGCTTTTCTAAAACTTCGGGTTCTGATGAGATCTTTAGCCAGATCGAAATACTAGTATCAAGCTAGCTAATATGTTTGATTTGCTTTATTTTTGTAAATATACGGAGGTTGATAGCTCGTTATAAATTGAAAATATTTTTAGACTTTAGTAAATTCAGCAAACAAAATTGGTTAAAAATTTAGTATTTTTTCAAATCAAAATAGCAAAATTTTTAACAAAAATCTTAATTTGAATTAGTTTAAAACTTGCAAAATTAGATTACTAACGGCTTTACTAATTTTTGTACTAACGATTTTCTATGAGTGTATACGTGTGTAATCTAAAAGTTTAATTTACAAAATTTATTTGAAAGTGAAAAGTCGTTTAATTGCTCTGCTATGTAAAAAACTACTTCCAATCAGTGTTGCCAAGTATTTTTTTTACAAATCCCCCTAAATTCTTCCTAAAACCCCTACTATTACCAAAAAAATACACCTAAAAATAATTTTTCCTAAAATCTGCTAAATTTTTGGAATAAAAATATTAAAATACTTTTTTACTATTTTCATTGTCAAAATCAGAAATTTTTATTTAATTTTACCAACAATCTAAAAAAAGTTGAAACTATGCCAAAAATTTGACAAAAATAATAAGAGAACCTATAACTTTATGTTATAAAAGCAAAATTATCTTTTTTAATCAGATTTTTAAACCCAAAATTCCCCCTAACAAATTGTTACCCCCCTATAGTCCCCCTAAATGACTTAAAAAACCCTAAATCTAGGGGGAAACCTCCTAACTTGACAACACTTCTTTCAATCGCTAAAATATCGTAATCGAAATAATTGAAACAACGTTATCCTTAAAATACCGTCACCGAAATAATCTGACTAGATCTGAAAAAAAAAATCGCTGCAGATATATTTCCCCAAAGTTTAATCATAAACTAGCCAGTCATAAGAACTCGGGCATAATGGGGCTAAAACTATCGGTCTGTATTTACCTGCATAGCTTAAATAACGTTACCCTTAAAATGCCGTTAACGAAATAACTAAAAAACAGTTATACCTAAAATAACGTTACCGAAATAATTGCAATACCGTTAACGCTAAAAACCGTTACCGAAAATACCGTTTGACTGTAATTTTCAGTATATTCTACCGACAAGCTTTTTTGAGTGCATTAATAAAACAAAATTTTTAAAATAAATAAAAAAAAACATTTTTAGTAAAATGTCACAAAACATAGTTTTTAAGTCCGAAAGGAAATTACAGCTAATATAAGTCAAAATTTAGGAAGTGTTAAATATTTTATAGCCCCATAATGAGAACATGATGTTGGCATCGTGCAAGCCGTTTATAAGTTATGAGGAATAAGTTAAATGTACCATGAAAATTTGTATGTTGCATACACTAAAAAAAAAGTTGAAAATTTTGTTAAATGTCTATTTAAAATATTTGACTAACGTTTAGCAATTTTTTGCTGACATTGCTTTTTCAGCTAAAATTTAAGTTAAACGCTTTTACCAAAAAACTAATTTTGAACTAATTTACGATGATACCATAAATTGGCCTGATAAACACATTAATAGCATGGATAACAAGTAAAATGACTAGATGTAGATGATGCAGCTTGTATGGACGAAGTAGAGAAAAAGTAAAATATAAACCAAACACAACCATTATAAGACTTACACAAAATGCAAGCGAGATTAATTTCGTTCATTTAATTTTTTCTTTTGTATACTACACATCGAACAAAGGCACGCATGTGCAAAAAAATATAAATAAAACAATAAAGGAATAAATAAATTAATTTAAAAAAATAACTAAATGAATAATATTTTTAAAAATTTGAAAATTGAAGATGCTGGAAAAATAAAATACGCTTTGGTGTTGCTGTACAAAACAATATTTTGATAAATTGAGGATGGAGGCAAAAATAAAATACGCTTTGGTGCGACTGTACAAATTTATATGTGACAGTCTCAGGTAGGTTTTTTTTTTAAAGATAAAGGCCTGGGTTCTATATTCCACTACGAAGTGAAAGTAGAATCGTTTTCAATTCCACATTTTCAATTCCGCTGTGTTCTGAAAAACGAGTGAATCGTTTTTTTCACGACGATTTCATTCTCATTTTGTTTTTAGCAACAACATAAAAAATGCGGAAAAAACGAAGTAATCACTTAAAAGTGAATGAAATTGCAATAAAGAAGAGTGCATTTTTTAACAAAAATAAATATTAAACAAAAAAATACTTATTTTTAAAATAATATAAAATGAGTGGCGCAAGTGCGATTTCCTGGTATTTAATTGAAAAAGAAAAACAAGGAACGGAAAATCTAAATAGAAAAAGATTTCGTGACTGTTAAAAATAATTAAAACTGAGTCGCAAATGTTTACAATTAATAAACAAAAATAGTTTTATTGCATATTTTGGATTAAATAAGTATAATGGTTTTAGAAGAAATATCACCAATTGCTAAAAAGACAAGCATTCCAATTATTTTGCAATTGGCCACATCACTACGCTATTTCGGACAAGGAAGTTACCAATAAATGATCGCAAAAGACTTCAATCTAGCTGTGGGAAGAAGTACAGCGTCAAAAATTTTAACAAATATGTGTAATGTTTTGAAAACTGTCATATGCCCAAAATGGATTAGATTTGAAAGAAGTCGCGAAAAAATTCAGAAATCAAAAAGAGAAATCATCGGTTTTCTATATTCGATCGTCATTTTTATTTAATTTTTGTAAAATCACGTTTACTACATTGTCGGAACTGGTGTCATCTAAGTTTGACAATTCAGTAGATGAATTTGTGGTTGTTTACCCTTTGCTAGTCGTCCCGAATGATTTAGCAGCTGGAACACCTTCGACTGCTGTATAAAGGCCAGAAAGTTTGGCAACAGAATCTTCTTTGGATGATATGTGTTGGATATTATTGGGTCCTCCACCTGTTGCCGTTACCTCTACTCTATTTTCGGCCAATTTTTTACGAATGGTAGCCTTCCAATCAGCCCAAGCCTTTTCCCTACCAGTTGCATCGTTTTCTGGAGGTCCTAAACAGTTTAATGTACTTGCTAAGTCCTTCCACAACTGGTCTTCAACTGTTTTGTAGCCCCTCTAAAAACCTTTGGCCAAACCAGATTTTTTTTCCATGAATGTTAAAAATGGGGCCTCTTGTTCCGGATTCATGTGTTTTCCCGTAAAAAATACAACACTTTTTCAGTTAAATAAACGTATATTAACAACATATCACATTTACTTACATGGTTTGATTTTTTTTTACGTTTAATATTCAAAATAATTTTATTTTCTAAAAAGTTTGGTTTTTCACTCAGTTAACTAATACAGTTTTACAATTACTTTTTTTGTAGTGAAATTGTTTTATAGAACACATCAAATCACTTTAATTCCACTAGGAACAAAATGAAAATGAAATTTTTCTTTTCAAATCACTTATGTGGAATTGGGAACACGGATTGAGCGAAAGTTTCACTTTCACTTCATTTTCGGAATGTAGAACCCATGCGAAAGTCTTTTTATGATAATCAGCGATATTTTTGATATTTCTTTTTTGTATTTTAGAATTATCTTCATTTGAAAAATATTAAATTGCGTCATACATATATATTAGGATGTCTCTTAAAATTAAGATTTCCAGCCCCAGCCATGGAGGGAATGGATTGCAGGGTGTCTAAAGCGTTATGGCCTGCATTGGACGCAGAGGCAACCAAGGTTCTTTTGGGACTGGACAGGGATGGTCTCAGGACCCTTACAGGGTTCCTGACCGGTCATTGTTCTGTCAGGGCTTTCACAAGCAGATGGGACACATACCGGACTTTTGCAGGTTGTGCGAGGACGTTGAGGAACTGGAGACAGTTGAGCATATAATGTGCCACTGTCTGAGGTTGCAGGGTCTCAGACAGAAACGGCTAGGAGATAGATTTCACGACGAACTTGGGTGTGCCGCTGGATGCAATCCAGTAGGTTTGCTGAGATTTGTCAGAGATTTGCTGAGATAGGACATCTGTTTCTAGTAAGGGGACGATAGGAGCTTGTTCTGGGGAGTATCTATCCGTTTTTTCTGGATCTTTCTTTCTATCTATCTGTCAATCTATCTATCTGTCTATTCCTATTTTTTCTTACCTTTTTACTGAAGGGATTCATAATATTGGTCTCCGAGTGGAGATGTGCCCTTGGGCACATAACTCTTCTTAACCTAACCTAACCTGACTCCTTTCCAGGAAATTTTATGAAAATATCTTATTTTGTCAAAAATTGAACAAAATTTGAATGTTTTCATCAAAGTTTGCATAATTTTCGGAAAATTGTAGCTTAAATTTATAAATACAATACTTATTTATTTTTATTGTTGTTTAATAATTTTTTAACCTTAGTGGCCTGGGGACAAAAAAGACCCAAGAAACTTAATTTTAATTAATTAAATGTTAAAGCTTTTAAATTGACAAAAAAGCTCAACCTAATAAAAAGGATTATTTTATGTAACTTGATCCATATAGGGTTAATTTTTATACTTTTGGCTAAAAAAGACACTACGAAATTTAGAAAAGTGTAAACATTAACCCTCTATGGATCAAGTTACATAAAATAATTATTTTTTTTCTTAATTTAAAAGCTTTAAAATCTTGCAGTCATAATTAAAATTAAGTTTCATGGGCCATTTTTTGTCCCCAGGCCACTAAGCGTAAAATATTTATTATAGTCTTAATTAATTTAAGTGATATTTTTCTAAAAACTACGCACAAATTTTGTTAAATTTTTGACAAAATAAGCTATTTTCATAAAATGTCCTGGAAGTGATTCACTCCAAATAACAACTATTATATTATAAAAACAACAATCGACATCTGCAAATTTGGCATTTTAAAAAATCTTTAAAATTAATTAAAAAAAAAAGATGTTTCTGAATTTTTAACAAATTCGTGGGTTATTTTGGATGCCTAGCTAAAGTGGGTTAATGATATCCGATGAAGTCATAATTCCATATCTGCTTAATTTTGAGTATATTAAATGAATAAATGAAATAAAAAGTTTAAATAAACCTCCCAAAATTCGAATAATATAATATATTTCCAAAATGGGTCATTTTCGGCCGTCTTGCGGCACGGGTTAATGTGTTCCATAAAAAAAATCATTTCTTCCATTTGGGACCAATTGTAATAAAACGGGGGGCGTAATGAAAAATCTATTTTTAAGGAACACCCTAATATAAAGGGTCCGCCAAATAACTTTTTTTTTTTGAAAATGCTATAAAAAAAACTACTGAATATTTTCTCAAATTTCTTTTTTTATTTGAAAGTACAATCCTTCCGGTTAATAATGGAAAATAATTTCATTCAAATGGCTGCCTCGGCTGGCCATGCAGTAGCCTACACGATCGGTCCAATTTTTAAGCACATTATCGATTGTGTGCAGCTGTATTTCCTCCTCTTCAATTTTTGTGAACAAAAATTCGTTCAACATGGCCCGATAACGATCGCCATTGACTGTACTCCTTGCTCATTTTCGTAGAAAAATGGCCCAATTATACCTCTGGACCAAAATCCGCACCAAACAGTGACTCGTTTTGGGTATATTGGCACACATTCTGCAACGTTACCTTGATTTTCAAAGTAATGTCGCAATATTTCCCAGCGTTGTTCAAGCGTATACACAACCATATTCGTTCAGCGGAAGGATAAAACTAATTATCTGTCAAATCAGACATGTGCTAAGTGTTACCATTCACGAAATAAGCATTCGTTGAAAAAAAAGACGTTAGATGGCGGACCCTTTATATCCATAAGAGTTCGTGACAAACATTTGATTTTAGGATATCATTACTGTTTTTACGGTTTTTGTATCAATAAAAAAATGGCGTTTTTTTTTTTTTTCAATTTCAACTCCTTCCACTGGCGCGCGGTGGCCAAAAACGCTAGTTCAGGGCCCCTTTTACTACAGAGCAAAAAGGGGACAATTTATATGAAATTTGAACCTGACATTCGATTCTACGCCAAAAATTATTTAAATTTTTTCCTTGTTTATTAAATTATAATTTAAAAATTTATATCTAACATTTATAAAAAGGCAATGATTTTTTCGTAAAATAACCAAAATACTTCATAAAATACACACAAAAATTTCGTTTATTTTACAAAAGATTTTCGTGTTGCGAAATAACGAAATATTTCGTACAATGTACGAATGTATATATATTATGTATAGATTTTTTTCAGTGTAATCCAATGTAAAATTAAAATCTTATATTTTTTGTAATATACTTTACTAACTGTTGGTATAATATTGTTTATTTTCAGATACAACTCAAAGTTATACATCACCAGATACAAAACCATTTTTGATTAATAAACGAGCAGCTTATCAACGAAACCCTGTAAGAAAGTTTACTCCAAAAATTGAAACGAAAATTCATCTAGAAATGATTGATACAGCCGCTTACAATGAAGATCCATCGGTAATATTAGATAAACCTATAATAGAACCAGTGAATCGACAAGAGGTTCAAAATCAATTGAACAACCCTAAAGCTGTTTTAAAAACGGCACCCAATGATCATACTCTAAGCGTGGTCAATCGTAAACGTTTCATGGGCTTATGTGTGTATTGTTTGAAAAAACCGAATGCTGATAAGAAAAAGTTGGTAAAAATAACAAGTTTCTGTCCAAAATGTCCTGGAGGCTGCTGGATGTGCGAACCATGTTTTGATGAAATTCATTCGTTGTAGTTGGTAAATAATAACAATAAATACGATTAAGCAATTACACTCAAAAAATGTTGTCAGTTACTATATGACAGTTGTTTGTCTAGTAATCAATAGTTATTTTTAACTGTAAATACAGTTGTTTTTAATGAAAAAATACAAAACAACTATTATGGCAGTTATTTGAAAATAACACATAAAGAAAAATGTTTGCAATTTCGACTTTACATATCAAGTAGCATGTAGGAAATAAAAATTTGTATTGGCATTTTAAAAAAGCAAAAAAATAACTGTCAAAAAACAGTAGTTTTTATAATTTTTTCAGTTTTTTCAAAGTTTTTTTGTAGTTAAAAAATGTAAGTTATTTTGACAACATTGTTAGTTATTATTATTATTGCATTTGTTAGTTAATTAAACCGGCATTTATAGTTACTTTTTAGGATAAATACATTTGCCGTCTTTTTAACCAAATTTACCATTTTTTAACTGTCATTTTCAGTATATTCTACTGAAAAACATTTTTGAGTGTATTTTTACTTAACATTATAATTAAAAGAAACATTTGTTAACTAAATTTTTGAAACAAATAAAATACCCTTTTAAGTAAAATGTCACAAAGTTTTAAAACCCGACTTGGTTTATTGGCTTAGCGCCGTATAAAGTAAAAAATAAATTACAGATAATATAAGTCAAAACTTTGGATGTGTTAAATATTTTACACCCTCCATAATAAGAATATCATGCGGCCAACGGTCAAGCCGCTTATAACTTATGAGGGAAAAGGTAAAGGTGACTTAAAAATTGAAACTAAATTTGTACATTATATAGTTTCAAAATATTTATGAAAAATAAAATTAAATATATAGGGGAATTTGGGGTAGTTTGATAATAGGGTTGAAGTAGTAAATTCAATTTTTTTCTAATACAGAGGAGTTTGCTTATAACAAACACCGCTTACAACGCACTTTTTTATAACGAACGATTTTTCTTGTCCCAACGAATTTACTAACATATTTCATACAAAATAGTGCAGTTATAACGAACAGCGTTTAAAGCGAACTTTTTATATAACACACTAATTTCTTACAGTAACTGCATGTAGGTCATTCGGGTAGTAAACATTAGTAGTTGTTTTAACTGCTATTGTAGTAATTTTTCTACGATTAAATGAAAAACGACTAATTTAGATAGTCATTTCAACAAATAAGCAACCAAAAATAATGTACTAAAGTAACAGTTGTTTTTAGTCGTTATTTTAATGTTAATGTAAAAAAAACTACCAAAAACATTAATTTTTGTTAGTTGCTTGAAATATAAGATTTTAAAAATTCTCTTTTAGTTTTTATTATTGATATGTTCATAGTTTGCAAATAATAATTAGAAAATTTAATTATATCTCCAATGCATAAAAACATCATAGCTGGAATACTGTCTTTAATTTTGATTTTGCATTTTTTCATTAAAAAAAAAATATTTTTTATCGTTTTGTTGCTAGTTTTTTATGGTGTATGCATTTATTTAAGATTAGCTATTTTTGGCCGCTTCGATAGTCGTTTTTAAAAAGTGATTTTTTATTAACTTTGATTTTGCCAGCACTGTTTTTGGCAGCTCAGCTGTTTTCGTGTAACATGTTACTGTTAAACATGTTCATTTTGGTCTATAATTTAACCATGAATCGACTTACAAACGATAAACGCTTGCAGATTATAGAATTTTATTACCAAAATGCATGCTCGGTTAAGAAAGTGCATCGTGCACTTCTTCCAATTTATGGTCAGTTTGGGCGGCCTTCTGAGGCGCCTATTCGCAATATTGTGACTAAATTTCGCAAAAAATTTATATTATTGGACATTAAACCACCAACACGCATACGTAGAGTGCGGACAGAGGAAAATATCGCAGCTGTATCCGCCAGTGTTGTTGATGACCGTGAATTATCGATTCGGCGCCGTTCGGAGCAAATTGGGCCTCTGTTACTCCACTACGTGATAAATTTTGCGGAAGGACTTGGTTGTAAAACCTTTTAAAATACAGCTGGTGCAAGAATTGATGCCACACGACCTATCACAACGGCTAACTTTTGGTGAATGGGTGCTGGCAAAGTTGGATGAAGATCCACTTTTTTTTATCGGAAAATTGTGTTCAGCGACGAAGCTCATTTCTGGTTGAATGGATACGTGAGCAAGCAAAATTGCCGTATTTGTTGTGAAGAGCAGCCAGAAGCATTGAAACTGCAAGAAAAATGCACTGTTTGGTGTGGATTATGGGCCGGTGGTATCATTGGACCGTACTTTTTCGAAGACGACAAAGGCAGGAATTACAAATTTTTTATTGCCCAAAATGAAAGAGCTGGACTTGGGTAACATGCGGTTTCAACAAGACGGTGCCACATGCCACACAGCACGCGAAACAATGGCCTAACTGAGAGGCGAGTTCGGTGAACCGTTTATTTCACGTTTGGGCCGGTCATTTGGCGCCTAGATCGTGCGATTGAACGCCTTAAGACTATTTTTTGTGGGGCTATGTTAAGGCTCATGTCAATAGGGAGAATTTATTCGTGAGATACCGGCCGATATGTTGGAGAGCGTATACCAAAATTGGACCCTGCGTATGAACCATTTGAGGCGTGGCCGCGGTCAACATTAACTTGAAATCATCTTTAAACATTGAATTATATAGATCATTCTATCGACTCAAAAAAAGATTTCATACATTTCTCTAAATTTTATGTGTTTTTTTTTTAAATCAAATCCGAAAGCTCTTAAAAAATCACTCTTTGGTTAAAAATTACTACATGGTTAGTAATTTAATTTTTATCACAAACTACAGTCATCGCTTTTTTGACTACATTTGTAGTCATTTTAACTGTCATTTTTTTTAGTATTTATACCTTCTTAATTTCCCGAGTGCAGACAAATAAAGTTAAATTAAGTACACAAAACCTTGAAAAATTTTCTTAAGTCCTCTGAGCGCTTTTTGACAAAAGTCCACAGATATTATGATTTATAGTTGCCTTGGATGTTAAAAATGTTAAAAACTACAAATGAAGGTCTTATTGTAAAAACTTGATAAGACACATTTTATTTTTAGTTTGTTTTTGCCTTTTGAAGGCTAAAAAGGTGCAAAAAATATGACTTTTGCACTACGTTAATACTCTAGGTACTTGCAATAAGCGCATTAAGTAAGACTGCTATTAAATATCAATCAATGGATGTCTGGTAAACAGCGAAAATCCATCAATAAATGTGGCTTATCATGTTTTTACAATAAGCCGTTCAAATATAAATTTGGTAGAAAAAAAATGATGTATTCATATTTAAATTTAGAACAATTTAAATTATATGCACGTATATTTTTTATTTCACTCTATTCTTTTTTACAATTGTACTACTACAAATATTACTGGTACCTTTTGATAATATTTTTACTTTTTTTGAGCGCATCTTCATTAAATCATGATTATGATCTGCATGCAGAACTTCTAATTTCGAATCTTTCGTTGTACGCACACGAGCACGACATTTGGTTGAAGAACGTGTAGAACAAATCCATTTTGTACCACGAGAATTTTCCATAAACTTAACAAAATAATAACCATTATAAACCAATTTTATGGAAGAACGTTGGCCAGTGGTGAAGTAGAAATTATTAAAGGTAAAAGCTGAAAATAAATAAAAACAGAGTGTGGAAAAAGAAAAGAGCGAAACGGCATTAGTTTTAAACATAAAGAGAAATGCAAAGAAGAGCAAATTCTACAGCTAGAAATAAATACATTTTATTTATACCATTGTGTGTATTAAGTTATGATTTTAGAATTTTATTAATATTATTAAAACTTTTTTTTCTTTCTTAGAAATTAAAAAAGAAAAATATATATTTTTTATTATTAGAATGTAATGTTGGTTGGTTGGTTGGTTGTTTTTATCTTTATATTCATCAAATCTAAATAACTTTGTGTTTTTTTGTTTTAAGCATATCTAGCTTAAAAATCTAAATCTATTGTTTCTTAACCACGGTCATGGGTGATGGTTCCACAATTTCTGTAACATCTGCCACAATTTCTTCATATTTCAAATGCATTCCTAAAGCTGACACATCGACACATCCACCACTTGTTGCTGTCGATGTGGCAGACGTAGCTGTAAAATGCGTCGTATTCGGTTCGGTTTTAATAACTGCCGCTGTAGTATTTTTACGTACTCTCTTTTTACGCCTCACAATTTCTTCATGAGTATGAAAACGATTTAGCGGTATAACCATATCACTTATGGTACAAACACGAGAACGACATTTTTGATTCCACCATTGATTGCAACGCCAATATTTCTTTTCTTCATTGGTAGCCAGTTTTATCTTTTTTTCGAATATAAACGGTTGACCACCATATATCAATTGTATACGTCCTCTAGATGTAGCCGAATAAACGGCTACTGTAGCATCTGAAAATACCAAAAAAAAATAATACCAGGATTAGTAAAATTAATGAAAATATTTTCAAATATTTCATTAGGATAAAATAAAACGAATTTTAGCTTAGAATTAGATTTTTAAATAGAACTTTAATTTTTTCTCAAATATCTTTTTTATTCATTACAAATTTTTGTTGCCATTGTTGGTTGTTTTCTTTTAAAGAGTCTCGCCGAGGGCGGATGACTGTGCTCAGGTTTAGTTAGACTAACATTGTATAAACCATTGGGTCTTAAAAATGTCGTTATGCGAGCATTGCAGGGTTTACTATTCTTTACAATGCGACATTTCCAGTAGGTTGTATTGCCGCTACCACTGTTTTTGGAGTAGGTATAATTTTGATAAAGTAACAGATTTTTGCCACGCTGTCCGGGTATAAACACTAAATCACGATTTGTATGCATGTCTGCAGCAAATGAAGATTTTGTTTCAATATTAACAATGGGCAAAGCATCTTTATTACTCTTTTTTTTTGCACATTTTTTATAATTTTTGTCAGCTGTAATGAAAAAATTAAAAATAAAAGTTAAAAACAATATTTTAAATATGTTAAGAGATTTGAGTTCTAATTGAAATTTAAATAACTTGTATATCCATTGGAGTGCTTTATGCTTTGAGGCTTTTTAAAGAAAAATACCAGATACACCCCCCTGAAAATAAAGATTAACATGTTTTATGATGACTCCTAAAATAGTTCAGCTCTAGCGTGAATCAAATTGTCAAAAGTGAAATTTTCTGTGAATTAAAAATTAGTTGGTTAGAATTAGTCTGCATTAAAAAAATATTAACCCTTTGACGATGGAACTTAAACTGCTGGAAAATTTAAATTTTTTTGGGGGGAATTCGATATCTTAAGCCTGTATGACATCTGCTTTTTTAAAACAACTTTACCAGGGTTTTTCCATAAAATGTTTTAAAAAACAAAAAGGAATGTCAAAAAATTTAAAGTTCCTGTCCGACAAAAAAAGTTTATTAAAGGGTCCGCCAAATAACTTTTTTTTTTTTTGAAAATGGTTTAAAAAAAAAACTACTGAATATTTTCTCAAATTTCTTTTTTTATTTGAAAGTACAATCCTTCCGGTTAATAGTGGAAAATAATTTCATTTAAATGGCTGCCTCGGCTGGCCATGCAGTAGCCTACACGATCGGTCCAATTTTTAAGCACATTATCGATTGTGTGCAGCTGTATTTCACCAATGTCTTCACGAATATTGTCCTTTAAAGCGTCAATTGTCTCTGGCTTGTTGGCGTAACACTTTCGTCGAGGGCGGATGACTGTGCTCAGGTTTAGTTAGACTAACATTGTATAAACCATTGGGCCTTAAAAATGTCGTTATGCGAGCATTGAAGGGTTTACTATTCTTTACAATGCGACATTTCCAGTAGGTTGTATTGCCGCTACCACTGTTTTTGGAGTAGGTATAATTTTGATAAAGTAACAGATTTTTGCCACGCTGTCCGGGTATAAACACTAAATCACGATTTGTATGCATGTCTGCAGCAAATGAAGATTTTGTTTCAATATTAACAATGGGCAAAGCATCTTTATTACTCTTTTGTTTTGCACTTTTTATAATTTTTGTCAGCTGTAATGAAAAAATTAAAAATAAAAGATAAAAAACAATATTTTAAATATGTTAAGAGATTTGAGTTCTAATTGAAATTTAAATAACTTGTATATCCATTGGAGTGCCTTATGCTTTGAGGCTTTTTAAAGAAAAATCCCAGATACACCCCCTGGAAATAAAGATTAACATGTTTTATGATGACTCCTAAAATAGTTCAGCTGTGAATTAAAAACTAGTTGGTTAGAATTAGTCTGCATTAAAAAAAATATTAACCCTTTGACGATGGAACTTAAACTGCTGGAAAACTTAAATTTTTTTGGGTGGATTCGATATCCAAAGCCTGCATGACATCTGCTTTTTTAAAACAACTTTACCGGGGTTTTTCCATAAAATGTTTTAAAAACAAAAAGGAATGTCAAAAAATTTAAAGTTTCTGTCCGACGAAAAAAGTTTATATATAACCGTATAGCATGATATGGTATGGTGCTATCTTATTATATATGTGACCATATGTAACAATATATACTTACATCTCGTACTTAATTTTTCGAACATTTCTAATATCATTATATCTTATATATATTGTAAAAAATTATATATTTTGTAAAATTTTCAACTTTATTTTTTTTATTTTATTTTTATTTAAAACTCGTTCAATTATTGAACCGAATAATTAACGGTTAATGGAAAAATTTGAGAAGAAAAAAATAAATACAACTAAAATTCAAGTTTATATTATGTTATATTATAATACTGTGTTTCCACTGACGTGTTTTGAGCAAAATATGAGTTTTGGTATAAAATAATGTATCTGAAAACATGTACCAAAAATGTTTTGTTTCCAAAACACGTTCAGTGGAAACGTAATCTTGATCTTTTTTTTATCTCATCATATATAATTGATATAACTATACATCAGATCATATATACTTCCACGTATAATTATATATAACTACATATAAAACATGAAAACATGAAAAAAATCTATAACTATATAGGGTAAAGGGTGTTTCTTATAAAGGTATACAACTTTAAGTTGGCAAGAACTTTTCTAACTGGCGGCCATTTTGTCAGCTGTCAAGAGACATACGTTTAGTTTGGTTTGGCATTTCAACATGAATAGACTGACGCCTGAACAACGCTTCCAAATTGTGCGTTCAGAAGAAGTCATTGCTGCTGTAGAGCGTAGCGTAGAGGAAGACACCTATCCGTCAATGGTGTCTATCCGTCAATGGTGACCAGAGGGCGACGCCGATCTAAAATTTTCGGCGGCGGCGGCTAAGCAAAAATAACTCGGCGGCGGCTTAAAGCCGGCTTGTAGCCGACTGTTTTTAGAAATATTTAAAAAAATTAAATTGACTTATTTATTTAAAAAAAAGGGATTAAAAAAGTAAAAGTAATTCATTACTAAACTAGCACAAGACATTTTAATTAAGTTTGTAAGATTTTGATTATTTTGATAAAAATGGTTCCACGTCTTTCATGTTATTATGCACAAATAGCTGTTTTTTATTGTAGCAGGATCGAGTCCACTTCTTTTTTCGTTAACGCAATTCCCAGCAAAAGAAAAAGCTTGTTCTGAAGATGCTGACGTGGCTGGAATTCCAAAACACAAATTGGCCAGTTTTGCAACATTAGGAAAATGCTAAAAAGAATAATCTGTTTTTCAAAAAACCATGCTGCCACAGTAACGCAAATTCCAACTTCTTTAAAAAAATCATAAATATACTCAGTAAAACAAAACAATTTTTATTTATATTTTCGAATTGCCTTGCCGCAAAATATAGATCAAGAGATTTTATAGTAATCTACTTAGCTAAAAGTAAACTATAATCTAAAAAAAATTAACATTTCAGCTTAGCTATCAAAGTCGGCTAAGAATTTTAGCCGATGAAAGCCGCATGCTTCGGCGGCGGCTAATGCAAGTAAGAATTATACGGCGGCGGCTGTTCGCCGACTAACAGCCGGTCAAGTTCGCCTATAGCGGTCACCATTGGTGACCGCTATAGAGCCATGATAACTGACTTTTTCGTTCATCAATTGAACTACCATGATGTGCAGGAGCTGTGGTTTCGACAATACGGCGCAACATGTCACAAAGCTCGTGCCACAATTGATTGAATTGAAGGAAACGTTTTGTAAACGCATAGTTTTACCTTTCAGACCCGTGAATAGGCCTCCAAGATCGTGCGATTTAACGCCGCTGGACTATTTTCTGTGGCGATATGTGAAGCCGATAAGGCCGAAACGATTGACCACTTGGAGGACAACATTCGCCGCGTTATTGCCAATATACGGCCACAAATGTTGGAAAAAGTCATCGAAAATTGGACCTCCAGATTATACTAAGTCCGATCCAGCCGTGGCGGTCATATGCCAGAAGTCATATTTAAATTATAATGCCAGAAGATTATCTTTCGAATAAAGTAAATTTCAAGTCAATTTAAAAAAATCATCTTTGTTTTATTCCATTTCAAAGTTATATACCTCTATAAAAACACCCTTTATATATGGTATCACATATAATTCTATAGTGTAAAAATCAAAATTGTTCTTGCGGATCTCAACGTAAACAAGTCACCGGGGCCGGATGGCATATCAGCACTGGTGCTAAAACAGTGCTCTTTAACGTTTTCACGTCCTTTGGCAAAACTTTTCAGCTCTTAGTACCGTGCGGGAATCTTCCCCTCATGCTGGAAGGTGGCCAATGTCCAGCCAATCCCTAAAAAGGGTGCGGCTAACAACCCTAAAAATTACCGCCCAATCGCAATTTGCTCTGCGCTCTCCAAAGTGATGGAGACCATGGTTAACCGTCATCTTGTGAAATATTTAGAGACCAATTCACTTTTAAATGATCGACAGTATGGCTTCCGTAGCGGTCGATCTACGGGAGACCTGTTGGCGTTTCTTTCGGAACGTTGGAGCCGGTCCCTACACCGCTTTGGTGAAAGTAAAGTGGTTGCTCTAGATATTTCTAAGGCGTTCGATTGTGTGTGGCACTGGGCACTCGTTGCTTTTGGTGTCGGTAATGTCTTCTCTCGATTTATAACGAGTTTTCTCAGAGACCGCACTATATGTGTTGTTTTAGATGGGGTCTCATCAAATGAGTTTCAGCTAAATTCAAGGGTACCGCAAGGTTCTGTCCTTTCTCCTACCCTTTTTCTTATTTTTATTAATGACCTTCTTGGTCAGACCTTCAATTCTATATACTCTTTTGCAGATGACAGCAACATTTGTCATTCATTTTCATTCGATCACAGGCCAAGCTCTTTGGAGATAGAGGGCATGCGGCAGAACATGAATGACACACTCAATCAAGATCTTTCTACAATCTTCGAGTGGGGGTCGCGCGAATAAGGTCGATTTTAATGCACGCAAGACCCAATGTTGTATGTTAACCCACAGCACATATTTCAAGTGTCGAAGGAGGCATTCAAGTGTCTCGGTTTTCTAAAACGATGCAAGACTTACTTCACTCCATCCGATCTCCTTACTATTTATACCAGCTATATCCGGCCAAAAATTTAATACAACTCTCATATATGGCCAGGGGCTCCACTGTCTATTCTGAAGCTTCTGGACCGTGTTCAGGGGAGGGCGGTGAAGCTTATCAATGACAGTAGTGTATCCAACTCTATTGATTCATTGGAGCATCGTCGGAATGTGGGTTGTGTGATACTTTTCTATCGATATTACCATGGGAGATGCTCATCTGAGATAAGTGAACTTATTCCACGAGCCCGAGTTTTTATTCGTAATACTCGCTTATCTAGTAGAGCACATCCGTTTGTAGTTGATTGTCCTGTGTTTCGCACAACGCATTACAGAGAAAATTCGTTTTTTAGTCGAACGATTCGTATGTGGAACAAACTTCCCGCAGAAGTCTTTCCTGTTACTTACAATTTAGAAAAATTTAAATCAAATATCCACAAACACTACTCCCTCTTTCCTCCTTCCCATACCCTATTTTCCTCATCAATACAATGCACTGCATGAGTAGGGGGCATCCCCTGAGTATTGTTTAAATTAAAAAAAAAAAAAAAAAAAAAAAAATTAAATCATGTTTAATTTTCCAATTCATTGATTTATATTTGATTTTTTAATATTTGCAATGTAAAACAAAAATGAAGCTGCAAATTTCCAAAGAATTGTATGAAGATCAAATTGTATCAAATTATATATAAATTGATCAAATTAGATAAACCCATTTTTTGGATCAAATTATATCAAATGAGATCCCATGGGATCCTACATCGGAACTTTTTTCATCGGGTTATAGAAAAACCCTGGTAATGCCCGTAATTTCAAGCAATAGATACCTACCGGTGCTTAGATATCTACCCGTATACACGAACAAAATCGGGTAGGTATCTAAGCACCGGTAGGTAAATATTGCTTGAAATTACGGGCATAAATCTATTACAAAAAAGCATGTGTTATATAGGCTTAAAGAATTATTTCTATTATCATGTTTACGTCACATGACACATGTTTTTTTGTTAAATATTTGGCTTTTCTAAACACAAATATGTCAAAAAATTTGAAATTTACGATTAAAAAATTGATATGGAGCTTTATGTAGTCATATCAATTTCTATGTGACGGTATCTATGTAATCTTATTAAATTTCATCCGAAATATGGTATCTGTTTGTATGGGTTTATATCTAATGTGATGCAATTAGATAAATGTGCCCGATAGAATTGAAGTGCATATTGTAAAAACTTGATAAGCCACATTTGTTGTTTTATGGATTTCCGCTATTTTCTAGATAGATGTGTGATAGATGTTTTGCGTAGTCATATTTTTTGGATTTGTCCAAGCCAAAAGGCGAAAGCAAAAATAAAATGTGGCTTATCAAGTTTTTACAATAAGTCCTTCAATTTTATTAAACTAAAAAATTATTAAGAAACCTATTACTTTTATGCGGTTTTCAAAAAAATTGCCGCATAAAACTTTTTAAGTTCTAATACACATTAGGGTGTCCCGAAAGTGTGAAATTTTACGCTATATTGCTCAAAAAATGCGTATTATCCAGTTGATTATGAGAAAAATAAAAAAATCGAGAATACTTATAGTTCGCTACCCATATTATTTTGAATTTTTGTACAATATTAGGCTCAACATTTTGGTAATACTGAAAATTTTATAAATGTCTTTCCCATAATATGCTCAGCATTGTCAAACTTTTAAACTCTAATTTGGAAAAATAATTAAAAACGGTCGCGGGTAGCAACTATAAGTACCCCCAAAAAAATGTTTGGTTTTCATCCAGAAACAGCTCAATAATACCTATCGTTTTAGTACGTGACGAAATTCCCAAAGTTTTTAATTTCGGGACAGATCTTTATACTGCCATCAGATTTAAAATACGACAGTATATAGTTTTACATTTAAAAGATCTTCCTTTTTTTGGTATGGAACGATATATCTTTACATAAAACTATGACTAGGACAAGATACAGTTTTATACAAAATTAAATACATATTTTTGAATATAACACTATATGTTGTTATATATAATTTTAATTTTAAGTTTTACAGTTACTACATGACAGTTGTTTGTGTAATAATCAATAGTAATAGTTTTTAACTGTACAGTTGTTTTTCTATGAAATAACACAAAACAACTATTTTGACAGTTATTAAAAAAAAAAACTGAATAAAACTACTATACAGTTGTTTCAATCAGTTGTTTTGGTATTTTTGTAAACAACTACCAAAACAGTAAATTTGCAGTAATCAGTTATTTTTTGGTAGTTGTATAAAAATATAAGATTATATCGAGTTTTGAAAAATTCTCATTTAGTTTATATTTGTTTTTATTGATATTTTCAGAGTTGGCAAATAATAATTAGAACATTTTATTATATATCCAATGCATTAAAACGTCATAACTGGAGTACCGTTTGTAATTTTGCCTTTGCATTTTAAGTAGGATGTAGTAAATACAAATTTTCATTGTAATTGAAAGAAAAAAGTTTTTTCTTTATTAAAAAATATTTTTAAAATATCAAAAAAATAACTGTTGAAAACCAGTAGTTTTTTTACAAATTTTTAGAGTTGTTTCAAAATTTATGTAGTAAAAAATTGTCAGTTGTTTTTACTACATTGTTAGTTGTTTTTACTACATTTATTAGTTGGTTTTCAACAGATAAAAACAACAATTTTTTTAGTAAATTTTAACGGTGACTACCTTTGCCGCCTTTTTAATTGAAATTATAGTTGTTTAAACTGTCATTTTCAGTAGATTCTACTTTGAGTGCATTTATTCGTATATAATTAGATTAACCATATATAATTGTATATGTCATATACGATTATTTATTGGTCGATATATAATAAGATGTAATTATATGCGGCGTAGTTTTAAAACAATTTGAGAAACATTTTTTTATACATAAACATATGCAATTACATATAATAGCATGCAGTAACATATATATTTGTATAAAAAAATGAATGATTATATGTAAACGTTTTTACTAGGGTTGCTTAAGTCTTAAATCGAGTTTTGACTGTAGTCAAAAAATATCTTTTTTAAAAGGGTTGGCAACCTTTTCATTCGGTTATCGGTATTGGATAACGGTGTTTTATGAATATTTCATTAGGGTATTTTAAGGTTAACGATAATTTAAGTTATATCGTTGTGTTAACGTTATTATAAGTTATCATATAGACGCAATCGAACAAATAAAAAAAACATAACAAATATTACATTATTCAAAAAAACAGGGTCACTGACGAAGATTCAATACCAGAAACTGCGCAGTCTGATTCAGAAAAATTGAAAATTTACAATGTAGTTATGATTTTTAGAAAATACACTCATTCATCCCTACCACGTTTTTCAAAATTAAAATTAAATAAAATTGCATATTAATTATAGTACACAGAAAAAATTATGGGCCAAAAATATCTAATTAATCGATTGTTTGAATATCAATGGCAATTTAAACAATTTTTTTTAATTGATTCAATTAAAAAATTTATTGAATTTTCTAATACATCCATACAGTGTTGACAACATGTAAACAAAATTTTTAAAAATTTGGCAAACTATTTTTTTTTTTTTATTTTATTTAGATTAAATAATTATGAGGAGAAAAGTAATTTCTGGATTTTGCTAGATTGGTTGCCGTTCGTTTTTTATGAGCCTCTATAGTTTTTTCGCCAAATTCGATTTTGAGCACTTTTTTACAATTTTCTTCTATTTTTCGCATGGCCATAGCTCGAAAAATGCTGTGAATTTTTTTTTGCAGTCTTCAGCAAAGTTGTAGCTCTTGACTCGGCCAACACCGATTTTTTCCGTTTTTCGACTACAGCTCTTGAACTATTGAAAATTTTACCAAACAATCAAGGGAAGAAATGTAGCCTATAAAATTATGAACAACTTTCCAGTACATACTAACATCATACGACCACTCCTCATACGACCACTCCTTGATACGAATTTTGCCATACAAATGTGATTAATTTTCATTTTTTTTTTTTTTGATTTTATTGTTTTTATTGAGCAAAAGTTTAAAAAAGGCACATGTATTTTTTTTTGCAATTTAGTATTGAATTTTCTGATTAAAGTGAAAAACATGAAAATATGTGAAAGAGTATGAAAAAAAGTATAAAAACAGGCATCAAACCGGTATTAATTTGTATTTTTTTTTTGTTAATCAGTATCGTCGATGTCCATTTGGGCTGTCTGGCGCGAAGTTGATGATTTGACAGTTGACGTTCCAGAAGTGGAAGGCCGAGATTTCTTTGCATCTGGTTCGCTTGATTCTTTCTCCTCCTTTTTTTCTCCTCTCATCGAGTACTTTCGGCTGGGATAAGTGTTTTTTTGTTTGGAGTCAAAAAGTTGAATATTGCGTCACTGTGATACACGCAAAATCGTAGTTATTTCACTAGAGTTTGCAACACTGTTTTTGTTAAGATATTCGTGTACGCACGAAAACTTAATTTAGCTTCGTGTTTTATCTGCGGTAATAAAAGTGCACATGTGGATTTAAATAAGCCTTATAGAAAAAGGACAATTAAACTATTATTTTTGTAAATAATTAAATTTTCAATAAGTATAAGTGTCATTAAACTATCATTTAAAAGTTGTGTGTGGTTTTTTTAAGAAAGCAATTCAAGTACAAGAAAAAGTTCACGACAAGACAAGCAAAACAAAAATTTTGTCTTTACTTTTATTTGTTTTCTTATAATAAATTTTTATATTAAAAAGCTTTAATTTTATTATAAATAAAATGTCAATTTAATTTACAAACCTACTTTCTTTTTTTATTTAAGGGGAGGCAAATAACAAAAATAAAAAAATACGAGTTTTCAATTAAAACTACCATTGTTTTCTTCTCAAGTTTCAATTAAAGTTTTAATCAATTTAACTAAACTTTTTAATTGAGGTTGTAAAGAAAAACAATAACTCTTTTAATTGATATTATTATTATTTTAATTGAAAGAGTTTTAATAAACTAACTGCAAATTTTTTTAGTTAATACTATCATTTCAGTCGTAGCTGCAAAATCAATTAAAATATTAATTGATTCAATAAAATTTTTAATTGAAACCCGTTTTTAGTTTTTTCTGTGTATTAATTGCAATTGTCTGAAAAAGACGGTAAAATTCAAACTCAAACAAAAATCAAACTTTGCTCTCTGGCAATTCTTCTCTAACTACGTAAGCGCCATCTACCGAATATACAAAGAATATATCATAGATGTGGCATCACTTACAACATATGGGAAAACAGTGGACATTAGAGTGAGGTAAGTTTCTAAAAATAGAACTGTTGTGTTGTTGGAGTTGTACTTCTGAGATTATGTATGCAAGAACAAAAACACCGTGTATTGAATAAAACTAGTTTTAATCACAACAAAACTCGACCTGACGATAGATCAGAGGGCTAAAGCGCTCTGTCTAACGTGTAGTGCGAGTGCATGTGGCATTAGAATTCGGTTTATCTACACCACGGTCAGTGATTGCACAGAAAATTTCATATGGACGAAATCGAACAAATAAAAAAAAAACAACAAATATTACATTATTCAAAAAAACAGGTACACTGACGAAGGTACAATACCAGAAACTACGCAGTCTGATTCAGAAAAATTGAAAATTTACAATATAGTTATGATTTTTAGAAAATACACTCATTCTTCTCTACCACGCTTTTCACAATTTAAGTTATTTCGTTAGGTTATTATAGGGTTATTTTACGTTATATTGTTAGCTTATTTTGGGGTTAACGTTATTTTACGTAATCTTTTATATAATAATCTGTGTTTAATTTGTGTTTTACAAATAAAAGCAATATCTAGCAAACCTTAGTTAAAATGTGCAAAATCCATTTAAATATTGCAACAACAGCAAAAATCCGTTTTTAGAAAGAATATGTTATTTTTTAATTACAAATCGTAAAAGTATATATTAGTAGCTTTCAGAAGCTTTTTTAACGAAGCCAGTTCAGAAACTGTATCTAAGTTAATATGTTTGCAAAAGTTTTTGAAAAATAAAAAACGTGAATAAAATCGCAATGTTTTTAATTTTAAAGATCTATACACGGGAATGTCTATATAGCTCCATAGAGCTTTCCTGTTCACAGTATGAAGAAAGTCGGATGACATGAAGTCAAAAAATGCTAATTTTTCAATATTCTTTCATGGAATGAATGATATCGCTCATTTACTGCAATAACGGCATAACTCAAAAATTTTGATTTTGTAGAAAACGAGTTTAAAGTTTTCAATTTACTCCCACCTTGAACAAAAAAAATAACGACATAATTTCTCTCAAGACGTTAGTATACAAGATATCAATACGACTTTTTTACACAATACGTGATATAACGAAAAATTCTGCGTCATTAACTCAAAAGTCATGTTTTTTGAGTTGTGACGTTCTTGCAGCAAATGAGCGATATGTATTTTATTTTAATTTGCCCTTATGAACTTTTTTTCAATTTAAAAGTAATGATGTTTTTGAGAGAAAATAATTACGTATTTCGATGGAATATTTTTATTTTATTAGTGTATTTTAAGGTTAACGGTATTTTAAGTTATTTCGTTAGAGTATTTTAGGGTTATCGGCATTTTATGTTATTTCGTTAGTGTTATTTTTAGGTTAAAAATAGTTCCTTGGAACGGTATTGAAACGTTATCGGTATTTTAGGGTAAGTGTTTGCCAACCATGCTTTTTATACGATATTTCAAAATTGTGAAGGACAGAAAAATTTGGATATCAGATTAAGAATCAGGAGATAAAAATCTATAAATATCACTTTTTTTTTAATTCAATCGAAAAATTGCTCAAATTTCGATCAAAAAAAAAAAAACTGAACAAAAAACATCCTCTTTTTACCTTTGACTACCAATGGGATATATGTATACAGTGGTGTGAATTGATATAGGTACACTTGCATGCAACAAATTTAAAGTAAAAATTAGATTTTTCTACAACAACAACTTTTCATTAACATTATAGTTTAAACTTTGTTGTTGTAATTTAGAAACACAACATTTAAAATATTATAAAATCTCTTATTCGAGTGTGAATTTAAATAGGGACAATAAACAAATTGTACAAAATAATTAAGATTTCAACAATTTTTTGTTGGAAATATATATAAAACATGTGCTTTTATAGATTTTTGGTCAGGTCTATTTTTGCTGAGTAATTATTGGTCATTGTATTTAATAGATACATTTATTTTTGTATCATAATTGTGCCAAGTTCGGAACCTAAAGTCAAAAAATGTCTGGTATATGGAAAATCGTGACAAATTTTAATTGCAATACTTGATTATATTAGTACTTTCCGGAGTAAAAAGAGTTATATATTATGTTATATTTTTTAATACAACTATATCTCGTCATATACTGCTTTGTATGGCACAATATATAAAAATATGTGATTTTTGTTTTTCAAACAAATTTTATATTGTCCCATATTTAAATGTATCTTTATGTTACCATTCAGGTAGAAAGCTATGTTACTAAGATGGTAGAAATTACTAAAAAAAATACTGTTAAAATGACTACAAAATAGTCAACATAGCGATGACTGTATTTGCCATAAAAATTACTAACCATATAGTTATTTTTAACTGTTGATAAAACAACTACAATAATATTAAAATCGACTTCCTAAGCGGCCAAAAACAATCAACCTTAAATGAATGCATAAACAATAAAAACGAGCAACGACACATTAAAAACAATAAACATAAAACGATTACATAAGTTGTAAAAACTACTGTTTTTAACAGTTATTTTTTTTCGGTATTTTTAATAAAGATATTTTTTTTATTAAAAAATATTTTTTCTTTTAATTACACTAAACATTAGTATTTCTAACGTGCTAGTTCAAATGCAAAGTCAAAATTCCAGACAGTTTTCACTTATGACGTTTTTGTGCGTTGGAGATACAATAAAAATTTTCTATTTATTATTTGCAAACTGTGAACATATCAATATTTGTTATATAAACTAAACGAGAATTTTTAAAAACTCGACATAATCTTATATTTTTAATTAACTAACAAAAATTAACTTTTTGCTGCAAAATTACTGTTTTGGTAGTCGTTTATTAAAATACTAAAATAACTACCAAAAAAAAATGTTACTGAAGTACAGTATTTTTGGTTAGTTATTTATGAAAACGCTGTAACTTTTTATTAAATAAATAAAATAAATGAAATATTTAGATAGAATTTGCCATATAAGATACATTTATTTACTTGATGTAAATATAGTTTTACAATAGTGTTTATTAAATAATAAAATCAGATTAAGAATATTTACAAAAAGGTTTTTTTTATGAATATTTTTTTTTTTAAATGCTGGTAATGTTGTTTTTATTGCATTTGTAGTTGTTTTTACTACATTTGAGAGTTAAAAACAAATACACATTGCATTTGATTTAATGGCAAATGTAGTGCACACCTTTTTAATAAACAAATCCAACAAAATACAAAATTTTTATTTCGCAAATTTTTCGCGATTTTCCGTATATCTATTAAATCAAATTACCACATATTGTAATAAAAAAAAAATGGTAGAAATTTTAATTATTATTTTGTTAAATTTTAATTATAGTGTACAATTTGTTTAGTTACTACGAGTATTTCAATTCACACTCGAATTTGAGATTTTATTTTATTTTTTAATGTTGTTTTTCTAAATGACAACAACAAAGTTTAAACTATAACGTATTTTTTTCATGTAAGTTCCCCTATTTCGATTCACACCACTGCACAATGATAAAAACAACTACAAATGCAGTTAAAAAACATTAAAAGCTTAAAAAAAAATATTAGTAAAAAAAGTGGTTTTTTTTAATATTCTTAATTAGAAAGAAAAAGAAATGCAACATTTAATAATATTCAAGTAAATACATTTATTTTCGATTCCAAATATTACCATTATATTTTATTTATTTTATAAAATTTACAGCGTTTTCATTTTATATGTCTAACTTATTTAACATTCTCTTTCAAACTCAAGATAAAAGAGAAGCAATTTATAAACAAGCCGCTGTTTTTGTATCTTTTGATACACACACACTTTGTCAAAAAATCAAAACAACTGCATAAAATAAATGTTACCGAAATGTGTTAATTTTGGTAGGCTGTTTAACAAATCAACCCTCAAAAACGTTAAAAATTATTTTTCTAAGTGAAACGACTGCAATTTCAGTTAAAAGAACTACAAACGTATTACTGCACAAATAACAGTCATGTAGTACACATAGAATACTATGTAGGTAAAGACCACTGCAATTGTAGTTAAAAACAAATGAAATTTCACTTAAAGAAAGGACGACTTACATTTCAGTAAATTCAACTAACATTGTCATTTGTTTTTTAATGTTCAAAAAATGACTAACAATTGTAGTAAAAATGAACCACATGTTAGTAAAAAATAAGCAAACATTTTTTTTTTTTAAATAACAAAAAACTACTGTAAAAAATTAATGTAAAATCATAGAACAGTCATTTGATGTGGTTTGTTTTTTTTTTAAATGAACTACAAGGTTAGTAACAAATTTAATTTGTTCTACAAATGACTGACATTTACATTAAAAATAAAGAAACTGTATTACAACCCAAACAACTACATATTTTTAAAGCAGAAGTTCCCTGAGTGTAACTGTATAACTTTTCTGAGTGTATAAATGAGGTATTAATCGATTTCCTAATTAAAAAAAAATTAATTTTCAAACTATGAAAACAAAGATGGATATGTCAATCCTTTTGAATTTAGTTTTTTTTATAAAATTACTTTTATATCAAAATTAGTTGTTTTTAATCATTGAATGGCGGTTTTAAGTATTTCGACAACGTATTTCCATGATTTATTTAATCCTAGAAATTAAAAAAAACTACCAACTTTTAATAAGCTCCCGAAAGTTCTTACATGAATACTATAAACTTGAGTTGCCATTTTTTGCCATTTATTTAGCTGGAATTATTTTTGTAACTTCATGTATTGCAAATGAATTTACTGGTAAGTCCTGGTTCACACACGGCAATTATAATTGCGCAATTTTTCTTCAATTCTCCTTTGAAATTGCTTTTGTGTTCACACAGGAAAAGTTTGTTTCAGCAATTTTCGTATAACAACCTGCAGTGTTGAAAATTGCGGATGACAAAACAAAACGGAATTGGAGTACGGGCAAGTCTGTACCCCCTATCATTCTCTTTCCCTCCCTCTTCTATAAACTCAAGAATTGCGCAAGTAAAATTGCCGTGTGTGAACCAGGTCTAAGGGCATCACAAAAGTACCAGAAAATATACATGGAATGTATTATATAAATTCTGATTTTTGGAGGCAACATTTCTTCATGTCAATAGATATTTAAAATAAAAATTCATCAAAATCGGTACATGTGCTAAGACGATATACAGTGGGGAGCACTTGTGAGTACATGTAAGTACTTTTTACACCTAAAGATTTAGGTCGAAAAATGTTTGACACTAGAACTAAATTATACTTTTCTGAAGGTACAAGGTACGCTGAATCCAAATCTGGCATTAAATTCACTCTCCGACATCAGGCGTTCGAGCTATACTAACGAGAAATGTGTATTTTTTGACCAAAATGCTCCAATTTTTTAAGTTCCTGGAAATGTATTTTTCATAATACTTGTAACGGCAACTGAACACACTACTCATACCCTTTTTTTTATAGTTTTACAATTTTTAAGATAACTTATTTCCTTACTACATTATTGTAAATTGAAATTGAGGTTGTAACAGCAATTTTAAAGTCCCGCAATGCAAAATTTTAAAAAATTCAAAATTTATTATCAAGTTCAACCGATCCTTTTTAAGATGAAAATCATGCGATAAGCTTAAAAATGCAACTTACTTTTGTTTAGGGTTGCCGCAAAAAACATGCCAACTCCGGAAAAAGTTGTGGCAACCCTACAAAAATTTGAGTTTGTTATTCGGACTCAGCGCTTGAATTTTAAACTTAAACGACTTATTATTTTTATCTTAACAATTTATACCGAACTAGGTTCATATTATAAAAGTTTTACAGAAAAAATATGAAAATCTAATATTTTTACACATAACTTCTAAATCCATTTGGTCCATTTCATCATTTTCGATATCATTAGGCAATAATTGTAAATAGTTTGCCCAAATATCAGACAAATTGTAAAAAATGTATGTGTATTTTCAATACATTTTAGATGTCCATACTAACTTGGAAAACACCTGTATTTTTGCATCCAAATGTAGGTGACAGATAAGAAAGTATTAGTGTCCGACCGAACAGTTCGGCCAGAAAATGCATTTGGTCTGTATTCGGTATTTTAAAGCATTATGGACAAATTTGGCTGATGGAAAAATGTTTATTGGGCTGATTAGATGATATTTTGAGTGTCAAATTTGAAGAAAAGTCTTTAGTTAAGCAATGAATTCACTGTTCGGCCTCAGAAAGTTCGGCTAAATTGAAAATAGTTCGGCGGCCGAACTTTTAAATTTATAGCTAAATTTCGGATTTTCTCTTAAATTTTATACACAAAATCGAATTAAATCGGCTCAACAAACATGTTTCCAATACAAAAATTTGTCATCATTGCCTCTAGATATAAAAAAAACCGACAAAATATAGTTTCATGGCCGAACTGTTCGGTCGGACACTAGAAAGTATACATGAATGTACCAAATTTCAGCTATTTAAATTAATAAACAAAAAGTTATAGATTTATGACCGTATTTTACCACAGTGCACTGTTTAAGTTCAGAAACCTTTTAATTGAAGTGGATTTGTAAAGTCACCAAAAATTCCAAATTTCGGAAATTTGCTGTTCCGAAAAAAATTTGTAATTTATACTTTTTATAATAAATATTAATATGATTATTAAGTTTTCTTTGATTTTCTTTTATTCATTTCCTAAAACAAAATTTTATCAATCAAATTATAATAATAATTTCCCTGAAGAAGTCACCCAATGTGGAGACGAAATATTGGAAATAAATAATTATAATTTATAAATAATAGATCTTAAGCTCGTTTAAAGGAAAATCATTAAATATTAATAAGCAAATAGATTCGTTTCACTATCACTAATATTTTTAAACCATACGAAATAAAACGAAAGTATTCAAGTGTGTGTCAGAAAAGAAACAAAAAAATAAAATGTTTCACTTTAGAATTTTTTATGTGAATTCAGAACAGCGCCGTAAGTGAATTTATGAATATGACTTATAAAATTAACAAAAAAAAAAATTATACAATTTGTTTTAGATTAAACTTTATGTTACATTTTTTTTTAATTTTGTTTTTAATTAAAAATTCCGAAATGAAAGTTTTATAAAGCGGTATTAACGTCAGAAATTTTACAAGAGTACGAGTGTCTATTTTGAAAAATGCTATACACAAAAGTTAACTTAAATTGTAAAAAAGCATAGACGTTCTCCCTTAAAACATACTCTAACAAAAAATACATGATAAAAATATTCTTTAAATTTGTGAGAAATTATGTCTTTTAATAAATTTCGTAATTTTAAAAAATTTTAACAAAAAGCCTCAGTTAATGTACATTTAATACTTAAATTAACGATTAAAAGAATTATTTTAAGATGCTAATTTTATCTTCGCGACAAGTTTGGATTTGAAAATGAGCAAAATCGCTTCAGCTTTTAAGAAGTTGAGTGAAAATGGGAAGGTACCTTGAAGTGTTTGGTGTATTAAAGATTATATCATATTTTTCACCAGACTCCTAGTTTCACCAAGAGAGTTTGGTTGATTTCACAACCATAACATTTTTTTCTCCACAAAAATTGTTTTTCAACTCAACATTTTTTTACCACAAAAATAATTTTTACATCCAAATAAGTTTTTCACCTCAGAATAATTTTTTCCACCTCGGTGTTTTCTTACTTGTATTTTTGTATATTATTTGTGATATAAAAATGTGTTTAAAAATTCGGTACAACTGAATAATTCAAATTTTTTAATACATAATTTGGTGATTCTTCAGTTACAAAACTTTTCAGTTACAGTGTATTTTTAAAATCACATGGAATTAAAAATTTAGGAAATTTGACGTTTCAAAAAATTTTTGCAATGTATAGAAAAAAATAAATTGATAGTCTCAAAAATAGGTTTACTTTTAATTTCACAAAACTTTATCTACACGAAATAAAACAAAAAAATATATTTTAAGAACAGCAAACAATTCGGAATGTTTAGTATTATTTAATGTGGAACTCAGACAGAGCCGTTTACTTGTTTTTTTTTTAACAAATAAAAGTTTTATAAAAAGAAAGAATATTTGTGAACAAAAATTTAATTCAGATTTTCACCAGAATACAACTTTTTGTCAATTGGATGTTTTGCCAACACTGTACTAGCCTTGCCGACGCTTTGCCAACACCATACCGTTCATATTTTTCTGACTGAGTAGTTACCTCTATGGTAGTTACCTTGTTAAAATAATAGGGTTTGTAATAGAAAAGTAACATGTTACCTTCTTATTACAAAAAGTTTATTTTACCACACACAACTAATAACAAAGATCATTTTTAAAATTTTTTGTTAAAAACTTATAGTTGTTTTTTATTCGACCTTTCCAATTTAATTATAATAAATAAAAAAAAAAATGTTTGAGCTCGAGGCCTGGATTTTTCTTTAATTAAAATTCTTCTTTATTAATTTCAATATTTCGAAACTCTTTGAGTTTCATCCTCAAGGGGTATAATGGATTTTAAATAAAAATACAAAATTCTAAAAATTAACGTTGTTTATAACTCGTCATAATATATTGCACATAAAGAAGAATTTTAATTAAAGAAAAATCCAGGCCTCGAGCTCAAACATTTTATTTTTATAATTTTGTTAAAAACTTTTAAATTTTTATACCCAAAATAAAAAAATTAAAAATTTCAAAATAAAAAATAAAAAACTTATTGCATTTATACTTGAGGTAGTATGTGTTTTGTAAGGGTTTACCCGAATGGGCATGACCTTGTTAAGAGAATAGGGTTTGTAATAGAAACGTAACCAGATACCGACCATAATTTCTTATTTCCAAACTTATTACCGGGTAATGTTGTTGTAGTAGCGGCTTATGCTTCGTTTATACTGATAAATAAGTTCAAACGCAGCATTAAAAGAAATGTTCCAAACAATCCGAAGTTTGTCATCCTCGGTCGGATAAATCCGAATCATTCCGGCGCATGGTTCGATTGCCATGTGCAAGATATTTTCCATTTTAAATTTTTTCATAAACAGTAGTAACTTAAGTGAAACAAGTGCTGGCGAAGCACTTTTGCAAACTGCCAGCAGTATTTTATCATACACTTAGGATATTCTTACAGTACCCAAGCAGAAAAATACAATCGACACAGTGTTGGAAAAGCGTCGGCCAAGGTCGATTATGCGTTGGCAGGACGTGGATTTAACAATCTTGGCAATGTATTTCGCGGGTGGTACTGGCAAAAAATAAGCTTTGCAAACCAAATAGTGTTTTCCGAGTTTTGATATTAGTTTTACCATTGGTAATTTTTAACACGGTGGGTTTTACAAAAATATCTGTAGTTTTCCAGTACCAATTGTTTGGTACGGTTGGCAATTTCTGCCTGGGTAACTATATATAGGTCATTCGGGTAATAAATAGTAGTAGTAGTTGTTTTAACTACTATTGCAGTAATTTTTCTATTTGAAAATGAAAAACAACTGATTTAGACAGTCATTATAAAAAAATAACTAACCAAAAATAATGTACGTACTTCAGTAACAGTTGTTTTGAGTGGTTATTTTAGTATTTTAATAAACATCTACCAAAACAGTAATTTTGCAGTAAACCTTTAATTTTTGTTAGTTATTTAAAAACAGAAGATTATGTGAAGTTTTTAAAAATTCTCGTTAAGTTCATATTTGTTCAAAGTTTGCAAATAATAATTAGAAAATTTCATTGGATCTCCAACACATAAAACATCATAACTTGGAAAGCGTTGGATTTTAAATTTTGCATTTTAATAGGATGTAGGAAATACAAAATTTTAGTGTAATTAAAAGAAACAAATATTTTTTTTTATTCAGGGGGGACATGACATTGGCCGTTTTTTGATATCGACTTTTTTTTATAATTTTGTATTTTAGTAAATATTCTTAAGATTCTAAGAAAAAAAAAATTTCATGGAAAAATTCGCATTTTTAATTTTTGCGCTAGCTACGTACGGCAGCTGGTATATACTTGTTTTATTTGCTACCTGATTTTTTGTGGGTGTTATTTCGTACCTATTTGAAGGGTGGGTTTTTTTGTGTTTTTGAATTTCTTGAAAAAAAGGCATCTTTATACCTCATATAGTGGAATTTTTATTTTATATGCTCAGTTATTTGGCATCTTTTGCAGCGTGAAGTCGTGTTTTTTTTTGTGAAAAATATTGAAAAAATGAAGCGTCGTTCTTTAGATCGAAAAGGCAAAAAAAGTTTTTAACTCAAAATCATTACACCAAGAAAACCTATTTCAACAGAAGAAATGGAATCTGAGGTGGAGTTCACTAGTACATCTGCCAAGAAACGTCATGGAGCATCAGTGGATGTTGTTTTTTCTTTGTTCACAAACTTTGAACGCGTTTATCTCAAAACCATGTTTTTCGTACTGGTTGCAGCACTAGCGGGTTCATTTTTTGACGATTTTTTTTTTTATTTTTTTAACTTTATTCGCTATCGTATGACACGAGCTTTTTTTTAATTTTTTTTTTCGATTTTTTGAGAATTTTTAAAGTCAATATTTTTTTTCCAAAAAAACACACTTTTAAATTTGGAACATCACCAAAAATTGAAAAAAAGCTCGTGTCATACGATAACCAATTTTGTTAAGATTTAAAAAAGTAATTTTTTTCCAGATCGGACAATTTTTGCGACTCCCAGCGCTGCAACTACGAGGCCCCGTTTTTTTCTCTGCCGCCAGTTTGGAGCTCTATAAAACCATGTTGGAGTGAAGAATATATTTTTTGAATTTTTTTTCTTGCAATTTGTTCAATTCTCTACAATAATAAAAAAAATTTTGGAAAAATGTTTGTTTTTGACTGAGTTATGAATTTTTAAAAAAATGTCTGTTTTCTCTGCCGCAAATGTAATGTCCCCCGTAAATTTTTTTTTTAAAATACCTTAAAAATAACTGTTAAAAACAGTAGTTTTAACTACTTATGTAGTCGTTTTATGTTCATTGTTTTTTTGTTCGTTTTTAAGCATAAACATTCATTTTAGGTTAGTTGTCGATAGTTATTTTTACTACCATTGTAGTTGTTTTATCAATTGTTAAAAATTACTACATGGTTAGTCATCTTTATGAGAAATACAGTCATCGCCTTTTTGACAACATTTGTAGTAATTTTAACTGTCATTTTTAGTAATTTCTACCTTCTTAAATTCTTGAGTGTATGAATGCCTCGCTCAAACAAGGGTATAAAATCCAAAAAACCAAAGTGTTCACTAGCTAATTCCAGTATCTTTTTGCGAGCGAAAAGTGTTTCTGCATTACAATGCGAGAAAAAGCAACAGTTTTTATGTTGGTATTACGTTTTTATTGGAATTTTCCAATACATCTGTCAAACTATCAAAAAAAAAATGCGTAAACCTTAACAAATACGTTTTGAACAAAACTAAAAAAGAAAAATTAAAACATTTAGTTTCTGGATAATATCAGTTTAAATATACATACATTTTACTACATAAAATATCGATGTACAAAGTGGGCGTGTCATTAGTCCAACACCGCCCATATTTAGTGGGAACATTAAATACTTTGTGGAATTTCAGGTCAATATCTTTAAAATTACATTTTTGTCGTTCTAAACTAGCCAAATGGGACACTGTGCACTGGGTTGAAATACACTCCAGAGACAGTGTGAATTGCGTGTAATGAAAAACAGGTGTGAGGACGGAAGGTTAAGTATGATGTAGGTAATACAAATTTGTACTGTAATAGAAAAAAATTTAGATTTTTTTTAAAAATAGTTTTAAAATGCAAAAAAAAATAACTGTTAAAAACAATAGTTTTTTACCAATTTTTACAGTTTAGAAATGTTTGTGTTTAATAAATTAGAGTTATTTTGACAACATTGTTAGTTATGTTCACTGCATTTGTTTGTTGTTTTTCAAAGGTTAAAAATAACTAAATTTTTAGTAATTTTAAGCTAACTACCTTTGCCCTTTTTAACTGAATTTACAGTTCGCAGTTGATCAACAAGAGGGTATTAACTCAAAATTTTTAAAATATCACTTTCTTCAAGAAATCAACTAACAACATCAATATCTATCTATTGTAAAAATTTCAACGTATTCCGATTACTCTTTCATTTCGAAAACCACTTTTATGACCATTTTCATGATAATGTAGTGATTACCTTTATTACAACAAAAAGGTATTATTTCGAGTTAATACAAAAATTCAAATAGAAATGAATCGTATATTTTCATAAAAAATGTATTATTTTGATTTGAGCCTTAATTTATGTTAAAAATAATCAAACTGTTTTATTTATATTTGGTTGTATTTTGAGTTGATAGAGATAGAGTGATAGTGATAGAGATGAGTTGAGTTTTGTTGATAAAATTTGTTTTATTCTATAAATTTAAATCGATAAAATTTCAAAAAAATGGTATTAACTCAAAAAAATTGATTTTTTTTGCAATGAGTGGTAAAATTTAAAACAAACACAATGTATATATATTTTCAAATGGAATTTGCTTATTATGATATGTTTGAATTTTTAAATTCTGTTAAAATGTGGCCATAAAAAGTTTTTTGACTCTACTGAAAATTTTAAAATTTTGAGTTAATACCCTCTTGTTGATCAAGTGCGAGTTGTGTTAACTGTAAATTCAGTTAGATCGAGTCACAATCATTTATGACAAAAAATAATATTTTAACACAAAATACATCTGTACACTTAGTTTCTGGACAAAATCAGTTCACATATACATAAATTTTACTACATAAAATATACAAAGTGGGCGTGGCAGTAGTCCAACACTGCCCGTTTTTGGTGGGAACATTAAATATTTTATGTAATTTTAAGCTAATTACATTTGCCCTTTTTAACTGAATTTACAGTTGTTTTAACTGTCATTTTCAGTAGTTTCTACTGTTAAACTTTTTTTAATGCAGTCGTTCAAAAGTTGTTCCTCAGTTGAGGGTTTTTAGTCTAATAAAACATTTTTTTTTTTTTTTTTGTAAAAAAAAACTTAAGTTTAAACCTAATTAAAATTCAACAACTCACTGCGTCTATATGGGATTGAATTTTCTTTAAAAACAAGACTTATTCTATTTTTTCTCGTTTTACATCGGGAAACATGGGATTATGTGTATGTATAGATGAAGTAACATGTATTATATCACCAGCAGGAGTAAATTTTGTAACCAATCTAGCTTTACACTTCGCCTTATGATACATGGAGCATTTATAGTCACGGCTACGACATTCAGGTTTCAACTTAGAATTGGGCGTATAAGTATTTTGTTTATACAAAACCAGTTGAGTGCCTCGTCTGGACATAGTGTAACGGGCTATTAAAGGGGCTAGAAAACAATACAAAAAATAGATTAGTATAATACTGCGGTAAGTTTAAAGTATTAGCCATAATTTTAGCTAAAATAAAATTTATATTAGAAAAATAATTTATAAAAGTTTTATTCTTTTTTTTTAATATATTTAAAAATAACATGTTAATAAACATTTTAAATTATTTAAAAGTTGCTTATTATGAAGAACACTTTTTTCTTTGTTTTTGTAAGTTTCTAGATTAAATGTCATTTTTAACTTTTAAGATTTTGTATGGTAAATGATTGGGATGATTATGATTACCATCTCTAATTTGTATCTTCATGTTATGTTTACGTACAATGGCTCGAGCACGACAGGACTTACGAAAATTGGCACATTTCAAATAATACGTATTGGCTGACTGAGAACTTATAACAAAACGATAATTATTTATCACAGTATAATTTTTGGGACGTCTTCGTTTATGCACTAAAATAGAAAAGAAATAAATTTAAATAAAAAATGAGATTAGTTTTGCAAATAGATTAACAAAATTATAAAAAAAAAAAAAAAAAAACATTAATAAGGTTATTCTATGGGTATATTATTTATTCTGTTAAAGCCTGAAAATTAATTGAATATTCTATTACAAACATTAAAATTGACCCCTAAAATCGAAAACAAGAGTACCGATCCTAAATATTTTGGCCACGCTGTTTTTTTCACTTTTGGGCCATATTTTTCGCAAAATTGCATTAAAGTTTTGCCTGTTTTAACTTAGTTTTTTTTTTATACATAAAATTTTTAATTTTAAAAATAAAATATTTTCTCTTAATTCTTTATGGTAAATACTGATGAGACCTTCAACGACATTTGGATACAAATATGCAGCATTAACAAGTATATCCCTGGTTTTTCTCATTTTTTTTACTATATTTTACTATTTTTGCACAATTTATCATCCCATTTCGCAAAGGATCAAAGCATTTTTGTACATAAACAAAAAAGACAAATCTGAATGTTATAAAGTGAAATCAAAATTGAGAAAAGTTGAAAGATATTCTTGTAAATTGCCAAGCAGTGCTGCCAACCCAATGTAGTTGTTTGGGTTGTAATACAGTTTCTTTATTTTAAATGTAAATGTAAGTCATTTGTAGAACAAATAAAATTTTTAACTAACCTTGTAGTTCGTTTAAAAAAACAACTCACATCAAATGACTGTTTTATGATTTTACATTAATTTTTTACAGTTATTTTTTGTTATAAAAATAAATAAATGTTTGTTTTTTTTTACTACCATGTGGTTCATTTTTACTACAATTGTTAGTCATTTTTTGAACATTAAAAAAACAATTATAATGTTAGTTGAATTTAATGAAGTATAAGTCGTCCTTTTTTTAAATGAAATTTCATTTGTTTTTGACTACAATTTCTGTCGTCTTTACCAACATAATTTCCTAAGTGTAATTATTTAACCATTCGAAGACCTTTATTTATTTTATTTTTAGCTCCTTCACAAACGCCTACAAGTCTTAAGAACATATCTCCCTATACTTATTATGCGGCATAGAATTTTAAAATTACCGACCTATTTTAAAAACTCCAAAATTCCATGACGAAATATTTATATTTTTATATTTTTTTTCGATATTTGGTTTCCCAAAATTTGGGCATACAAAAATATTACATTCAATAAAAAGAAGGTGGAAAATCAATTTTTCTATCAGTGATTTTGAAGCTAAAATTACTTAAATTATTAAAAAAATAACATTTTTGGATTTTCCTTCCTAAAATATATAAAAAATCCTTTGGTATTCGTTATTTTTTAAATAATATTAAAATAAATGATGAAAATTCTTCTCTTTAAATTGGTAAATGAATATTTTTTGCTTGATTTGATATAATTTTATGAAATTTCTTAAGATGTTTTAAATAAAAAGAAACTTGATAAAATTTTGTCGTTACTTATCAGAAAAAAATTTGGAAATTCGACAAACATTGCAAATTTTTATAATCGTCATTTTCCAAGCAAATCATTTTGTTAAATCGTCAATCGTCATTTTGTCATATTTCCCTTCAAAAATCGTCAAAAAGGAGACAAATCGTCAAAGTTGGCAGCGCTGTTGCCAAGAAACAAACAGTGAAAACCAACTCCAATAATCGAACGGTTTCGAAATTCGGTATTGTAAAGCTTGAACACTATTATCAAAAATGTTTAAAATTTAAATTTTTCTTTTTTGCCAAAATAAAATTTTATTCATTTGCTTTAAAATGAAGTGAATTTAAAGGATGAAGAAATTATGTGAGTTGAAAAAAATTTTGTTTCTTGATTTCTTAATTTAGTTGGCTTTTAGAACATAGTTTTACTTAAACTATTGAGCAAATAATACCAAAGAAAACCACAAATATCGAGATGTCCTTATATGGGGTCAGTGGGCGTTAATGGATTAAAAATCATACAAATATGTGAACATTTTAAAAACAAAATTTTAAAATATTTGGTACACTCTAATAAATTTTTGTGTAAATTTACCCAATTTATAGTAGGTAACTATTGTCAGTAAAATTACTCTATGTGTGTAAATTAAAAAATTTACACAAATTTTGTCTAATATGTATACGCGATGGAAAAAGTTCCGAGATAGGTATATAGTGTCAAATATAGTAATATATATAATTCCATATCAAATCATATATCAGGTGATCCGAAAAATGGCATCATGAGATCCCGTGGGATCTCATTTGATCCGAAAAATGGGCCTATCTAATTTAATCAAGTTATATATAATTTGATCTTCATAAAATTCTTTTTAAATCCTAGCTTCAATTTTGTTTCACATTGAAAATAATAATAAAAAAAAATATAAATCAATGAATTGAAAAATTAGACATGATTTCATATTGACTTCTACACCGAGTTTCATAGCTATAACATTATTTTGTTTTCCAATTATATCTTAAACAACTAAACCGATCGCTTATGTGTCTTCAGAAGATTAACTCATCTCTGTCTTAGCTTTGGATTGATGCAACATAGAAAGTTGTTATTATACGTTGCAGTTTTTGGTTTGATTATTAAGTCATTAAGACCGAGTTTTTGGGATGACAGTTAAACTCGGTTTAGCTAAACCGACAACGAACTTTCTCTGTTATTTCCAAGTTTATTAACAAAAAATTGTCGGAACCACTTAAATTTGTTTAGAGTTTTGGCCATTACTATAACAAAGTAAAATAAACCCCAGTTCAGAAGCAGTATTCCTTTCAGAAACTGCGTTAATCTAAGTTTAAAGATAATCTACATCCCAAAAACTAGACCTAAGTGTTTATAATTATAACGTCTTTATAGAAAATTTTCTATAAATTCAACGAAATTTAAGTCGAGACTTGATTTTTTTAAACAAAATCTGACTTATTAGATTGAAGACAAATAATTTTGATAGAAAAAAGTTAATTTCTCGAAATAAATGACGCATATTATGGTTTTTTCGGCCAAATCCGTTTCGGTTCGTTTTTGTTATAAATCTTTTTACTTTTGGGCTTTTAGTTGCTTATTTTAAGATTTTCTGACTTTAAACGTTTTTGTTTTTTAATTATAAAATATTATTTATTCTACTAACTTGGGACTTTTTTTTTTAAATTGTAGCTTTTCTAAGTTTTTACTTTTGCCAATTTTCAATACAATTTTCTTTGGCTTGAATAGATTGAATTTTTTTGTTTTTGTATCCTCTAATAATTATATTTAAAAGTGATTTTTTTTTCTGAATTTCCACCATATACAAAAGTGATCGAATTTTTATTTTAACACATATGTATATTAATACAGAATTATATGTGATGCCATATATAATTATAACATAAAAATTATAGAATTTGTTTGGTTTTACTGTTTTATATGTACTTATATATAATTATACATGGAAGTATATGTATGTATAGCTATATCAATTATATAAGATGAGATAAAAAAGATCAACTTATATATAAAATAGATATAATGATATAAGATTATATAGCGCCTTATAAGAAACGTTTGTAAAAATTAGTGTGAGAGGTAGGTATATATTGTTACATATTGGCCACATATATAATAAGATAATACTTTATCAAGCTATATACGACTATATATAAACTTTTTCGTCGGATACACACAATCTGTTTCATAGCTAGTAAAAATAAATATTAAAATGTCTAAAATTTTTAAATAAATTGCTTCAATTGGCATATTTAAGTGCTTAAAAATGCTAATAATATGCGCATGTATACAATTAAAGTGTTTGTAAAAAAGGAATGCATTTTTAGAAACATTTTTATTTTTAATATAATTTAAGAACTTAAATTCACATACAATTGCATGAATAAACAAAAACTATACAAATAAATTAAAAATCTAATAAAATTTGCGTATATTACAAATACTTTAGATTTTAGATCATAATTAGTTTTTATTGGATTTTTATTTTTTAATTATCCATGTAAAAATTGATTCGTATATGAACATGTATGATCATATATGGGCTTGTATATGATCATATATGGGAATAGCTGGCCATATATGTCCATATATAGTTCAATATATGACCATATATAGTTCAATATATGACCATATATGGTCTCATATATGACCATATATGTTCGGATCCGAAATCTGAGGGTATATGGTCATATATGATCATATATGAGCATATATGGATCATATATGTGCATATATGAACATATATTATCATATACGACCATATACCCTCAAATTTCGGATCCGAACATATATGGAAATATATGAGATCATATATGGTCATATATCGAACCATATATGAACATATATGACCAGCTATACCCATATATGATCATATACAATCCCATATATGATCATATATGTTCATATACGATGCCTTTTTTCACCTGGGTAGGACTTTTTTCGAATTAAATTTATCAAAAACTTATGTTTTTTCTACAGGAATATTTCAAACAATTCGTTTTAAGAAAAAATCTTTAAAATTGCCAAGTGCTTAATTGGATTTTTATCGTGTCCATATTGTTACAGTCGGTGTTGAATTTATATTGCATCCTGTCCGATCAAAAAATCAATTTTAGCATTTTGTTAATCATGGTTGCAGCTAAAAGAAAGTGATAATAAAGCGGTTAAAAGTTGAAATCCCTCAAAAATAAATCTTTGCGCAAATTAATCTTACTTCTTTTATATAGTTAATAATTTCAGACAAACTGCCATTATTACACTTCAATGCTAATAGATTTTGCGTATCTTGGTAAACGTTCTGGTTGTTGGCAATCGAAAAATTCAAATTCAGAAAACAAACGGTACATTTTTTTTCCGCCATATGATTTTTAACTGCTGCAGGTTCGTCTCTCAATTGCTAGAGTAATGCAGCTTATTATAGAATTATATTTCTCTTTCTCGTGATATAACATTGATTTTTTATAGTTTTATTGAATTTTTATTCTAGTTTTGTATCTTTTTATTTATTGAAAATATTTAAATGACATTTTTGCTACACTATTTAATGTTCGTACATTTACACACATTATGCTTAATTTTTATTATTAAGCACAAAATTATAATTGTCAACACAAAGTGTGTAATTATAAATAAAAAATGCCTATCAATACATTTAATGCGTATATTTGTACACATTTGATGTCTAAATGTAGGCATTTTACGTAACATTATATACAATTTTACAAACAAGTTTGTTATAATTTTTATTAAAAATAAAAATTATGTTTTTTTTTCCGACCTTTAATTGTGCAATGAAAATGAATTTTCATTTTCAATTTTACAAACTTTATAGTAGTGGATTTACAAGCATTTTTTAGAGTGTTCCCATTCACTGTAGTGAAAGTTTTTGTTAAACTAACTTTTGCAAATATTAACTATTTTGGCTAAATTTTGTTACACGTAATTTTTTAAATTATTTACATATTATACTAAAACATGAACACATAGGTCATACTTTTTCGCTATGCTGTCATATGTAAGGAACATTACGCGTTTTTCCCATGAACTGCACTTTCTTTTTTTTCTATTTTTTACGAAATAATTGTTCAGATTTGTTTTTTTTGCTTATGCAGAAAAAAAAATTTGATTCATTCCGAAATTTGATGATAAACAGAGAAAAACCGCAGATTTACTTGTTAATGTCACACATTTAGTATCAAAATTTGATACCCAAATATTGATGATGTTGAAAAAGAAATTATCTTATTTAAAAAATTTTATGTATAAAAAAATTAATGCAACTTTAATGCAACTTTGCCAAAAATCTGACCCATAAGTGAAAAAATTGGGTATGCCATTAAAATTAGCGTGGCCGAAATATTTAATATCAATGGTCTGTACTCTTGTATTATTTTTCGAGTTGCTTAGTGTTTTTAAAAAAATAAAATTTAAATTTTTAAACATTCAAAGCTTTTCAATATTTTTTTTTTATAATAATTTCACAGCAGACTTTAACAGAACGATTGAATTAGTACAGAATAACCTTTTAAAACAATTATGTAATTAAAAAAATAAAGTTTTGTTTAAAATTGTATCTCCATAGATCTATATTTAAATTAGTTTTTATAATAAAAAATTATTTACATTTATTAATTAACATATTTTGTCTTCTTTTTGCGTTATAACCGCCTCATGATTATGTTGTTTACGTCCTAATTTTATGGTATTTTCACCAGCGGTTACACATCTAGCTGGACATCTTAGAGAAATATTACTATTTTTATTGCATACCCAATTAATGGTGGAACTGTATTTACGCTCGGCGGTATATAGAAAACCTTTGTAAATTAAACTTAAACCACCGCGACGATTAGGAACGAAAGTATAATTTCCTTCTAGCCAACTACCAGATCGTTGTACAATATTTTTAGAAAGTTCTAAAAGGATTTTGAATAAAATAATAGGTTTTAATCAAAAAAAAATTATACTTATTTTTTAAAATTTAATTTAAAAACAATATTATTTACATTTTATATAAAAAAAAAAAATTTAAATACCATTAACAATAATAATTAAATTAGACTTTATTAGAGTGATTTCTTAGGTTAATCTTAAACGAAGATTTTTTTTTAAAACGTTATGACACTTTAATTATGATTATGTTGTCCTCTTAAAGATGCTATACGATTATATTTTGTTATAACTCTTGCTGAACATTTTGTATATTTACATCGTACTTTAACACATTCCCAGTAGCAGGCATCTTTAATGCGTCGATTTAAGGTGTAATTTTTACCATTTATTGTTAGCAGTTTATTACCTCGTATACTACGTGTAAAGCTGACATTAAGATTATCATATGAGGATTTATTTAATTCCGTTTTGATGGGATGTAATATGGAATATTCTAAAATTAAAAGAAAGAGAATAATGAGGAGAATTTATAAAAATGGAAAATTTGTTTTAGAATGTTATACTTTCAATTTGGGTTTCTAAAGAGAATTTTAATGCCATATAACAAATTTGATTAAACTATTTTATG
The DNA here is from genome assembly GCA_021234595.1 of Delia radicum. NCBI lineage: Eukaryota > Metazoa > Arthropoda > Insecta > Diptera > Anthomyiidae > Delia > Delia radicum. Next base: position 310,139,714 of record CM037851.1, on the reverse strand, counting down.
AAAAAGATTTCTTCGGATAGCTCAGGAAGTTTATCGCCTCCCAGGTAGAAAAATACGAAGGGCGAGCACTGGCAAAGCACTGAAATGGGTGGTATGATTACATGCTAATAGTGTATTCTCTTTTGATAACACCGTTTCACGCTGGTGCCAATGCTTCACCAAGCGTTAGGAAAGCACTGGCAAACAGCATAATCAAGTGTCTTCCTAATGTTTAAATATAAAATGTATGTGCTTTGCCAACGCCCAAATTATAACACCTTTCCATGCTGGTGCCAATGCACAAATGATAACACAGTTCCAAGCTGGTTCCAATGCTTCACAAAGTGTTGGGAAAGCACTGGCAAACAAAAAAAGCAAGTGCCTTCGCAAATGCTTAAATAAAAAAAAATCAAGTACCTTCCCAAGGCCAAAATATACAAAATGTAAGTGCTTTGAAAACACCGTTAAACGCTGGTGCCAATTATTCACCAAGCGTTGGGAAAGCACAGGCAAAACAAAAAAATAAACTGTTTTCCCAAATGCTTAAATAAAAAAAATTAAGTAGCTTCCCAACGCCATAATAAATAAAATGTAAGTGTTTTGCCGACGCCCAAATGATAACATAATTCCACGCTGGTGCCAATGCCTAAATGAAAGCACCGTTCCACGCTGGTTCCAATGATTCACAAAGCGTTGGGAAAGCACTGGCAAACAAAAAATCAAGTGCCTTCCCAAATGCTTAAATAAAAAAAAAAAATCGAGTACCATCCCAACGCCAAAATAAACAAAATGTAAGTGCTTTGCCAACACCTAAATGATAACACCTTCCACGCTGATGCCCATGCTGTCCAAAGCATTTGGAAAGCACCTAGAAATATAAAAATGAAGTGCTTTCCCCACGCCTAAATAATAACACGGTGGTGGCAAACATTTTTTTTTTTTTTAAATTTTGTAACAATAACACTACACTCAGAAAACTATAACAGATACAATATCTAAGTTGAAACACACTACACTCAGAAAACAATTTGTGAGTTCTAATCAGACATTTAAAAACATAATTAAATTTTTAAATCAGGAGGTTAGTTTGTAAGCAGATTCGAAACTTTTGTTCGAATAAGGAAATTTTAAAACTTTCGTATTCCTTTTTTAAAAGTTCAAATATATCTGACTTTTCGCATTTACTAGATGATTGCCGACACGTTTTCAAAAGTTTTACTCATTAAAAAGTATTGTTCGTCAGTTTATTTTCAATATTGATGGTAACCGATTCAAAGGGTAACGCTAGTTTCTTTCATTTCGGTAACGATATTTTAGGGGTACTGATACTTCAGTTATTTCGGTAACTAGTTTTTAGCGTTATTTTCGTTATTTGGGTAACGTTATTTTAAGAATAACGGGTTTTCAGTTATTTCGGTAACGGCATTTTAGTTATTTAGGTAATGTCATGCACAACGATATTTTTAGCCCCATAATGCCCGAATTCAAATGACTAGTTAGTTTATGTAGAAAATTTTGGGAAAATATATATGGGCTATTCTCTAAAATATTTAAAATAAGGCTTAAAATTTTTATTTTTTTAAACTTTATGGCACATTAATAGGATTTTACACGATAATAAACCACTTCAAACCAGGGACTTCAAATCCGTTTGCTTGGAACACTTTCTGCAAGGGGCCCAAACGTTTTACAATTTAAAAAAAATTCTCAAAATTAAATTTTTTGATTAAATTCAAAATAATTTCACACATGTATACCATTTTCTAATATTTTTCGGCGATTTCATTTAAATTTAATCCCTTATTTCGTGCTCTCAATTTACTTCCTTATTTCGTGCTTTTCAAAAAATCTTTGTCAATTTTTGTGGTATTTTAAATAATTAAACTTTTGACTTAAAATAGCGGTTTACGCGATATTTAAAAGTTATAATTTGCTTTGGAGATTATATTTAAATTTAACGTAATCAGTTGAAGAGAAAATTGTATTTTCTACAAGTTAATTCCAACTATGCGAAGTTTTTTAATATGATGCTTTTTAATACTTACTAAATTTCATTTGGTCAAAAAAAAAAAAAAATGTATTTCTTAAAATGTATTAATGCTCCCCTGGTTTTGTGTTAAACCATTGATAAATCGTACAAATAATATTAATTTTGACATCAACATTGGTGCGCGAAACCCAACGTTGATGTGCTGGAGCAAAACGTGTTTAGCAAACGTTGTTTACATTTTATATTACACAAAAAAAAATTGAGATGGCGATCGTTTATATGAGTTGCCATTACTATTTCTAGGTTTTAAAAATCTATCAATATCATTGCTTAATATATATGAAAAAGCAAAAACAAATTATGAAATTTTTTCACAATTTTCAAAAAGTCCATAACATTTTTACACGTACATTTTTTTAATTTGCTCCTCTGATTTTGTATTATAAAATAACAAAAAAACTCAGTTCACGCAGCAAACTAGCCTATTTAAAACTAAACAGCGTATGATCCATGCGAAAACTTCTTTTTGATCAAATTTCACTCTCATGTTTTTCAACTTTTGTGATGGTCGTACTCTTTATCTGTTAAGGGCGCATCAATGAGCCATACCTGTAACTGCGCAGAATTACAACATTTTTAAAATAATATCATTAAAAAAAAAAAAAAAAAACAAATAATTTAAATTTAAAAACTTAAGATTATGGTACATATTCTAAACATATAGTAGTTAAAGAAAAATATATATGTGGCTATCTAGTTGGTATAGCAAAAGATGAAAAGAATAGGCTGAAAATAAAGAAGGTATAGAAAAATAGTAGTTAGTTGTTTCTGGAAATTAAATTATTTCTAGTAATTAAATTAAAAAGTTCATTTTTAAAACTGTTTTTTTCTGTAATGAGTTTAAGATTTATGGGTAAGTCATTCCAAAGTTTAATGGCATTAACGAAGAAAAATCTACCTGTGTTTAAATAGTAGTATCTAGGAATAATTAATGTCCCTGATCGTATAGACCTGCCGAATTCAATTTTTTCAAAGAGATATGAAGGAGTTTTATCTGAAATTAATTTATGCAAAAACAACAAATTCCTCATGCGTAAATAGTCATCTAAGCCACAACCAAGTACCTTTTTGTTCCATGAAGAAATGCTACTAAAACGACGTAAACTAAATATGTACCTTGTAGCATTGTTAAAAGATATCTGTAGTTTATGCGATGAATGCGAATCTAATTGACTGTAAACCTCAGCTGAATATGTTATGTGCGGAATTATTAATTGAATGACTAATTTTTTCTTAACATCAACTGGGGTAAAACTGGACGATACTCGTAGGTTACGAAGTGTAAGAAATGTGTTACGTATTATGGTATTAACATGATCGGTACATGACAAAGTGGAGTTGATAACAAACCCTAAATATTTAACTTTATTAACATACTTAAGAGCAGTTGCACCCAAATAAGCTGTTGGAAATTCGATGCAGGGTTTGTATCTACTGATAGGAAGTATCAAAGACTTGCCGGGATTGAGCGTCAGCTTATTGACTTGTGCCCAATTATTCATTGCCTGTAAGTCTTCATTTAATCTGAAGCATGTGTCTTCTAAAAGGACTAAACGATTCGAAATATAAAGCTGAATATCGTCAGCATAGGCATGCATACGTGCATTTTTACAGACTTCGAAAGCATCATTTATAAAAATACTAAATAATAGCGGTCCTAATACAGATCCCTGAGGAACTCCTGAATAAACTCCCTTAAGACATGATTCCCTGTCACCCACAATGACTTTCTGGGCACGTCCGGTTAGGTAGTTTTTAGGCAGGGTAAGTGCGGAGTCTGTAAAGCCAAAGTAATGTTTTAGCTTACGAATAAGTAAAGAGTGATCAACCCTATCAAAGACTTTGGAAAAATCCAGTAAGCACATTAACGTTAGATTACCCATGTCATAATCGGGTCTTATATCATCAATTACTTTTAAGACAGCTGTCGTACAGCTGTGAAATGCACGAAAACCTGATTGAAGAGGAGATAAAAGCTTATTCGTATTAAGATATTCAGTAATTTGATTCGTCATAAGAGATTCAAAAATTTTAGCTAGTACTGACAAAATGCTGATGGGTCTGTAGTCATTTGGAACAGTAGCAGACGTAATTTTTGCCACAGGAATTACTGCCTGTATACAGTTGGCTATTTCTATATAAAATTAAATTTAATATAATTTAACAATAAAATATAATACAATATAGGTAAGAAATTTATAAATATGTATCCAAATATATGAGATCATTTAAAAAATTAAATATTATTAAAACAGAATCGTAATAAACTCCAAGATTCAATTCTTGAGAAAAGTTCAAATATCAAAAACAAACAAAATTTATATATATTTTTCCTTTCCTCAAAATCGTAAAATCTTATGAAGTCTCCAAAACATGCAGTTCAGCAAGTTCTAGTAATTTTGATTTGTTTACAGGCAGTGTATAAGTAAATTTTCTTAATTCCCTTAGCAAAGCATTCCCAATTCAAGATACATAAATCTGAAATGATTTTACAAAAAAGCAAAATTTGTGTTTTCAGCTAAAATTTTAGTTATACTTATTCAGCATTTAACTGTTTTGAACTAATGATTTACTAATCACAAAATAAAATACTTAATTTTAGTAAAGATTAAATGTGTATTTGTAAACTAAATGTTTATAGTGATTTTCAGTGATATTCATGTATAGTGTTATTCATTTAGTGCGGTCAGGTAGATAGACTAAAACGAAACACAACGACACACATCTTAGGCAATTTTTTATGTTTCCTTTTTCTTAATGCAAAAAAACGGTTGTATATTTCATATTTTGTTATTTTTGTTTTGTTTCGTATCTAGAATTACTACATTTGTCTTCCTTTAAAATATGCAATAATTTAGACAACAATGTTAGTAGATGAAAGATAATATAGTTTATGTTATATATATTTGCTTCTATATATTTTCAGACATTAAATTAAATCATGTCGTCAATGTGGGAATATAAACATTTTTATATTTTGTAACGTATTTATTTATACGATAACCAAAAAATAGTAGTTTTTGAAAACTTTAATTTTTGGATCAAGTTATCTTTTAAAAAGTCGTCAGATTATGTGTGCAAAATATTAGCGAGATCGGATTATAAGTTTGTTTACAAATGGACTTTGAACAAAAAGTGAGGGTAAAAATAGAATTTTTACAAAAAAAAACATAGAATTTCTTACAAAAAAAAATGTTTTATTGTCCAGAACTCTGAACAATCAATTGATACTCGTATAAAGATTATTTTTAAATGACTGATGTAAGTGAAAATATGTCGGGTTTTTTTCGATCTCACTCCTTAGCATAAATGAGGTATAAATTACTTTTAAAATAATCACAAAAAATTTAAGATTTTCAGCAAACAAACTAACTGAAGTTTTCTACAATCCAATCTTCCATTCCGTTGCTACCCGTTTCTTTACTGAACTAGGTAAATAAATATTCAACGAATATAACCTCTTTAATAAAAAGGATACAAGATAGTTTCGAAAAATTTAACTGATTGTCCAAAACAAGACCCAAACATTTCATTTTATCAACAAATTCAACTAGAATGCCACCAATCATAACACTTATGTCTTCATAATTAAAGCCAAACCCCATCAACTTTGTCTTCACCAGATTTACACAAAACCCATTATCTGACGACCAAGACACTACTTCTCGCAGTACATAACTGACACCGATCTCTAACACATCAACATACTAAGCATCCGAATAACAAACAAATTGCACATCATAAACTTATACATAAGGCACACAAGGAACATCATTAACAGTTTGTAAGAGGTCATTCAAATAAATCATAAATAAAAGTGGGCCAATAACAGATCTCTGGGACACCACTAGTAATCCGACGAGTCTGGGACATAGAGGTGCAAATAGAGACATATTGATATCTTCCATGGAGATAGGACATAATTATTTTGTAAGCCCGATAAGAAAACTCGAACTCATTATACAATTTAAAAAAAGTCTGGAGTGTATCAATCTTTCGAAGGGTTTGCACAAATCAACCGAAAGCAATACTACATTCGTACGGTCATCAAAAGCCAGCAATAGAGAGGTCGTGCTGTACCCTCGTCTGAATCTAGATTGCGATGCATGAATAAGCGATTTGAGATCTAGGTACTCAGTCATTTGATCCTTCAAAATATGTTCAACTACTTTCGAAAGGACTGGAAGTACCGACATAGAACGTATATTATCAAATTCACTAGATTGGCCCTCCTTCTTTATAGGGACAACTCTAGCTATTTTCCAATTACTAGGGAAACATGAAGATGTGATAATATTGTTAACGAGGTGAAGCAAATGTGAGGAAATAAATGGAAAAATAATTTTCAAAAATTTCATTGACAAGGAATCATGACCAACAGCATTTGACTTGATCTTGAGCAATGCCTGATGTAATGTGCTAGTATTGACTTATGTGATACTATACTACTATCCACCGATCCATCCAAGTATCCACCGATACTTTTAAAAATAGACTCTTGCGTAATTTTCAGAGGAATTCATATCTAAATAATCGATGATTTTCTTTTTTTTAATTTCGCTGATTGGGGCTACTAATTCATAATGGTCCTGTCATATTTGTGTACCTATGTCATATCTTACAATAGTGTTTTGTTTTCTTTTCTCTATTATTAGGTTTGCTATTTATATTGTTTTCTTTGTGTTTATTAATAATGATTTATATTATAATTTTTTTTTCTTATAATTAGTGAAGTATTTTGTACTACTTAGTAATACGTTTTGGCCTTGTAGGCTTATTGTATTACGAATAAATAAATAAAATATCCATATTACCGCTTTAGTCATCGCTATAGTCATCTGTAATCCCATCTGGATCAGAAAATGTAAAATGATCCTCCGACTTAAGACATTGCACATCTGCTTCGTACTACATATAATTTTTTTTGTTCCCTCTCATTAAACCAGTTAGTCCTATCTAAACCGACCCTACGATGAATAAGAGCACTTCGAGTTGCAGGTCTACGTCATTAGTTATGTATATGGTACTGAAATCGCAATCAAGGAATGCAGCTTCCAAATCCTCCATGTTTAGTGATTTATAATCCGGGTACGATACAAATCGCTGCAAAGGCGGATTGGGAGGTTAACAGCTATAAAAATGAGGGAATATCGAGTTACACCAGGGCATTGCATTTGACCAGATGTACCCACAGAGAGTAAATTCCTTAGAAGAAAAAAATCAATTTCAGACGTTCTATGCTAACCCACATGGTAATTCGTCGGCATAGAATTATGATGATAAGCTAAATCCAATCGCTGACACACAGAATGCTCCGAAACAGAATCAACTGGACAAAACATATCATTATTAAACGATAAAAGCAAAGCAACACCTCCAACTCTTCCGTCCCCAGGCCTATAATTCCTACATATACTATACCCAGGCGTATTAACTACCTGAGACAATATACCAGGATTAAGCAACGTTTCGCTAATACAACAATATCCAAACGGTATTTTAAGGATAACGCTATTTCAATTATTTTGATAACGGCATTTTAATTATTTCAGTAACGGTATTTTAGGGGTATTGGTATTTTAGTCTTGGTATTTTAGTTACGGATATTTTAGTATTGGTATTTTAGTTAGATAACGGTATTTCAACTATTTCGGTAACGGTATTTTAAGGATAACGATAGTCAGTTGAAAGGGTTTTGAACCGATAACGATGTTAAAATTATGTTCGAAGCTAATTTCTTTTTGAATCGAATTATAATTTCATAGTCATTTGAATTATAATTTCAAAGAGTCAATTGATTCATTTAGGGAATGGTTTAAAGAAATAATGTACGAAAATTGTTAAAAGCTGAATTGAATGTATTTATAACAAAAGAAATTGAGTTGTACCGATTACTGAATTAAAAAGTACGTGTAGAAAAGATATTTCAAAATATTCTAACTATGTGTATGATCAAATATCAATTTTATTTTGGAGCCTTTTTTTAATTGTTCAGAAAATATTCAATTTCAATTACATTTCTGAGTCAATTCTGACAATTTTTTTGGATTTATTATTTTTTTTTCAAGTTTTTGTGTGTTTTATCATTCATTTTCGCCCAAAAAATTAATAAATTTTTAACAATAAAATTTTAAATTTCAAAAATATGTGTTTTATTATAAGAACATTCAAAAAAGTATTCAAACTTTTTTGGCTGAGTTATTATTTTGTCAAATTTAATATTTTTTTAAAGTTTTGGAAATTTGTGTTGTTTTATATGAAACAAAACAAATCGTTTTTCTAAGGAACATATTGTGACGAGAAAAAAATGTTGAAAGACTTGGATTCAGCGTAGTCTTTAAAAAGAATATATATTTCATAGACAGGTTCTGCAAAAAATTTAAATTGTTGAGTAGTGTTATCAAGTATAAACTATAATGCTATAAACACATAGACGACTGCAGCTACACGACTACAGCCTGTCAAAAATAAAATACACACGTTTATATGAAAACGATTATTTTGGCACCAACACAACTACACGGCTACCCGACTACTTTTGTCGCTGTAGTCAACTTAGGTTAATTTCTATTTTTGTTGGCTGCAAAACAAAAATAGTGTTGACAATAAAACAAAATATGTAACAAATTAGTGCTTAAAAATATTTTATTTTGTTAAACACAAAAAACGTCGCAACATCAAATGGTATAATTGCATTAATATTCAAGAGGGGTTATATAAATTTATTTTCACGTTATAATAATGTATTATAAATAAGTAATTGTATTTTTAAGTGAACTTTATATACGTGTCTACAACCAAGCATGTTGTTCTATTTTAATAAAGAAAAAAAAGATGTAATTGGCACTACTGAAACAAAAATGTATTTGTATCAGGGATGTTAAATGGAGTTTTCAATTTTGTACCAACATCCAAAAAAAATTGTACTTTTTGGACGTTGACGGTACCATTTTTTTTAAATTTATTAAAACAACAAAAAAAAAAAAATACATAAAAATTCTCTTGTACAGAAAAAAAAACAAAACCTTCCAATAACATACATTATATGTATGAATAAAATAAGGCATAAAAAAGTCTTATGAATATATGAGACCAAATCATGGAATTATTTGTTTAGTTAATAAACTATTTGGAATTTCTACATCATAGCAGCATAAATTTGTCGCTCTTAACCAATCCTTAGTCTGTATGAGACTTGATAATGTTGGCTAATGTAGTCTGTTTCTTTCCTTAGTTTTTATTATATTTTGAAAAGAAAAAAACTCTTTCCACATTTGCAGACCAGTGTGGAATGGATAAAATTCCAGCAACGACTAGAAATGTCTGGAAACATATTGACATTCAGTTCATTTTGAAAATTAGCTACTACCGACCAAAAACTACAAACGTTTTAATTTTTTAACGACTTCAGTTAAAAAAATTTTAGTTTTTACTCTGGCTCAAGTAATATTTTTACTAAGAAGACAACAATGGAGCAAAATTAATGATTAATCGGTTTTTTGTTAAAGTTCTGCCTATTATGGAGGCTATAACTTTTCTAAAACATTGGGTTCTGATGAGATCTTTAACCAGATCGAAATACTAGTATCAACCTAGCTAATATGTTTGATTTGCTTTATTTTTGTAAATATACCGAGGTTGAGAGCTCGTTCTAAATTAAACATATATAAGATTGTTTGGAATTTTCTTTCATTTCTTTAACAATAATTTAATTTTCGTTTGAGTTTGAATTTTAACGTCTTTTTCAGACAATTGCAGTTAATACTATAATTAATATGCAATTTTATTTAATTTAATTGTGAAAGGCGTGGTAGAGAAGAATGAGTGTATTTTCTAAAAATCATAACTACATTGCAAATATTCAATTTTTTCTGAATCAGACTGCGCAGTTTCTGGTATTGAACGTTCGTCAGTGACCCTGTTTTTTTTTTGAATTTTTGAATAATGTAATATTTGTTATGTTTTTATTTGTTCGATTGCGTCTATATGAAATTTTTCTGTGCAATCACTGACCGTGGTATAGATAAACTGATTTCTAATGCCACATGCACTCGCACTACACGTTAGACAGAGCGCTTTAGCCCTCTGAGCTATAGTTAGGTCGAGTTTTGTTGTGATTAAAACTAGTTTTATTCAATACACGGTGTTTTTGTTCTTGCATACATAATCTCAGAAGTACAACTCCAACAACACAACAGTTCTATTTTTAGAAACTCACCTCACTCTAATGTCCACTGTTTTCCCATATGTTATAAGTGATGCCATATCTATATATCAATTTTCACTTCTTCAGAATTTTAATAAATTCAAAATAAAAGTGAAGTTGGCTGCAACAAGTGTCAATATATGTAAGAGCTGCCAGATAAATTTTGTAAAAAATCGTAAATTTTTAATCGATATTAAAAAAAAAATTGCCAACTTTATTCTTCAAAATCCTTAAAATGATGATAAATCGTAAAATCTGGCGGATATAGTCGCATATATTTTAAGAGCTCATTACATAAAACGAATAAATGCAATGAAAAAGGACACAATAACAATTTGTTTGCTATACTAAAAATTCAAAAAGGGGAAAAATTAAAAATGTTTAAATTGTACCAAATGAGTAGCGGTAGTACCACGGTACTTTAGAAGGTCAAAATGTACCAAACAAAGTACAATTGTACCAACTTTAACATCCCTGATTTGTATAAAAAACAGCTATTGATATTTTTAAATTGAATCGTGATCAGCTGTTTACTATGCTGCTGTCGTTTCCAAAATAATAAGTAGCTGACCACACGGCGACGATTGCAGTCAACGGCATTTGCAGTCGTGTAGCTCTGCAGTCTGCTGTGGTCTATGTGTTTATAGCATAATAACTTTTAAAAAGTATAAACTATAACATTAAACAATTAATAAGGATTTGACCACCTATTCTATATATTTCGGGCACGCTGATTGTAATGGCATTATTTTCTGATGTACGGTAAAGTTACTTTCCTGCAGAGCTCACGTCCTTAAAATTAGGAGGTTAAACTTCCCAGCCAGAAATTGCCGATGGTCACAAAAATCAAGCACTGGTAAAGCTTTTTAATTTTAGTACCATTGGCAAAAATTCAAATGAAAGCACTGGTAAAGTCCTGATTTAGAACACTTTCCACAAATCGCAAAACGGGAAATCTTTACTCAGCGAAGCCACTAAATTGCATATCACATAGGAGATAGCCTCTAAGCCCGACCGAGGGTCGGTCACGCAAATACATTTTCCTTAGCGTAGCCGGGCTTTGTATGGAGTGCCAAAGCCCGGCTTTGACATTTCCCAGGAATAACCATACGGTAATCCCTGTGTATTGCCAACGGTATCAACTAAAACGTCATATATTCCATATATAATTCATTATTTTAACAGTAAATTTTACAACAATAACAAAAAAAAAAACTAGAAAACTTCTTCCTTTAGAGGGCGCTACGTATCATAAAAATATAATTTTTGAAATCCTGAGGAAATTTTGGGACTGCGCAAAGTGGGGAAAATTGGACTTTTTTTAGCAAATTTACGTACAGTACAGCCCACAGTTAAACGAATTTAAAAAAATTTTAATTTTGAAAATAACTAACTAAATTTCAGATCGAATCCTAATGGCAGATTTTTAAATTCATTTATTCATTTATCCTTAAAAAATAGTCAAAATCGGCGAAATTTTCATTTTTAGGTGATTCAGCTATAAAAAATTTTAAATTGTGGGATATAAAAGAAATGTATCTCAAATTTAAGGTTATTATTCTCTATTAATCGTTATCAAATCCGAGGTCTCATTTTTTTTGTATAATAAATAGTGTCCGACCGAACAGTTCGGCCAGAAAATGCATTTGGTCGGTATTGTAAAGGATTATGGACAAATTTGGCGATTGGAAACATTTTTATTATGCTGATTAGAAGCGATTTTGAGTGTCAAGTTTAAAGAAAAGTCCGTATTTAAGCAATGAATTCACTGTTCGGCCTCCAAAGGTTCGGCCAAAACGAAAAAAATTCCGCGGCTGAACTTTTAACTTTATAGCAAAACTTCGGATTTTTCCTTAAATTCTATACAAAAAATCGAATTAAATCGGCTCAACAAACATGTTTCCAATACCAAAATTTTTCTTCATTGCCTCTAGATACCGAAAAACAGAACAAATATAGTTTTTTGGCTCAACTGTTCGGTCGGACACTAATAATAAATATTGAATTTATTCTCTCCAATTTACATAACCAAAGCACTTAGGGCCATATATGATTATTAAAAGCTACTTTATAATAAAAGCTAATTAATAACATTTTCTATATGAAAAATAAACAACTTAAAACTATCATAAATAATAATAAAAAACATTTCTCTTTAATTAAAAAATTACATTTTAGTTAAAAATAAATAAAAAGTTGAGAGAGATAAAGAAGATAGCGAACACAAAAAATTACAAATCGTGAACAGCCACATAATCCTTCACCTTCTGCCTGGGGTGAAAAACTAAAACTTCTCAGGTATATAGGTAAATCATTCCATATTCTCGAAAGCTTAATCTGAAATGATCGCTCAAACATAGTCGAGTGATGTATTGGATATATCAATTGGGGTTTCTTTCCGAAAGGGATAATATATAATTCTTAACTATATAGTCTGGAAAGCCATTTGTCATCGACTTGTAGAAGAATATCAACAACTTCATACCTACATAATTACTAAAAGAGCACCCAAGAAATTGGACCACATACGGAGTGACATGAAACCGAAGTCTTAACCCAAACACATATCTAATAATTCGATTGAAAATCCTAGTAAACCTACTAAATTCACCATCTGTGGTACTAGAAAATACCTCCACGCAATATAATATATGAGGCATTAACAAGGCATTAGCAACCAACACGCATCCTAATTGAAAGAGGCAGGTGTATAAGAGCCTTCTCAACAAGAATGATATTCTCGAAGAAACGCTATTAATATGCGACGAGAAACTTAACTGATTATCAATTAAAACTCCAAGACTTTTCATCTTGTATAAAAAAATCAACTCTCATACCATTGAGAGTAACGTTTATCCATTCTTTTTTTGTATGGTATAAGGACTTTCAGTCGAAAATAGAGCCTTTTTATTCTTCATACATCTTTATAAATTTACCAATACTGTTGGTCTTTTATGTAGATGACTGTGGACTACTTCATCGACATGCATTCTTACAATATTCAAGAAATACAATTAAAGTTCTGTTCAAAAGCAAAGAAATTTACATAATTTTATTTAAAAATTTGTTAACTTTTTTAACTAAAAAACATGAGTAAAGTAGTAAAAAAAATATTACAAATGTTAGGTATTTTACTAAATAATGTTCCTATTAAAAATATAAAACTTATTAAAAATATAAGACTTAAAAATATTTTTAAAATTGTTTAATTATGGTCATTTGTTGAGCAGAATATTAGTTTTAAATTGCAGAAAAGTTCAACGATATTGGTGAGATAGTAAAGATGCTGTAGTGAAATCAAAAAGTGAATATTTGTAATTTTATTTGATTATTATAAAAAAAAACTAAAATTGTGACCGCGAATTTGACAATAGGAATGAATAGGGAATATAATAATCTTTCATTTGAGATACATTTCATTTGTATCCCAAAACTTTAAAATTTTTATAGCAAAAATATCAAAAAAAAAAAAAATAAATGGAAATTTCGCTGATTTTGACAATTTATTAAGAATATAAAATAAATTAGTTTTGAAAATCGGCCTCAAAGATCCGATCTGAAATTTAGTCAGTTATTTTTCAAATTTTAATTTTTTTTAAATTCGTTTAAAACTGTTGCCTGTATGCAAATTTGCTCAAAAAGTCAGATTTTCGCCACTGGGTCGGGGCCCCTGGGACGAAAGATGTACAAAATTTTCTTTTATATCTTCTTTTATAATTAAAGATCATGAGGATGCGTCAAATAAATGAAGATGAAGTAAATAAAGTACGTCATTGCAATCAGAATGTCCGAAATATATAGAATTGATTGATGGTTAGCAAGTTATACAGTGTGATTAGCCCAATTTCGGGAATCCGCATAGACACTCCCATCGAGGTAATCTGAAACAAATGTGGAATGCCGGAATAAGTGAAAAAATTGTTATGGAGGATCGTTTAGGAGATTTATTGGTAAAATACCAGAATATTGTGATTATGGGTGATTTTAACTTGAACCTTTTTAATATAAATAATTCACAGGTTTGATATATCATCATAACAACCTGCCTACTCATTATGCTTCTTTGCTTGATTTTTTTATTTTAAGTTCGTCCGTTTCAATTCGAATATCTGGTCAAATGCAGTGTCCGGCTATTTCCCATCATTCATTCATGTATATCAGTGTTAGTGTACCTTTATTATCGAATGAAGAATTTGTTGAATTCAGGGATTATAATAATCTAGATTTTAAATATGCTGCAACAGCATGTTCTTCATTTCGATTTTACTAGTTTCTATGATAATCCTAATGTAGATAACCAACTTTCAAGCTTTATGGCTTGTATAAACCATTTACACTCTTTGGTTCCTATAAAAAGATTTAGGATTGCACCGGCTAATGAAAGTTGGTTTAATACGCCACTGATAAATTATCATCTGTCACTTAGAGATTTGGCATTTAAAGAATATCTCAGAGTACCCTCACGAGAAAATTGGAGATCTTATTGTAAAGCTCGTAATCGATCCAAGACAGTGATTAGAAATGCTAAGCGTATGGCTCATACGAATAAATTTAAAAATCTTGATACGAGCGGGATGTGGAAGATGTTAAGATCCAATGGGTGTTTAAATACAGTTGACTCTGTAGATGATTTGAATCCGGATGAATTAAACATGGAGTTTTCGCATAACAGATCCGTTGATTCATTCGCCCCTTTGATTCTAATTTAAATTTTTGTGTTAACGGTTTCGTAACATTGATTTGAAGATATGCGTATTGCTCTTTCCAAAATCAAGTCTAATGCTTCCGGTTCTGATGATTTACCTCTAAAATTTATCAAAATAAGTTTTCCTTTTATTCATAGGCAACTTTTGTATTTAATAAATAATATTTTTACTAATTCCAAATTTCCTTCTGATTGGAAAATGGCTAAGGTAATCCCTATTAGAAAGAAGGATTCTCGTCACGAGTTTAGACCAATTTCGTTGGTTCCTGTCTTGTCTAAAATTGTTGAGCACGTTATTAAGGATCATGTTATGATGTTTTTGAACGAGAATAACTTGCTTAATTCTTTACAATCAGGTTTTCGTACAGGATATAGCACAACTTCGCTTTTAATTGGACTCACGGACTCTATTAGACGTATTGTAGATAAGGATAATGTTGGAGTGTTGTTATCTCTAGATTTGTCTAAAGCCTTTGATAGTATTAGTCATGCGATCTTAATACATAAGCTATGCAATTATTTCGGTTTCTCTTATTCTTCCTGCAAATTAATTTTTTCTTATTTGTCTGGACGACGTCAGTTTGTTCATTGTAATGACTCGAATTCGGAGTGTTTAGATGTAACCAGTGGAGTACCACAGGGCTTAGTTATAGGGCCTTTACTATTAATGTTATATATGAACGACTTTTTTAACGTACTTCATGGTTTTGAGTGTGATGCTTTTGTCTTTGCGGATGATATACAACTTCTTTTTTCGGGCCATTTTCAGCTCATTGATGTTTTCGAATATGACATAAATTTGCTTTTATCTAATATTTCTGCCTGGATGTTAAATTGTAATTTGAATATAAACTCTACCAAGACAAAAGCTATGCTTTTTAAGTGGATGTATCTATTACGATTAATGGCGAGCTTATTGAATTCGTTGAAGTTATGAGATGTCTAGGTGTTTTAATAGATAACAATCTAGAATTCGGTCGACATATAACCTGGTTAAGTTCCAAAATAAATTTTACCCTGCGTAGATTATATGCCCTAAATCTTTATTTGCCACTTTCTATTAGAAAACGCATAGCACATTCATTATTAATGTCCAACTTATTATACTGTATTGAAGTTTTTTCTGGGTGTAGTGTCGATGACTTCAATAAATGTAATTTACTGTTTAATAAAATAATACGTTTTGTTTACAAATTGAAGCCATATGATCATGTTTAGAGGCATATTTCTGATTTTTTGGGATGCAATTTTAATAATTTTGTTCGAATTCGATTGCTATTATTCTATCATAAAGTCATGTTCTCTAATTGCCCTGAATATGTACATAGACATTTTATACTCTTGAACACTGAAAGAAAACCTCAACTTTTATATCCCATTAGAAATTATATTATTCATGAACGATCATTTCATGTTCGTGTAGCTAAGTGTTGGAACCATTTACCCTTACCACTTAGATCTTTTGATATATCTTTAAAAACATTCAAGTGTAACCTTGTAGAATATGCTTCTGTAAATGATATTTGATGAGCAAAAATTTTCAAAAAAATTTAAAAAATTCTCTAAACTGCAATACATTTTGTCATGTGAGTTTATGCCATATTCTTTAATAATTCTTTTAAACTTTTTTCTTCAATTTTTGTAAGTTAAACTTGCTATATACAAACTAATTTATATTGTTATAAAATAGGATATTTAAGGCTTTTTAGTTTTAAGTGACATAATGAAGTTGATTGTTAATGTTGGTCTACCAACTATATATGGCCCGAAGGGCTCGGTTGGTTTTTTTGAAATAAATTAAATTAAATTAATTGTTAACTATATAGTCTGGAAAGCCATTTATCGTCGACTTGTAGAATAATATCAACAACCTCATACCTACATAATTACTAAAAGAGCACCCAAGAAATTGGACCACATACGGAGTGACATGAAACCGAAGCCTTAACCCAAACACATATATAATAATACGATTGAAAATCCTAGTTAACCTACTAAATTCACCATATGTGATTCTAGAAAATACCTAAAAGCAATATAACATATGAGGCATTAACAAGGTATTAGCAACACGCATCCTAAATGAAAGATGCAGTTATATATCAAGAGAGTATAACCTTCTCAACAAGAATGATATTCTCGAAGAAACGCTATTAATATGCGACGAGAAACTTAACTGATTATCAATTAAAACTCCAAGACTCTTCATCTTGTCTAAAAAATCAACTCTCATACCATTGAGAGTAACGTTTATCCATTTTTTCTTTTTTGTTTTGTATAAGGACTTTCAGACGAAAATAGAGCCTTTTTATTCTTCATACATCTTTTAAAATTTACCAATAGTGTTGGTCTTTTATGTAGATGACTGTGGACTACTTCATCGACATGCATTCTTACAATATTCAAGAAATTATTATTCAAATGAATGAGATTAATAATAAACAGCTAATTACTTTAAAGCAACAAATTGAGTTTTGGACATCAAAAACTAGCTTTAAACAACAATTATATTCCATTATGATGGATTTAGGTATTTAAATAAATAATGTAAATATTAAGATTATTATAAAATTGTTATATCATAGTCTGTAAGGATTTATGTATCCATAGACTGAATAAATTGAAATTGAAATACAATTAAAGTTCTGTTCAAAAGCAAAAAAATTTACATAATTTTATTTAAAAACTTTTTAAACTAAAAAACATGAGTAAAGTAGTAAAAAAAAATATTACAAATGTTAGGTATTTTACTAAATAATGTTTCTATTAAAAATATAAGACTTATTAAAAATATAAGACTAAAATATTTTTGAAATTGTTTAATTATGGTCATTTGTGGAGCAGAATATTAGTTTTAAATTGAAGAAAAGTTCAACGATATTGGTGAGATAGTAAAGATGCTGTAGTGAAATCAAAAAGTGAATATTTGTAATTTTATTTGATTATTATAAAAAAACTAAAATTGTGACCGCGAATTTGACAATAGGAATGAATAGGGAATATAATAATCTTTCATTTGAGATACATTTCATTTGTATCCCACAACTTTAAAATTGTTATAGCAAAAATATAAAAAAAAATAAATGGAAATTTCGCTGATTTTGACAATTTATTAAGAATATAACATAAATTAGTTTTGAAAATCGGCCTCAAAGATCCGATCTGAAATTTAGTCAGTTATTTTTCAAATTTTAATTTTTTTTAAATTCGCTTAAAAACTGTGGCCTGTAGGAAAATTTGCTCAAAAAAGTCAGATTTTCCCCACAGGGTCGGGGCTCCTGGGACGAAAGATATACAAAATTTTCTTTTATATCTTCTTTTATATTTTTTTGAGGAACGCACCATAAAGTGCAATTTTGCCAATTTTTGTAAATAAAGAACATCATGAGGATGCGTCAAATAAATGAAGATGAAGTAAATAAAGTATGTCATTGCAATCAGAATGTCCGAAATATATAGAATTGATTGATGGTTAGCAAGTTATACAGTTTGATTAGCCCAATTTCGGGAATCCGCATAGACACTCCCATCGAGGTAATCTGAAACAAATGTGGAATGCCGGAATAAGTGAAAAAATTGCCTAAATTTCTCCAGACATCATTGAGAGGCAGGCGCAATGCATACATATATTTATCCTTTAATGTAAATTTCTTATATATTAATAAATAAATTAATTTCACTTTAATATCCATAGAAACCTAATATATGCTTAAATACCTATAGTATATTAAATATTGATATGATTCAAATAAAACTCATACTATAAGAAATTTCTTAAATTTTATTAAAATTATTATTTAATTTATTAACAATTCACAATTTTGCATAGAAATATTTTTAATATATTTGAGTTGCTACAGTCTGTGGAGTCATTCCCACAGAAGCCGCTTAAAACAAATATTGCAATTAATAAATTAAATTTTAATACACTACTACCTTACTTGTTTAATAATTTATACACATATTATGTGGTTTTTTCTTCTTCTTCTCATGGAGTTTAACTAGATTTTTTCCCATACTGTTTTGTTGGGTTTCTTTTATATTAACATTTTTTAAAACATTTTTGTTTATTAAACAAATGGGTTTTATTTTATGCACATTATTTTAGTTAATATAATTAAATATATATATTTTTATATTTGTTTAAGGAAAATAACACAAGCCACTAGGAAAATTTCACAAATTATCAATAGAAAACACAAACCACAAGAAAAAAATATACAAACTGACAGCTAACAACAAGGCGTCGAAATGAAGAAAACAGTGTTGGTAAACACAAACAAAAAATAGTACAAATTAAATTATAAAAAAAACTTATTAATAGTTTAAAAAAAATCAGAGTGTATATAAATATTTAATTAAAGTAATTAACATTTAAATATAACATAATTCTTTTCTCTAATTATTTTTATAAACTATTTAAAATTATAATTTTTTGTAAAAATTTACTACTTTCTAAATGCAACCCTAAGTGATAAAAAAATGTTTGTATTGAAAACTGTCAAGGAAAATTGTCAATGTGCCTGCTGCTGCGTCTAATAGAATGTTGTGACATTTGGGAAAAATTATTGTATTTAGTGAATTTTGTGTTAATTTTTAAAATAATCTTTATTAAAACTTAAAAATCTATGATTAAATTTTTAAAATACTTATAATTAATAAATAAACTTAAATGTTTGGTGTTAAATAAACTTTTTTTTATAAATAAATAGAAATTTGATGCTTTACTATGTCTGTGATTCGATCTATTGTGTTGAAAATATAAATGTTGAAAAACAACCAAGCTGTATAAAATTATATATAAAAACTAAGAAAACCATATAAATAAGCATTAATACTAAATAAATATATACACTATTCAAATTCCAACGTTTCCCCAAGTTCCAATTGTGTTTTTCTTTTCAAGTACTACCTGATTGTCCCTATATGTTACTTATCATTTGATCTGCTGGGTCATTAATTGTATTTCCGTTTAATATTTTTCTAGTTGCTTTACCTAAAAAACCAAAATCAATTGATGCTGGTAAAATTCCGCTGTGTGCTGGCAGTCGAGTTTATGTTTCTAAAAATGATTTGATGAAAATTTTTATACCAAATGCTTGTATTTACACATCGCGTCTAAGTGATTTGGTATTTGGCTCGGAAAACCTGGAAAATGTTGCAAAGGCTGGTATAAAGGAACGCATTAAACTCTTGGATGATAACTTGCTAAAGTCGGTAATAAGTAAGTAAAAAATCCATTTTCCATTTAGTTAATATTAGTTTTAAGGCTAAACTTTAAACTTTTCGGATAAAACTGTATAAAGCCGCATATTAAATTTCGTATCTACCTCTGATCCTGTTTTGTGATTAACAAAATATTTGTTTTGAACAATCTGAAATTACTGAAATGCTATATTAGATGATTTATAATTCATAAACAAAATATCGTATAGATCCACAATACCTACCGTATAGTCATGATTTTTAATTACTTTGTATAACAAGGACGTGTAAAGTTTGTTATTTATTTCTGCTCTTGAAAAAATATGTAAGTCTTCGACTTGAAAATTTTGCTAACAAATAATTTGATTTTTTTTTCTCGGTAAATGTTGTTTTTTTTTTTTTGTTTTACCCAGCGTTTTTAAATTATTTTATGTTTCCTTATTTATTAAAATTATTTTTTATGTGTTTTATAAATGAATTACAAGTCGTACTTAATTGGATTAAAATAAAAAGTACTGATCTCTAAAACATTTTTTTTAATGAAAATTATTCAAGTTCGAGTCCATACTCTATATTTCTTTATTAGGATATTGTCCTAATAAATAATCTATAGAGTTTTTGTTTTCAAATTTATTAATTAAACACTTTCAGGAATGTGTTGATAGATCTATTTTGGGAATTTTCTAGGTTTCCATCATCAGAACACGTTTTGAAAGAAGTGACAATCACATGCAAAACATCGAACATTCAGTTTTCTCGCTAAATAAGAACTAATTTATGAGCTCGAAATTAAAGATTATCACCATTGATTAAAAATAAATTGAAAACTTGTTCGTTATGTGCAAGATCTACATTTGGTTGATATACAATACACGCTTTTTTTTTTATTCTTCTTTTTATTTCACAATTGTTTTGTTTAAAAACAAGATGTGAATATTTAATTAAACAAGACCGTACTTTGTCTTTTTACAAGTTTGATATAATTTTTATTTAAAAAAAAAATTTTCAAACTTACAGGTTAAAAATTTAAAAATCCGGCTACGTTAAGGACTAAATAAATAATTCGTGTGTGAAAAAAAATATTTTTTTTTTCTCAGATAAGTACCCAAGGCTCCACTATCGACGATTTTTGCCTTTAAAAAAAGGTCTACAATGAAATGGTTACCTGGGTTGCCATGGTAGTTAGAATTCTAAATTAAAGTTTCTAGAATAATATCTAATATTGTGTTTTTCTATCACAAAAAGATTTTTTTTGAATAAACCATCATTTTTTTACAATTTGTTACATATTAGCGTTCCATTGATTTCTAAAGCTAGAAACCCCTTAACTAAAGATGTATTCTAAAAGATTCCTTATTAAAATTTATTATTTAATTTTTATCTAAAAAAATCAAGTTTAAAAATTCAAATTTTTATTTTGTATATTTAACAACAAAAATAACAGTAATTGATTAAGTGTTACTTTAAAATAACTGTTTTATTATAAATCTCCTTTAAAAACTACGTTAAAAATCCTTTATTAATGAATGAAATATTAGCACTTGTCATAGGTGACATAGGACCGATTGTTTAGAGCGTACAACAAGCCGACATTCTGGCTTAAGTGTAAGTCCTCAGGGACTTGAGTCGGATTAGGGAAGTATTTTCCCTTCTCCGAATCCTCTTTTCGACCTAACCTGACCCTAACCTAAACCGTATCACAATAGAGTGATTTGATCTTATTTTTCTTGCGATGAAAACAATATTTTTATTTTTTTTTTTTTTTTTTAGCTAGCATTCCAGTAAACCTTTTTTGATTTTTATAAGTTATGCAAAATTAAATGTTTAATATTAACATAAAAGTTTAAAAGATGTGTTAAAAACACAAATAAAAAAAAAAGAAAAAAAATATTACTTGAGCCAGGGTAAAAACTAATTTTTTTTTTATACAGATAGAACATTTTTGGTCTTGAAAGTTTAGTAACGTCATCATACTTGTTAGGAAAATGCCCTAATCACGTGTTTGATTACTAAGAAGACAAGGATTTAGCAAAATTGATGATTAATAGGGTTTTTGTTAAAGCTCTGCCTATTCCAGAGGCTCTAACTTTTCTGATGAGATCTTAAGCCAGATCGAAATACCAGTATCAACCTAGCTAATATGTTTAATTTGCTTTTTTGTAAATATACGGAATTGGATGGAAGCTCGTTATAAATTAAAAATAACATAAAAATAATTCCGTTGTGCATAAAAACAAAAAACTAATAAAACTAACAAATAATTTGTTTAAAGTTTTAAATGATCTCTTCCCAGAAAAAATAACCTCGTTTTGTAAGCAATAACTACATTTGTATGCTTCCAAAATATCGCTTAACCGTCTTGCATACAATAAAGCAATAAGGGAAGACATTTTGCTTAAAAAAAGACATACCAAGAGGGACATCGCGAAAAAAATCATACCTTCTGAATTTGCTTGGTAAGCGCTTGGTAATTAAATAATACCTTCCAGAACTACTTCTGGCTAAGTACTATTTTTTATGGGTTCTTATAAAAAAAAGAATTTGTATTTCTCAATTTTTAATGTGCGACTTGATCATCAAAGTGGTATGAGTCCTTTTTCAAAAAAATTGAGATAATGATGTAGTTCAATAGCATTCAATGGCTTCTGTTTACCGCACAAATATTCCTTGTCAAAATTTTAAAACTCTCATCTTTTAAAAATGATAACACTGGAAGGCTCTTGGAGCTTTTTAATCTAAAAACTACGTAACTCTAATAGCAGGATTCATTTAATCATCCCAAACAAACCATTTATATACCAAGACAGTCGACTTTACTTAAAAAACAAACAATTTTTAGTGTTTTTATTGATAAAGTATCAAAGAAATATATTTATTTTGCATTAAACGATTAACCGATTTACCGTCAATTTTATCAATTAACCGAACCGAATAACCGGTTAATCAACATAAGCGA
Organism: Delia radicum; assembly: GCA_021234595.1. Lineage (NCBI taxonomy): Eukaryota > Metazoa > Arthropoda > Insecta > Diptera > Anthomyiidae > Delia > Delia radicum. Next base: position 310,116,613 of record CM037851.1, on the reverse strand, counting down.
TTTTTCGAATAATGCCTTAACCGGTTAACGGCCTAGGTCGAATAATTGAAAACACTATAATTTACATAATATGTTCTATGAATATGAACTAATCATTTGAAAGCCCCCGCTAATTTTCGGATTGCTTAGAAAATTTACAATTAAACTAAAACAGCTTTGGAAAACAAATTATTTTGAAAGTGCTAAGACTCCATTGAAAAAACCTCGAATTTCGCAATAAAGTATATGAATACATAAATAGAATGTCTCCTGATGAGAAGTGTATAAAAACATTTTACAAAAGTTGACATTAACAATTTCAAAAACATTAAATGAAAAATGGTTGACATTTACAATTTCAAAAACATTAAAATAAAAAATATCTCATTTTAAAAATAAAGGGACTCACGACTTTCAAAATATAGTTCAGATATTACAGATGTGGTTTATGTTTTATAACTTTTAAATATTAGAATTCCTTATTGTTTTGTTTTTTTTTTTTTATTTAAATATATGCATTTCAAATAAAATTGAAAACAGACAAAATTACATAAAAATAGAGCGCAAAAAAAGCAAACGAATCACTTTTCGAGTCTGATTTTAAAGATATACCCAGGAAGAAAAATACGAACGGGCCAATGATGTGTTGAAGACGGTTGTACATGTACTGGCAATGTGTCGGATTTTTAACTTTTACAGTACTGGAACAGTGTCGAAATGATACCATCAATATACGCTTGGCCGTAGTTGTTTTCCAACCTTGGCCCAGCACTGGAATTCAGTAAGATATAATGAATCCAATTAAATAAATAGTCAAGCTCGAGGTCTTAGACTTAAATAAAATTATTTTATTTTTATTTTCAATATATTTCTCCATCCATCGGATGGCATCTTCAGGAAAAACTGAGTTACAATATTCAAAACAATCAAACAACCACAAGGTTAAGTATTTTCTATTGCACTCCAATAGAAAATACTTAACCGCAATAGAAAATACTTAACCGTGTGGTTGTTTGATTGTTTAGAATATTGTAACTCAGTTTTTCCTGAAGATGCCATCCGATGGATGGAGAAATATATTGAAAATAAAAATAAAATAATTTTATTTAAGTCTAAGACCTCGAGCTTGACTATTTATTTAATTGGATTCATTATATCTTACGTTATATATAAGTAGATATTTTTTATTTCCTGATATACATATCCTTGATATGGCTTAATATGAGATCATATATGTATAATTATATATAGATACACAGGTAGGAATTGCCAACCGTACCAAAAAAAAAAAAAAATGTACTGGCAAAGCACTGCTATTTTTGTAAAACCCAACGTTCTAAAAATTCCTATTTTGTTTGCAAAGCATGTGTTTGACAGTACCACCCGCAAAATTCTTTGTCAATATGGATTTTATCAATAGTACAGCCAATTAGAAGTATTTTTAAAATATTTTATTATATTTCACACATTTAAATATGATGTATAGTACTAAGACCGAACTGTATTGTTGCTTTTTAAAGGTGTTCTATTATACATATTTCTTTAAATTAATTTAATTTAACCTATTTTAAAAGCACAAATTTTGTTTTTAATTACCAACTTTATCGTTCAAATCAACGGTTGGCCACTGTTATCAATCGGATAACAGAACAATACTTTCAAGATTGTTAATCCCACGTTCCGCCAAGGCATAACCGAATGTCGCCGACGCTTTGCCAATACAATGCCAATTGTATTTTTCTGCCTGGGTAAATCAAATAATTCAAACCCTTTTATGTATAATAATATATGGCATCACATAAAATTCTTTATAAATATGTGTTAAAATTAAAAAGAAAAATGCTCTCACTTTTATAAAGGGTGTTTTTTTTATAGAGGTATAAAACTTTGAAATGCAATAAAACAAAGATGAATTTTTTAAATTGACATGAAATTTACTTTATTCGAAAGATAATCTTCTGGCATTATGATTTAAATATGACTTCTGGCATATGACCGCCACGGCTTGCTCGGACGTAGTATAATCTGGAGGTCCAATTTTCGGTGACTTTTTCCAACATTTGTGGCCGTATATTGGCAATAACGCGGCGAATGTTGTCCTCCAAGTGGGCAATCGTTTCGGGCTTATCGGCGTAGACTAGCGTCTTCACATATCCTCACAGAAAATAGTCCAGCGGAGTTAAATCGCACAATGATTCCACCAGCCCATAAAGCACACCAAACAGTCAGTTTTTCTGGAGGTAACGGTGTCTCAACATACACTTGACGATTATCATCACTCCAAATACGGCAGTTTTGTTTATTGACGTATCCATTTAACCACGGTTTTCAAAATAAATTTGCACAATTTGGAAGCATTGTTCAGGAGGCAGTATATTCATGTTGAAATGCCAAACCAAACTAAACATAAAACCAAGATCTTTCCTCAAAATATTCCATAAAGTGGATGGCCACATATCAAACAATTCTTTGAAGTTGTCACACGATTACGTTTATGATCAATTGAGAGCAAACGCAGCACCCATCTTGCAGACAGCTTTCTTAAACCCAACTGATCATTTAAAATCGAAACCACACTGCCATATGAAATGCCTATGGCATCAACAATCTCACGCACTTTTACTCATCGATCGGCCAACACCATATCGTGGATTTTTTTCGACATTTTCGGGTGACCTCAATTGGCCGTTTAAAACGTTTAGCGTCATTTGTACTTGTGCGACCACAACGAAAGTCAGTAAACCACTTTTATACCATTGAAATCAATAGTGCAGAGTCCCCATAGTATTTACCAAGCTTTTTCTTGGTTTGATTGAAGGTTTTTTTTTTATCGCAAAAAATAATGTTTAACGAGCTCTCGAAATTCACTTTTCTCCATTTGTAAAAAAATCCACGGGTTGTATGTTTTGAACAGCTGTTAAACACAAAGTAAATGACGAAACTTGCTCAAAATTTTACAGTAGTCTATTAACAGGTGGTACTTGATGGGAGCAGCGTTGCATTTCATATAACTACGAGGGAAGTTCGAAAAGTCACGGACTTATTGATCCGCCCTCGTATATAAATAAAAGATCTTACAGGCCTATTTATTTTATTTTATTTTTTATTTATTTTCATTCATTTGCAATACAATAAGCCTTAAAGGCCAAAGACGTATTGCTAGTGTGCTACATAAATTCAAGAATATATTTACAAATAGCTTAGATTAAATTCAATAAACAGTATATATATATATAAAAAAAATACGAAAATATCCTTAGAACAGGATAGCAATAGCTATAAAATTGTACACTTTATTTTTGGATATGGTTCAGCTGTTTCAACATAACTAGGAAAATGTAAAAAGTCCATACTGGAGAAAGCCTGACCTAAAACAATTTAAAAACACTCATTCATACAGTGTCCCGGAAATGTGACAAAAGTCTGTTCCTAAAAACATTATACGATAATGTAAAAGTACGTAAATTCAAAGGCAAAAAATTCCAGCTTCTAGCAGTTCTAATAAGTAAAGATCGTTCAAAGATTGTATAGTTTATAAGAGGTTCAACTATCTGAGGGTTTCTCTCAGACCTAGAAAATATAAATTCAGAACGTAAGTAATTGGGTACACCAGATCTAATGACCTTATAAAAGAACAATAAATTGCGAAGTTCCTTTAATTTTATTATAAATAAAGTGTCAATTTAATTTACAAACCTACATTTCTTTTTTTATTTAATGGGGGGCATATAACAAAAATAAAAAAATACGAGTTTTCAATTAAAACTACCATTGTTTTCTTCTCATGTTTCAATTAAAGTTTTAATTAATTTAACTAAAGTTTTTAATTGAGGTTGTAAAGAAAAACAATAACTCTTTTAATTGATATTATTATTATTTTAATTGAAAGAGTTTTAATAAACTGTCTGCAATTTTTTTTAATTAATACTATCATTTCAGTGGTAGGTGCAAAATCAATTAAAATATTAATTGATTCAATAAAATTTTTAATTGAAACCCGTTTTTAGTTTTTTCTGTGTAACTTAGAGGATTTATAAAATTACAGTTATTTTATAGTAACAGAACTGACAAGACTGAACTGGTGCTTTTTACCAGGAAGTATAAAATAGAGGAGTTTAGAAGGCCAGTGTTAGATGGCGTCGGGTTGACTCTATCGGACGGTGCTAAGTATTTGGGTTGCTTCCTAGACAGCAAATTGTCTTGGAAGAGAAATACTCAGGAAAGGATGAAAAGGGGACTCAATGCCTACTACACATGCAGAAACTCCATCGGTAAGAATTGGGGACTAAGACCGGATATGGTAAACAGGATTTACACGTCGGTAGTTAGACCTATTCTCACTTATGGATGTACTGTCTGGTGGGATGCATTGAGAGTGGATAGCTGTAGGAAGATGCTCAACAAGGCCCAAAGGAGTGCATCTCTTGGTATTACAGGTGCCAGGAGAAGCACTCCACAGGCAGCGTTGGATATCATACTGCATCTGTCCCCAATTGAACATTATGTGAGGAGTGTGGCTGCTAGGAACTTATTCAGGCTCTACGAGTCTGTGTTGGTAAGACCTAGGAGGGATGATCACACAAAAATAATGTACGAAGTAGGACTGCTTGATCAGGGTAGTATTCTCGAGGGAATATCGGATCATATGATCTTCACCTTAGACTTCGGTGGGACACCTCCGGTGGACTTCCCGAACAGGGAAGTCTGGCGTGGATCCAAGGTGCTGTTCGAGGGGTGGGCAGTATTCACGGACGGGTCCAAAAAGGACACGGGCACGGGTGCCGGTGTTTATATTGCTGACACTGACGTGAAAAGGTCATACAGACTCCCAGATGAGTGCCGTGTCTTCCAAGCTGAGATCCTAGCGATCTGGAGGGCGACGGAAGTGATACTGGGTCACATCGTTGGGGGATCTAGGGTGACAATTTATGTCGATAGTCAGGCAGCGCTCAGAGCACTGACAAATTACACAGTGCGTTCGCGCCTGGTCGCACTATGTAGGTGTGCTCTAAGGGAGCTTTTTTTTTTTTTTTTTTTTATAATTTAACCAATACTCAGGGGATGCCCCCTACTCATGCAGTGCATTGTATTGATCAGGAAAATAAGGTATGGGAAGGAGGAAAGAGGGAGTAGTGTTTGTGGATATTTGATTTAAATTTTTCTAAATTGTAAGTAACAGGGAAGACTTCTGCGGGAAGTTTGTTTCACATACGAATCGTTCGACTAAAAAACGAATTTTCTCTGTAATGCGTTGTGCGAAACACAGGACAATCAACTACAAACGGATGTGCTCTACTAGATAAGTTAGCGGACGAACTTGCGAGGGAGGGTTCGAATCTGGACTTGGTGGTAAGGGACAGGGGGGGAGGTAAAGCCCCCGCCCTATGTTACTACTTTGAGGTGATACGGAAGGGATTCCGCGAAACCGTTAACCAGTCATGGAGGGACAGAATGGATTGCAGGGTGTCTAGGGCATTGGACGCAGGGGCAACCAAGGTTCTTTTGGGACTGGACAGGGATGGTCTCAGGACCCTTACGGGGTTCCTGACCGGTCATTGTTCTGTCAGGGCTTTCACAAGCAGATGGGACAGGGACATACCGGATTTTTGCAGGTTGTGCGAGGACGTTGATGAACTGGAGAAAGTTGAGCATATAATGTGCCACTGTCCTAGGTTACAGGGTCTCAGACAGAAACGGCTAGGAGATAATTTTCACGACGAACTTGGGTGTGTCGCTGGATGCAATCCAGTAGATTTGCTGAGATTTGTCAGGGAAATAGGACGGCTGTTTCTAGCAAGGGGACGATAGGAGCTGGTTCTGGGGAGTATATATCCTTTCTTTCTTTCTATCATTTCTATATTTCTTTATATCTATCTGTCAATCTATTTTGCTGTCTATTTCTATTCTTTCTTACTGTTTTTTACTGAAGGGATTCACAATGGACCGTATTGGTCTCCGAGTGGAGATGTGCCCTTGGACACATAACCCTTCCTAACCTATAGTAACACAATTACTATTTTTTTTTTTTTTTTTTTTTTAATATAAAAAACATTTTGAATACTTTACCCAAACAACGCCTCGATAAGTCGTTATGCATTTTCTAAATTAAAAATCATTAAAACAAAAAACTTTTAATTAATTAGCTTACTAATTATTTCTTTTCAATCTCTTTTACAGCTCATGTGGTGCAAGTGTTTACAATGCGTGGTGAAACTATTAACGATACAATTGTTTTACGTTTTATACAACAAAAGATTTCAAACATGTCTTCAGGAATAAACTCTACATAGCTGCGTTTAAAAAATATTGAAAAATTGTTAAAATAATTTATTTTGCACTACATCATTCTTTTATATAATAAGACAATTTAAGGATTAAATGTTGATTGTTTAACTAAAACAAAATAAAAAATATTTTTGGCATGAATAATATAATTTTTAAGTTTTAAATCTATTAAATAATATATATATAAATGGCCATATGCATACACATTTTGGGGATTCTTATAACAGACTTATAAGTATAAAATTTGTTGTTGCAAATTTTATTTAAAAAAAAAGATTTTTTTTTTATAAAAATGAACAATATGTCTATGCAGTTGGGTGAAAATTATATTAAATTATATACTAATATGTGATATTTTTGGTTTTGTACAATTGCAGGTATTAAATATGTATTTGAAGATAAAAATACTACCACATATATACAATATTCAACTACCCAAAGAGGACGTGTTATGTTAATTTATAATGGTTATCGTTATGTAGAAAATCGTCAAAGTCATAAAAATATATTTTGGCGTTGTTCACGTTATGTTAAATTTGGCTGTCGGGCCACTGTGGTCACTTCGAAAGTAAACGATGATGTTTCAATACGTGTGGCCGGTTCACCACACACTCACGAACCAGAAATGAAAACGGATAGCTTAGTAGAAATGTTACCCGAATTTTCAATAGAAGATACCAAAATGGGTCTTATGCGTAATATGGTTAGTTTGTTGGGAGAGTAATTTAATAGATTTACAAAACGAGATTAAATGATAATGTTGCAAAAAAAAGCAACATTTTTATTAGATAAGTTTAGTATTACTTTATTATTTATAATATTATAATGTACAAATCTTGAAAAAAAAAATCAACTACTTATAAAAATAAATTAACAACGAAAATAAAAAAAATATGTCATAAATAGAAGTAAGAATAATTTAAAAAAAGTTCTTTTTTTTAATAATAATGTTTTATTTTATATAATTTTTACTAATCCATTATTTGTATATTTTTTTTTTTTTTCAGTACATAAATCAAAATCATTTTCTGGTGTTAATGAAGAATTTCGCAAGCCTTCAAATTTACCCAAAATTTTGGATGGTAGATTCTATAATAATATACAACCACATCCTAAAACACCTGGTGGCATACAAGCCACCTGCACTTCTTGTTTTGGCACCATTTCCGGAACAACAAAGTCAACGGGTAACTTCCTAAGTCATATTAAACGTCGCCATAAAGAAATTTTAGCCTCCTGTCAATTATATTGTTCAGCCAAAAGTTTAACTTGTTTCAATCAAACAGACTGTAAATTACCAGCTCAATTCCCAATTCCAATGACCACCTCAGGTGTACCATTAATGTTGACGTACACACCAAATGCCGTTAAGGAGATTAAATCCGAACTACAATCATTGCCTTGTGTAACCACATCAACTACGGTTTTAGCCATGACGACAACAGCTGGTACTACTGTTATGTCCGCTGCCTTACAAGCCTTTCAACGTAGTGATTCCTCCACTTCAATCAATAATCCTACAAATAATAATAATAATATGGGAAACAACAATAACATTTCGAATCCAGCTAATGGGGTGGTGTTCAAACAATCTCCTTCTCAAAATATTTAAAAAAAAAAAAACAAAATCATTTTAGATTTAAGAAAAAATTACAAAATTTTTGCAATAATTTTTAAAATATTATAATTACTTTGCTTAATGGCTTTAAGTTCAAAAGAGTATCACAACTTCATGAATATTAGGATTAGTTTTTTACTGTATAAATCGGGTTTTAAAAATGATTTTGTCTTTTGTAAAATCTGTTAAAAAAATTTAAGTACATTTAATATTTTTCTTATAGAAAGTAAGAAAGGTCAGTTTCTATAGTAAACGAAATTTCTTTGGGCGCAGCAATATTTTTAAATTTTACAATTAAAGTGAAAAGTTAGAAAAATTCTAAATCTAAATAAATCTGACCATTAAGGGTGAAATCACATAGAATAACCTAATTTGGATCTGTAACTTTGAAAATGCTATCTGAGTTCCCAAAATGTTCAAAATTGCTAAAATAGATTAATGCTACAATGTTTATCAGTTTGCACACATAAATGCAACAAATTTCTCTTGACAATTTCATTAATAATAACACGGCTTGTCACCAAATAAGTTAAGATTCTGACCATCAATTGTATACTATCTTATATAAACTATAAATTTCGGGCATGCTGATTTAAATGGCGTACTTTATTTTTTGATCTATGGTACAGTTTTTCCGCAAAATGACTTTAAAGTTTGACACATCTTCGCGCGGTTATATAAAAAAATTTGCAAATGCAATAAATCCGATTTCTTTCGGTTGAAATCTAAGGACAAGACCAGTATTATTATTTTATGGTGCAAAGCGAAAAACGTTTCGAGTTTATTTCTATTGTCTTATTTACGTCATATACTACATGATTTTTAATTATTTTGATATGCTAAACACGAATATGCCAACATTTTTAAAATAGCTTGAGTCGATATTTGACTGTAATACTAAAATATCCTTTTTATACGATATTTCAAAATTGTAATGGGTTAGACAAATTTCGCATCAGGAGATAAAAATCTACAAATATCACTTTTTTTTAAATAAAATCAAACAAAAATAACTTAAATTTAAATACGAACAACAAAAAACCAGGGATGGCAGACAATACCTCTAAAATACCGTTATCGATTCAAAACCCTTTCAACGGACTATCGTTATCCCAAAAATACCGTTACCGAAATAATTGAAATATCGTTACCCCTAAAATACCGTTACCGAACTAAATAAAAATAGCGTTACCCTTACCGATACCAGCATTGAATCGGTTACCATTCATGAACAAAAAAAAACAACAAAAAAATTCTCTTTTTTTACCTCTGACGACCAATGGGATATATATGTCCCATATTTCATCAGTGTCCTGTAAGAAATGGAATGAATCAATTCCAAATATCTCAATGTTTCTTAAAAATTGAAGTATTGGACCATGTCCTCTCAAAAGTTCTATGCCATATTCCCAACAGCGTCCGAAAAATTCTGTACCAAAAATTATTCATATTTTTTACTTTGGGGTCAACCTATTCGGCTCTTAGAACATATTGGTTCATGTGGTTTGTATGCTCTTAGCCATATATGACCCTTTGGGCTCGGTTGTTTAATTGAAGAACAATAAAAATAAAATCTACATCTATTCTTCGTCGACACACATCACACTAGGAAAAATTGTTTTAAAAGTGTAGCTAATACAAAAAAATATTAAAGTGGGACATATGTCAACCATTCGTCATCAAAGGGATAATCCTGCTGATGAAATGTTCACACAGTGGAAAGAGTCATTTATGAGAAGTTATATTAGTAAGAATAAAACCAGGTAGAAATTGCCAACCGTACCAAAAAAAAAAAATGTACTGACATGGCAAACCACTGCCATTTTTGTAAAACCCACCGTGCTAAAAATTACCAAAGGTACAACTAATATTGTACTAGGAAAACACTATTTTCTTTGAAAAGCATGTGTTTTGCAAGTACCACCCGCAAAATTCTTTGCCAATATTGTTTTTAAAAATATTACAACCAATTAGAAGCATTTTTTTTTTTAAATATTTTATATATTTTTTATTTATTGTTGATCTTTTTAAAATTGCATTTCATTTTAAATTGCCAGGTTTGAGATCATAATTAAATGTTACTATTATAAATAGAAAACACTAATTGTTAATAAATGTAAGAGAAGATGAAAACATCTTGTATGGAGTGAGACCATACATTTAAATATGATGTATAAGGCTGCTTTTTAAATGTGTTTTATTATACATATCTCTCAAAATTAATTTAAATTAAGCTATTTTAAAAGCACCAAATTTTTTGAATTAATAACGTTATGCCAACAGTGGCAAAATCGCATAAACCAAAGGTTGGCAACTGTTATCAATCGGGTAACAGGACAATCAATACTGTCAAGAATGTAAATCCCACGTTCTGCCAACGCATAACCGACCGTCGCCAACGCTTTGCCAACACTGTGTCGATTGTATTTTTCTGACTGGGAAGTTAAGCGTTTTTATGCAAAATTCACGATTTTTTCTAAAATTTTACATGGCACCTTAGCTTTTAAGGTTGATCCTAAGGTCCAGCTTTTAGTATGATATGTAAATATATTTCAAAAGTATGTTTCCTAATTTTCAGCTAAAAATGTTTATATTTGCAAATGTTTTCCTAACAAAAATCTGCGTTTTGGTACAAATTTGTCACAAAAAACTTTAGAAAAACCTTTTCAAATATAAACATTTTTGGCACATATATTTTCAAAGTCATTCACATATTATACTAAAAGTTGAATTCTGGGTTCATCTCGAAAATCTATGCTGCCATATACAATTTATTACAAATCGCCCATTTTGCATATGAGGCACCATATTAAAATAATTGCTTTCTTGATGAAACACCACTTCCTAATAGGCTCTTACTACTGCATTACAATTTGTTAAGGTTAATTGTTAGTTTAGCGAAAAAATTCGTTTATACCGCAAAAATTTGAAAAAATAAGAAAAATCCACTAAATAGCGGGTTTAATCTACAGTTGTGTGTACATTAAACAATAATACAGGAGTTGTCTTTACATTTCAACAGAAAGGAGTCTAAGAGATTGATTTCCTATTAAAAACGTTATATGTAAAAAACTGCATTTATATGCGCCAACTTTAAAGTCATTTTGTAACAAAACCTCTGCCATAGATCGAAAAATAACGTACGTCATTAAAATCAGCGTGCTTGAAATATATAGAATATATATTAATATGATAAAGTTTTGATCTCAGAAGGAAATTAAAATTTTTATTATACCCCCCACCATATGCGAGGAGTAGGGCAAGGAATTTTCATGGAAAATATTCGCTTATAAAATACAGCTAAAAACGAAAAATATGCACTAAAAACATAAAAAATATGCACTTAACAGTAAACTTTTTGCAAAAGTCAAATCTTAAAAACATAAAAAATATAGAAAACAATTTAATTTGGCATCTATCTTTTCAATAGGAACCGAATCTTACGCTTTAATTCGATTCAGCAAGATTTTAAAATATAAAAAGGATTTTCCTTAAACCAAATAAAAAAAATGCATCCAAATTTTATTTTTTTTTTTAACAAGTTAAAAAAATACTTAAAATAAATGGAAATTATGCACTAAAACGATAAATTATGCATTAAGAGGCGCAAAATGTGCAGTAAGAATCAAAATATGCGAAAACATGCAACTACAACTCGATGCCATTTGTGCTTAATTTGATAATGCGAATAAAAATTTAGTCTATATGACTTTTATAATATCGAGAAAGAGTGTGCATTCGCAAAAAATTCCTTGCCCTAGTGATACGAGTATATGTATATCAGTTTGTCTGTCATTCCGTTTGAAATGTGTCGAAATATCGGTCTTAGACCCTATAAAGTATATATATTCTTGATCCTTATGAAATTCTAAGCCTATTTAGCGATTTCCGGCTGCCTGACCGTCTGTCTGTTGAAATGCGATCACGGCCCGAACCCGGTACAGGAACTACCTATTTTTACCTAGTTTGATGAAAAAGTTTGTTATTGAAAATAAACAAAATCGTTTTAGCGGTTCAAAAGTTATGAGAGAAAATGTGAAGGTACCTCTACATTTTCCATACCAATTAGTATATCTTAGAGCAAATTCATAGTAGCGTCCGGTGTATAAAATATGTCATATTTTTCCACCAAACTCTTAAGAGATAAACAATATTTTGAATTCACCTCAAATTTTTATTTAACCTCAATTATTTTCGCCACAAAAATAGTTTTTCACCTCAAAAATGTTTTTTCAAAACACGATTTTTTTTGTACAGCCAGAAAAGTTTTTCACCACAAAAAAATAAAAATCTTTTTTGAATTCCGTAATATGTTTAAGGACTGTCTGTCTGTCTGTCTTGATTCATGGCAAAAAAAAAAAAAAATCTAAGGATATGGCGAAATCTGAGTTGAATGTCATTCTGGATATATTTAGAGAAATTTCGTTGTTCAAACAAATTCCACATTTTTGATAACTGATGTAAAAATACCGGATTTTAACCTTATTGATTATTTTAAATTTGTAGTCAGCATTTGACAAATATATTATTTCCATTTTAGATTTCTAAGCATAAATTTGCAACGTAAATTTATGAGGTACTTGTAAGGGACAGTGAAAATTGACAATAGCGGTCATATACGGAAATTTCAAACCTACCAAAGAACTAAAAATTACAAATATCCAGGCCTGTGCCAAAATAACAAAAAGCGCTTAAAATCCTATAGATCTAAATAAACCAACTCAAGTTAATGTCCCAATAAAACCTAAATATTATCTTCGTTATAATTTCCAAATTTAATGCAAATTCTTTAATTTTTTCATATTTTATTGCAGTGCGCCCAATTAAATTTCGCCATAATTTTTACATCTACATATTAAAAAAATATGTTTAACATTCAATATTTATCGAATAAGGACTATTTTGTCGTTTTTAGATTTTTTCATATTTTTCCGCTTTTATTAAACTACAAAAATACAGATTCTGATGACTTTTTTGTATAGAGAAGTTTTCAGATTCTAATGACTTTTTGGTATAGCCTCTTCAGTCCCAAGAACAATCTAGCGTCAGAAGTCTCCAAAAATATTTTTTTTTTTTAATAGAAAAAAATTTTGTTCAAGGACATAAATGACGAAAGGATTCTGAGATATTACAGGTGCAGCCGACTGGACATTTGTAAATAAATGAAATTAAAAACTTTGTTATTTTTTATACAAAAATCTGTTGCTCTGAAAATTTACGTGCCATTATTTTAATAATAATAATAGATTACAAATGTGCAGCTGGCTGGACATGTTAAAAAATTTGCTAAAATAAGGGCATTGCAATAAAGTTAATGAAATTTTATGTACTTTACCTTGTTTATTGTATTGTATATAATAAATTTATATATATTTCTTTTAGTTTATATATTTCACAACTGTAAAAAAATTTAATTAAAATGGTTAAGTGCTCAAGAAAACGTGTTTCTACGATCAACTGATCACAAATGTAAAGTAAAATCACAATGTAAAGCAAAATTTATTAGAGTTTAACACGTCTGCAGACGTTTGAAAAATGTCCAGTTGGTTGCACATGGGGACCGAAGAGAATAGAAAAGTTATCAGATTCCAATGTCTTTTTTGTATCAAAAAGTTTTTAGTTTCTGAAGACTTTTCTGTGTAGAAAGTTATCAGATTCCAATGACTTTTATGTATTGAAAAGTTGTCAGATTCTGACGATTATTTCGCATAGAAAAGTTGTCAGATTCCGATGACTTCTTTATATAGATACAGATTCTGATGACTTCTTTATATAGATAGATTCTGATAACATATTTTATATAGAAAAGTTCTCAGATTCGGTTGAAAATTTTGTATCGAAAAGGTTTTAGATTCTGAAGACATTTTTGAGTAGAAAAGTTGTCATATTCTAGTGACATTTTTGTATAGAAAAGTTGTCAGATTCTGATGACTTTTTTTGGATGGAAAATTTTACGGATTTTGATGACTTTTTCGTCGGATTGTGATGACTTTTTTTTGTATAGAAAAGCTGAAAGATTCTGGTGTCCATTTTGTATAGAGAAGCTGTCAGATTATGACTTTTTGTAAAGAAATGTTGTCAGATTCTAATAACTGTTTTGTATAGAGAAGTTGTCAAATTTTGATGACTTTTTCGTATAGAAAAGTCGTCAGATTCTGATGACTTTTTTGTATAGAAAAGCTGTAAAATTTTTTATATGGAAAATTTGTCATATTCTCTTGACTTATTCGTTGGATTCTGATGACTTTTTTGTATAGAAAAGTTGCAAGATTTTGATGACTTTTTTGTAAAGAAAAGTTGTCAGATTTTCATGACTTTTTTTGTATAGAAAAGATGTCAGATTCCAATGACATTTTTATATAGAAAAGTTGTCAGAATCTAATGACTTTTTTGTATAGAAATGTTGTCAGATTCTGATGACTTTTTGTTATAGAACTGTTCACAGATTCCCATGAGTTTTTTGTATAGAAAAGTTGTCAGATTCGCATGACTTTTTTGTATAGAAAAGTTGTCAGATTCTCATGACTTTTTTGTAAAGAAAAGTTGTCAGATTCTCATGACTTTTTTGTACAGAAAAGTTGTCAGATTCGCATGACTTTTTTGTATAGAAAAGTTCTCAGATTCACATGACTTTTTTTGTATAGAAAAGTTGTCAGATTCTCATTTAATTTCTGTAGAGAAAAGTTGTCATATCCGTATGAAGCTTTTGGATCAATCATCAGATTCTGATGACTTTTTTGTATAAAAAAGTTGACAGATTCTGATGACTTTTTCGTTTATAGAAAAGTTGGCCGATTCTGATGACCTTTTCGTATATAGAAAAGTTAACAGATTCTGATGACTTTTTCGCAATGATTCTAAATATTTCGTATGGAAAAACTATAAAAACTTCATTAATTTTTAAAAAATTTTTTTATTTTTTTTTTTTTTTTAATTTCAAACTATGTAAACATATTTTAAAAAAATAAGGAATCAACGTTTTTTGTATTCAAAAAAAAGTTTATGTATCAATAACTATTAAGTTACACTTGAAAAAATAAAAATGTATCTTTATTTTTATATAAGGAACTAATAAGTGATGATTAGGCAAATTTCAAGTGTAACTTTATAGTTATTGATACATAAACTTTTTTTTAAATGCAATTATAATAAAACACATTTTTTATAACAAAATTTTTATGAAAATTCATGTAAAAAGTTTACTTTCAAAAATAAAAATTTTGTTCTAAATTTAAGAAATTTTTTACTAAATATGTATATATTTAGTATAAGTTAAATAATTTTAATTGTGTACTATAAAAACTTTTTGTTTTTTGTGTTAGAATATTTCTTTTTTACATTTTTTTGTACTGTATATAAACAAATTTAATAAAAAAAAAAAAATTACATATAGTTTGTAAAAATTAGTTTGATCAAATTATAATTTGACTGAATATCTTATTTAATCAGTCTTAAAATGTTCACCAAATTGGTAAGAACAAAAGCATTTGTCTTAAAATATACTTTGTAAAAACTTTTCATACACATACATATTTAGAAAATCTTAAATTTTTACAATACAAATTTATTCTAAATGAAAATTTAGACTTTGCACATAACAAACAAGTTTTCAATTTATTTTTGATCAATGTTGATAATCTTTAACTTCGAGCTCATATATTAGTTCTCATTTAGTGAGAAAACTGGTTTATATGAATGTTTGATGTTATGCATGGGATTGTCACTTCTTTCAAATCGTGTTCTGATGATGGGAACTTAGAAAATTACCGAAATAGATCTATCAGCACATTCCTGAAAGTGGTCAATTAATAAATTTGAAAACAAAAATTCTATAGATTATTTGTTAGGACAATATCCTAATAAAGAAATATAGAGTATGGTCTCGAACTTGAAAAATTTTCATTTTCATTGCACAATTAAAGGTGGAAAAAACATAATTTTTATTTCTAATAAAAATTATATCAAACTTGTATTTATTTAAATTTAACTCTTCTAACCAGCAACTGCATTTTAAACATTTATACTAATTAAATTTATTTTGTTCTTTTCTTTCTTTTTATTTTTCTTCTAGTTAAATCTGATCATAAATCTACTCTTAACTGCCATTCAACGGATACACTTTCGGAAAATTTTCAATTATGTGCTAATTTTGGTTTATCCAAGAAATCACGTCCCATATTGTTAATTGAAAAATATTCATTTGTTTGTGATACTAAACCTAAAAATAAAAATGTCTATGTTTCCAGTTGGCGCTGTTCCATGTATGTTAAATATTTATGTAAGGCCCGGGCTTGTACTAAACAAATCGGTGACGATATTCGTTATAGAATAACAAATCCGTTTCATACACATTAAAAAGCTCATTTAAAATAAAGCAAAAAGTCAAGCATTTCATAATGAGATTATTTTTTTCTTAGTAATTTTATAATATAATTACGTACAAACACGTCTAAGTTTAAGTGTGTAAAAAGTATTATTAACCATTTTAATTATATATTTTAATAATAAATATTTAAAAAATAATTCTAGGTAAATCGAAATACATACAGTAAACAAAATTAATTTGGGAGCAGCAATATTTTTAAAATTTTACCATTAAAATGGAAAAAAAGTTAAAAAAAATCTAAAAACGACAAAATAATGCTTGTTGGTTAAGTTATAAAAATGCCCTATAATAAGGAAAATATGCTCTTAAAAATCCGTATTTTAAAACTTATATATTGGAGCATGGCATAACAATAACGTTAGACTTATTAGGGAGAGTTGATATAATTTTACTTTTTTTTTTGATATTTTGGGGTATGGTTTGGTTTATATTTTTTTTTTCAATGAAGAGAACGTGTTTTCTTATAAGTCGACCTGTAAATGATTTTGCCATGAGTTTTAGTAACTTTTGTAAAATGTATTTCAATTGCTAACAAAAATATCATTAAAAGATTAATTATGTAGTATACCGAACCAGGAAATTTGCAAAAATGTTTTAAATTTCCGGAATCGATGTTGGTAACGAAAAAAAAATATAGATGTTTAATCAAAAATACATTTTTTTATTAAAAAAGATTTTTTTTTATTAAAAATAAGATTTTTTTTATTAAAAATGAGATTTTTGTAGAGTGTTTGGTTATGCCGACCTGTATTGAAGTTTTTAATGGTTATTATTTCAGCTTAACCCTCTAACGGGTAAGGCTACCTCAGGGCCTCTGAAAATTAATATATTCCCATAGAAAACTAAATTTGCTATATATTTTGCGAAGAAATTTTTCGTGTGCCGTCCACGGTTTGGAAGCGAGAAAGCTTCAAAATAAAAATTTCGGAAAATTTCAAAAACTAATTATTAAAAAAAAATATACCCAGCCAGAAACTGCCAATGGTCTGAAAAATCAAGCACTGGCAGAGCACTATTTGCCAATGATCCAACAAAAAAAGTGCTGGCAAAACACTGATTTACAACGCTCTGCCAACGTTCGTAAAAAGTACTTTGCCAGTACATGATTTACAACCGTAAAAATAAAAAAGCACTGGCATAGTACTGACTTAGAACGCTTTCCCAACACCCAGCCAGAAAAATAGGAACGGCAAAGCATTGGCCCAGTGCTTTCAACGGTGGTATGAGCGTTTTCAGAGCTTTGGATATCTGAAGATGTAAGTGCTTTGATAACTCCAAAATGATAACACCGGGCAGGGCTTGGCCGTTCCTTTTTTAAAACGTTGGCAATGAGCGCTTTGCCAGTACCAAAACCATAATTTTTAAACGTTGGCAAAGCATTGGTAGAACAACCAATAAAGTGCATTTTTAGAAATATAGTAAGTGCTTTGCCAATCCTAAAATGATAACACCGGGCAGGGCTTGGCCGTTTCTTTTTTAAAACGTTGGCAAAGCACTGGCAATAAGAGCTTTGCCAGTACCAAAGAGTTGTAAAGAGTTGTATTATTTCTTTTTGAATGATTTTGGTAATTTGAACAGAAATAACAATATTCTTGCTTCAGCTAAGTTAATTACAAAATAACTGATTATTTTTGTGATTAGTTAGCACGATTTTTTGCTACAATTTTGCTAAAGAAATTTGAAAATAAATTTCTTAAGTAAAATTTTAGTACAAAAACTATACTTTGTGCTGACTATAGTAGGAGACCTTAATATTTTAAACTTTAAATCATAAATTGCAATTTAGTTTTGAATTTTTCCACTTTTTAACTGAAAAAATTAACCATTTACATGTGCAATATTTGAATGAAATTTTCCACACTGATACATTGAGACTTGTATTATCGAACTGTGATCGAAAAATATAAAAAATGTGACTTTAAAAAGAGTTCTCCTGTAAAGTTCTGAAAATGGATTATATACCCTTATTCAATCGAGATATTCAATTGTATTTCTGAAATTATCAATTGTATTTCAGAAATGATTAAAAATTATCAATTGTTTTTAAGAAATTGTCAAATGTATTTCAGAAATTATCGATTGTATTTCAGAAAAGATTAATTGTATTTCAGAAATTCTCTATTGTATTTTAGAAACTGTCAATTTTATTTCAGAAATTATAAATTTTATATACAATTAACAATTTCTGATATACAATTGGTAATTTCTGAAAAACAATTGATAATTTTTAAAACATAATATATAGTTTCATAATTTCAATCGCTAAAAGTTTAAATACAATTGATAATTTCTGAAAACCATTAATAGACCTGAAATACAATTGATATTTTCTGAAAAAAAAATTTTAATTGAATTTATCAAATTTATCAATTGAATTTCAGAAACTATGAATTGTATTTAACAATTGTATTTTAGAAAATATCAATTGTATTTTAAAAATTATCAATTGTTTTTCACCAACTATATTTCAGATTTAACAATTGTGTTTCGGATAATTCATATCTGAATTTCAATTGTTCAAAGTTGAAATACAATTGATAATTTCTGAAAACAATTGATAAAACTGAAATACAATTGATATTTTCTGAAATACAATTCTTATGTCTGAAAAACAATGAATAGTTACTGATATTCAATGGATAACTTCTGAAATACAGTTAACAAATTTGAAATACATTTGATAAGTTTTAAAAAACAATTTGAAAATGGTGTAGTTGCCCTGATTTATGGTATTTGCTGTGAAATAATAGTGTACACTCAGAATATTCTAACAATAACTACATATATTCGGGTAGTAAACACCAATAGTTGTTTTAACTGCTATTGTCGTCATTTTTCGTTTAGAAAATTGAAAATGTCTAATATAGACAGTCATTTCAAAAAATAACTAACCAAAAATACTGTACTTCAGTAACAGTTGTTTTGAGTTCGTTTTTTAGTATTTTAATATAATTTTGCAGTAAACAGTTAATTTGTGTTAGTTATTTGAAAATAAAAGATCATGTCGAATTTTTAAAAAATTTCGTTTAGTTTATGTTTGTTATTATTAATATGCTCAAAGTTTGCAAATAATAATTAGAAAATTTCATTGTTTCTACAATGCATAAAAACGTCATAACTGGAATACCGTTTGGTATTTTGCATTTTAAATCGGATGTAGAAAACCCAAATTTGTATTGTAATTAAAAGAAAAAAGTATTTTTTTCTTAAAAAAAATATTTTTAAAATACCGAAAAAATATCTGTTAAAAACCGTAGTTTTTACAACTTATGTAGTCGTTTTATGTTCTTTTTATTGTTTTGTTGCTCGTTTTTATGGTTTCAGTTGTTTCAAAATTTTTGTAGAAAAATATTGTCACTTATTTTTTTCGACATCGTTAGTTATTTTTACTGCATTTGTTAGTTGTTTTTCAACAGTTCAAAATAACTAAATTTATAGTTATTTTAACAGTAATTACCTTTGTCGCTTTTTTAACTACATTTACATTTGTTTTTACTGCCTACTGAAAATTCCACTGCAAAACTTTTTTGAGTAGAAGATTCTTCTTAACCGAGTTCGTATTAAACTAGTTTTATGCTACATTTATAATACAACCAAAAACTAGTAGTTTTTAAAAACTACTTAATTTACATGTCAAATTTCATATAAATTTGAAATCAAAAACTAGAAGTTTTTAAAAACTACTAGGTTGTAGTTCTACACCATTTCCACTTGTTATTCAAAAAATCACACATTAATTTCAAAATTGCATTTGATTTTCAGAAAATACCAAATGTAATTCAGAAACCACAATTGTAATTTTAAAATTGCATATTTTATTCAAAAAATACTATATGTATTTCTGAAAATACGATATGTTATTCAAAAAAACGAAATTTAATTAAAAAAATACCAATTGAAATTCAAAAAAATAAAAATGTAATTCAGAAAATAACAAATGCAATTCAGAAAATACCAAATTTAATTCAAGAAATCCCAAATGTAATTCAAAAAATATCAAATGTAATATAAAACATGAATAAAAACGGAAAAAAACACAAATAAAATTTAAAAACTACCAATTGAAAATTAAAAATAAATGTTATTCAAAAACACCAAATGATATTCAAAAAATACCAAATGTTATTCAAAAAATAACAATTAAAATTCAAAAATGTAATAAAAAAAAATACGAAATGACGAAATAACACTTGGTATTTTCTGAATATCATAACATTTGCTATTTTTTGAATTCCAATTGGTAGTTTTTGAATTTCATTTGCGTTTTTTCGATTTTTTTTTCCTTATTTTGAATTACGTTTGGTATTTTTTTGAATTACATTTGATATTTTCTGAATTACATTTGTAATTTTCTGAATTACATTTGGTATTTTTAGAATTTCAATTGATATTTTTGGAATTACATTTGGAATTTCTTTTGAAATTTTATTTCTGAATTACAATTGGTATTTTCTGAAAAACAAATGCGATTTTTTGAATAACATATCGTATTTTTTTTAACGACAAATGAGGTTTTTGTATTTCAATTGCTATTTTCTGAATTACAAATAGAATTTTCGGAATTTTGTTTCCAAATTTTAAATTACATTTAATCATTAATCATTTTAATCACAAATTTGTGATTTTCTGAAAATCAAATGAAATTTTAAAATTACATTTGTTATTTTCTGAATAACAAGTGGAAATGGTGTAGTAAAGGGAGTTTTTTATACAGGTATAGAACTTTAAGTTGGCAACACTTTTTTAACTGGCGGCCATTTTTTCAGCTGTCAAGTGATTTATGTTTAGTTTGTTTTGGCATTTCAACATGAATAGACTGACTGACGCCTGAACAATGCTTCCAAATTGTGCCAATTTATTTTGAAAATCATGGTTCTGTTCGAAATATGTATCGCGCACGAATTTTGTTTAGCTATAAAGCTCACTTTTGGTTAAATGGCTACGTCAATAAACAAAACTGCCGTATTCGGAGTGATGTTAATCCTCAAGTGTATATTGAGAAACCGTTACATCCAGAAAAACTGACTGTTTGGTGTGCTTTATAGGCTGGTGGAATCATTGGTCCGTACTTCTTTAAAAACGATGCTGGTTAGAACGTTACAGTTAATGGTGACCGCTATAGAGTCATGATTACTGACTTTTTTGTTCATCAATTGAACAACCATGATGTGCAGGAGCTGTGGTTTCAACAAGACGGCGCAACATGTCACACAGCTCGTGCCACAATTGATTTAATGAAGGATTTGGTAACCGCATAATTTCACGTTTAGGACCCGTGAATTGGCCTCCAAGATCGTGCGATTGAACGCCGCTGCACTATTTTCTGAGGGGATATGTGAAGTCGCTAGTCTACGCCGATAAACCCAAAACGATTGACCACTTGGAGGACAACATTCGCCGCGTTATTGCCAATATACGGCCACAAATGTTGGAAAAAGTAATCAAAAATTGGACCTCCAGATAAGACTACGTCCGAGCCAGCCTTGGCGGTCATATGCCAGAAGTCATATTTAAATTAGAATGCCAGAAGATTATCTTTCGAATAAAGTAAATTTCGTAAATTTTGCGAAATCTCTATAATTACGCCAGGAAAAAAAAAAATTATTTCATCAAAAGTAGATTATTCCACTTCAAAATGACATTAACCAAAATATGATTAATCCAGAAGTTTATTAAAAATAAATAGAAAATACTGTGTAATTTTTTTTAGTTTTATTTAATTAAAGATGAACAACCTAAGGTTATTTTAATTCAACATAAGATATCTGATACCTAATTAGTTTCAGCAAAAACAAGATTAATCCGCAGTTGGTTGAATCAAACATGATTATTCCAATCAGCCGCGTCAAAACAAGATTATTCCAATCAGCCGCGTCAAAACAAGATTATTTATTCCATTTCAAATCTTGCATTTATTCCAAATTTTACTGCTAAATTTTTGAATCCTTTACAAAGCAATGACTAATCTTGTAGTCTGTAATAATGTTAGAAAATTTCGGGTTAAATACATAGGGGCATACCTAAAAACTATTTTCTCAATTTGTGCGAAAACACAAAAGTGGTATAGTCATGTTTTGAAAAGATGCTCCTCAAATATTAGTTACACATATTTAAATATAATATTAATATGAACATTACTAAAATAAAATTTTCTTTTTTTTTTCGTTTTTAGTTAATCTTCAACATAAAACTGTTCATTGTCATTCAGCTGATATAATTTCGGATAATTTTCAATTATGTGCGAATTTTGGTTTATCTAAAAAATCACGTCCCACGCTATTGATTGAAAATTATTCTTTTGTGTTTAACAGGAAACCGAAAAATGAAAAATGTCCATATGTTTCCAGTTGGCGTTGCTCCATGTATGTTAAATATTTATGTAGAGCACGAGCATACACTAAACAAGTTGGGGATGATATTCGATATAGGATCACAAATCCCTATCATACGCATTAAAGTAAGTATTTAAGGTACAATTTTTATTCGAAGCGGTGTAGATGGCAGTACGTACAAGCGTCATTTGATTTTTTGTATGAAAAATGCTGTGCCAATCTTAAAATGATAACGCCGATCATCGGTTGGCCGCTTTTGTTTTTGAAAACGTTGACAAAACATTGATTACAATGCTAAAATAAGTGCCAACACTATTCGGAATCACAAAATCTCTCAATAAAACAAACATAAATATGAAATAAACTAGCTTAAAAACCCGATACTTCTTCGTTCGTTACCGGTAGTTATTAAATAGCGGAATATATTAAAAATAAATTCTTTTCATAAGAACTTTTTCGTGTATGTTTTAATTTCAAGTCTCAGATTTCTATGGGATTTATGTTGGCCTTTAAAACTTTTAAACTATTTATCTTTAAAACCCCCATTTTATCAAAAATTCAAGCTTATCCCTCTAACGGATAATGCTGACTCAGGGCAAGTCTTCATAAAATTTACCACAAATGCGTCAAATGAGCGTTTTATACTTAGAAATTAATATATTCCGATAGAAAACTAAATTTGCTAAATATTTTGCGATGAAATTTTTCGTGTGCCGTCCACGGCTTGGAAGCGAGAAAGCTTCAAAATCAAATTTCTTAAATTTTCAAAAACTAATTTAAAAAAAAAAATATAGTTTTCAAAAATCAAAAAAAAAAACAATTTAAGTTGACTAAAAAACTCTGTATAATAAAATATAAGTAAGATTGCTTTAGAAGCTTTATCTTTAATAATAAGTACTTACTTTAGTGCAAGGACTCACAGGATTTTATCAGGATTCCTCTAAAGGTCATCGTCTTAACTTATAAACTAAAAGACGGATTTTTATGAAATTTTGCAGAAAGAAGACATTAAGTACTAATAGTAAAGCGTTAAAGTTTGAACAATATAAATTGAAGTTTAGATACTTTTTCGCCTAATTTCGCTTTTTCCAAAAAGAGGGAAATTAGCGATATCTTCTTAAAAAGGAGCAGAAAAAATTGTTTTTCTAGTGTGGCTATATCTTGGTAAGAGAAATAATTTTTTGTCCAAAACTTCTCTTTCGTATGCTTTAGTTTTCAAAATGCACCCTAAAATATTTTGGCTCATATCGCCTAAATTAGGCAACGATAAACAATTTTGTTGAAGAACTTATTATTTTTTTTTCGAGTGGAGCACATTGTATGAATTTCATTGCAAAACATCGTTTGCCAGTTAGAGGGTTATACCTCACGAAACTTGTATTTCAAGTTGCAGGCTTTTGGCAGGACATGAAGTCGACTTTTTAACCTCCATTTTACTATGATAATAGCGAAAATTCGAAAAATACCATATCTCTGAAATCGTGTTGGCAGGCCTTCAAGGGCTCCCCGTTTTGTCCCTCCCGTAGGAGGATCAAATATAGCCTATATATCCGTCTGCGCGGATATATAGGCGAGAGAATAAACCGACACACCGTACTTCAAATTCTTAACTTTAGCGGGTTGCCCAGTAGGGTGGGGCGATTAGTATGGAAGGAAAAAAATCTTAATGGGCGCTTCGCGTTTCTGATTCTTGGGATTGTACTGAGCAAAAAGTCCACTAGACCATACGTCTACGGTGAAAATCGAGTTTCCATATTTTGACTTTACGGCAAAAAAGCCCTATTTTGAAATTAAAAATTAACCCCTTAACCCCACCCACAAATACGATTGATGCATTAATCTGCTAGAGAATCTTCTAAAGAAGAGATTGATAATCTTGGATAAGCTCCTCCTACTTCCTGAGATATGTCTATCCCACACATTGTTACTTTCACAAAATACGGCAAAAAAAGCCCTATTTTGAAATTAAAAATTAACCCCTTAAAACCCACCCACAAATATGATTGATGCATTAATCTGCTAGAGAATCTTCCAAAGAAGAGATTGATACCATAATCTTGGATAAGCTCCTCCTACTTCCTGAGATATGTCCATCCCACACATTGTTACTTTCACAAAATACGGCTAAAAAGTCAAAATCTGGAAGCTCGATTTTCACCGTAGACGTATGGTCTAGTGGACTTTTTTGCTCAGTACAATGCCAAGAATCAGAACCGCGAAGCGCCCATTAAGATGTTCACATCTCCCCACCCTATTGCCCAGGCCGTTTATAGGTAGACTTTTCCAGTTCATGCCCCTCCTCGGAGACATTTTTAAAAGTCCCGTCTAAGTGGATGTATAAGCGGTATTAGGAACTCGCATCCCAAATTTCAAGTTCCACGATATAGCAGTTTGGCTAGGCCTCCAAGTGGAAAACTTGGGATACTTTTCCCATTTTTAAGTCCTTTTTAACCACATTGCTGGCCAGAACTCCATATTCAAAGGAACAGAATAGAATTGGAAAGACTTTCACACATACCAAATCCCAAGTCCGCCAAGGAGGTGAGTTTTCATTTTTAGGTTCTCAAAAGTACCGCCTAAGCGGGTGTCTGCGCAGTAATAGGAAACAACACACCAAATTTAAATCTTCTGGCTTTAGCTGTTTGTCCAAGTAGCCAATAGGGTGACTTTTCTCTTTCATGCCCCTCCCCGTTGAAATTCCTAAAAATTCCTTCCGTGTGGATTTCTACGCTGGATTAGGAACCCACATACCAAATTTTTTGCTCAAGCGGTTTGGGGAACTTTTGCCCCTCCACTTAGGAATTTCTAAAAATACCATACAGGCAGATGTCTACCTGGGATTCTTAACTAATATACTAAATTTTAAGTTGTTACTCTATTCAGCGATTTGTACAAGATGCCTAGGGGAGAATTTTCCATTTGTTGTGAAACATGTTAAAAAAATGTCCAAAATAGACAAAAACAGTTAAAGTGAAGCGTAAACCATTTAAAAAAGAAAACTTGAAAAAAAAATAAGAAAATATACCAAAAGGTTCACTTTAGGGAATATTATAAAAATTTACTTTTTCACTTTTTTGTTTTATTTACTAAATTTGTTTATGTAATCAATGAGTTTTATTAAAATTATGAATAAAATTCTTACCGTTTACAAAAATTTGACTTATAAAATTCTATAAAAACTCAGTTTACGAAGCAAACTGACATATTAAAAACTAAACATCTAATGTGCCATGTAAAAAACAGATTTTTTAACAAAATTCACGCTTATGTTTTTCAACTTTTGTGCCAATCGTACACTTAATCTGTTGACGGCACATCAACAAAACATACTTCAAACTGTGTTTTCAAAATTTTATTCTGAAACAAAAAAACAAAACCCAAAAAAATTTGAAAACTAAATCAGTTGGTTAAAAGTTTCTGTGATATTAGGATCAGAGTTCGAAAATGTATGTACCACTAACATAACGTTGCTATCAAAAAAACCAATGCAACGATCTCTATTGTTTCGTTCGTATATATAAACACAACACAAGTGCTCAAATCGTTGTTTGTAATATAACAAACGGAACAAAACGAAAATGTTTCTTTCGTCAAACATTATTATTTCGTAGTGGTTATTTTTAGTGTTCATTCAACTTAAACATTAAAACGCGTTTTTAAAGTTGTGGTTGCCAAAATAAAGAAATGATTTTTCTGCATGTTATCAATGTTTTTTTGCATTAGATTTAGGAAATTTCACTGGAACTCCTCCGTTGAATCTTGTTATTAAACTAATGCAATTATTCATAAAATTCAATGAAAATTTTTTTCACTTGTAATATGACATAAACACTAAGAACGGTTTACGAATAGTTTTGTTCCATTAAATAAACACAACAAAATCGAACTGTTTGAAATATTGGCCAAACAGAAAAAAAAACAGTTTAGTTCGGTCTCTCATCGAAAACTAGTTTGTGAAAGTGTTTGTGTTCTGTTTAGAAATCAAAATGAAAATAAAGAAATGTTCTGTTTATGTTTACTGTGCACAACAAAATGATTGTGTTGAGTTTCAGCAAAAAGCAAAACAGAACGATAGAAAAACGTTTGATTATGTTTAAATTCGAACTCTGATTAGGATTAAGATTTTTACTGTGATCTTTGCAATTTTTGATTATTTATATATTTATTTATTTAAATTTGTGTCGTGGGGTCAACTTTTTATAGATAAAAGGAATATTTAATAGATGTAATTTATAAAATCGTAAGTTTTAAATAATCTGTGATCCTTATATTAGAAAAATCATTTTTACATTATTTTATAAAATTTAAATTAATTATTTTGTCATTTTGTAATCTATTTGCCAGAATTAAATAAACATAAACTCCTGATGAAGTGTGAAAAAACAACCAACGCAAAGTTGAGTGAAAGATGATGTAAATTGGTTTTATGTATATCGATTTATTAAAAGACTGACCATCAACAGCCCGTAGAGAAATCTAAAATTCATAAATATTAATTTGAAACTGTTCAATAAACAACTAAGGCCTAGTTTTTAGGATGTCAGTTAAACTTAGCTTAGCTAAACCGGCAACATATTTTGTCCACCATTTCGAATTTTATTAGCAAACATTTTGCCGAAACAACTTTTTCTAGTTCAGAATTTCGGTCTTTACTGAAATAAAGCATAATAAACAAAACTCCAATAGCAGTATTCCAGTTACAAACTGCGTTAAACTACGATTAAAGATAATCTAAATCCTAAAAACTCGGCATAAGTAAAATAAAAAAAAAATTGGTTTAAATTTTTGACTACCGTGTTTTTATTTGTTAGGTGATGGAGTGCCAATGTTGGGAGATTGGGTAATACGAAATGGAATTGAAAAGTTGAAAGCAGCAAACAAAAAATAAAAAGAACCAACAAAAGTAAGTTGTTTCAAATTTTTCAACTTTGGCGCCACATTTTGTACTTCCATAAGTAAAAGTGTTGTTAATCAGAACAATATAACGCGCTTTTCTAAAATATAAAAATTCCTAAAGTTATTGAAAAATAATATAAGTTTCAGAGGATTTAAAAAATTTAGGCATACGCCCATATATGTTTGCATCAGTCATTATTATATAAGTTTACAAAATTCAGAATTTTGTAAAAAATATGAGCTAACTTAAATTTTACCAGGTGTGGTCTTTAAACTTATTTTATATTTACACAATTAAAAATAAAACTATTGTTAACAATAAAAGTTGTACTCATTGAAATGGTGGTTTATTTGGTAATAGACCAATAGCACTAAATTTTTTGTAAATCAACATACCAGATCTACGGGCCAATTCAATACGTTGACCATCACCAGAATGATTATGGACATCTACATATAAAAAATATTAAAAAAAATTAAATTGAAATTATTGAAAAAAATTTAATAACCATACCATTTGTTACATATAAATCATCACCAATAGTTTTTAATCTACTACGACATTTCTTAGAACGATTGTGTATACATTCCCAGTAGACTTTATCACCCAAAGGACCGAATCTTTTTAAATTTGATCTATAAACAAAATCATTAATGGCCAGTAAAGTACCGCCCTTACGGCTGATGATAAATAATTGTGGCCCACAATTACGGACATGTTGCATAACTGGTAAAGAAAAAGAGAGAGAAAAAGAGCAACAATTTGTGAAAAAAAAATTAAAAGTTTTAGAAATGTGGAATATTTTTTTCTTTTGTTTAAATTACTGCTAAAATTCATACCATAGACATTTTTTAAAGGAGTAAATATTGTTTATTTATTGTCATATTAATTGTTTAGTAAATTGAATAATAAAAAATTGAAATCAAACTTAAAACTAGTCGATCTTATTAACGATCTGTTCATTTTCTTAAATCTAAAATACGTAGTTTGAAAAAAAAAAAATGATTGCCCCAAGTTATAAATTATTTCATTAAAAAAAAATTTTATATTATTTCAAAAAGCATTATTATTGTTAAAGAATATTTTTTTTATTGTATTGAATAAATTCAAATTTATTTTTAAAAAATGTTAATATGATTTTAAAATCTGTTTCAAAAAAGATTTTTTTTTTTTAGCAAGAAACGATTTATTTTGAAATCTAATTTGAAATCTATTTTAAATATGAAGGGCTTAGTGCAAAAACTCGATAAGCCACAAATTTAAAGTAATGAAATAATCGCCTTCAAAGTTTAAAAACCAATGTAGAAAATAAGGCTTTAACTAAACCAGACTGTAAGCATACATAATAGGTGCTTAAGGAAGGCTCCTATCACATACCCGTTCATGGATGATAGAAATCCATCGGAAACTGCTTTTTTACAAAAAAAAAGTGTGGCTTATCAAGTTATTGCACAAAGATAAGTAAAGAAGTTCATAGTCTGAAAAATGGTACCAAATTAAATGATCTTTCTTGATACTTAATATTTGTAAAATGTGCCAAAATGTGTCTTCTATTACATGACCTTCTTCGGAAGACTATAAGTCAGTAAAAACCATTTTATTAAGTCAACGTAGCTTATCATGTTTTTGGAGAAATTTTATTTAGAATTTTTTAATTTTGAAGAAATGATATCTGTATTTCAGGCATTTAGTGCTGTAGAAACTGTAGAATAAATGCCACGAAAATCCTGCATTATAGCAACTATTTCCTCAAAATAAAAAAATCTTAAAAAGAATTTCTGCAATAACTTGATAAGCCACGTGGATTTGAAAAAATGGGTTTCACTGCCTTATAGTCTTAAAGCGATGGACATGTTATAGAAGACACCTCTTGGCACTTATTACAAGTATCTAGAATATAAAAGTCCAGAAGAACAGCGACTTTTTCTTAAAAATAAGAAAATCTTAAATAAAATTTCTGCAAAAACATGATAGCCACATTGATTTTAAAGAAATGGTTTTCAATGACTTCTAGGCAGCTGTTAAGCAAGATGTTCGTGCTATAAATGCTTGTAATAAGTGACAGTATGTGTATTCTATTACATATCCGTCGGTGGAAGTCTAGAAGAATGTAAAAACAATTTTATTACGTCAATGTGGCTTATGAAGTTTTTGCACAAATTTTATTTGGAATTATTTAATTTTAAAGACTAGGGAGCTTTTTTGAAGGATTTTCATGATATATATACTTGCTTTAAGTGCAAAGATGTGTCTTCTATTTCATGTCCATCGCTGGGAGACTAATAGACAGTAAAACCCATTTTGTTAAATTAATGTGGCTTATCAAGTTAAATATACTTGTTGTAAGTGCAAAGATGTGGCTTCTTTTACATGTTCCTCGCTGGGAGACTAGAAGACAGTAAAAAAACATTTTATTAAATTAATGTGGCTTATCAAGTTTTTACAGACAATTTATTTAGAATTAAGAATAACTTGATAAGCCACAAAAGTTAAAATAAATCATACATCGATGGTTTCTTAAACAATTAGATCATCTGCTGGAAAATAATCTTTACCCACCATACTTCAATCAATATATTTACAAGAAAATTCAAGTTTGCTTTTATTTTCTTCAGAGTTAATCTTTTTGTTCAGAAGTGTATCTTATTGGTGTGGCATATCATGTTCTTGCGTAAAAAAATATTGAAATACAGTCGAATTGTAAAAAGTAACATTTGCTCTAGATCTGAAAGTATTTGGAATACAGCTTAAATCATTTAAGTGGATATTGATACTACGTTAGGTAATGCAATGAACACATAAAATCATTTTTTGAAAACGTGTGGCTTATCATGTTTTTGCACTAAGCCCTTCATATATTTTTATCAAAAGTATAAACTTTGATTAACATGACCTTAAAATAATCCAAATTCTTAGTAAAATATGAAGTAGGGGTCTTAACAGATAGAAAAATATGTAATTTTAATGTAGTTCTTATTTTCAATCAAAATTTGATCAGAATTTTTACTTAAAAATAAAAAAAAAGTTTATTTTATAATTATACAAAAGTGGTAAAGTTACTTTATGAATGAATTAACTACCAACATTTATCGATAATTCGCAAATGTACAGCATATAAAATGTATTTTCAAATTTTTTAAGGCACTAATGATTAAATATATTTCAAAATACGTTATTTAAATGTATTTAAAAATGTTAACTTATATAATAATTGTAAACGCCGATTTTGGTTGAATCTTGTTTATGTAATAGAGAATCGAATGTTGACTTTATACTCTTTTTTATGGTCATCTCGGTTGTTAATTGGGTAAAACGAGTGTACAATTATTTGGTACTTTATTGTCGTAAATTTTCGAAATTCGATAATAAAATATATATAAATTGTATGTACTTGTCAAGAGAGAAAGTTTGAATTTGATATTTCCTATGTTTTCGCACGTGCTTGCTAGTGTATGGACCTTTGAAATATGTTTCCGTTTAAATTTTTATTAATAATTTAAAAAAAATAAAAAAAAAGATAAATAGTGTAGCACTTTTTTATCCCTATACATCGGAGATGGCACATTAAACAATGGTACACCTTAGGTTTGTAATGAGTTCTATCTAAACCATCGTGTAAGTGTTACAAAAAAAAAAACAGGTAAACGCATTAAATTCGGTTTTGCGGAATTGTTTTTATATACCCTCCACCGAAAATTTACTACTAAAAACATAGTGATGAAAAAAATGTTTGTGGGGAAAAAACATTTTTAGGGTTAACAAAAATGTTTAAAAAAAAATTGTGGTAAAAAAATTGAGGTTAAATTAAAATTTTAGGTGAATTTTAAATATTATTCACCACTTAGCGTCTGGTAGAAAAGAAATATTTTATACGTCAAACAAAATGGAACAAAGATACACCAATTTGTATAAAAAATTTAGAGATACCTTCACAATTTCACTCATAACTTTTGAACCGCTGGAATGATTTTGCTTATTTTCAATACCAATTTTCGCGAAGATGTTCATTAAGCTAGGTAAAAATGAGCACTTCCGGGTCTAAGACCTATATTTCGATGCGTTACTAGCGGAATGACAAACTGATATACAGGGTGGGCCAAAAGTTACCATGGTATTTAAAAATTTAACAACTTTTTCGTTTATATATATTTTTTTTTTTTTCATATTATATAAATAACACTTGGAGAATAATTAAAGGAGAGATTCACAACTGAACAAAGAACCAGAATAATAGAATTTTATTATTTAAATCAGAGATAAATTATTTTAACGCAAAGAGCATATCGTCGACATTTTAACGTCAGAATTTTGCCCTCTGAAGCAATGATTCGTTGCTTAGTTGATCGTCATCACCAACATAGCACCGTAACAGATTTGCCTCGAACCGGTAGCCCACATTTAAGTCGCACTGCGGAAAATATTGAACGAATACAGCAAAGTGTTAACGAAACACCAGAAACATCTGCCAGAAGGCGTTCTGCTCAGCTAGGAATGTCTCGTACGTCACTATGGGGCATTTTAAAAAAAGATTTACAGTTACACCCATAGAAGGTGCAATTGGTGCAAGAATTAAAACCCGCAGAACATCGGCAACGTCTAAATTTTGCAGTTAAATTTCAACCGTTGGCCAGAAATGAAATCAACTTTATTGAAGATTTGATTATGAGTGATGAAGCTCATTTTCATTTGAATGGCCCGAGTCACAATGGCACTTTTAAGTCAAATTTTTGGAGAGCAAATAATTTCCAGAAATTTGGAAATTATTTGGCCAGCGCTATCGCCAGATTTGACAGCACCCAACTATTTGAAGGAGCGAGAGACAAACCTTGAACTCAAGGCAAACATTGTTGCAGAAATTCGAACGCAAACAAATTTTGAAAGATGTTATGGAAAATTTTCTAAAACGAGTCCATCAGTGCGAAGCTGAAAACGGTGGTCATTTAAGAGACATTATTTTTCATACTTAGTGTAAAAAAAATTTCCATTTTGTATATTATATAATGAGAAAAAAAATAAAAAAAAATTAATAAACGAAAAAGTTATTAAACTTTTAAACCCCATGGTAACTTTTGGCCCACCCTGAACATATACCCTCATCACAGTGTGTGGAGGTATACAAATAAAATTTCTGTTGCTAAATATAATGGAGATCCTTCTTAGGCATCATTAGGGTTGAGTTGGATTATCTCGATCTACAAGATTATAAAGCTGGATATTTGTATTTTTTAGATCTTTGGGCGGGTTTGAAATTTGATGTGAAAATATTGGAAATGTCCGGCCAAATTGGCATATTTTTAACCTTACAAAAACCCTTAATTTTTGACCTTATGTCTTTCAATTGTCTTTATATTAAAACATGTGATCTCTATGAAGCCTATATATAAAACAGCTTCATATTCAGTTTTTCAGAATTCGCGATTTGATTACAGTTCAAATTTTAAAGAAACTTTGAAGAGCCACATTTTCGAAAGTTCTTATCGGAACTAAAAATACATATTAAAAAATTCATTTTAAATTCTAATTTTGGAATTGTTCTCCCCCTTAAAAATTAGAGTATTTTTAATTAATTTTTTAATCTTTTTTATATTTTTGTATTGAAAAATATAATTTTTGTGGTAGGAAATTTCCCTGGAACCGCGCCAGTGATTGCTAGTATATTTAAGCAACCAACGGTTACCTAGCAGTTATCATTCAATTACGTTTTAAGCTATTAATTATTATCGTCTATGTTCTGGAATTAGTGGGAAATTGAGAACGTAACATTTTTCAAATTTACTTCAATTTGTACGTTTTAGTGTTTTCAGTTTTTGTTAAAAAAAAAAGATTTTAGCAGGTCAAACGCTCTAGATTTTTTGCACATACAAAATTTAAGTCGTCAAATTGCTAAAATAGATGTGAATTTAAGGAAAATTTATGATTTGGTAGAAATATTTTTTTTTTATGATAGAATTAAAGCAAAATAATTGCAACTAATATAAAGAAAGATTAACCATTACCAAATAAAAGTATATTTTTTAACCATCAGAAAGGTTGTTATTCAAAAATTGGGCATTTTAAATAACTGTTAGAAATTTATATGTAATTTCCAAAAAAAATTATATATTTTAGATGTTTTCTAAAACACCTTTTTTATTGTTGAAAAATGTTAAAACTTTAAATATTTGCTTTTTATTAATATAAATCATTCTAAATTGTTTGAACCAAGTGTTATTTTCCTTAAACAACTTATATTTAATAACACATTGTGAAGTATTTACAAAGAAAATATAAAACGCTACCACCTTTTAAGGACAATTCCAACCGGCAATTAAAATTTTTGTCAGTAGAACTGAAAAACAAGTAGACCCAGTTAAATTCAGTTTAATTTTGTTTTAAGATTAACTTAACAGGTCAATAATCTAAGATTAATTGACATCCCAAAAGCTAGGCCTTAGAAAAGTTCAACGATTTCGGTTAAATAGTAAAGATGCTATAGTGAAAGCAATTATTAGCCAGAAATTAAAATTGTGAACGCGGATTTAATAGAGAATATAATTATCTTTAATTTGAGATACATTTCGTTTGCTACCCGCAACTTTTAAATCTTTTATAGCAGAAATATAAAAAAATAATAAAATTTCGCTGATTATGGCGACTTATTAAAGATATAAAATAAATTACTATAAAAATAACCCATCAGGCATCGATCTGGAATTTAGTCAACTATTTTTCAAATTTCGATTTGCTCAATTTCGTTTTAAACTGTGGGCTGTAGGGAAATTTGCTCAACAAAATTTGAATTTTCACCACTGTGCAGGGGCGCATATGGCGGCTTTTGGTTAATGAGAAGAATTTTGAAATACGTTTGGAAATTTTTGGATTAAATAAGAAATGGTATAGTAACAATTTCAAATATAATTCAATATTTAAAGAACTCATTAATTAAATATAAAGAAAAAAAAAAACCCACGATTATTATTTCTTTTTGCCTAGCAAGGCTTTTTGTAGACGTCTTTTAATCTTTTCACGAAATGCATCGGCTGAAACTGCTCCAGGCTGAGCTACATCAGCAGAGTTAACAGTGCTCTCAGCAGAATGTTGAAAAGAATCCTGGGAAGATATGTTCTCAAATTTTACATTAGTTTTAATGGGTTGCGGTAAATCATCCTGAATAAATACGGGATATGAATCATCAACATATTGCTGCTGCTGTTGTTGCGGTGTTTCTACATTTTGTTCCGTAATAGTAACAAATTCTGATTCTTTATCTTCTTCTCCCGGCGAAAACTTTATTGATGTCACACTTTTATCGGTGGCCGCCATAAAATGAATGTGCTCACCATCCAAGGGATAAACGAGTTTCTGATCGGTTACCACACGTACAGTGCATTCCTCTTTGTTTTCTTTGTAACAACATTGGAATATAGTATATTTACCCTTACGAAATGAATAACGGAAATGATGACCATCAACAATCAATTTCATTGTGCCCTTTGTGGTGGAGGCATACAGTACGGGTTGCCCGGTATGATTGTTAACTGCTTCAATGATTTTGTTAAATAATTTTGGTGGAGTTTTGCGGAGAATTTTGGTGGCTGGATCTTTTTTCGGTCTACCTCTGGGTTTAATTGGTACACGGGCAGCATTAGCAGATGCCTCCAGTAATAAAGCAAAACTGTCCTGTGGTTTCGAAACATCTGTGAAGTATATTAGGATAAACACAGTTACGTTAGTTAAGGTGAAATGATAGAATACAAAAACTAAATAAAATAAAACAACAAATAAGTAAAATTTTCAAAATAAATAATAATTCTTTATTAAAATTTATAAAAAAAAAAAAAAAAATAGTAAATATCACGCGTCACTACTAAATGTAATTTTGTTTCTTAATAACTACAGTAGTGATGGGTACTCGATACTACCTAACTATCCGGGTTTGAATAGTAAAAATGTACCTTGCAGTTACTTAGTGTTGTATTTGTACAATTAAGCTAAAAAAGCAAAGGGTTTTCAATGCCAGAATTTAAAGTCTGTAATTTCTAACAAAAAATTCCCTTACATGGTGTCCACATTGGATAGTAAGTTGGATCAACGAGCATATAGGGTAAAGAGAGATCTCGATCACGATTTTCCTGAAAATTCGTGCTCACGAAATTTGTATGGGCACTCGGGTCTGATAAATTCCTTCAAGAAAGAGAAGGTAATACCTCATTCACATGAACGAGGTTTTTGTAATCTTTCGATAATGGCATTATAGCGAAAATAAAATTGGGGTCCAAATCCCCTTAAAATGGGATTTCGACCAAAATCTAATAACAATTTAGGATTTCAAACAGATTTCTCATACAAAATGAAATCCCAATGTATAGCGAATTTACATTAAGGTCCAAATAAACCTAAAATGGGATTTGGATAGATTTCGACCGAAATCTAAAATAAATTTGGGATTTCAAACAGGTTTTCAATACATAATCAAATCCCAAATAAGTCGAGATTACAGCGAAATCTAATCGAAATCTAACTATTTGTGCAGAAATATAAAATACAGCACTCTGCTTTCCCCCTAGTTGAGGGTTTTTTTGCAGAAAATTATGTAAATATTAATCAGCTGTTTTTGAGATAAAATGTAATGAAAAAATATATTTTTATAAATTTTAAAAAACAACCTAATTAAAGACTTTTTTTATTTGAAAGAAATATTACAAGCTGAATTCGGCAAGTCAATACGGGTAGTCAAAAGTAGCAGGATTACACAACACTAAAACACAGTTGCTAAAAAGAGGACTGAAAGTTATAAAAAAAAATTCAACAGTGCTACCAACTTTTCCTGCCCGATGAGCTGATTTTCATGTTGTATATATCGTTCGCTGACAATTGGTTTGATCCACAATCATAATGACACTTGAATTATAGGACCAGTATTTTTGACTGGCTTGATTAAAACCTAAAAATTTGTGTTCCAACTTTTCCAGATACTATTATATGACGTTTGTAGGATTAAGTAGCGTAGGAATTGCACATAATTTTTTTTAATTTCACTTATTACATTGCTGCTTAAACCGTAACGATCGTATAACAAATGTATTTTTGCCACATTTAGTGGCAAAAACAAAAAAATTAAAAAATGCACTTGAGCGGGTACGCGTAAACGAATATATGACCCGACAGGAATTAAAAAAAAAATTAAATTAAAAATAAGTTTCGCCGGACCCCATATGCCCCTGGGTCCAAATAATGGAAACGCGTATTTACACAAATGTGGAAAATTTCCTCCCGATTTCATTTGAAATAAAATTTTATCAGAGCCCTTAAACGTGGCCTCAGCTATAGCCGATTTAGTAGATTTAAGGGGTAGGATGAAAAATTGTAAATTTTTTAAGAATAAAAAATTACAAAAAAAAGACATAAATATAATATTAGTCATTTTAGTTAATTTTAGACCTTTACTGGGTAGTGAAAAATAGTATTTTTTTAATGTGCAAAAATGGTACTCAAATAAAAGAAAACTACAAAAATGGTATAAAATAATGTGATCTTGACTTTTTCCAAAATTGATTTGGAATCTAAAAGTACTTTTTTTAAGGGAAAGTGGCCTATAGTGGCCTGTCCCCTTTCGTTTTTTTCGTGTTGTTGCATGAATATGACATAACTGTCAACTGTCATCTAGTTTAATTCCCTCTATCACTATTTTAAAAAAGTTTCGACTTGAATGCACACGTTTTCCTTGGTTTTATGGTCTCATTTAAACATTCCCAATACAAAGTATAATTTTTCGTAAACATAGAAACTGAATAACAAACAAATTAAATGAAAAAATCGGTAATGTGCATTTTTGATGCATATAGTACCATTTATCTTATCATTAATTTCGATATACTTGTTATATCTAATAATTTAGGTTTTCTATACAAATTAGGTGAAAGAAATAGTTTTTTTATTTTTGGTTTTCTAATAATTAATTTCTAAAAATAAATTTATTTAAGTTGAAATTGTCTGCTGCTAGTTTATTTATAAATATTTTAATATGTTTTCACTTGTTTTAACATGCAAAACATAAAGGAAAGTGTTTAATAAAAAAGTAATATGACAAATAAAAACTAAAAAAAAAATTCTAATGTAAATGACCTGATTTTTCAAATTTAGTTTTGTACAAGAACTAGCTGGTTTTAGTCAAGTAAAAATACAGTATTGGTATAAATGATGTATATAAAATTTAACTATTTACAATGTACATTTTAAAAACATTATTGTGCACTATTTTTTAATTTATCTCCTATACGTCAAACCAATAATAAGCCGACTATATGATATTTTATTAAAAGGCTGGCAAAGTTCACAAATTAAAGGAAAAACTGCAAATTAATAGTTGCGTTAAAACTAGATTTCGATTTAGTGCTAGAAAGCATGTTAGTCGTTAAAACTCCCAGACGTGAGCATTCTTGTGATGACAACGATTTTAAGTTTAGCGTTTTTCTTTGCTACGGCGAAATGTAGTGTACAAACGGCCATTCCTTAGTCAAGCCAAAATTTAATATTCTGTGTGTATGTTGTAAAAAATTTCATAAAAAATATTAAAAAATTGGTGTTTAATATCTTTAAATAAATACAAAAATATTAAATTTACATAAAAGAAATATAGTTTAAAAAAGTGCATAGAAAGTTTTATATAAAATAAGCCTATAAAAGCTTTAAATTTACAAAATTAAATTGGGTTTGCTACCAAGTGAAAACTGGCCACACATTCTGTGAAGCCATTAAGAAAAAAGTGAATAATGAAAATTGAATTGAAAAATTCCTATAAATGCAATATATAGTAAATATTTAAAAAGATTAAATAAAGTGAATTTAATAAAACATAAATGTTAAAATGATTTGAAAAATGTGAAATTTCAATAAGAATTTGTTGTTGTGGTGATGTGAGACAATTTTTTTCATAAAAAAAATGCTGGCACAGCTCAGGGATGATAAATGAAATTGTTACCTAGTAGGAAAAAAATAGTACTTTTGAACCAACATAGAACCAAAAAAAAGTAGACATTTTGCAATTATGTTATAATCGTAGTGAACAATTTACAAAAATCCTAAAAATTTCTAATATTTATTTCTTAAGGTACCCATGTACAATGCCAATATTATTGGCTAAACTCTAGTTTACGGTCATAACTCAGATTAGTTTAAAATTTTCACGATCAATATTACTTTTAATGCTGAGCTCAAGAATATCTCATTGTTGGCGAACCCCGGTTCCCGAGTTATGGACCTTCAAAGTTTGAATTTAAAATTCTTTGTATCTTCGACATTTGTAAATCGAAGTAAAGTACATATCATTTGAAAGCTAATTGGAGCACCTTTCATGTGCGATATAATACTTCCAGTTCCATTAACCCATAAAGCATCAAATTATAAAAGTATTTTTAACCGAACACTTTAGAAAAAAACTCCAATTTTCTCGATATTTGACTAAAGTTCCGAAATAAGTATTATTTAATTATAGATAAGACTTTAAGCTTTAATTTAAGATATTATATTCCAATATAACCCTTCTAACACCGCAGATATTAACAGTTATATTCTATATTTAATTTTATTTTTGCACTTTTGTTATATCTAAATATAAATAAATATCTTTATTAAATTGCAAATTTTTAAAACAAATGGATTAAGTAACCCACTGCCAACCATAAAAAATTGAGCGCTTTTTTATTTTTTTCTTTCAAGTTATGACTGATTTTTGACGCGCTCGCTTCATTGAAGTGAAGTTATCCATAAAAAGTGTTACAAAAAAAAAAAAACTTTGGACATACCAATCGTTCTTGCACTAACTTATTTATAGATGAAAAACTTTATTCAGCCGAAAAAACTATTCAGAAAAATTTATTCAGCCGAAGGCCGGCTACGTAGAACAATTTTGCTCAGCGAATCCTCTAACTTATTTATGAATGACTTTAACACGTATTCACTTTTAAGCAGATATTTTTTTAAGTAATGCAAATTAGCAACATTAAAAAAAAAATAAAAATTTTATATCTAAATTTGTAAACTACTGGAAACTATGATACCTTAACTTAAAGCTTAAACTTTAATTGTGAGTCATTTTATACATACCTTATACATGCAAAATTTTGAAATAACTGCATTCTTTAAAAAAAAAAGTGACAGTTCAAAAACGGAAAATCACGAGTTCGGCGGCAATGGGTAAATATTTTGAACCACTTTTTTTTTACCAAATTAAAGGTAAAAAAATCTTTCTAATGACATGCATTTTGTTTCGCTGTGACAACGCATTCCAAAATTAATATATCCATTAAATGAAATATCCAAACTTTAGAGTCCTATAACTCGGAAAAAATGGGCCGCCGACACAAGCATTTTTTTAACTCAGCTATTTTAGCCTTATTTTGTTTTTTGAGCTTTGCCCGTAAACGAGATTTGTTCCAATATTGCGTAGTGTATACTAATAACATGCTTATAGCATGGAAGTACCACAAGCTTTTAATATTACCACAAAATGTACTATAGTGCCAACGTTATCATCCCTGGATCAGTTATTATTAAAATCCCAGGCGAATTTTGTTTGTTTTGTTTTTTGTACAGATTCGTCGTAAAAATGGAAGTATGTACAAAATAAATGCCAAAAATGTAATTAAAATGAATTATTATATGAAATAATTTAAAATCAAAATATTTGTCCTAAAATCAGTGAGGGGTAAGTTTAAAAACTATTGAGATAAAAAGTTTAAAAACAATTAAATTTAATCTTAAATCTAAACTTAAAATTTTGAACACAATACTAAACATCCTTACAATTTTCAATCAAATAATAGGTATAAAACAAATATTTAAAATCTATTTATAATAATAAAAACAAAACGTTTCTCTTCTTTTAAAAATAAAAAAATATAATAATACACAGTTTTGTACGTAAAAACCATGGTTGGCAAAAACTAAAATTAAAATACCAATAAAGATTTAAAACCCTTTCAATAGAACTATCGTTAACCTTGAATTATATACTAATGAAGTGCATAACTTAAAGCGCCGTTAATTTAAACCCTTTCACTATCGACTTTTTATTTTTGTTTCAGGTTATACATATATAAATTTTGACTTCAAATTCTTGTTAGGGTTCCTCAAATTATAAATATTCTAAATTAAATTTAGCAATTGCATATTTATTAAGTAATAATTGCGACTGTTTATATGACGTTAAAATAACACTGTACTAATATTAAATTTACATTATACCTGAAATCTGGTTTAAAACCGGATTTTAATGACAATCTGGTTATGAAACGCGATTTCAAACCAGATTTTCCATACAAACTCATAACCAGATTGTCGGACAATCTGGTTTAAAATTACGTTCAAAATTAGGTTGTAGCGATACGATACAACACTGTGTTTTCCCCTATTTTGGGCGAGAAATTTTCAAAATGTGGCATCACCTTGCGAAAAATAATGTAAAGAAAAACAAATTATTTAATTTAGGAAAATTAATTAAATGGCATTTTTTATTGAAAGAAAAGTTCATTTCATCATCCAGTTACTTAATTTTGTTTCTGGCGAAGACAATTTGTGCAAAAAACATTGATATGTTGACCAGAAGAACAAAAAAAAAAATATCGTGCTTCCAAGAAGTCATCCCACATAAAAAAAAACACCCTTTTCAGAAAAATTAACCTTGTTTCTTTTATAATCGCTGCAAGTTTTATCTTCGGCCAGTAAATTAATAACTTGTTAGAAAAATTTTCAGTTTGAGGTTACTTTATTTTGTTTACAAAATGTTGTTGTCAAGCCAAAATCCAGTAAACTAGGGTGATTTGTATCGAAATTTAACTCGATTTTAAATTGTAAAGATTTTGGTTATATTCGACCTTAATTAATTAATTTTCGAAATAAAATATTTAGGCTCTAGACCTCGAGCCTAAATATTTTATTTCGGAAATCGATTTTAAATCAGATATCGTGAAAGTGTGAATTCATGCACACACATTACACAATTTGACCTGTGAAGATGCCTCAAAATAACGGCAAAGTTGGCTACCCTGAACGTAAAAACCATACGTCAATCTGGCATCGTTGTGAAATAGAGACGGAGGAGATTAGAAAATAAAAAAAATCTAAAAGTAGAATGTTTGTGTGTGTGAGTGTTTGTTACTCCTGAGCAAGCCACTTAAAAAAATTTGGCGCTGGCGAATGAGCAAATATTTTCGGCGGCAGCTATTGGTTGGTCTTGCGCTGGTTTTTTTTCTCGGCAGAAGAAATTTTTCGGCTGCGCCGCTCTGTAACAATAAAAATTGGTCCCAACAGTGCCAATAATATCGCAAGGTGAGTGTGCACCTTAGAGCGTGATCGAGTAATTTCAAATCCGTTTTCCAAAGGTTTTTTTAATTGCCGGTTTCGGATTGTCAAAAAGTTAAATTTTCGAATATCTAATCAGAGAGCGAAGTTGACCGGCTGTAAATCGGCGCACAGCCGCCGCCGTATAATTCTTAGTTGCATTAGCCGCCGCCGAAGCATGCGGTTTTCATCGGCTAAAATTCTTAGCCGACTTTGATAGCTAAGCTGAAATGTTAGTTTTTTTTAGATTATAGTTTACATTTAGCTAAGTAGATTACTATTAAATCTTTTGATCTATATTTTGCGGCAAGGCAATTCTAAAATATAAATCAAAATTGTTTTTACTGAGTATAATTATGATTGTTTAAAGAAATTGGAATTTGCGTTACTGTGGCAGCATGTTTTTTTTGAAAAACAGATTATTCTTTTTAGCATTTTCTTAATGTTGCAAACTGGCCAATTTGTGTTTTGGGATTCCAGCCACGTCAGCATCTTCAGAACAAGCTTTTTCTTTTGCTGGGAATTCCGTTAACGAAAAAAGAAGTGGACTCCATCCTGCAACAATAAAAAAACAGCTATTCGTGCATGATAACATGAAAGACGTAGAACCGGTTTTATCAAAATAATCAAAATCTTATAAACTTAATTAAAATGCCTCATGCTAGTGTAGCAATGAATTAATTTTACTTTTTTTAATCTCTTTTTTTTTAATAAATAAATCAATTTAATTTTTTCAAATATTTCTAAAAACAGTCGGCTACAAGCCGACTTTAAGCCGCCGCCGAGTTATTTTTGCTTAGCCGCCGCCGCCGAAAATTTTAGTTCGGCTTCGCCCTCTGTATCTAATAACTAATAATCGCTGGCGGCGGCGCAAGCAATTCAGCTTCGGTGGCAGCGGCGTTTGTGTAAATAAATCGACGGCGGTTGATTTAAAGGCTGTAAATCAGGAGTGCCCAAAAGTTCATTATGGAAGAGCAAACACCAATACATTTAAAGAAAAACTAATTTTTATTCAATATTTTTTGTTGTAAAAACCAATGCATACAAAGAAAAAAGAAAAAAATATTTCAATGTTTACCAGCAAAGCATACGAAAGTGTTGTTGCTTTGCGCTTGCGTGTATACAGTGAAGAACGACAAAAAAACTAATAAGACAAAGTTGTTTGTGTATTTCGTATAGTTTTAAAAAATTTTCATACAAAAATGACTATAAAATATTAACTAAATCACTCTGTTTAGAATTTGTTGATAATGTTGTATGATTTTCTCCACTACTTGCAAATCTTCAGTTTCGGAATCAGAAGTTTCAATATCTTTTTCTTTATTAGAATTAAAATAAAAATTAAGTGGTCTTTGCTTCATTTAGTTTTTTCTAGAATAATAAAAAAAAGTCTGAAAACTAACAGTACTTTTTTGTATAAGTTAAACACAATTGCATTAAATGGTACAAACAATATTTTGTAGACTCTTTACATTTAATAAAATTAGTCGGCGGCGGCGCGTCGCCGATTTTAAGCCGGCCAGCTTGTTGCTCTGCTCGGAACTTTATGTAAATACATGTTTGTTGTGTAAAAACATGCTGGAGAACAATGTTAACCAAATATCTTTGCGAATAAACACATTTCCAACGCAATGGCAACGATTTGTTAATGCATATTTTTACATATTTTCCTATAAATGCATATTTTTACATATTTAGCTATAAATGCATATTTTGGAATTTTTTGTTGCATATTTTTCTATAAATGCATATTTTTGCATGTTTTGCAAAAAATGCATGTTTTTAAGAAAAATGTTTAATGTTTTACTAATAATTAATTTATGGCCTTTAGGCTAAGTTATTGAAATAAGTAAATAAACATAAATTTTTTATAGGTACATATAATTAAATGTTTTATCACAAAAAAAGTCAGAAAATACAAATACTAACTTTCTGGCGATTTGCCCGCTTTTTAAAACAGAAATTAATAAAATTGTGAAAATAATATAGAAACGTCGAAAGAAAAACAATAATAAATGCATATTTTTAAATTTGAATTACATATTTTACGATTTTTAATCAGGGATGGCAGGCAATACCCTTAAAATACCGTTATCGATTCAAAACCCTTTCAACTGACTATTGTTATCCCTAAAATACCGTTACCGAAATAACGTAAAAACCGTTACCGAAATAACGAACATACCGTTACCGAAATGAGTAAAAACCGGTTACCGAAATAACTTAAATATCGTAACCCCTAAAATACCGTTACCGAAATAAACGAAAATAGCGTTACTCTTACCAATACCCGCATAGAATCGGTTACCAACCCTGTTTTTAATACATATTTGTTGTACATAAAACACGAATATAAATGCATTTACTTCCGAGCCCTACTAATAACCCAGTTTTTGATGTCGCATACCCGGTTTTTTCTGAATTACTCTTTTTCTAACTTCAACATAGTTGAAACCGTAAATTTACAAAAATCATTATTAAATATGTAAATTTTCTTAAAAAAAAAATGTTAAGAGAGCTCCTGTTTAATTAAAAATACTCATATAAAAACTTTAAAAAGTTCAATAACCTCAAAAATTATTATTTTCTGTGTCATTTTTGAATTGTTCCAGTGTTATATATATATATATATATATATATATATATATATAGAGCAATTCCATATGAAAGCGATCACCTTTTGGACGACCCCTCTCCGATTTTAAAATAAATAGTCTCAATCGATTGCCCAGCAAAAAATAATGTACCTACATATTTTTTTTTTTTTTTATAGTGACTGGTTTAGTGGTGGTGTGCACCACTGTCATGTGACAAAATTGAAGAATTCTTCATAAGGGACCTCATTGAAAGTTGTTTTAAAAAAAAACTACTAAAGCGATCGCAACGAGTGATAGCTCGTTGGAAATTAAATTTTCCCATGAAAATTAAATTTTCCGATTTTCCACAGAAGCTCCTAAATTTTCCGGCTAATTTTATTTTTTTTGGATTCCTCATAATTTTTGCTTTAAGAATCAGCAATAAAAAAATGGGCCCGACTCCTTGTTTGGACAGGAGAAGAGCATTTAAGAGACCACCTTGTTCTCATTGTTTTTATATTTTTTATAATTGAATTATTTTTAAT
Source organism: Delia radicum (assembly GCA_021234595.1). Lineage (NCBI taxonomy): Eukaryota > Metazoa > Arthropoda > Insecta > Diptera > Anthomyiidae > Delia > Delia radicum. Next base: position 310,071,676 of record CM037851.1, on the reverse strand, counting down.
TATTTAACAAGAAAAATTAGGAAAATTTTATTTTTCAATTAAAGCCTGATTCAATACCTTTCCAACGAGCTATCACTCGTTGCGATCAACTTTCAATAAGGTCCCTTATGAAGAATTCTTCAATTTTGTCACATGTCATATGGAATTGCTCTATAGTGACTGGTTTAGTGGTGGTGTGCACCACTGTCATGTGACAAAATTGAAGAATTCTTCATAAGGGACCTCATTGAAAGTTGTTTTATTTTTCAATTAAAGCCTGATTTAATACCTTTCCAACGAGCTATCACTCGTTGCGATCGCTTTAGTAGTTTTTTTTTAAAACAACTTTCAATGAGGTCCCTTATGAAGAATTCTTCAATTTTGTCACATGACAGTGGTGCACACCACCACTAAACCAGTCACTATAAAAAAAAAAAAAATATGTAGGTACATTATTTTTTGCTGGGCAATCGATTGAGACTATTTATTTTAAAATCGGAGAGGGGTCGTCCAAAAATTTGCCAATTTTGATGGAATTTCTCTCTATATATATATATATATATATATATATATATGTATGCACAGCGCATAGTCTAGAGACATTTATTCGTTCCCTCGCATAGTTTAGGGACATTTGCTTACTTTGGGGACTGTCCCCAAAGTTTTCGCGCCTTTTCATACATCTAGCGTTTAAGATGAGGACAATTTTTTTGATACACCGCATATTTCGGGTACAATTTTGGCCATGTCCCTAAAGTATGCGCTACGCATACATATATATATATATATATATATATATATATATATATATATAGAGAGAAATTCCATATGTATATGTATGTACACCGCATACTCTAGAGACATTTATTCATTCCCCCGCATAGTTTAGGGACATTTGCTTACTTTGGGGACTGTCCCCAAAATTTTCGCGCCTTTTCATACATCTAGCGTTTAAGATGAGGACAATTTTTCTATACACCGCATATTCCGGCGACAATTTTGGGCGTGTCCCTAAACTATGCGCTGTGCATACATATATATATATATATATATATATATATATATATATATATAAGGGGATTCCGGATTTGATTTAAAAAAAAAAACATAAAATTTAGAGAAATGTATGAAATCTTTATTAAAGTCGATAGAACGATCTATATGATTCAATGTTTAAAGATGATTTCATGTAAATGTTGACAGGGGCTACGCCTCAAATGGTTCACACGCTGGGTCCAATTTTTGCATACTCTCTCCAACATATCGGCCTGTATCTCACGAATAAATTCTTCAATATTGGCTTCCAGTGCGTCAACAGTTGCGGGCTTGTCCCTATAGACATGCACCTTAACATAGCCCCACAAAAAATATTCTAAAGGCGTTAAATCGCACGATATAGGCGGCCAATAAACTGTTCACCGAACTCGCCTCTCAATTGGGCAATTGTTTCGCGTGCTTTGTGGTATGTGGCACTGTCTTGTTGAAACCAAATGTCACCCAAGTCCATCTCTTCCATTTTGGGCAAAAAAAAAATGTAATCATCGCACGGTAGCGCTCGCCGTTCACAGTAACGTTCCAGCCTTCGTCGTCTTTGAAAAAGTTCTTGCAATGCTTCTGGCTGCTCTTCACAACAAATATCGCAATTTTGCTTGTTCACGTATCCATTTAACCAGAAATGAGCTTCGTCGCTCAACACAATATTTAGATAAAAAAGTTTATCTTCATCCAACTTTGCCAGCGACCATTCACCAAAAGTTAGCCATTGTGGTATGTAGTGCGGCTTCAATTCTTACACCAGCTGTATTTTAAAAGGTTTTACATCCAAATCCTTCCGCAAAATTCTTCACGTAGTTGATTAACAGTGGCCCAATTGCTGCGAACGGCGCCGAATCGATAATTAACAGACATCAACAACACTGGCGGATACAGCTGCAATAATTTCCTCTGTTCACACTCTACGTATGCGTGTTGGTGGTTTATTTAGTCACAAGATTCCGAATAGCCGCCTCAGTAGGTCGCCCTAACTGACCATAAATTGGAAGAAGTGCACGATGCACTTTCTTAACCGAGCATGAATTTTGATAAAAAAAATTCAATAATCTGCAATCGTTGTTCGTTTGTATGTCGATTCATGGCTAAATTATAGACCAAACTGAACATGTTTAACAGTAACATGTTACACGAAAACAGCTGAGCTCCCAAAAACAGTGTTGCCAAAAAGAAAGTTGCTAAAAAAAATCAAACTTTATTCTGCCAATTTCAGACAAAAATTATCTGCGCCATTTAAAAAATCATTTGGAAAAATGTTTGTAATACATTTGGATTTTCCCTTAATTTAAAAGAAAACCGTGTATATTTATATTTATATCAGTATCTATATATTTTATTTTTTTCATAAATAATGAAATGATGAATATGTTTAATATGTTTAATTTTACTTTATAAGCATTACTCAAAGTTAAAAATAAAAATATTTCGAACATTATTAACCCATGTGGACCTGCGACCCCAAGTGAAACCAGACGTATTTATTTCAATTTTCAAAAAAACGTTAAAGATTTTCTTACTACTTTTGAATTTTAAGAAACGTGATGTAAAAGATAATAACAGAATACTTTTAGATTAAGTGCCAAAATTTTTGGACATATTGAACAACATTAACCCGTACCGTGCCGCATTCAGATCCAAGGAGAAACTGTGCGTTTTTATATATGTTTGAACAAAAAGTATTTGAATTCTTTTTTTACAAACCTGGCTAAAACCATTCGATAAATCCATAAAAATATATAATATAAATATTATTTTCAACACAAAAAAAATTAGAGGGTAGCGTCTCAACATTTGTAACATTTAACTTTAAGGGACACTCTAATAGTCATATATACAATTTCATATCACATTATATGGGATCTCATCTAATATAATTTGATTCGAAAAGTGGGTCTATCTAATTTGATCAAGTTATATATAATTTGATACAATTTAATATAACTACATAAAGCCCTTTAAAATTGTTAGGAAATCCGCACTAATATTTTGTTTCACATTTCAAAAAATAATGAAAATTTAAATATAAATAAAAGGATTTATAAATGTTGTGTTGACCAGAGTGGAGGGCAGCGGCAGGAAATTTTGTGTTTAATATTGTTTGTTGTTGTTCATGTAAGCATTTATTTTAATATGTTTTGTACCCTACAAACCTTACGTTGGTATTTTTAGTTTGATGTTAAGTTTGCGTTATATGCTAATCAGTGATGCAAAACGTGGCACAATAGGGCCATTTGTGGCACTTTTGACTGCTTGATGGCCCTGTGGTACTTTCTTATCTATTTTGGCCCTTTCAGCTCAAAATTGAACTAACTACTTTAAACCGTTTTGTTCAGACTTTTATGAAATTTGCCTGATTTTTTTATTCGATGAGAGCATATTCTAGTTCTTTTGTAAATGAAAAACGGGGAGTTGTTTAATTTTTTATAAAAATCGCATTCAAAATCATATATTTTCGTATCAGGAGGTAAGGTTTTAAAATTTTTGAATGCAGGACGATAACATTTTTAGATCTTTTTATATTTGTCCAAATTTTTAAAAGAAGTGCCGCAATTCATTTTTTTATTAAAAAAATGTGTTTTTGGAGGCTTTTTAAAAATGTTATGTTATCGCCAGAGCGGAAATAATTTATGAGAATTCATTAAATATGTTAAATTTTATTGTCAGAGGGGGTTTGTCTTGCATTTTTAAAAAAAGCATTTAAATGACGAACTCTAATTAACAAATTAATATTATTTTTATTTTAGTAAAAATTTAAAAATCAAATATTTTAAAAAATATGGCCCTACAGGGATGATAAATGGGATTTTCAAATAGTACCAACCAGCATAAAAAATAGTACTTTTTTGACCCTCATAGTACTAAATACAAGATTTTATTATAAATTAACGTTTTTAAAATTTATTTGTATATAAAAACAAAATTTAGTTGATTTTAGTTACAGAATTTATAAAAATTATCAGACTATTTCTTAAATTCACCTTTTTTTGCAAGGAAATCTATTTCATTACTCATTCGATTTTAGAATCACAATGCAAATTTGAAGATGTTGGCAATGGCCTTTTTTCAATTGTACTTTTTTAAGATATTTATTTTTCACTTTTCGAACACTTTTTTTTTACTCGAACTCAAATAAAATCATCTTTAATCAATTCCATTTACAACGATTGGATCCAAATAAATACATTTGATAAATGTTAATTTATGAATGGGTAATTGAATTAAATGTTGAATCTTGAAGTTTCTCTGAAGTTTCTAAAAATAGAACTGTTGTGTTGTTGGAGTTGTACTTCTGAGATTATGTATGCAAGAACAAAAACATCGTGTATTGAATAAAACTAGTTTTAATCACAACAAAACTCGACCTGACGATAGATCAGTGAGCTAAAGCGCTCTGTCTAACGTGTGGTGCAAGTGCATGTGGCATTAGAAATTAGTTTATCTATACCACGGTCAGTGATTGCACAGAAAATTTCATATAGACGCAATCGAACAAATAAAAACATAACAAATATTACATTATTCCAAAAACAGGGTCACTGACGAAGGTTCAATACCAGAAACTGCGCATTCTGATTCAGGAAAATTGAAAAATTTACAATGTAGTTATGATTTTTAGAAAATACACTCATTCTTCTCTACCACGTCTTTCACAATTAAAATTAAATAAAATTGCATATTTATTATAGTATTAATTGCAATTGTGTGAAAAAGACGTTAAAATTCAAATTCAAACTCAATCTTTAATTTTTATTTATAAGTAAAAAGTACTAAGAGTCAAAGGAGTACCATGGTACTTTTCCGGATGAAATAGCACCAAAAAGTACTATAGTACTAACTCTATCATCCCTGTGACCCTATCAATGGTATTTTGGCCCTTTTAAATTGGCAATTTGGCCCAAAACAGAAAAATTCAAAATGCATCACTGATGCTAATGTATTATGTAAAAAAATTCTTAGTATGTTAGAATATGTTTTTTTATATGTATACTCAATTAATTTAAATATTATTATTGTACAATTTTAGACTCCCTGAGGATGTCATTCAAAGAATGACGAAATATTGGAGATTATGTAAAAGTAATCGATTTTTTTTTCTTGTTTCACGATTTTGTGACTTAAAATGATTCTTTTACTCATAAATGTTATTTAGTCTATTAACTTTTAACTTTGTTTTACCATCTTTTGACTTAAATTGATTCATTTACTCATAAATATTATTTAACCCATTAAAGACTGACCCCCGATTACTTTGTGCAATATCGATGAAACTTCACACGTACAATATTTTAGGTGTTTGTATTGATATCGTACTATACAGTTTTTCCCCATACTTGGGACTTACGTATTCATCACTGATATTAAATAATTCCTCCGTGTTTTTTGAATAAAATATTTTTTAAATGATCTTCCACATTTTTAGTTGAAAAGAATAGATATTTCAAGTAAGGGTATTTCATAAAACTGTAAAATGCGTATTTTAATGCCCATTTCACAAAATCATACCTGTAACACAGGTGAGTGGTCCGAATCAGGTAAACATTTTTAGTGCAGTTTTTCCGACTGGGTAAATTTGCAGACTTTTGAACCGCTATATGCGAGTTTGGAACTGAACCGACTCTAAACCCCCCAAAAATTTGTGTGTTTTTTCGAATACCACGAAAAGTTGGGTGGGGCAATTTCTATGGAAGGAAAAAAATCTTAATGGGCGCTTCGCGTTTCTGATTCTTGGGATTGTACTGAGCAAAAAAGTCCACTAGGCCATACGTCTACGGTGAAAATCGAGCTTCCAGATTTTGACTTTACGGCAAAAAAGCCCTATTTTGAAATTAAACCTTAAATCCCACCCACAAATATGATTGATGCATTAATCTGCTAGAAAATCTTCCAAAGAAGAGATTGATACCATAATCTTGGATAAGCTCCTCCTACTTCCTGAGATATGTCCATCCCACACATTGTTACTTTCACAAAATACGTCAAAAAAGTCAAAATCTGGAAGCTCGTGGACTTTTTTGCTCAGTACAAATCCAAGAATCAGAAACGCGAAGCGCCCATTAAGATGTTCAAAGCGCCCCACCCTATTGGGCATGCTCGTACATGCAACTTTATACCGGCGATGCGCATTTTAAATACTTTTCATTAGATAACAATTTTATATATAGTTTTTTTTTTTTAATATGTACCTTAAGTAAACATCGCGGTTTACTTAATTTATGAAAAAATCGCGTACTTTCTATTTTAGTTTAAGAAAAAAATAGCTTAAAGTAAAAAAATATTTTACATTTTTATGTCGTAAAATATGGAGTCTGGGACAAATCCTAATAAAATTCACATAAAAAAAAAAATCAAGTATGTTAAACACATGTTTTTTAATCAATACCAATCAAGTTCTAGCTAATTAAAGTGCGCTTTCAAATTTACATACTTTTTATATTTTCTCCATATTAAATTCATACAAAATTAATTTTAATAAAAAAGTTATACTAATTTAATTTTAGATTAAATTTTCGTATAATATTGATAATTAAATTTTCGGATAATATGGATGATTAAATTTTCGGATAATATTAATAGGGATAAAGTGAAAGTCTCCACTTTAAAACCCTATTAAAAGTATTTCGAAGTATATTCAGGTATATGAATTAATAAGAAATTTTAAAGAAAAAATTTGATTTTTGATAAAAATTAAATTCCCGAATATTTCGAAAACCAGAGCTAATACTTAAATTTGGTGTTCACAGTCGTGATCTTGGTCCTAAAATCTATTAGAAGTGATAAGTACGACGACTTTTTAGTGTTTAACTGTGTTATTAATCAAAAGATTCAAACAGTCAATGAAGAAGTTTAATTAAAAAACGGGTTTCATAAAAATAATGAAGCTTTTCATTTATTTTAAGAAAATTTAATTATTTTTCGTCCAACAAAATTCTCTCTGTTTACTACAGAGAGCTGTATTTTCTATTGATGTTTATCGTAATATACTTCTTTGAGAATAGTTTTTGGTTATTCATACGTCTTGCTTCTACGCTATGGTCAATAAAGAGTCTCCCACTAATCCGCATTGCAACGAATGTTTATTTTTGCAGAGTGCTTGGCGATTTCTATTTGCAGACATTTTGGTCCCAGGGCAAAGAGATGATTGGAATTTTAAAATCTACCCAATTATTCGGATTTGAGTTGTGAAAGTTCAAGTTTTAACAACAATTGAGTCTAGCTGGTTTTGAGTAATCAAAATAAGACCATTGGACCCTGTGGGCTTAGGCGCAAACAAATATAAAGCGTCATTTAAAATCATTTAAATGTTTATCCCTGATAACACATACGGGCTCGAAGGTTTTGTGACTGGAACATTTTCTGAGTGTTGTAATGGTATTTGAGCACTTGGAGCACTTACATAAACTTAACTCTTAATTTTTCTTCTTAACAGTTACGGAATTCACTTCTGTACAAACTTTTTTTTATGAGTGTAGTATTAGTTCATAAAAATATAATTTACAATTTCAGATTGAAATTTCTACTAGTTCCAAAATTACAGCTTATAGAACTCGAGTTTTGCTCTACTTTTACATACATAAATGTTTTTTTTTTACAATTTAATTGGGTTGTTGTTCCAACTTGTTCACGATAGAGGCGCAATTTTAATCTGAATCGAAATATACGAATTGTATTGTGAAAATTGTACCAAAGTATGTGAAACGCACAGACAATGTATCAAAAAATGCGCTAAAAGTGAAATCAAAACTACAAAAAGTATAAAACTTAATACATTTTAATATTATAAGCCTAAACTATTTAATTCCATTTTTTTAATTTTTTAATTGATTTTTATATGCAATCAAAATAGCCCAAATTCGAAGGCTATAAATTAACTATACTATCTAACTTTTTAAAACGCTTTGGGGGTTTTGGTCTACTGATAGTCTATTTTCGTTTCCCGTTGTTCTTATTCGGGAAAGATTCGATGACCTTTAATTTTGTTGCACAGTAAATTTGGTCGTTTCTAATTAATTGTCATTTTTGATTTTTATGATTTTTATTTACCGGTCTTTTTCGTTTCCCGGGACAGCGGGATTTTTTTTTTCCAAATTTCCCTGAATGCCGGGATTTCCCGCTCATTAGAAAATATTTCAATTTGATATAATTTGTAACTGAAAAGTTCGACTATTAAGTATTACAAAAACAAATTATTTAACCCGAACACATAATTTTTACAAGAATTGTCAAAAGATTTACTTAAAAAGCTGAAATATAGCACCGTAGAACGATATCAACGATAACAATATCCAATAATCCATATTTTCTTGGGGATTTAAATGGCAGTTTTATCTGCAAGATTTCTTCTTTTAACCGTTAATTTTGAAAAATCCCTCCGTAGTGTTTAATCAAAATAAAAATAAAAAAAAAATATTGTAAAACTTGTATTTTTTGTTTTGATTTTCATACAAATTTAAAGTTTTAAGGCCATATGCATAATTCGAAACATTATATGAAATATTGCCGAGCAAAATTTTTTTGCGTAGCCGGCCTTCGGCCGGGCTTAGGGGGTTTCTCCTCCAATATGTCCCACTCTCGGCTTCGCTGAGGAAAGCTTTTCTGTGTAAAAGTAATCTATAAATAATAAGTGGCTTTGCCGTGGCCGGCTACGCAAAAAACTTTGCTCGGCAAAGCCACTTATTATTTATAGATTACTTTAACACAGAAAAACTTTCCTCAGCGAAGCCGAGAGTGGGATATACTGGAGGAGAAAACCCCTAAGCCCGGCCAAAGGCCGGCTACGCAGAAAGATTTTGCTCGGCATTATTTCCCATTTTTTTGAGAAATAAGACCATACGGCCTTACTGCCCATGGCTTTATCGCACTGCGCAGTGAAATACTACACAAAAAACTGTGGTAAACACGTGTGATAAATTAAGTAGCAAAAAAACAGCTGACTGTCAAAAAAAAGTATTTTGTGTTAACTATTGGAAAAATTTAATAAAAATATCAAAAATCCTAGTTTAAAACAAAAGTATTTTGCAGTTAAAAATTTGTGATTCTTTCTTTTTCAGTAATTTTGGCATTTTTCTTAAATTAAAATAGTTTTTGATACATATGGGCAATTCCTGGGCAAGCCAAAAACAATGAAGGAATATATAGATGCTGTATATATCCTCAGTGTATTGAAGCAAGAAAGATTACTAAATTTGAGGATAAACATTGGGCAGAATCAACAATGTAGTAAAAAGAAATAAGCAAATATCAGCGAGAAACGGACACGACAATGTTTATCCTCAAATTTAGTAAACTTCCTTGCTTCAATACACTGAGAATATATACAGCATCTTTATATTCCTTTATTGTTTTTGACTCAACTAAAAGTGAGCGCATGTCGCGTCCGTCGTCCAGGAATTGCCCATATGTGGCGAAGAACAAAAATCAGCTGATTTATAAATTTACCATAAATTAAAAAAAGACACTCACGCTTTGTTGTGAACAAATCGTAGTAAATATAACACCAAGAATGAAAACCGCTATTTTGTTGTTGGTTGTGGTAAATTCTGATAAATTTATCAAACGTACACCATGAACCAGATCTACAAGGGTTATTTACTACCAAAAAATGAATACCACTAATGTTTTGAAAAGAAAAAATAACGGTAAATTTGCCAATTCTTTAGCTGTGTTCGACGTACGTTACCTCGGGTGACCAATTTCACCATAAAGCGTTTTTATTGTCAAATTTGTGTGTGTGTTGTTGTTTCGGGTGAATTGGTAAATTGCTAATACTAAAACACTAATATAAAAAAATAACAGCTGTACACCTTGAGAAATAAAGTGTCAACCGAATTGAAAAGTGGATTTTAATGATAACAACTTATAAAATCAGTTAGTCCAACGATATTTGCATTCGATTTCTTAATAATTTGGGTGATGCAACTTAAATTCAGTTGAATTAACCAACTTTATTATGAAAACTAATGTTAAGTTGTGCCAACCAACTGAAATTCGTAATACCCGAATTTGAGTCTTTGTAACCGAATTTCGGTTTACAAATGTGTAGGTAACCACATATTTTTCTATTTTTTTGTAAAGTGTTTAATAAGGATATGTCATAATTTTGCGCGACTTCCCCATATGAAAGTAATGAAATTTGTAATGACAATTGTAAGCAGTGTTGCCAAGTGTAGGGATTTTTCCTTTTCGTAGGGATTTTTTCCAAAAAATTCATCTGTAGGGGAAAAAGGACAGATTTTGTTTTTCAGTCAAATTGTAGGGATTTTTTTTTACTAAAAATTTTATTCTATTTATAATTTATAATAAACAATGAAAAATATAACCATTTATTTTTTTTAGTGTAACAGAATGAAACCAACAAATCTGGTGGCACTGGAAAAATTAGAAATAAGTTTAACCCTCCGATGAGTGAGAAGGTCCCTAGGGACCTTTTTGCCTTTTCAAACTGAAATTACTACTACAACAATAAAAAAAAAAAAAAAAAAATCAAAAAAAAATTTTTTATATGAAAAAAACATGATTTACAAAAAAGGTCCGTAGGGACCTTTTCACACAGCCGTGAAGTTCAGAACTGTCACTCATCGGAGGGTTAAACATTTGGCACCATTGTTTGCATGTGCTCTTGGCTTTGCATAAATGAAAAGGGTTTTGACATTTACGTTCGCACTGTTGACAACTCGTTCGAAATAGAGAAACCAAATTTTGTATGAAAACTTTTACGTTTTCATTCGACTTGTACTTCAAGTCATCGTTCGCATAGAAATTTAGTAAGAGAAACCCAAATCAATTTTCTTTCGCTTAGAAGGCATTTTTTATTTGTATACCGTTTATTTTTAGTTTTTATGTTATTTTTTACTTTTGTTATTTTTGTTTAATGAAAATCTATTGTACCTAAATGAATTACTGTACAAATATATAATAAAAGTAAATATAATTTACTGCTAAAAAACAAAATTTTTGCATTTATTAAAAAAAATGTGTAGGGAAAAATGTAGGGAATATTTTTTCTGTCTGTAGGGAAAAAAGGGATTTTTTTTCATTAACGTAGGGATTTAAAAACAAATCTCCTGGCAACACTGATTGTAAGTGCTTCCCATTACCAAATATGTACTTATATAACCATTTAAATTGTGCTATAGTGCCTTTCTAATCTGGTAACACAAAAATATTTATTTATTTATTAACAATATATTTTACAAATTAATTTATAAAATATATACAACACACAAATATTTTTTTTTTTATTAATTAATAATTAATCATATAATTACAAATTATATACTATTACCCTAACCGAGCACTGGCCTTCGGCGCGTTGTAGCGAAAACAGATCAATGCCTCTCGTGGGAATCGAACCCACGACCCCGCACTGATAAGCCAGCTCGCTACCAACTAGCCTACCGGGGCGCACTACACAAAAATATATTTTCCTATTATATTCAATATATTTAATAAATAAATTTTTAAATTTCAGGTTTTAAAAAGCTAATTAAACTATACGTTTTATATATTTATGTTTAATTAAATAAATATTCTTTTTTTATTTTGAAATAAATGGCATTTTTATTTTTTTGAAATTATAGACAAATAATAACAATATAGATACATAAATCCCAATTCAATATTTAATTAATAATTTTCTATTACAGCTACCAAAGTGGAGTATATTTACAGTCAAAAAGGATATCCGCTGATCGTTTTAGATAATTATCTATTTCGGATAAATCGTGGAAAATATTGGCGTTGCCTTCGTAGTGCTAAATACAATTGTAAAGCTCGTCTGATTGTTAGAGAAAATGAAAATAATGTTGTAAAATCGATGGGGTTTCATACCCATGGCGAAGAATATGATAAAATTAAAATCGGTAAACAATTAAAAGAAAGTTTCCAAAACAAAAATGATGATGATGATACCGAAAAAGACACAGAATAAAATTATTAAATTAAAGCTTGTTATAAACTTTTTTTTAATAAATAAAATAAATCTATGATTAATTTTAATCTTGTTATAAACCTTAATCAATAAATAAAATAAAATAAAATATTTATTAATTTGTTTATAAAAAAAATTATTTTTGGTTACCCAAATTTATTTTTTTAATATTATTTAATATAAAGACCTGCCAAATTATCTCAAATTAACCAAAGTTTAGGGCCCAACCATAGTTATGAATGTAAAATTTATATGAAAATGTCTGCGGTTAAAGTTAAACTCTGGTTATTTAACCCTCCGATGAGTGAGAAGGTCCCTAGGGACCTTTTTGCCTTTTCAAACTGAAATTACTCCTACTTCGGAGTATTTTGTTGCGCATCTTTTGGAAAAAAAATCAAGCCGATCGGATCATTACTTTAGGAGTTATTGAGGTTTTAGTGAGAATAGTACGCGGACGTGTGAATAGGTCCGTATGGACCTTGTACTGAATTTCACTAATAAATGCATGTTTTTGGGCATCATTATAATTTTTTTATTGTTTAAACACATAATTTACTTGTTCTGAACACAAAGACCTAAACTCAAAGACATTAGGGATGATGATAAAAACAAAAAATTAAAAAAATTTGAAAAAATTATTTTTGTATGTAGAATTTAGTTATAAACAATAAAAACAAAAAAAAAAAATCAAAAAAAAATTTTTTATATGAAAAAAACATGATGAAATAATAAAAAAATCGCGATAAACCCCGAGCGAAATTCCCGGGATTACGGGGTTGAAAAAAGGCCGGGATTTAGGGAATCACGTCTCGAGAATTCCCAGGGACAAAAACCCTTCTTGTCACGCTTAATTGGAATTATACCAAGTTCCAATAATTCTAACGTCTTTTAAAATGTACAACAACAAAACTGAGCGCAGTTGATAATAAAAATAGTAAAAGTTAAAAAAAATAGTGGTTTTCATTCTTGGTGTTATATTTACTACGATTTTTTCACAACAAAGCATGAGTGTGTTTTTTTAATGTATGGTAAATTTATAAATCAGCTGATTTTTGTTGTTCGCCACAAAAATGCCAAAATTTATAGAAAAAGACAAAATTACAAATTTTTTTGTACAAAGTGCAAAATGCTATCGTTTTGAACTGGGTTTTTTGATATTTTTTTTTATTAATTTTTAAGTTTTTTCCATAGTTAACACAAAATAAATTTTTTGACTGCAGTCAGCTGTTTTTTTGCTGATAAATTTATAAAGCGTGTTTACTACAGTTTTTTGTGTGGTATTTCGCTACAGCGTGGTGGTAAATTTTAGTGCAATATATTAGCGGTATTCATTCTTGGTAGTAAATAACCCTTGTAGATCTGGTTAATGGTGTACGTTTGATAAATTTATCAGAATTTACCAGAACCAACAACAAAATGTATTGCACTAAAATTTACTACGCTGTGGCGAAATACTACACAAAAAACTGTGGTTAACACGTGCGATAAATTTAGCAGCAAAAAAAAAAACAGCTGACTGTTCTGCCGTCAAAAAAATGTATTTTGTGTTAACTATTGGAAAAACTTAAAAATTAATAAAAATATCAAAAAAAAGCAGCTTAAAACGAAAGCATTGCAGTGAAAAATTTATGATGTTTTCTTTTTCAGTAATTTTGGCATTTTTCTTAAATTAAAATAATTTTTGATACATATGGGCAATTCCTGGGCGAATATAAATATAAAGATGCTGTATAGATCCTCAGTGTATTGAAGCAAGGAAGAGTACCAAATTTGAGGATATCATTGAGCATATCTCGCTGATATTTGCTTATATCTATTTACTTCATTATTGATTCTGCCCAATGTTTATCCTCAAATTTAGTACTCTTCCTTGCTTCAATACACTGAGAATATATGTATACAGCATCTTTATATTCCTTTATTGTTTTTGACTTAACTAAAAGTGTGCGAATGTCGCGTCCGTCGCCCAGTAATTTCCCATATGTGGCGAACAACAAAAATCAGCTGATTTATAAATTTACCATAAATTAAAAAAAGACACTCACGCTTTGTTGTGAACAAATCGTAGTAAATATAACACCAAGAATGAAAACCGCTATTTTGTTGTTGATTCTGGTAAATTCTGATAAATTTATCAAACGTACACCATGAACCAGACCTACAAGGGTTATTTACTACCAAGAATGAATACCGGTAATGTTTTGAAAAGAAAAAATAACGGTAAATTTGCCAATTCTTTAGCTGTGTTCGACGTACGTTACTGCGGGTGTCCAATTTCACCATAAAGCGTTTATATTGTCAAATTTTTGTGTGTGTTGTTGTTTTGGGTAAATTGGTAAATTGCTAATACTAAAACACTAATATAAAAAAAAAAAAAAATAACAGCTGTACACCTAGAGAAATACAGTGTCAACCGAATTGAAAAGTGTATTTTAATGGTAACAACTTATAAAATCAGTTAGTCCAACGATATTTACATTCGATTTCTAAATAATTTGGGTGATGCAACTAAAACTCAGTTGAATTAACCGAACTTTATTGTGAAAACTAATGTTTAGTTGTGCCAACCAACTGAAATTTGTAATACCCGAATTTGAGTCTTTGTAACCGAATTTCGGTTGGCAAATGGCATTTTTTTCAATGTGTAGGTAACCACATATTTTTCTATTTTTTTGTAAGGTGTTTAATAATGATATGTCATAATTTTGCGCGACTTCGCCATATGAAAGTAATGAAATTTGTAATGACAATTGTAAGTGCTTGCCATTACCAAATATGTACTTATATAAACATTTTAAGGGTGCTATAGTGCATTTCTATACTGGCAACACAAAAATATTTATTTATTTATTAACAATATATTTTACAAATTAATTTATAATATACTAGCTGACCAGGCAAACTTTGTTTTGCCTTCAAATTTTAATTGTAATTAATTCTTTAAATCAAGAAATTTCTTCTACGCAAATAATAATATATTTTTTATGTTAAGTATACCTGTTAAACATTAATTGTTACTTAAAACCATATCATAAAATTTATTGTTTACTTCTTTACCTTTTTTATTTATTCTAGGACTATGAGGAACGCTAAAACAATTTTTGAACAACATTATTAAATAAGCTTGCAAAAAGTCTTGAATGTGATAATTTATTTTAATGCTTATTTGTTTTTTGCTTTTGGTACCACGCCCATTTATCCCATTCCGCCCATTTTCAGTACGACTACTAATATTTGTAATTGATGGACTCGTACAAAATTTGAAGGCTATATAGCTTATATAGAACCCTAGATATTTAATATTAATATTAATTTTGTATATGAGCTAAATAATCACTTTGTATGGGAGATGCCACGCCCACTGGTATGATCCCGCCCAATTTTATAGAACTGTAGATATATGATATTAAATATTTACTTTGTATGGGATCTGCCACTCCCACTGGTCCGATCCCGCCCATTTTTTTCCTGATTATTCAAATCAGTAACATATGGGATACTGCAATGTTTCAAAACTCTTGCTATCACAATCGTCAAAATATATGATGTTATTCAATTTATGTGGGAGGTGCCACGCCCACTTGAAATTTATATAGCCTATGTCCATCCTGGAGGACCAAATTAAATATTGGTAAAAAAAATTTAGAAATCGCATGATTAGTTACGGAGATTACTTTCTACAAACAAACAAACATACAAACATTACCTCTTTATAATATTATTAGTATAGATATACACCACAAAAATATATATTTTTTTTTTTATTAATTAATAATCATTATAATTACAAATTACAAATTAAAGGGTCCGCCATCTAACGTTTTTTTTTTCAACTAGTGCTTATTTCGTGAATGGTAACACTTAGCTCATGTCTGATTTGACAGATAATTAGTTTTATCCTTCCGCTGAACGAATATGGTCCGTATGTTCGTTATCTTGTGAAAAAAGTGAAAGAAACTGGCATCCTCATCGATAAACCAAAGCGTGAAAAGCCAAAAACAGTGCGTACACCCGAGAATATTGCTGCTGTGGCAGAAAGTGTGCGTGAAGCGCCATCAACATCAATTCACCGTCGTTCTCAACAATTGAACATTTCGGAGACATCATTGAGACGAATTTTGCATAAAGACCTTGCTATGACGCCATACAAAGTCCAATTGGTTGAGGAGTTCAAAAAAAAAAAGTTATTTTGCGGACCCTTTATATACTATTACCCTAACAGAGCACTATCTTCTATGGCCTTCGGCGCGTTGTAGCGAAAACAGATCAATGCCTCTGGTGGGAATCGAACCCACGACCCCGCCCTGATAAGCCAGCTCGCTACCAACTAGCCTACCGGGGCGCACTACACAAAAATATATTTTCCTATTATATTCAATATATTTAATAAATAAATTTTTAAATTCCAGGTTTTAAGAAGCTAATTAAACTATACATTTTATGTATATAAATTTAATTAAATAAATATTCCTTTTTTATTTTGAAATAAATGGCATTTTTTTTTTCTGAAATTATAGACAAATAATAACAATATACATACATAAATCCCAATTCAATATTTAATTAATAATTTTCTATTACAGCTACCAAAGTGGAGTATATTTACAGTCAAAAAGGATATCCGCTGATCGTTTTAGATAATTATCTATTTCGTATAAATCATGGAAAATATTGGCGTTGCCTTCGTAGTGCTAAATACAATTGTAAAGCTCGTCTGATTGTTAGAGAAAATGAAAATAATGTTGTAAAATCGATGGGGTTCCATACCCATGGCGAAGAATATGATACAATTAAAATCGGTAAACAATTAAAAAGACACTTTCCAAAACAAAAATGATGATGATACCGAAAAAGTCACAGAATTAAATGATTAAATTAAAGCTTGTCATAAACTTTTTTATTAATAAATAAATAAAATCTATGATTAAGATTAATCTTGTTATAAACTTTTATTAATAATTAAAATAAAATACCATATTTATTAATTTTTTTATATAAAAAAAAAATAATTTTGGGTTACACAAATTTTTTTTTTCAAATACTATTTAATATTAAGACCTGCCAACTTATCTCAAATTAACCAAAGTTTAGGGCCCAACCATAGTTATGAATGTAAAATTTATATGAAAATGTCTGAGGTTAAAGTTAAACTCTGGTTATTTAAAGAAAAGTTAACCGAACAGTTTTATTAAAATATTCTCTATTTAGTGTCTACTACAATATTTTCTTAAATTGTTCTTAATTTCAGACTGTATGTTGGAATATATTTACAGTCAACGTGGCATACCATTAGTCATATTAGATAATTTTTTATATCGTAAAAATCGTGAAAAATATTGGCGTTGCTCACGTTATGCCAAATATCGCTGCAGAGCCCGTCTTATTATTGATAATTTTGGAATAGTTAAAACTGCTGGCAATCATACGCATGGCAAAGAATATGAACAAATAAGTCATGGCAGAAAATTACGCAAAGCCTTAACTGCAAATAACGGTGCCGTTTTAACATATAGACTTCCAAATATACCACAAATAATAGTCAATGAACCCGAAAATAGTAAAGTTGTTCAACAACAACAACATCAACAACAACCAGAGCAAGAATATTCTCAAAATGAGGATTTAGAAATTAAAAAAGAAGAAACTGATGCCGATGATGATAACGATAATGGTGGCAGTGGAGTTTATTAAAAATATTAAAGAAAATATTTCGGAATTGTGTATTTATGATAATGAAGTGATAAGATTGAAATAAAATTAAATTTTTAATAAATAATTTTATAATTTATTTAAAATAAGTTTCGTTTATATAAGAAAATAGCAAGAGAATTCGACGAATTCGAATGTCTCGAAACTTCCCAGCAAAACTTTGGTAATGGGTGCGATAAAGTAATGCATTACCTTGTAATGTGTACTCCTTACGTGTATCATTATTTTCCAACAAGAAGTAATGAGTTACCGATAATTGAACACTCATGGATTACCTTGTAATGAGACCTCATTACATTTTACATTACTTCAAAACATAAAATAATGACTTACCGATCATCAATTACATAATGCATGAATTATAAACGTAAAGTAATTATTAATATATATTTTTGAAAACCTATTTATAGACACATTACTTTGTGATTTTTTGTAAGCATAATGGTAAGGTGTATATTTTTGATATCACGAACGAAAACACGAAGCACAACCACTCATCTACATGTTAAGCAATAAAATATTGCATGTATCGATAGCTCAGTTGGTAGAGTTCTCGCCTAACTAATTGTAAAATACCAGAGACCCCAGGTTCGAATCCCAGCATGACCAAGTTATTTATTTAATAAAAAAAAAAAAAGTTATTTATTTAATTAAAAAAAAATATCTGTAAAAAAAATTTGTATGCATTTTTTTTTATAAAAATCTATTTATAGACACATTACTTTTTCCCACCATGTAACCATATAAGTAACCAGTTACTTTACCCACTACAAGGTAATGAGTTACTTTGAGGCTCATCGCCTGTAAAATTCATCAGTGAAGTAACGTGTAAAGTAATGCATGAAGCCCTATGGCGATACATTACTTTATCCATGATTTGGTAATGTGTGGTTTTGCTGGGTTGTATAAAAAAATAGTTACTTTAATTTATTTTTAAAATAAATATCAAATGAATTTGTCTGCATATCTGAATACAAAAAATGTGGTTCTAAATTTTTGTAAATAAAATGTTTTAAAACTTTTTCTTTAATCAAACTTTACTTAATCATATCTTCAGCCATATAACGGAATGATTATATGTATGTATGTATAGCCCTCGGGGCTATAAATAAAATAAAACATCTGAGCATTCAGATGGACTACAACTCGCATATATGGGCAGGGGATCCACTGTCTATTCTAAAGCTTCTGGACCGTGTTCAGGGAAGGGCGGTGAAAATTATCAATGACAGTAGAGTATCCAACTCTATTGATTCATTGGAGTATCGTCGGAATGTGGGTTGTGTGACACTTTTCTATCGATATTACCATGGAAGATGCTCATCTGAGATAAGTAAACTTATTTCACGAGCCCGAGTTTTTATTCGTAATACTCGCTTATCTAGTAGAAGAAAAAAAACATTTCCAAGCATATGCACAAGTTATTAATTATAAAGATTTAATTAAGTTGGGTTGGCTAATTGGTAATAATAATGGCTAATTGTTAAAAATCAAAGATTTTTAGAAAAATCTGCGAATTTTCCCTTACATTATGCATGCATCTGTAGAAGTATTTGAGGTATATGCATAACTTGTTTTGGTGTCAAAGCCAATTTTGCAAAATTTTTTGCTTTTCTAATACTTTTTTATTTGATATTTTAAAATGCCCAAAATGGTTCCAGCATTCTGAGCCACTGCTATAACTAACACTAATTTTTGCGTAATCTTTTACATTTTTTTTGTTTTAATATTATCTTCGATAATAATTTTGGTCCTCTGAAACACCGAAAACTTCTTCAGAATCCGATTCTGAAGATCTAAGATTTTCCATACTTTTATTAAAGTAAAAATTAATTTTTTTTTTCAGTTTTCCTTTATTTTTATTTTTTTTCTTTTTTCTGTGAATTTTTGTTATTTTTTAAACGTTTTACAACCAAACGCGACTGATTAAAATGGTAACAAAATTGGCGGCGCAAGTAAAAATTTGGCGGCTGTCGCTTTAGCCGGCTCATATTTTCAGCCGATGCGAGACGATTAAAACGGCTCAGCCGATTTTGCGCCGATCGGCTTCTTTCTCTGCTGAACATTTCCGTTATGTTTCAACGACTAATTTTACAATAGCCTCCCATTTTGTTAAAATTGTAAGAATATTAAGCATTGTTTATAAAATGATTTTTTAACTTTTTTATTTTGAAAACTGTGGCAACCCTAAAAATATCGTAAAATTGGGGGTTGGGACATTATTCAAAAGGCCATCCATACCTTTTGTTGTGTGATAGCCAGAGTAAAAAATATATATGGTCTTCTGTTTTATCATCTTAGGCCCGATAACTGAATGTCCGGTTAGCTACAAACTACGACTTTTAACTAATACATTTGTTGTTGTTTTCTATATAAATTTATAATTTAAATTATAATTTTTTATATATTGACCATTACACAATTTTATATTGGGAATATATGCTATACATAATAAGATATGGCTATTGTCATATATAATAATACATTATCATATATAACATAATATGTAATCATATAATGTAATATATAATAATTTTAGATATAATAATATATACTCTCCCAACAAACAATATGTACCCTTTACGTACCGTTTACGGAACAGCACAAATGGAAGCCGACTCTGTATACGTACCATTTTCTGGATCCGTATACGGCAGTGAAGGTCTTCCTCTTAATTTTCAACTCCCGTGGGGTTAGACTAGAAACTGATGCTTGCGTGATGTCGGTACACTTGCACTATAATCGTCTTCGTGTGGCTAGCGATTATGAACGTTCGGCTGTTAAGTCAATAGTTGTTAAACGCTTTTTGAAGCAATATCACGCTACGCAACATAAAAAAGTACACGTATTAAACTATATTTTTTTTTGCTGCTACACACACAAGCGTAAATGTAATAGTAAATGTTATGCTCTTCACAGGTATACGGATCAGAAAAGGGATTCTAAGAAACATCGGGTTCGAAGTCGTTGAAAGTCCGTCATGACGCCGTCATTAATCAAAAATAATTCTATCACTTTTATAAAGGGTGATTTTAAAGAGCTTTCGGATTGACTTAAAAAAGAAATATAAAATTTAGAGAAATGTATGAAATCTTTATTTGAGTCGATAGAACGATCTATATAATTCAATGTTTAAAGATGATTCATGTAAATATTGACCGCGGCTTCGCCTCAAATGGTTCATACGCTGGGTCCAATTTTGGCATACTCTCTCCAACATATCGGCCGGTATCTCACGAATAAATACTGCAACATCGTCTTCCATTGCGTCAACCGCTGCGGGCTTGTCCCTGTAGACATGAGCCTTAACATATCCCCACAAAAAAAATAGTCTAAAGGCGTTAAATCGCACGATCAGGCGGCCAATAGACCGGCCCAAAACGTGAAATAAACTGTTCACCGAACTCGTCTCTCAATTGGGCCAATGTTTCACGGGCTGTGTGGCACCATCTTGTTGAAACCACATACCACCCAAGTCCAGCATTTCACTTTTTTTGCATTTCACTTTAAATTGAATTAAATTTACTATTACAAATAGAAAAAACAAATTTTTAATATTCGCTTAGATCGAAAGTGCGGCACTCCCTCTAGCGCAGATCCCCACAAGATTTTTTACATATTCTCTTACATTTTTTACCAATTAGTGTTTTCGGTTGTTGTTACTCGACTTTTTTCTGTTCAAGACTTTTCTTTAAATATTTGTTATTAATTTTGACTTATTCTTTTTAAATAATAATAATATTAGCAATAAGAGGTCATATCGTATCTCAAAATAACATATAAAGTTAGTACTTATACTAATTTTTTTAGCTAAAATTTATATTAAAAAAACGTTAGGATAAACTTAAATAATTTGCTGATTTCAAACTCATTAATTTGCAGACAAATTTCTATGTATTACTATTTTGTGGCTTGTAACTTTTACCCCCTGATTCAGATAGACGGCACAAAGTAGAACTTTCGTCCATCACATGTATTTTGTTTTTGTACGCGACAACAAAATACAAGTACAAAATGGAAATTCAACATTAAAATTTGTACTTAAATTTTCTATTTAACAAAACGCGGCAGTTCTTTACTAATTTATCAAAAACTATTGTAACCAAAACTAAAGACGAGAAAATAAACCAAATTAAAGTAGAATTTATAGATTAAAATGAATCATAAAAAGATCCATTAATAATAATAATATAAAATAAATTAAAAATATGTTTAAAACTCGTTTAAAAAAAGTGTTTTCTTTAACAACAATCTTCTTAAAATTGTATTCGAAATTAAACTAATCATTAATATGCAATTTTTACAGCTTCATCGCCTCAAAATTTACTTTCGCCTACATCCAACTATTCCATGCTACCCTTGCCCACTGGAGTTTGGTTGGATAATGAAGTATATTATTATATGCGTAATCAAAAGCAAGGCTTAAATCTTATAGTCCGGGGTTATATGTATAAAAAAGAGGCTAGTTTTAGAGCCACCATCAATTGGATATGTTCCAGTGGCAATGGTAAGCGTGTATCGGAAAATAAATGTAGCGCACGGTGTATAACTAAAGATGAAGGTGGTTTAAAATTAGGTAAAAATCCACATAATCATCCACCAAAATTTACTGAAAACGCTCTACCCGCTAATCTTATTAAAGGAGAAGGTGTTATACCGCAACGTTTGAAATTATTTTAAATATCTAATGCAATACAACTAGCTGTAATTTTATATTTTTAAATTAAATTATTTAAACGTTTAATATTATTTATTTTTATATACTTTATATTGTATGTTTATTAAAATCTACTTAAAGTTAATATAAATTAATGTAAATATAAAAAATAGTTATACAAATAGGTACACATTGATCGTATAACAGCGGAAATAACAGATTTTTAACGGGAAAGTCAGTTAAATTGACAATATTGAATTTGTACAAAAATCTGTGTTCTGTATTTAAAACTACATTTTTTACACAAAACTACGATATGCTTAAAAAACTATGTTTTGTACTAAAAACTACGTTTTGTACTAAAAACAACGTTTTGTACTAAAACTACATTTTGTAGTAAAAACTTCGTTTTGTAGTAAAATAAAAACTACGTTTTTTACTAATTGTGTTTATAACTAGGCTTTATACTAAAAACTACGAATCGTGTTTATAACTACGCTTTGTAATAAAAACTATATTTTGTACTAAAAACTACGTTTTGAACTAAATCCTACGTTTTGTACTGAAAACTACGTTATGTACTAAAAACTATGTTTCTTACTAAAAACTACGTTTTGTACTTAAAACTGCGTTTTGTACTAAAAACTACCCAGTTAGAATAAGAAAAACGTACCACCGCTGACAAGGTACTTTAAAAGCTGATACAAGTGCTGCTAACAATTACTTTCCCAATCACAAAATGATAACATCATTAGACGAATGGTGTGGCTGTTCAAAAAATCTCGTAAAAGCACTAGAGAAACAATACTTCCAATGTTGGAAAAACCATGAAATAGGTTGTCTTAAAATAAAATTTTCAAAATAAAGTTAAAAAAAATTTAATTATAATTTTTTTGGGTCCTGCAAGAATTTGAACAGTGGCCGCCAGATTTACAGCCAATAGCTCTGCCCACTGAGATAACGAGACATATAATAATTGATAGCTTAAAACTTAAGTGAGTCAAAACTGGTGGGGTAACCGTTGGTTGCTCAAACATGTGTTCTGCCGGTATTTTTTTTACAATTAGCGGTATGCAAGTGTTTAATTTTTTGTACCACTGGCAGTTTCTGACTTTGTACGTTTAGTACTAAAAACTTTGTTTTGTACTAAAAACTACGTTTAGTACTAAAAACTTTGTTTTGTACTAAAAACTACGTTTTGTACTTAAAACTACGTTTTGCACTAAAAATAACTTTTTGTACTAAAAACTCCGTTTTGTACTAAAAACTACGTTTTTTTTTGTTGTGCAATTTTGTTTTAAGTGTGGAATTTAAGAAAAAGTTCAATGTTAAGTATCCTATACTAGTTGTATTGTATGTATTACTATTTTGTGATTTGTAACTTTTACCCCCTGATTCAGATAGACGGAACAAAGTAGAATTTCCGTCAATTACATGTATTTTGTTTTTGTACGCGACAACAAAATACAAGTACAAGATGGAAATTCTACTTTGTGACGTCTTTCTGAATCAGGGCATTAATATTAATTTTAATAAAGTGTTTTTTTAAATCTTAATTTGTATAAAACAAAAATTATTTTCCAAGATTTTATTACCTTTACTCGTAGATATTGTAATATTTTAAAGACAACAATAAAATTTGTACTTAAATTTTCTATTTTAGGTAACAAACGCGGAAGTCCTTTACTAATTTATCAAAATTTTGTCTATTATAAAAATGCAAATCGAACCTGGCGTTGTATACGTCTGGCTAAGGAATACTGTAAGGCCTATTTATTATATCACAGTCACACTTGTATACAAGTGATGGGTAATCATAATCATGATGAAGAAATCGAAAAAATAACACAGGGTCAGAAAGCCATTGAAGCTCAAGAAAAACAAAGAAAAGCTTTACGAGCTCAACAAAAACAAAGTTCGATGCAGTATAGACTGACACCAAATCAAATAGTTAGGTTAAATACTCCAAAAACTATTGCAACCAAAACTAAAGACGAGAAAATAAACCAAATTAAAGTAGAATTTATAGATTAAAATGAATCAAAAGCATCCATTAATAATAATATAAAATAAATTAAAAATATATTTAAAACTCGTTTAAAAAAAGTGTTTTCTTTAACAACAATCTCCTTAAAATTGTATTCGAAATTAAACTAATAATTAATATGCAATTTTTACAGCTTCATCGCCTCAAAATTTACTTTCGCCTACATCCAACTATTTCATGCTACCCTTGCCCACTGGCGTGTGGTTGGATAATGAAGTCTATTATTATATGCGTAATCAAAAGCAAGGCTTAAATCTTATAGTCCGGGGTTATATGTATAAAAAAGAGGCTAGTTTTAGATCCACCATCAATTGGATATGTTCCAGTGGCAATGGCAAGCGTGTATCGGAAAATAAATGTACCGCACGGTGTATAACTAAAGATGAAGGTGGTTTAAAATTAGGTAAAAATCCACATAATCATCCACCAAAATTTACTGAAAACGCTCTACCCGCTAATCTTATTAAAGGAGAAGGTGTTATACCACAACGTTTGAAATTATTTTAAATATCTAATGCAATACAACTAGCTGTAATTTTATATTTTTAAATTAAATTATTTAAACGCTTAATATTATTTATGTAAATTTTTATTTATTTTTATATATTTTTATTTATTTTTTTTTTTTTATTAATTAATAATCATATAATTACAAATTATATACTATTACTCTAACCGAGCACTAGCTACTATGGCCTTCGGCGCGTTGTAGCGAAAACAGACCAGTGCCTCCGGTGGGAATCGAACCCACGACCCCCGAACTGATAAGCCTGCACGCTACCAACTAGCCTACCGGGGCGCACAAGGTTATTTATTTTATATTGTATGTTTATTTAAATCTACTTAAAGTTAATATAAATTAATGTAAATATAAAAATTAGTTATACAAATAGGAGTGTACAAATTGATCGTATAACAGCGGAAAATACAGATTTTTAACGGGCAAGTCAGTTAAATTGACAATATCGAATTTGTACAAAATCTGTATTTTGTATTTAAAACTACATTTTTTACACAAAACTACGGTATGCTTAAAAAACTATGTTTTGTTCTAAAAACTACTTTTTGTACTAAAACTACTTTTTGTACTAAAACCTACGTTTTGTACTAAAAACTGTACTAAAAACTTTACAGAGAAAATTCGTTTTTTAGTCGAACGATTCGTATGTGGAACATACTTCCCGCAGAAGTCTTCCCTGTTACTTACAATTTAGAAAAATTTAAATCAAATATCCACAAACACTACTCCCTCTTTCCTCCCTCCCATACCCTATACAATGCACTGCATGAGTAGGGGGCATCCCCTGAGTATTGGTTAAAATTAAAAAAAAAAAAAAAGAAACAACTACGCTTTGTACTAAAAACTATCTTTTGTACTGAAAACTACGCTTTGAACTAAAACCTAGGTTTTGTACTGAAAACTACGTTATGTACTAAAAACTATGTTTCTTACTAAAAACTACTTTTTGTACTAAAAATGCGTTTTGTTCTAAAAACTACCCTGTCAGAATAAGAAAAACGGACCACCGTGGGCAAGGTACTTTAAAAGGTGATACAAATGCTGCCAACAATAACTTTCCCAATCACAAAATGTTAACATCATTAGACAAATCTTTCTGTTCAAAAAATTTCGCAAAAGCACTAGGGGGACAAAATTTCCAGAGTTGGAAAACTCATGCAGTAGGTGGTCTTAAAATAAAATTTCCAAAAATAAAGTATAAAAAGTTAATTATAATTTTTTTTTTGCGTCCTTCAGGAATTTGAACCCTGACCGCCGTATTTGCAGCCAACAGCTGAGCTAACGAGACATACATATAATAATTGATAGCTTAAAACGTAAGTGAAGTATAGGGTAACCGTTGGGTGCTCAAATATGCTAGCATTGGCATAAAGTTTGTTTGAAACAACTTATCACCGATGAGAAAACAATAAATGTTCTTTAAAGAGCTTTTTCATAAACAAAAAAATTACGCCTTAAACCATTATCGAACTAGAAACCTTCTCACTACAAACTTTTTTAAGCAAAGCATAATCATTTTTATAAATAATTTGGACTAAGATCAATCTTTGCCAGTATTTATTTTTATATTTTTTGTAGACCACTTATTGTGTTGTAAAACAGATACTGGCAAACGCTTTTTTAAACGCTGGTAGAAAGTCTCAAAAACTTCGTTGTGTACTAAAAACTACGTTTTGTACTAAAAACTACGTTTTGTACAAAAAACTATGTTTTGTACTAAAAACTACGATTTGTACTAAAAACTCCGTTTTTGGTTTTGGTTTTAAGAGTGGAATTTAAGAAAAAGTTCAAAGTTAAGTATCCTATGCTAGTTGAAAACCCAAACAAGCGGCAACGCTCTATTCTGTGGTGCTAGACGTTTTACTGGGCTATCGCTTAAAAAATAAGATATGTGAATTTTAAATTGTGATTCTCATTGCCCCAAAAACTCGATTTTTCAGATTTTCTACTTTCTCAAGCACCTTAGTATTATCAAAATAATCAAAATTGGTTAAGCGTTTCAAAAGTTGTGATTGAAAAAGTGGGAATACCTCAAAAATCTCCATAAAAAATTTTTACATTTCAGCATAGCAGTAAACTGTACTATTTTGAAAGGAAAATTGTTCAGAGGTTTTGACATTTTCATTCACAACTTTTTAATCGCTAAGCCGATTTAGACCATTTTTAACACAAAGCTGCCTAGGATAATAATAACTAATTTGGATAAAAATTATTAGGCGAAAAATCTGAAAAATCGGGAGTTTTTGAAGTTTTGATTACCGCAATTTAAAAATTCAAATATCTTCTTTTAAACCCGCTAACCCAGAAAACGTCAAACAACACTGAATTCAGCGTTCTCGAATTAGATTTACATGTTGGGTGATCCGCTTATTGGGGGTTTTAACTAGCACAGTATATTTAGTTGTTGTATGGAGGTATTATAGACCAATTTTGTTATGGAAATGTGACAAATTTTGTTAAGGCTTTGTCTTTTAATGTTCAGTGGGCGATTCACTAACTTTCTTAACGATTTTTATCGATTTCGTTAAATAACGACAATTATAGGTTGAATTACCGAAAATATTATTTAGAACTTTTTTAATATATGACAAGAGATACCGACATAAGTTGTCAACTTAAAATTTTATTTGCTTTGAATTTTTTTCAAGTATCGACAAACATCGTTAACTTGAAGTTTAAAAAAATTTTTGTTAATCATAACGATTTTTTTTAACAACATATATCGTTAAAAAAATTTAAAGAATTACTCTAAACAAATTGTGTTGTTAATTATCGAATTTTGACAATGTAACGACCGAATTTTGTCGTTAATAAGTTACGGAATCGTACTAGAGACTTGCCTATTTAAAAATCTGTTATTATTTAAATTTTTTTTTTTATATCATGTTAGAATTAATATTAGTTACTTTTTAAAAATTTAATTTATTTAAAAAAAAATTTTTTTTTTATACAACTTTTTAGAAATTCATATTATAAAACGTGGTAGTGTGGAATATATTGTACATAATGGAACGAGATATAAAAAGACGCGCTCAACAGCATACCGTAGTTATTGGCATTGTTTAACCCTTCGTTGCCAGGCCTATGTAGTGTTGAGCGACTTAAAGGGTGGCCAGCTAATCAAATTTAAAACACATAAAAAGAATGTTTAAAAAAAAAAATAATATTTAATAAACAAATAAAATAAACAAGATTTTAATCAAAATTATATGCGTTTTATTTAAAATTTTTAATAACTTTTAAAATTAAATTTTTTTATTAACAGTTTCTCTTTCCTTTCTTTTTCATTTTTTCAATAAACAATTGATATTTATTCTTTTAGAAGAAAAGTACTTCGATCAGGTGGTTTTGCAGGCTCAAGCCCAGGCTAAGGCTGAATTCGAAGCCGAACAAGCTAAATGTTCTACGTCTGGAGTACAACGTCTCTCTACGTCTTCATTGCGCAACAGTAATAATGGTCCAGTGTTTGTGGTCAGTAAATATGGCACAAAACAATTGTTGCTGAAACAACACACCTTTAATCGTCATGTTAGCCGGGAAGATGTTACCTATTGGCGTTGTAGTCAATTTGCCGTACTACGTTGTCGGGCACGAATCAAAACTAAGGGCAATACTTTGACAGTATTGAATAGTGAACATAATCATGAAGTTATAACACAAGCCCGTAAATACGGTTCATTAAAGACTCTTAAGGCCGAACAAAATGCTAATGCTACAGTAGCCATCAAAAAGACGGAACAGATATTCGACAACAGCAGAGACTTACAGGTTTAATTTAAACAAAACAAAATATGTAATTTAAATTCTAATTTTATAAAAATAATTTAATTTTACGTTGAAAACTTAAAGATAATTTCGAATAAAGAAAAATTTCGAAAGTTTTAATTATATAATATTGAGTTATAAAATTTATGTAATTCTTCTTAATATAATTTTAAGTCTCTGTTTAAAAATAGTATTTTTTCACATAAAAAAGAATATAACTAACCAAAATTGATACATAAATCCAAGAAAACTTAATTAAACTGTTTAATTTTCATTTAAGAAAGAACGCCTACAATCAAATAAAAGATATGAAGAGAGAGAGAGAGAGAGAAAGAAAGAGAAAGAGAGAGCTAAAAATTATTTCTTTATGTGGTTCTGTTCGCGTCAGCGAACCTTCTTAGAAAATATTGTCGAAGGGCTAGAAGAGCCTAATATCTGCAATTATGTTTTAGGTTCGGGTCACCTAACAGATCAGAAACATATAAAGACCTGCCAATAGATAAATCAACATTGTACGTTCGGCTTAGGCCCGAAAAAATGCATTCGGTCTAACACTAATTAAAAATATCTAAAAATAAAAATAACTAAATAAAAATAATATGTAACACTAATCTAAAAATAGATTTTCCAAAATAAAATTACAAAAAAGTTAATTTATAATTTGTTTGGTCCTGCTTTGACTCGAACCCTGATCGCCAGATTGGCAGTTGACAGCTCTGCCCACTGAGCTATCAAAGCATATACTAATTGATAGCTTCAAACTTAAGTAAATGATAACTGCTGGGTAACTGTTGGCTGCTCAAATATGCTAGCCCGGTCAAGGGTGAATGATAACTGCTGGGTAACGGTTGGATGCTCAATTATGCTA
Source organism: Delia radicum (assembly GCA_021234595.1). Lineage (NCBI taxonomy): Eukaryota > Metazoa > Arthropoda > Insecta > Diptera > Anthomyiidae > Delia > Delia radicum. The sequence continues at coordinate 310,042,154 of CM037851.1, read as the reverse complement.
GCACGGGCAAGGTTTGCTGGAAACAATTTGCCAACTTTAGGAAAACTAAAAAAGTTGGTCTTAAAATAGTTTTCCAGAAACAAAAAATCAATTTTATATACAAAATTTTAAAAGGTATAAAAAAATAAAAAAAAAAAAAATTATCCCTGATTACCGGGATCGGGATCGGATTCGGGACCGGGAACCTTCTAACATTTTTTTTAAATAAATGCTCTACCAGTGGTTAGAGTTTTAAGTCGTTGGTAATTTCACTGGGAAAACACTTTTTGCCAACGTTGGCTTAGTGGTCTCAGGAAATTCTTTGCCAATACTTTTTGGAAACCATGGCGAAGCGTTTCAAATAAGTGTTCTGCCAGTAATTTATTTACAACTCCTCGTTTAGCCAGTGCTATGCCAGTGCTGAATTTTTTGTACCACCGGCAGTTTCTGACTGGGCAGATTTTGAGAAATGTTAATAAGTGCAGTCGATTTAGTACAAAAAGTCGTTGCAATATAACGAATATTTCGATATAACGAATGTGCCTGGCAATATATCATTCGTTATACCGGGCTTTGACTGTTATTAAAAAGTTTATGTTAAAATTTTAAACTAAAAATATTAAACATCAGTATAATTTTTAAAAAATCTGTAGAAATATGTGGGGTTACCGCACCGCGTTAGTCGATTTGAAAATAAATTTTCATATGAAATTTTCATAAGGAAAAAAAGTAGAATTTTAATTCAGAACTTATTTTTTACAATATCTGAATGATTTCCGAATTCGAAAGTAACATCCCAGTACCCAGTAGAAAATATAAATTATTTTATATCTCTCATTTTTGAAAAAAAACTAAATCGAGCATAAGATCGTGGATTTTTCGAAATTAGAAAAACTAAAAACGCTAAACTTTAAGTGGGTCCATAAAGTTTCTAAATGCAAAATTTAATTGCAATCGTAAAACGCAAGGTCAGATTTTGGCATATTTTACGTGGAATGGCCGATATATATTGTTTTTAATACTGAAAAAATAACTGTTAAAAACAGTAGTTATTACTACTTATGTAGTCGTTTTATGCTCATTGTTTTTTTTTGTTTTGTTTCTCGTTTCTATGGTTTATGCAGTCATTTAAGGTTCTTTAGTCGTTTTTACTACTATTGTAGTTGTTTTATCAATAGTTTAAAATGACTACATGGTTAGTAATTTTTATGACAAAAACAGTCATCGTCTTTTTGACTACATTTGTAGTCATTTCAACTGTCATTTTTTTAGTCATTTCTACCTTCTTAATTTCCTGAGTGTAAAAACAGTTTGTATCAACTTTTATCTAATAATATCGAATTACAGTAGAAACTAGATTCTTGCACGTAATGAAAACCGGGCTCGGTGCAAGTTTCGAGGTTGTCGCAAGTACCGAGTATTAATTTCCCATACAAAATAAAAGGCACATACATCTGTTTAGAATCTAAGTTTAATATTTCAATTCAAAACACTTAAGTTCAACGCATTCGTATAACAGTAGATACATATTTTATGTGGAATTAAAGAAATTTAAAATTTTTGTTTGTTTTGTACAAAGTCGCTTGTTCAGTACTACACTGCTTCTTAGTCTCTGGAGCATCATAATATCGTCTAATGAAGCATTGTTTTTCTCCGCCCATTCTAAGCTAATATTGAACGCTGATATATATACATAATACAAAAATGTTGCAAGTATCGAGTTCAAAATTTTCGGATGTCGCAAGTACTGAGTGCGTAATGAAAAATATTCCTATGTTGCAAGAATCGAGGTGTGCAAGTATCAAGTATGTGCAAGAATCGAGTTACTACTGTATATCTAATTCGATGCAATTATATATAATACATAAACATTTTTACGGGGACTAAATTCGGATTGTATTAAATTGCATAGAATTAGATCTAATTCGATACAATTGTATTTAATTCGATACACTTGTATTTAATTCGATACACTTGTATTTAATTCGATAGATTTTGATGCTTTTTATATACAATTATATGTTCTCATTTTTCGGATCAAATTTCATTTCATCTCATATCTAATTTAATATAATTTGATGATGCTCCATATCAATTTTTTTTACTTGGGGAGTAAAATATTTTGTTATGTAATCTATATAGAGCGTTCTTTGACTGTTTTGAAGGAAAAATAAATTAAAATCTGGCGCTATTTTTCATATGAATATTTTCAGTTTTTTTTTTTTGTTCTTTATGCGCAAATTAGTAGAATAACTTCGACTTTAAATCTTTCTTAGACGAACATACTACATTACATAGATATCAAACCCGTCTTGTTTCCACACAACCACATTTTTCACACACATTAAAATCTCCTTCCCTATTTCTCATTTTTCTAAATGACCTTCTTGTTCAAACTTTCAACCCTATTTACTCTTTTGCAGATGACAGCAACATTTGTCATTCATTTTCCTTCGATCGTAGGCCAAGCCTTGAGGAGATTGGGGGCAAAAGGCAGAATATGAATGATACACTCAATTATGATCTTTCTACAATCTCTGAGTGGGGTCGTGCGAATTTGGTAGAATTTAATGCGCACAAGACCCAATGTTGTATGTTAACCCATAGGTCCGTGGATTTAACGCTGTCACCTGTTCAATTGGGTGGTATTAATATTGAAGAATCGGATACTCTTGATGTTCTGGGCATGATGATTCAGTCTGATGTCCGTTGGAATAAGCACGTCTTCCAGGTGTCGAAAGAAGCATTCAAGTGTCTCGGTTTCCTGAGACGGTGTAAGAAGTACTTCACTCCTTCCGATTTACTTAATATTTATACCACCTATATCCGACCGAAAATGGAATACAACTCCCATATATGGGCAGGGGCTTCAAAGTCTATTTTGGAGCTTCTGGACCGTGTGCAAAGGAGGGCGTCGGCGCTCATCAATGACGAGAGGGTATCAAGCTCTATTGACTCATTGGAGCATCGTCGGAATGTGGGTTGTGTAACATTGTTCTATCGATATTACCATGGAAATTGTTCTGCTGAGATAAGTGAACTTATCCCCAGGGCCCGTATTTTCATTCGAAACACTCGCTTATCTAGCAGAGCTCATCCGTTTGTAGTCGATTGTCCAGTGAACCGCACAACGCATTACAGGGAAAATTCGTTCATCAGCCGTACTAGCCGTATGTGGAATAAACTCCCCGCGGAGGTCTTCCCTGTCACTTACAATGTAGCGAAATTCAAATCAAATATTCACAAACACTACTCCCTCTTTCCTCCTCCCCATAACCTAATTTCCTGATATCAACACAATGTATTGCATTATAGCGGGCATCCCCTGAGTGTTGGTCTAACGTAAAAAAAAAAAAAAAGGACGTTCAACATCATGTCAAAACAATACAACGTAAAGGCTTTAGGGAGAAATAGGGTTTTTTTATTTGACATTCTATGATTTTCTGTTTATTTTTTGTATGAAGTTTTGTCATTATGTTTTTGAAAACGAGAGAACATTTTTCTAATAAGTCTACCAGGTACTGTTTTGCCATGTTCAACACTTTCTTATAAGTTACGTCCTCTGACAGCAAATGTAAAATATCTATGTAATCTATAAAAAAGAAAAAATAAATTAAAATCTGACTTTTTTTCAAATGAATTTTTTTTTCAGTTTTTAATACACATAAAATAGAGTCCGGTCTGTATTCGGTATTTTAAAACATTATGGACAAATTTGGCGAATGGAAACATGTTTAGATTGGATTTTGAGAGTCAAATTTAAATATGTATAAGTCCTTAGTTAAGCAATGAATTTACTGTTCGGCCTCCGAAAGTTCGGCCAATTCAAAAATAGTGCGGCGGCCGAACTGTTAACTTTACAGCTAAACTTCTGTTTTTTTTCTTAAATTTGATACACAAAATCGAATTAAATGGGCTCAACAAACCTGTTGCCAATACAAAAATGTAGCATCATTGCCTCTAGATACTAAAAATCCGACCAAATTAAGTTTTTTTGGCCGAACTCTTCGGTCGGAGACTAGATTTAAAGGAATTTTAGATTTTTTCCTTGGATTCTCGGAAATACGCTGCCAGAAAAAGAAAGGACAAAACATATGAAAAGGAAAACATAAAAACAGGTTTTCCTCGACTCAAGATAATGCATAATAAGTGTGTCAAAATAGTTCAATTCACCAATTGCAAATATATATTTAAATTTTTTTTTTGTTGGCTATTTTATCCCTCTTTCTTCTTTCTCTTTTCTGCAAGTTTAAATTTAAGCAAAGTTGTTTTAAAACAATTTTAATAACTTTATTTATTTTTCTATTAACCATCTTTTTTCTTTTCTTTTTATTTCTTTTCTCTTTCTTTTATTTCCGGTATTCTAGTTGGAAATTATTTCATCACTTATATAACGGGGTTTCGTGGTAGTCGTAAACTTAAAGTTGGTGATTATACATTTACCCGCAATAAAGCATCGGGTAATAAAACCTATTGGTCATGTGCCCGTGCTGGTATTCATAAATGTAAGGCTCGTGCTGTTACCATCGATGAAGATTTCCGTCATGATGTGGTCTTAAAATGTGGCAAACACAATCATCCACCATTTTAAGGAGAATGACCCCAACAATACACAACATCATCATTGTCATCGCCATCATAATAAAAGCCAGCAACTTTAACTTGCAACAGCATATTTGATCATCTTGTCATTTTAACAGTTTTGAATTTTTTTTTTATAGCCCGAAATATTAAAAGTAATGGTATTTAAATTCTTTTATTTTTTATCTTTTTATCAAATAAATAAATTGTTTATATGTTAAGTTCTTTAGTTCTTGTCAGAAGTTATAATAAACTTTATAATGTTATTAAATTATTGTTTAAATTTTAATATATTTTTTTTCTTGCATTTTAGGTTTGTAGTAGTATGAAGGGTTTGATTGGGGGTGGTATATTGTTTGAAAATGTTCTGTTTTTTTTTATTAATATTTCCCATTTCTATTTTTCGTAGCTATTAAACGGGAAACTAATGACGACTTGCAATTTTTGATCGGTCAAAGAGGCAGTACTTTATTGGCTTATAAAGGTTATAGTTTTGTTAAGAATCGGAAAAGTGGTTTAAAAAACATACTGGATATGTGCCAAAAAGGTAAGTAAAAGTATTTGTTGAGATTTATACTAAATTTAATACACACACAGAGAAAAATTTAGCTATTTGCCAACTGAAATTCGGTTATTACGACTCAAATTCGGTTATTACAAATTTCAGTCGGTTGGTACAACTAAACATTCGTAATCACAACAAAGTTTAGCTAATTCAACTAAATTTTAGTTGCAACACCCAAAATATTTAGAAATCTAATGTAAATATCGGGTTACTAACAGAACTAATAAGTTGTTACCATTAAAATACACTTTTCAATTAGGTTGGCACTTTATTTCTCTGTTTGTAATAATTATGATAAATGTAGGGGGCACGCTATCCATCTCTGACCACCCATATCTACTATTTCTTAAGCTATGTACAGACGGTGGTCAGATCTAACAATATTGTCAGAAAAATGTTCAGGAAATGTCTAACAACAGTGTGAACTTACAACTTTTGTCTTGCAACATTGTCAGAAAAAGTATTGTCTGTACATTGTAAGATAATAATATTGTCAGACATCTGACATTCGTGTGAACACCCTACGTTGCCATTGTCAGATAATTGCAAGACATTGTAACCAAATTTTTATTGGCAGATGTGTTTAAATTAATACATCTGACAATGGCAGTATAGTCACAGAAATGTTTCTCTCGGGATCTCTCTCGGACCTATCCTATTTATGTTATAAGGGTCTATTAATACTCCTGTGGAGCAAAAATTTTGTCCGTTTTGATCTATCTCGCTTAGTTTTGGAGATACTGAACATTTTAAAATATCGCCATTTTGTAAAATGGCTTGTAGCGCTAAAACTAAGCATGATATCGCAAAATGGACAACATTTTTGCAAACCTTAATAAACAGCGCCACACCGACAACACAAATGTGTACAGTGTTCCGATTCCAATCATTCCCCGTTTCATTCCATATCGTTCCATTTTGGACCAATATTCCAATCCATTATCTGAGTGATTAAATTTTTATTTTCACGTATATTATATATATATTTCCCAAACCTAGGATATTTGCATTTAGTCAATTGCAATTTTCTTCCTTTAATTAATTCATTACTAATGGTAATGAAATTTTAAATCATTACCATTAGTCAATGAAATCAAATCAATGAAATTCATTATCATTAGTTAAACAAATGGTAATGAAAATAATTTCATTACAATTGATATCAATGAAATTGTAATGTCTAACAACAGATCTGGCAATTTTTGCCATAAAAGAATCTGACAACCGTGTGAACTGACCATTTTCGTTGGCAGATAAATTTATTGTTGACAATTGTCTGGCAATGAAATTGAAAGGTTTTCTTAAAATCGTCTGAACTGACAATTTACCTTTTCTAAACACGTTTCATTGTCAGTACATTGCCAGCACATTGCCAGATCTTACAATATTGTAAGATCTGAATTACTGTAATTTCTCTTTTGAAAATGACATTTCGTATCCTCATTACTGGAAAGCGTGCGAATCAAGCTTTATTTACATTGGACATTTTTTTTTTTTATACATTTACACTGAAATGACAATTAGTGTCCGACTGAAGACTTCGGCCAAAAAACGATATATGGTCGGTTTTTTGGTATTTGGAGATAATGTGAAAAAATTTTGATATTGAAAACATATTTGTTGAGCAATTTTAATTTGATGTTTGTTCAACACAACATTTACAACTTGACCAGAGTGGAGGGCAGCGGCAAAAAAGTTTTGTTTTTAATATTGTTTGTTGTTGTTCATACTCCCTGAAGATGTCATTCAAAGAATGACGAAATATTGGAGATATATAAAATAATGAAGGATATTTTATAAATACAAACGTGACCTATAGCTCAATTATTTAATAAAGTCATTCATTTCAAAGGTTGAAAAACTTTTCATAATTTATAATAAAAACTAATTTTTAATTTCAAAAAAAACGTACGTTGACATAAATTAAATAGTTCTTTAAATTGTATACACTTGGAATATTGTTACAGCAACTACAGGTGCGTCATTCGGGTAGTAAACAGTAGTAGTTGTTTTAACTGTTAGTTGCTTAACAATTTTCCATTAGAAAATATAAAACGACAGTAATTTCAAAAAATAACTAACCAAACATACTGTACTTCTGTAACATTTGTTTTGAGTAGTTATTTTAGTATTTTAATAAACAACTACCAAAACAGTAATTTTGCAGTAAACAGTTAGTTATTGTTAGTTATTTAAAAATATAAGATTATGTCGAGTTTTTAAAAAATCTCGTTTAGTTTATATTTGTTATTATTGATATGTTCATAGTTTGCAAATAATAATTAGAAAAGTTCATTGTATCTCCAATGCATAAAAACGTTAAAACTGAAATACCGCTTGGAAACTTGACTTTGCATTTTAAATATGTATATATATAAATATATATACAAATTTTAAATGTAATTAAAAGAAAAAATATATTTTTATTAAAACTTTTTTTTTTTAAATACTAAAAAAAAAATAACTGTTAAAAACAGTAGTTTTTACTAATTGTTTAGTTGTTTTATGTTCATTGTTTTGTTTCTCGTTTTTATGGTTTGTGTATTCATTTAAGGTTAGTTGTTTTTGACCGCTTCGTTAGTCGTTTTTACTACTACTAATAATAATAATAATATTCTTTATTTCCACCAACTTTACAATTCACTTTATAATTAATATAATTGTGATTTCATGTATAATAAATAGTAAAAGTTATCGACAATGTTTATAATAAAACGTCTGTCGCAAATGGTTTTGATATTTAATTAAATTCTGTTTATTATTATTGCAGTTGTTTTTATCAATAGTTTAAAATGACTACATGGTTACCCATTTTTACGACAAATACAGTCATCGAATTTTTTACTACATTTGTAGTCATTTCAACTGTACTTTTTAATCATTTATACCTTTTCAGGAATTTACTGAATGTATAGAATTTATTCTTAAAAGCATACAAAATTTGAATTTTTTTAAAAACTTGAATTCTTTTGGGACCGGCAGCATGTTAAAATTAAAATTTTAATTTCAATGTATTTTCTAGGAGGTGCTGTTAAGCCCTAAAATGACTACAAAGTATTTTTTGGTATATATCTCTGTTTCGGCAAAATTTGTTCGTAAAATTCATAGTCATTAAAATTCGGGCATCAAAAGGTTAATACGAGGGCGGTCCCAAAATTAGCCGACCTGACGTGTAGATGGCGGCAGTAGTTTAAAAAAATACTTTGGTGTAAAGTGACACATTTTAAAACATATGTTTTAAGTTTCAAGGCGCCACGTTGTTTAGTACGTTGTTGGAGCCATCAAAAATAAACGATCTCAGTGAATTTGTAAACATGGAAAAATTGGTCACCGTTATGTAATTCAATCATTTGATTTAAAAGGTCTCAGTCCAACCAATAATTTCATTTAAAAGGTCTCAGTCCAACCGAGCTAGAATCTACTATGGTGGAGTCTGCTCCTTCGTTTACGACTATATTAGTTGGCAGAGTTTTAGTTTTTTTACAAATGTTCACTTTTGAATTTTCACTACAGCGTTACTATCTCACCAAAATCGCTGAACTTTTCTATAATCAAAAACAAATATTCTGTTCCACAAATACCTGTCATTAAACAAGCCCACAAATGCCCATCATTAAACAAAACCACACATTACCAAATACTTGGTAAAGTACTGTATCGACATAGGGCTCCACGCATTACATTACACCTTACTTCACTGATGCTTTTACGGACGATGGGCCTTAAAGTAATGGGTGGACTCATTACACTGTAGGGGGTAAAGCAACTAGTTATTTATATAGTTACATGGTGCGAAAACGATTTTCATAAAAAAAATTTGATAAAAAAAAATATTTTTTATTTTTCTTAAATTAATTAGATAACAACGTGGTCACGCTGTTATTCGAACCTGGATCAATTGTTACCAATTAATTAGCCGAGAGCTCTACCAACTGAGCTATCGATACATATAATATTTGATTGCTTAAAATGTAAATGCCTCGTGTTTCCGTTCGTGATGTCAAAAAAAATATAACTTACTCTGACGTTTACAAAAAATCACAAAGTAATGTGTCTATAAATAGATTTTCAAAAAAATATTTTAATTATTACTTTGCGTTTATAATTCATGCATTATGATGATCGGTAAGTCATTATGGCATGCTTACAAGGTAATCCATGCATGTTTAATTATCGGTAACTTATTGTAGTAGGTAAGGGGTATACATGACAAAGTAATGCATTTTGTAACCAAATATTAGTAGGTTAGGATTAACCTAAATATTGGTAACTCATTACTTTATATTTCGAAATAAAAAAAAAATGACCACATAGAGAATAAAATTACCCAAAAGTTGAGATACATTTCGTTTATATTCCACAATTTTAAAATTTTTTTTAGCTGAAATGTCAAAGAAATGGAAATTTCGAAGATTTGGACGATTTATTAATAATATAAAATAACGGACTTTTAAAAATCCGGCATCAGGAATTGATCTGGAATTTAATCAGCTATTCTTCAAATTTAAATTTTTTTCAAATTCATTTAAGGGGGGACATGACATTCGCGGCAGAGAAAACAGACCTTTTTTTAAAAATTCATAACTCAGTCAAAAACAAACATTTTTCCCAAAATTTTATTATTATTATTGTAGAGAATTGAACAAATTACAAGAAAAAATAATCAAAAAGAATATATTTTTCACTCCAACATTGTTTTTAAAGAGCTCCGAACTGGCGGCAGAGAAAAACACGGGGCCTCGTGGTTGCAGCGCTGGGAGTCGCAAAAATTGTCCAATCTGGAAAAAAATGACTTTTTTAAATCTTAACAAAATTGGTTATCGTATGACACGAGCTTTTTTTTAAATTTTTTTTTTTAATTTTTGGTGATGTTCCAAATTTAAAAGTGTGTCTTTTCAAAAAAAATATTGACTTTAAAAATTCATAAAAAATAGAAAAAAAATTTAAAAAAACCTCGTGTCATACGATAGCGAATCAAGTTTAAAAAAATAAAAAAAATTTCGTCAAAAAATAAACCCTCTAGTGCCGCAACCAGTACGAAAAACATGGTTTCGAGATAAACGCGTTCAAAGTTTTTTTGAATATACCAGCTGCCGTACGCAGGTAGCGCGAAAATTAAAAATGCGCTCTCACTAATCCGGCTGTAACTTTTGAACCCGTAGGAATTTTTCCATGAATTTTTTTTTCTTAGAATCTTAAGAATATTTACTAAAATACAAAATTATAAAAAAGTCGATTTCAAAAAACGGCCAATGTAATGTCCCCCCTTAAAACTGTGGCCAGTAGGGAAATTTGCTCGAAAAAGTCCAATTTTCCCCACTGTGCCAGGCCGGCAATACCCTAAAATAAATATTTAAAAAATTTAAATTTTATTATTATTTGGCATTATTTATACAAAATATATGTACATATGTATTAATCCTTTTTATTTGTGCTATCCTAGTATTTTATATTCATGATGACTATTTTTCTATTTTAATCCAATTTTATATTTCATTTCTCTCGCATCTTATTTGTATTTTTCTAGGGTAGTTTAAAATGTAATGCCCGCGTAGTGACTGATGTTCTAAATGGTATTACACAAATTGTTTTGGATTCATGCCATCATAATCATTCACAGTTGGTGGCACGCAAAAAACGTAAATCTACAGCAATCGCTTTAGCAGAGGCTCTAATAAATGAGGACACAAAACTAGTACGGGAATTTAGTAGAAAAATTAAACAGTCACCTTGATTTCAAAGCCAAAGTTTTGTGGTGGTTAAACACACACACATTTAATTATTTATATTAAGATTATTTTACGAAAAACAAAAGATTAAGATTATTTTACTAAAAAAAAAATAGTAGCAATTATTGAGAAATTTAAAAAAATAAATTTAAATTTTAAAAAAAGACATCACTTAAACATTTTAACTGTATGTTAGTTAAATATTCTATTTTCAGTTTATGTTTTTGTAAATTGTTTTTATTAAGAAAAAATAATTTGTTTGTTTTTTTTTTTTTGTTAATTATTTTATATATTTTACAGAACTTGCCGTTTTAGCTACTGGCCAAAGAGGTTGCACAGTTCTGTTGTATAATAATGAGAAATTTGTGAAGAATCGTCGATCAAGCACCCGTACATATTGGATATGTTCAAGAAAGGTGAGTTGAAATTAAAATATGTATTCGATTTCCCATCAGCATGATTTCAATTAAGTTAAAAAAAAAAAAAACACAAGAAAGATCGTTAAATTCGGAAGTACTGATTTTAATTTTTACCCTTTACAGTGTTAAAATTTTAAAATCAAACTAGGGAAAGCTTTTCGAAAGTTTCGTATAACCGGGTAAAATAGGTATAAGTCATATATAATATGATTAAGTCATATCTGACTTTGCATAAAGTCACATTACGCCTAATATCAATATATATAAATACATCTGATCATTTTAATTGAGAGTATTTTTTATATGGTACTTGATAGTATTATATATCTCCAACTACATAAGCCATATAATAATAATACAAATGTTTGTAGTGATCGATACACAAAAAAAATTATCAACCTAAAATATCTAATTAAAGATTTGATTTCAGTTTAATTTGTTTCTAAACAAATATTTAATTGAATCAATTAATATTTTAATTGACTTTTAAATATATAAATACATATTTTATTTTAGTCGCAATTATCATATTTTTTTTTTCATACACTGTATGCATAAATAAAAAATTTTCAGTATTACATACCAAATACATTTGAAGTTAACAAACAACACAAGCACACAGACAAACAGACTCAGCATTGCAAAAAACACACATACCAACGTATAGATCACACACTTTTTTTGTGAGTATCATTTTTTTTTTTTAGAAGTTATTTATAACTTTTTTTTCCTTCTTAATTTTAATAAAAGGGTTAATTGACAGTATCATTGCAAAATTAATTAAAATATTAATTGATTCAATAATGTTTTCAATTGAAACCCGTTTTTAGTTTTTTCTGTCTATGATTACACTATGCGGCAGTCAAAATCGGGATGGGATGAAACCAACGGAAAATGTTATATCGGTAAAAAAAAGTTATACGTGTCCTTTAATCTGTTTATACAACGTTTCGCTACATAAGCAACAGTTTCGCAGTTATAAATAAATGTATGAAGAAAAAAACTATTTTTTGCCTAAAAAATTGAATTTTTTTATTTTTAATTCATAAAAAAATCCAAAACAGTAAAAAAAGTGTCAAGTCCTATTACTTTAACGTAAAGTCACATAACCTTTAAACAAAATGAGACATAGATCATGAAAATCGATGGACGCGTTTCGGTTTTATTCACAATTAAATGAAGGTATGAATTTCAAAAATTTGCTCGAGATATGCTCAAAACTCATACCTTCACTTAATTGTGAACAAAACCGAAACGCGTCCATCGATTTTCATGATCTATGTCTCATTTTGTTTAAAGGTTATGTGACTTTACGTGAAAGTGATAGGACTTGACACTTTTTTTTACCGTTTTGGATTTTTTATAATTAAAAATAAAAAAATTCAGTTTTTTAGGCAAAAAATAGTTTTTTTCTTCATACATTTATTTATAACTGCGAAACTGTTGCTTATGTAGCAAAACGTTGTATTTTTTTAAATTTGTTTCAGCAAAATCGGACTAGTGGTTCTCGAGTTATGTCAAAATAAAGACCACCAAAGGTGACAATTTCCCCTACATGATAGTTACTAACTTCAAATCGATATATCTCGATTCCTAGACGTGACCCAGCGAAACGCAAGGACACGTATAACTTCTTTTTACCGATATCACTTTCCCCGGTAGTTTGAACCCTTCCCGATCACTGACCCCTACCATTTGTCTCACAGTGTTATATATTGTCCCATGCTTATTCTTATAAAACTATATGTGACGACATACTGAAAATATTTTCCTTATAATATTATATGGTATTATATATAATCCCAAACATATTTTGACAAAGTGCAATATCAAATAAAGTTACCTGCAAGTTAAGACTTTATTACATATGGAAACACACCCCTATCGTGAATATTTTTCCCTCGAATTGTTTTCCCTTTTCACTCAATTCCAATCGTGAATAAAAGTTCCCTCGAAATGTGTTCCCTTTGTCTAATCATTCACTCGTGAATAGCATAATACAATTTCGGGGGCAATTCACGATACCAATTTTCACTTGAGGGGGAATAAAAATTACATGGGAACAAACATTTCCCTTTTTATTCACGATAGGGGTGATTAATTTTATAACACAATCGTTTTCAAGTGAAAAATGTGTACATTTTATAAGACAATACCACAAAATTGTATATTTTTTAAACACTAAATTTGTTCTTGATAATTTTTAATCATTTCGTTGTTTCATTTAAAAAATTTTTAGTTTTTAAAATTGTTGATTTCTAGAAATTTATATTTTGAACTTAAATACTTTTTAGCATAACTTCAAGTTACAAAAAGCGTACCTACAATCGGCTAAAATTTTATAAAATCAGATATATTTATATCTAATTAGATATAATTTAATTTCCCGGATATGGGAAAAATCTCGTAAAAAATTGTATCAAATTATATCTAATTTGATATAATTAGATGCATGTAGATGATCAATTTGTATGTGCTTATGTATAATTTTATTTTATTTTATTAGACTCCATATTATCATTTTTACCCCCCGGGTACCAATGGTGTGAAAAATAAAGTTGAGGTGAAAAATGTATTTGCATTCAAGAAAAATTTTTGATATAAAAAAATGTTTTGAGGTGAAACAAGTTTTTTTAAGGTGACTATAAAATGTCATTCACCTCTAGGAGTCTGGTGAACAATTTTTTATTCACCAGGCGTCAATATGAAATTATGTATAATAAAATACTGACTAACCTCAGTGGGTTTCTATCCACCTCAGTCTCTCTCAATCTGCCCTCTTTTCATTTGTTCGTAAACTCACACAGCGAAAATGTAAAAAATTTGTTGCAGAAATTTGAAAGTTTAAATTAATTTTTGTAATGTAATTGAATAATATTTTAATAAAATGTTTATTTATTTAAAATTTTAACGATAAAATAAGCACGATACAATTAAAATACATTAAATTTTAATAGAAAATAACAAAATATAAGCAAAATAAAGTGAGTGTTTTAAGCAACAATTTGTTATCAACGTGTTGCAATTATTTTTTTAGTGTAAACATAATGTTTTTATTTGCTTGCCCGAGTTTGGTATTTTGTTGCTGAGAGGCGTAAGAAGTGTAGTCTCTCTATTTGTATGTACTCTTTGCTAACCTAGGAACTGTAAATAAATTATTAGCAGACCACTTTACCAGCGTTTCCAAAAAGGGTTTTGCCAGTATTTGTTACACAACAAATTCAGTGGCATCTATCTGTCACTTGTCAGGTCTGTTGAGTCTGCGATGCACGTTAATGCTGCCAAACACAATTTTCTTGACAGAGCACATAGTCAATCTTTAATGAGTACGCTCAAAAGAAAAAAAGTCCGTAAAGTTAGTTGAGTCAGCAAATTTTTTGCTGGGAGGATCCTTGCAGAAATTTTTTTTGCTGGAGCTTAGTAGATTGAAAAACTGACTGAAAAACTTAGTATACAATTTTTACTAAAGTTAATTTATTTTGCTGAAATTTGAATCTATTTTTTTGTGTGATTGATTTAAATATATATAAAAATGCCAGGACTTCCGCATCGTTAACATAATGCAATTCAATAAAAAATCTGTAAATAAACAAAATATTTTCCCACTTACTTACATGTATGTAAAGGGTGTTTTTTAAGCCTGATAGAAATTGAAATTGTAAAAAATAACACAAAAAATTTAATTTTAATCAAAAACATTTTTTTAGTCGAAAGATCAATACATGGCCTTAACATTTGAAAACGAATTCGCGCATATGGTCACCGCTGCTGTTCTTGACGAAGCGCAGTCTGGACGTACAATTTTGGGCCACTTTTTCAATCATTGCTGGCCGTATGTCACGAATAACACGAATAATGTTGGCCTCCAAGGCGTCAACTGTTGCTGGTTTATGCTTATAACCCAGTGATTTCACTTAGACACACATGAAATAATCGAGAGGTTTCAAATCGAGCTACCAGCGAACTGATTTTCCCAAACCCATTAGTGAAAAAACGGAGTACATCATTAAAATTAGATGCCCGAAATATATAGAATCAATGATCGCCACACAGCGTAACTTACATAAATTATATTTAATTTCTTTTTTTAGTTGGTGTGATATTTTTCTCAATAAATCAGAAACCAATACATTCTACACCGTGCCACCTACTAACAGTATAGAGAAAGGATTCAACATTGACATATATTTTTTTGAAATTGTTAAAATACAATATTTTTAAATATTCGCTCGCGAACTTTATGCCACGAAAAGTTGACCTTTGAACTTTTGAAAAATTAAAATGCTTAATTTTGTAAAGTAATTTTACTACAATTTTACGATTTTTTTCAATATTTAAGCTTCCATATTTCGCGAACCAAGTTGCAAAACAGACAATATTTGTGCCAAATTCGAATAAATTTGGAAGGGGAGAGGGAAATCAGTTGGTTGGTTTTATTTATTTTAACTCTATTATTATAATTACTATTATTATTTTTTTAAATTCATTTTCATCGGGATAAACATTTATTGCATTTATAGTAATTAAATGTGCTAAAGTCCCAAAACTTATTTAACAAATTGTGAAAAACAATCTAATGTAGGCGTGTCCCTATCCGGATTTCATTCCTGCCCAAGGAAATCTTCAGGGGACTTTGTTATTAGAATTTCTAGAGATATTTGTTATGTCAAATCACAAACTCAATGAGAATTTCTTATTATTTTAAAATTTTAAATTATTATTTTATTATTTTATTATTATTTTAAAACTATCGATAGGATTTTGCCGTAAGTCCCACAATTTTTGCCTTTAATTTAGCCCGAGTTTGAACGCGTTTCAAAGCGAATTCATTCTTGAAACTATTTGTCGCAATATAATTATACGATTTTTTTAATTAAATTAAACAATAATAACTAAAATAACGCAAAATTTACAAATTAATTTTAGACGTTCTTCTTCATTTAATGACATGATTTCTTCAATTTTTAATCTCTTGACAATTGAAGGAATAGTACCGGCTATACATGACAGCATATATACTTTTTTTTTATTTATTTTATTAATTAATAATGATATAATTACAAATTGTATGCTATTACCCTAACCGAGCACTAGCTACTATGGCCTTCGGCGCGTTGTAGCGAAAACAGACCAGTGCCTCTGGTGGGAATCGAACCCACGACCCCCGCACAGATAAGCCAGCACGCTACCAACTAGCCTACCGGGGCGCACAACAGCATATATAATATCATATTATAATATATTTTAAGATGAAAAACATAAGAATATATATATTTTTTTTTCTCGGGCTGTTAAAAATATAAAAATTATACTAAAAATTAAATTTTTGTATGGAAATATTGGATAAGGGGTTTTTTTTTAAAAATTGAGAAAATTAGATGAAATTTAACGTCACAGAAAAAGCGAAATTTAATTTTATAAAAAAAATGTTATATGTATTTTCGATTCAGTCATTTGGTTAACAGTAATACTAAAGAAAAATCGTTGGGAAAGAACTTATTTGGAAAGCTTTGCCAATTTTTGCAAAAAGTGGTTTGCCTATACCTGCGTTACAATATTTACAACTGTTTATAAAAAATAACCACTGTTAAAACTTCGGTTAAACGTGATTTGCCAACGTTTGAAAAAAGGACTGCCAGTACTTGTTTTACGTAATTTACAACTGTTTGTGAAAAACAACCACTGGCAAAACAATGGCTAAAAGTGATTTGCCAACGTTTTCAAAAAGGTTA
This sequence comes from Delia radicum, assembly GCA_021234595.1. Classification (NCBI taxonomy): domain Eukaryota; kingdom Metazoa; phylum Arthropoda; class Insecta; order Diptera; family Anthomyiidae; genus Delia; species Delia radicum. The sequence continues at coordinate 310,025,149 of CM037851.1, read as the reverse complement.
TTGTACAGTACTTGTTTTTGTTCACAAAAATTGAAGAGGAGGAAATACAGCTGCACACAATCGATAATGTGCTTAAACATTGGACCGATCGTGTAGGCTACTGCATGGCTGCATGGCCAGCCGAGGCAGCCATTTGAATGAAATTATTTTCCATTATTAACCGGAAGGATTGTACTTTCAAATAAAAAAAGAAATTTGAGAAAATATTCAGTAGTTTTTTTTATAGCATTTTCAAAAAAAAAAGTTATTTGGCGGACCCTTTACAATAGGCATACCAGACTTTAAAAAAATCACTTTTAATTATTAATTTTTTACTCCCACTAAAATGCATAAAAATTGCATATTTTTTTAAATGACAATAAAATAAAATTTTTTTGTTTAGATCTTGTCAGATTATTTGGGTAACGGTATTTTAAAGATAAACGCTATTTCAATTATTTCGGTAACGCTATTTTATCGATAACGGTATTTTAAAAATATTGATATTTTAGTTATATCGGTAGCGGTATTTTACGGATAACGGTATTTGAATTATTTCGGTTACGCTATTTTAGTCGATAGTCAGTTGAAAGGGTATTGAATGGTGGGTATGAAGGGGTTGAAGGGTATTTGAGCGGTATTGCCTGCCATCCCTGTTAAAAAGTAATTAGTTAACTTTGTTTTTAAGGAATATATATATTTACAGACGTATTCATAATACATTAATTTTAGCCTTAAAACTGTATTCATAAACGAATATTAACTTTTAGACAAAGTTTAAAATAGGTATTTATTTTAAGCTAATATTCGTTTATGAATACAGTTTTAAGGCTTAAACTGTTTTTTAACTAAAATGTATTTGAAATCTTGCAAAGTAATGACTTTTTTTATCATTTATTAAAAAACAAACTACAATAAACACTTACTGCTTTCCTGTACCAGTTATTATTTTCATTTAAAATATTCTTTTTACAAAAAATTCTTTATTTGAACCAAAAAGTTTATGATAGTAAAAATAAAAGAAAAACTGTAAACTGGCAGTTAATTTTTAATAGTTAAAATAAAATCGTTAATTTTTACTGATTTTGGAGTTTTTAAGATTTGTAATTTGTTTTGATATTTAAAAATAAATAAATTTAATACTTAAAAATAAATAAACAAAAACATTTGATTTAAAAAAAAGTCAGTAGACCGGTTTTTAACTATATGTTTTGTAAAGTGGGTCGAAAAACAAGAATTTTTTAGTGGCCCCCTAGAAATGAACTCTTACATTTTTTATGAGGATTCCCAAAATATTTAATTTTTTTGCAACAACCTTTAGTGAGCTGGACCATTTTGAAAAAAGTGTATATTTTTTTATTTTAATTTTTATTTATTCTCAATTAATTTGAGTATTATTATTGAAAAATTTTAGACACCCTGAGGATGTCATTCAAAGAATGACGAAATATTGGAGATATATAAAAGTAGACCTTTTTTAAAAATCGTCCAGCTCACTAACGGTTATCGCAAAACACGAAATATTTTGGGAATAGTCTTAGAAAATGCCAAAGTTTATTTTCAGGGGGCCACTAAAATTTCCTTTTCTGACCCAGCTTAATGTTTAGTAGTTTTAAAGTACGTATTCCTTTGATTTTAACGACAAAATATTGTGAGTGCAGAACTTCAAGAGTATCCGAATTCTTAATTACAATACTATCCGTATATACATAAAACATAGTTGACTCCACGGCCCCATGGGTCAGCCAGTTAGCCGCCGACATGTTTTTTTAAAGCCAACGCGTTCGCCGACACTATCGGCTTGATCTCGGCTGTAGGCTAAACCGTTTGACATATTCGACCATAATTACAAAAAAAAAGTTCCTTGAAAATTTTTTTTACAACGAACATGAGTGGAGAGCAAATACACAATGAACAACATATCGCACACCTTGTTCAAAAGTGACTCAACTCAAAATTTTTAATTTTTCAGAAATTGAAAAAAATATTTGCAACATTATACCAATTGAAACATAAAGAAAGACATAACTGTTTTTTAGCAACAGTTAACAACAACAAAATACACTGATATTATTTTTTTTTAGAGATAAACAAGTGTATTATGCATAGTTTAAGCATAAAAACCCGAAAAATTAAAATTTTGAGTAAAGTCACATTTGAACTAGGTGTGCGATTTGTACTGTTTTAGCCTGCGTTTTATAATTTCAGATTTAAAGATGCAAAAATGTTTTGTTTTATATAAAAAAAAAAAAACTTATATGAGTTACTTTTCTACTATTTGTTGGTCCAATTTTAATACATTTTATTTTTTTTTAATATTTTAATGAACAATTATTAAAAAAATAAATAAAAGTAAAAAAAATCATTAATAAGCACTATGTTCATACGACATTCAACTTTAAAATTCTATACAAAAACTCATATTTTGCGGTTTCGAAAATCTGGTTTAGTTGGTATTTAAAAAATTGCTAGTAAATAGCATTGTTTCCAAAATTAACACATAATTTAAATAAATTAAATGAACGCATTGCAAATTAAAATCGAGGTTCAATTAAAATATTTGTAAAGTTTAATTGAATTTGGTTTTATTTAGGAAATTGTACTATGAATTAATATAAATTGTAACTACATATTTAATTGATTTAGATTTAATTAAAATTTTAATAGAGAGACGGAGGAGATTAGAAAAATAAACAAAAATCTAAAAATAGAATATTTGTGTTGTTAGTGTTGTCACTTCTGAGTATAATATACAATAACAGAAAAAGCTAATAGAAAAGAAAACTGCAATTTAGCTGCATTAGGTGTGATCGCTAAACGGTCATGACTTGGTATTGTTACGTTTGTAATGTAAGATGAGCGCAGGTTTGATTCTTACAGTCACAGGTTGTTGAAAAATTTATCATATAGACACAATTTGACAATTATAAGACACAAATAATAATACAATTTAAATGGAAAATCACTGATGAGCCTGCCCATAAAAAGGCAGAAGAAACTAGTCTAGTCTGATATAAAAATTAATATTGTTTATAATTTTTAGAGAAAAACGTTTATTCTTCTTCTTAACCTCAACATTTCTAAAAAAAAAATTTTAATCATATGTAATAAAATTTTGATTGAATATTGTTTTTCATTTCAATTTAATTTTTTTAAATATTTTAAAAACTTTAATTAAAATTGGAAGAAATTCGTCAAAATCGAAAAAAAAAATATTTTTTCGTTTTGTTTTTAGATACTATTAAAACTTTAATTCAAATTGCAACAAATCCGTCAAAATCTAAAAAATAATATTTTTGGTATTATTTTTTTATTTCGACAATTTTCTCAATTTTGAAAATTTTTTTAATTGTGAGATTTTATTCGTTCGGTTTGAGATCATGACAAATTTTTCTCTAAATTAACAGAAAAATTATAATTTACTTTGACTATTAGAAAAAAAAAAAACACGGAAAAAGTTATTTTTTCTAATAGTCAAATAATCTAATAGTCAAAGTAAATTATCATATAAAAATTATAATTTTTCTGTTAATTTAGAGAAAAATTTGTCATGATCTCAAACCGATCAACGATAAAATTCACTAATTTTTTTAATTTTTTTTAATTTTCATATTTTTTTTTTAATTTTCATATTTTTTTTTTAATTTTCATATTTTTTTTTTAATTTTCATAATTTTGGTGATTTTTTAAATTTTCCATTTCATTTATTTTTTTTATCATAAGTTGAAAAAATCGCAAAAATTGCAAAATAACTACAATATTTAAATGTTAGTGATTTTTATAATATTTAGCGATTTTTTCAAACATTTTACTTTTTTTCAAACATTTTACTTTTTTTACTTTTTTTTGATCTTTTAGTATAAATTATGATGCGAGCAAAATTATTCAAGTTCAAGATAATTTGTTTTTTGTTAAAAGAAAGCCATGCAATATTATTTATTAATTAAAAATTTCTTTATCTGCTCAAGCAGATTTTATCTACTGACATGTCCTTACATGTTTCATTTTGCGTCACCGAAAATCCTCAGAGGACCAATATCGAAGGAAAAGAAGATATGCGCAATTATTAATTTTTTAAGAAAAAATATCAACGCTTTACCCTCACATTGTTTTATTAACCTGATGAGAAGTATAAAACAAAAAATGGAAGTTATCAATACATAACTTCCAATTTTCTAATTCAAATATAAATAATAACATTTTTAACTAATAACCTTTATTATGACTAGAAATTCTAGCCTTTACACAAACAGAGTTATTATGGTGATTTTTTAATTTTGACATTTATTTCAATTTGTTATCATTATGGTTCATTGACTACGAAATTGCTTTCGACACGGTGCAGCATGATAAACTGATGGAAATTCTTATATCTGTTGGTATAGACGACAAAGAAATCCGATGCATTAGGAGTCTGTATTGGCATCAGACAGCACAAGTTGATGTCAACGGAGACCTGACAGAAAATATAGAAATTTCCAGAGGAGTCAGACAAGGCTGTATATTGTCCCCATTATTATTTGATATCTACTCCGAAAGAATCTTTTAGGAATCCATATGTAATGTACGGAAAGGAATATATATGAACGGCATGTTCCTCAATTATATTCGATATGCCGATGACACCACCTTACTGGCTGATAGCATGTCTGGACTTCAAGATCTAGTTAACAAACTGACTACATACAGTGATGCATATGGCCTGAAGATAAATATCCGAAAAACGAAATATATGATTGTAAGCAGAAAAAGTAACCACAACATAAACACCTTAAGAATACAAAACTCCTATGTCGATAAAATACAGAGCTTTAAATATCTGGGGGTTACAATCAATGACCAGTGGGACGGTTCAAAAGAAATAAGATGCCGTATTGAAATGGCAAGAGAAGCATTTTTTAAATATAAGAAAGTTCTCACCAGCCATGACATTAACCATGAAACAAAACTTAGATTCGTCAAAACATATGTATGGTCAGTACTTCTATATGCAACGGAGGTGTGGACTATTAAAGCAGTTGACGTAAAAAGACTGTAAGCCTTCGAAATGTGGATCTACCGACAAATGCTGAAAATACCATGGACCCACTTTATATCTAACAACGAAGTACTAAGGCAAGTACACCGTGATAGAGAGCTCTTAGCCACTATAAAGATAAGAAAAACGGCATACTTGGGTCACATTATGCGAAACCCATAAGCTTCTACAAACCATTACGAAAGCTTGAAGGTAGACCTACTAGAGGAAGAAAAGAAACTACGTGGCTTAATAACACCTAAGAATGGACTGGTATCCGAGATGTGGGGAATCTAATGAGCGAGGCGAGAAATAGGGACGCTTTTGCAGAAATGCAATAAACGATAGTATGCCAAAAGCCAAACCGATTTCAGAGAAACGTCAAAACTATGTCAATTGCCAATTGCTAAAAAAAAGTCATAATTTTTTTCAAAAACAAAAAAAAAAAACTTACACTAAATTAGCTTTTGTCTACAAATAATAAAGGGTTTTCCAATAGGTTCTTGACAACTTTGAATTTAATCTGTGAACGCACTATTTCACTGATCATCTAACTATTACTTTCCTTTTTTTCAGTAAACTCAACCTTTTCATCATGGTAAAGTACACGAACGAACAACGTATGCAAATTATAAAAATGTACTACCAAAATTCGGAGTCGGTGACAGCAACCGTTAACTCCAATTTTCGGTCGTTATTCTCGCCTCTTATTTTTGGCTCAATGGGTTCGTTAATAAGCTAAATATGCTTTATTGGTTTGATGAAAATCCACATGTGCTTCATGAATCACCACTTCATCCACAAAAAATAAGTGTTTGGTGCGGTTTGCATTCGCCGTCATTGGGCCACGGTACTGTGAATGGTGATCGTTATCGCGCGATGATTACCGATTATTTTTGGCCCGAATTGGAAAAGATGGACTTGGACGACATGTGGTTTCAACAGAATGGTGCCACAAGCCACACAGCACACGTTACAATCGATTTATTGAAGAGTAAGTTTGGTGAGCTTGTTATCTCAAGAAATAGACCAGTCAATTGGCCGCCTCGTTCGTGCGATATAACGCCTCTAGACTTTTTTCTTTGGGGCTACGTCAAATCGATGGTCTATGGCAACAAGCCGGACACATTGGAAGAACTCAGAGCCAACATTGAACGCGTTACGGCCGAAATGTGTGACCGAGTTATCGAAAATTGGGTCCAACGTATCGACCGCTGCTGACGTGCCCGCGGTGGCCATATGAACGAAGTCGAGTTCCATTCATAAATGTTTTAATTGTATTTGAAGTCGATAATAAAGTTTTTGAAATATCTAAAAAACCCGTTACCTTTCCCCGTTTTTATTTACTAAAATTTAAGCAGTTTTGTTACTGCTGAATTCAAATAAAAACTAATTGTGACATTTGATGTCAGACATAATTGCAAGAGCCTATCGCATGTCAACGTTATGATATCTTGATATTGCAATAAATTAAGTATTTTCACGTGAAATTTATTGAGCTGAAGTCATTTGAACAATACTTGCTATCATTTTATTGCATGTGAAGACAAGGGGTTATACTACAACTTTTTAAAAATAACTGTATGCTAAAATAATATTATAACGGCTCTCAAATAAAGGTTTTAAATTTATATAATTAAAGATTTTTTTAATAAACCTTTGATCAAGAAAAAAAGGTAAATTCTAAAAAATGCGCCAAATCGCTAAACTCCAGCCATCTCCGCTTTTAAGTCAAAGTTTCGAGTCCAGGGACAAAATGTATAAAATATGATTCAAAACATTTTATTTTTATCAATAATTCTAAAACAAACATTTTTTGTATTGTGTTTTCCCATTGATGGTCAATGATTATTTATCATATAAAAAATGCTACAATTAAATTTTTTAAAATGCATCTTAAAAATAATTTTATTTTAATTTATACTTTTTGGAATTTAGGTCTAAAAATCTGTACAATTTTGTATAACTTAGCTTTATGTAGTAATACTAACCAATTGTAATCAGAAAAGTTTAAAAATTTTTTAATTTTATACATACAAAATTCTTAGGTCTGAGAAAACTCGAGATATATCGAGAGGAATGAAATCCAAAAGCAATTAGATTTGATAACAGTGCGCAGTGCCACACACGATATCTAGAGCACCCACTTTGATCTTACCAAACATGTGAATTGGAAAATTTCATTGTATCTCCCTCCAATGTGTAAACCTGAATCAAAAGAAAAAATTGATTTTTTTATTAAAATATATTTTAAAAATATCAAAAAAAAGAAAATAACTGTTAAATTACCATTTTTCCAGTTGTTTCAAAATGTTTGTAGTAAATAATTGTCATTATAATCTAAATCCTAAAAATTCGGCATAAGAATGTTATAATAACTGACAATTATTTACTACAAACATTTTGAAACAACTGGAAAAATGGTAATTTAGATTATAATCTAAATCCTAAAAACTCTGCATAAAAATGTTATAAAAACTGACAGTTATTTACTACAAACATTTTGAAACAACTGTAAAAATGATAATTTAACAGTTATTTTCTTTAATCTTAGTTTAACGCATTTTGTAACTGGAATACTGCTATTGGAATTTTGTTTATTTTGAATTATTTCAGTAAAGACCACAATACTGAATTAGAAGAAGTTGTTCCGGCAAATGTTTGTTAATAAAATTGAAAATGGTGGACAAAATTCGTTGTCGGTTTAGCTAAACGAAGTTTAACTGACATCCCAAAAACTAGGCTATATTATATTAACGGAAGTTTAACTTTGTTTTAACTGTAACTTTTTGTAGATTCTACCGACAAACGTTTTTTAATGTGAGGCCGAATTTAACGCTTTTATTTGTTTTTAATTTCTTGTGTTATAGCAGACTTTAAAATCCAAATTTTTCTTTTATATTATTGTTTTTTTTTTCTTCATTTTAGGATGTTACCCTATGTCGAGCCCGCATTGTTACTGCGCGTGATGAAAATGGCTTGGAGCGTATACTACAACATACCTTTGAACATAATCATACTAGAAAATATCCTGATCGTAAAGCATATAAGGATAAAAGTCATTTAATAATATCAAAAGTTTTATCATTAAATAAAAATATTAAAGTCAGGTTTCAAAAACCTTAGGAGAAACAAAATAAAAAATTGTCTTCATTTGTTAGTGAAAATAGATTTTTATAAAATTATTGGTTTTATATACAAAAATCGAAACCTTTAGTAAAAACCAGATTTAATCACTTTTTTTTAATAATTTGTTGTATTTTTTCTTTCCCCACTTTTTTTTTTTTTGCAGACAGCATAAGAACTTTTCAATATAGTGTGGCAAATATTAAAGTAGAAGTGTCGGAGACAAATGAAACATTTTTACATAATACATATTTAAAGGGTAAAACACTCTCATTGAGTTCAGTAGACGGTGGCATTACTATGGTCAAGACGGGCATATCAAAACGCAAGCCGACATTCTTAAAAGCTCGTACTCTAGATGATTGGGGAGGTATGAGATATGCCGATACCGCCAGAGGCAATAAGCTGTTGTATTACGAGGGTCATCGTTTTATTAAAAATAATATTTATGGTTCAAATATCTATTGGAAATGTTCAAAATGGCATAGTCATTGTAAAGCTAGAGCTATTACCTCAATAGAGGTACCCTCAAAATGTATTATAAAAGGAGCTCATAATCATGTTTTGTCAGATGATTACGCATAATCATCGTTTGTCGGATGATTAAAAAAAAGACTATAAAATAACAAAAAAATTTTAAATTAAATAATTCATTAATTTAAAAGAATACAAAAAAAAACTAAAATTCTCTTACTTTTATTAATTTTAATTTTAAATAAAACTAATTTTAAACAAAAAAAAAAAAAAAAAAATGATTATAATCTTAATTATTTGAAAATGTTTTGTTAATTTTCGTTGTGCTAACATCAATTTAAGGTAACATTTTACTATTAACATAATAAAAATGTAATATATTTTAAATTCTTATACATTTAAATTGTACGCCCCTGACGGTATACTACATAATATACTCCTAAAGGTATGCTATATTTTTTTTAAACATGTTTATAGTAAAATGTTAATTTCCCTAATGATAACAGGACAAAAAAAAAAAGCTAGAGTTACAGAATAAAGATATTCTTTTGTAAATTTTGTAAGAAATCATAATTTTATTTTTATATATAATTCTTTTTAATTTTCAACTTTTATTAATGTTTTTTCCTTTCTTTTCTTTATTATAGGCTTTAATATTGATTTCATTGATTCCAAGAAAAATGGTGGCAAACTATTGGTAATTAATGGTTTTCGCTTTTTCCGTAATAAAAAACATGGCTCTCGCCAATACTGGAAATGTAGTAACTATTATAAAGAAAAATGTCCTGCCATAGCCATTTATGATGAAATCACTTTAAATTTACGTTTATGTCATCAACATCGTCATGTGTCCAGCAATGATATTGAAATTAAACCTTTTTTAGCCAAAGAACATAATATGATGGGGGAAGCTGCATTAGCGGCTTTTAAAAATTAATTTGAAAAACTTTTTCAAAATGTATACTTAAAAAACAGATCCATCTTTTATGTTTATAACTTCCTAACAAAACTGGCCACAGGAGTGTAAAGCAAAGGAAATATGTAAAATTTGTAACAAGTAAGCTAAAGTAAATTAAAAGAAAAAAATCTCCTCTTTTTTATAAATGTAGTGTCCGTATGTTTATAATTGTTATTTAAATTTGAATTCAACAAAATACTTTTATGTTATTAGATTAATCTATAAAAATATATTTTTAAATATAAAACTATTTTTTTTTTTTTGTAATTCCCCATTTGAGACCTTTATTTAGTGGCCATTTTTGTACTGTATAATATTGGAATTTTATTAGTGAATTTTTGATTTGTTTGCGTGACCCTTCAAGAGTCTAGATGATTTTTTCCAACAACATGCTTAAAATAACACAGGTCGACAATTTCTCGGAGAAAACTTAAAGATTTTTTTAAGTTTCAAAATGTATTTTGAAGGTAAAGAGCAGCACTTTCATATTCTGTTACGAGCTATTTGAAAAAATATTACTTGAATATTTTATACGACTTCAAATATAGCAAAAAAAACGAGATTTTCGCTGATGTGCTGGGGCAATTCTGAGGCCAGATCCGAAGTCAGCGCGTCAAAAACCTTCGGAGAAGTATGGTCTGGATCTTGTTACTGACGGTAACTCAAATTTTGTCGGCCTGTGTAATTAATTGACGAAAATTGAAGGTAAGTTTTGTTGAAAATATTGATATATGTATATAATAAGAACGGTTAAAATTTAACAAATTTAACGAATCCATATTTTTTAGCGGCCCAAACACATGCATATTTAAGGGTTTAAACTTTAAAGGAAAAATTTTGATTTATGGAATCATGTCTGAAATTTACGAAATCGTAATTTATTTAAACACGAAAAATATTGTCTGGTTAGACCTATAGTTGTCTCCAATTTTAATATAACTGAAAATATAGCTTCGGAAAAAGTCGCCTTAAATCCAAACTGGCAGGCATATTGAAAAAAAGTTTAAGCATCTCTTTGTTCAAAAAAATTTATAAAAAAATGGCGAATCATTTTTATGGAAAAATATCGGTTACATTTTAAATTCGGAACAAATCGGACATCCGAGTTTTGAAACGTAATTAGTAACTAATTTAAAGAGAATTGGTTAACCTAAAAAACTCTTTTGACATATTAAATCCACCATCTTCAATTCCAAAAATCGGATGTTAGATTCTATTTAGCAGCTCTCAAAACATTCCGATATATAATTTACAACGAAATCGATACCTTTTCAACAATTTGATCCGCCAAATTCCATTTGCCATTTTGAAATTTAAAAATCACTTTCAGGTTATATTTCAGCGAATCCCAAAACTCACTTTTAAAAACATTAACCGCCAAATTTGATTCCCTATATTTTAAAATTTGATTACAGAATCTTACTTAAGGGGGTCTTCTGGTTTGGAAAAACATTTTTCGATGTTTCTTTTTTGCAAATTTGGCTGAGATATTCAAAAATATTATCCTAAAAGAATTTTTCGAAATTCGAAATAGTTTGTGAGATACAGACATTTTTGTGAAGCAATGTTTTTGCCCAAATGTGGCATTCATTGTGTGCCAGAAAATTTAACTTAAACGCGTTTTTCTCGAAACCACGTTCTTCAAACTGCTACACAGGGTTTCTCAAGTCCTACTGAACCGATTTTGATGATATAGGGCTTAATCGAAGCAGAATTAACGTGACTTTTGTCCCATACTCAATCATCTGCAAAACAAATTGTTTACTATTTGTTTATTACACTAGACTACAAAAAAATGGTCAAATATTAATTTTCCATATTGATAAAGAAAAAAAAACGTCAAAATTTAATTAAAAAAAAATTAAAAAAAATATTGTTAAAATTTTGCAAAAAAAATCGCCAAATTCAACAGTAAAAAAACAAGACAAATGAAAAAAATCACCATAATGAAATAAAATGATAAAAAAAAACACGGAAATTGAAAATACACCAAATTTAAAGAAAAAAATCACCAAGATTATAAAAAAACTTAAAAATTAAAAAAAAATTTAAAAATTAAAAAAAATTAAAAAAAAATTTAAAAATTAAAAAAAAATTTTGGAGTTTTTTTCTCATTTTTAGCTATTTTATTTTGGCGTTTTTTTTTAATTTTGAAATTTTTTTAAAATTTTCGAAAATTTTTTAATTTTGGGTTTTTTCTTCAAATTTTTGGAGATTTTTTTATATACTTTTGTTCAAATTGTAGCAATTTTTCTGTAAATTTTGCGATTTTTTTTAGATTTTAACGATGTTTTTCCAATTTTTAGCGATTATGAATTTTTAGTATATAAAAAAAAAATTTTTTTCTACTAAAATTGGTTTGAAATTAAAAACAAAATCCATTAAAATTTTAAATAGATATGATAACAATTTTAATTGAATCAAAATCAATTAAATAGTTCACATTATTTTAATTGATACTACAATTTTCTTAACCCATTTCATACCACTCATCGATTCTGTGGGAAATTTGTTAATGAAATTTGGTAGAAAGATGTAACGGTGTCTCAATAAGATTTTTCTGAAATGTTTGTACACTTATTGCGCCCTCTAGCGGTGTTATTCAAAAATTAAATTCAAACTTTAACGCTCTGTACGTACTTAAAGTGTTAAGGTTTTTTTTTATATTATAATTTTTTATTTATTGCTGGATCCGAGGGAGGGAAAATATGACATTTTGACAAAATCCAAAACAATAATATTTACGAATTTACAAAACGTAATAAGAAAATAAATTTCGGCATAAATAACACATTTTCACACTAATATATTTTTGTTTGAAACTTGTATAAGAGTTTTGAGTATTTTGCGTTGTTATTGCACTAATTTAAATTGTGTTTCAATTCAAAAAAACATTTAATCTTTAATAACATTTTGAAGACATTTGGTAAAATTAACGGAATCAAATGATGTGCTGACTATTAGGGTCGACCACTTCCATGTTTCTCAATTTTGAAATGTTAGTAACGTCACAAATAACAGTAATTAGTAATTTTTCTATGTTGGAAATATGTTCTTAAAATTTAAAAAAATATGCTCTAAAAATCCGTATTTTAAAACATATTTTGAGTACAGTAGGAATATTTTTGTGATATTTATTTCAATTGCTAACAAAAAATAAAATTGCTAAAATATGCTCTAAAATTATGCTTTTGTTCTAAGAAGTAAAAACATATGTTTAAAAAAAGGCTTTTTTTATCAAAAATATGCCTCTAAAATCAACATATTTAAAAATATGCTATTAAGAGCAAAATATACAAAAATATGCTGTAACCAATCAATGTCATAAGTCATCAGTTGTTCTGAAATAGATATAGAATAAATATCTCATAAATTTTTCAATATGACGCACTGGAAAAAACATAATACAGTATATATCTGGTTGCCCTAGCTATTATTTTTAATTATTTTTGATATTTGCTCAACAATATTTTTATTACCTTTAAAACATTTTATAACACTGTAAATCTACTATTAGCTTAAATCCTCAAAATCGATTTTTGTACCCGCTGTGCAGCATGCTATGCATCATTTTGTCATTTTGGTTGTATCTCATCGGAAACTATACTTTATATATATATATTCTTGATCAGTATAAATAGCGCAGCCGATATAGAGATGTCAGTCTGTTGAAATGCGAAATACTCCGCCAATATAGAATCGTGGTTGCTAATTTTTGAACAAATTGGTTTTTCATATTATTAGCATTTTGGTATTGAAAATTACCAAAATCGTTTGAAGGGCTCAAAAGTTATTAGTAAAAAAGTAAAGTCACCTCAAAATTAATATTCATATAAATTGGCGTTATATACTACATACCTTAAATAATCGGACATGTAAGTCATAATTTTTTTATCAACTTAATTTAGTTGCATTAAAAATTTTTCTTTAATTTTCTTTCTGTGCAGATCGAAATACTAATATCAACCTAGCTAATATGTTTGATTAGCTTAATTTTTGTAAATATACGGAGATTTTCAAGTCGTTATAATCTAAAAAATATTTTTTTTTAATTAAAAAATAGGCTAGGTCCGTGAAAGATCCCGAGGGATTAATTTTTTTATTTAACAGCCACAGGTGTGAAACGATATGAAATGGAACGGGAACGCGTAGAATCGTAACACTTAACACATACATATGTACGCTACGTGGTACACAAGCGAAGTTTTGCAAAATTTTTTTCCGTTTTTCCATATCTCGATTACTTTTCCAGATACAAGCCATTTTATAAAAATTACTTTTTTTTTTAATGGCCGGTATCTCCGAAGAGAAATGAGATAGGGTAAAACGGACAACATTTTTGCTCCCCAGGAGTATTAACATTTAGTACAAATAGGCTAGATCCGGAGCGACTAATTTTTTATGAAACAACAGGGTGTCATAATTATTTGTTTACCCATATACTATAATAGAGTGATATATTAGTCCAAATGGTACTTGGAATGAGGGGAATCAGAACACTTAACACATTTGTAAGTGTTTGAGATACTAGCCATTTTATAAAATGGCTTTTTTTTAAATTGTCCCGTATCTCCGAAACTAAACGAGATTGGAAAAAACGGACAAAGTGTTTGCTGCGTAAGAGTATTAGTACACCCTGATAACGCAAATATGTCCGGGAAAGATCCCGAGGGATACAATGTTCCAATTCAACACGTTGCCTGTTCAATTTCATTTCTTTCAATTACACCTATTCTCCTTTATAATAAATTTCGCACCCAATATTAAGCAATATAAAATGCCACTCATTCGTCGTTGTGGAATAATCATTTTGATTTCAAAAAATTGTACATGTCATCCATAGAATGACATCTAAAAAAAATATGTATTTTACTTCCCGGTCCAACGCTGTTGTTCGGTTTCATTTATCAGGATTGCTTTTTGTAAACAAATTCTGTTTTTTAAAAATTCTAATCATTTTTCCCATGTATGACATTTTCATTATTTTCCGCTCTCACAAATTCTTCTAGATAACGTTTGATAAGTTCCATATTAAAGCCATATTTGAATATAACGATTGAAATATTGAAAATATTTTTCTTTTTTATATCTTTTTTTTTCTTTTTTGAAAGAAAAAAATATAAACAAAAAGTTTGTATTTTTTATCATAAGGAATATTTTTAAGTAGATATTTTTTCTTTTCTTTATATAAATATATATTTTTTATATTTTTACTATAATTCAACAGTTAGTTTATTTTTAACTGTTGAAAAATTAATTAACAAAATCGGTAAAAAAACAATAGATTGTTTTCATTTATTTGAATACTCAATATAATATAAAAACTTTTCGTTTTAAATAGAATATTTTAACTATTACCGAAAGTCCGTTGTTTTTGTTTATTTTGTTTATTGAATAACAGACAGAAAGTTAAAAAATATATTTCTTTGGAAATTTAACTGTATATTCCATTAAAACAACTTTACCGATTAACTTTTTGAATATCTGTTGAACTTTTATGAAAATGTGAGTGTACATACTTTATTACTCGAGATCTCTATTACGAATATTCGGCAAATTAAGCATATTTTGACCATTTGGCCGAATAGCGAATAATAGAATAATAGCGCTATTCTGCAAAAATATTCGGTTAAAAGAAAATAGCTAAAAAGTCTGTATTTTTCATCTAAAAAATTAAGAAAAAATCTAGTTTTTCATTAAACTTTTCTCTTTAAAATGTCACACATGACTGCTTATATTGATTTAAGATGATTTTTCAACCTAAAAAGTTTTACGGTTCAGTTTAATTTCGTCTATATCTAAAGTTACATCGTACTTTTATATCAAATTTATATGTAAATTAATATAAGAACTATTCGGCAAAGGTTCGGTATTCGAATACACTATTTGTGAAATCTTTAATTATCACACAAACATGGTAAATATAATTAAAAATAGTCGTTTCAAATTACATATATGTAATCGTTTTGAAAATTTTATGATGGGTACAAAATTCTGATAAAATTGTATACATGAAATTATACAAACGTGTATCTAATTGCATCGAGTTCGATCTAATTTGATACGATTGTATCGAATGCGATACAATTTAATGTATTTTAGATAAAATTATATGTTCTCATTTTTCGGATCAAATTTGATATACATATGATTTTTTTTTTATTTGGGAATCCCATTATGCTACAGATGTGTGAAGAAACAAATGTGTGAACTGAGAATCATGTGATTTTACAATTTCAGTTAAATTGTAATGTTTCGAAATCAGTTCAGACAGCAAACATTTGGAGGAAATGTCAGGAAGAAGATAATGAGGAAATATCTTTATTTTATCGTTTAATAAAAATCAAAGTAGTCTGGTATCTGATAAAATATGACCGTTTTTGAAATTTCAATGCCGAAAATTTTGTATTGTTGTTCATTTAAAAATGCTTAGAAGATGTAAATCGATATTCCTGTTTTAACTGCAGCTATTAAAAATAATTTTAATCCTCTTTTTCCTTCTAATTCACTTCGAAATCGAAATCTTTCGCTTCTTACTACATGAAAATGTTTTATACAGGGTTGGCAAAGTATTAAGTAAACGAAATTGCCAACGTTGGCGAAACACAGGCAAAACCAAATAATATGTGGTCTAAAAATTAATGTTCCAAAATAAAAAAAAATAAAAAGTAAATTTAAAATATTTTGGTCATGCCGGGACTCGAACCCTGTCCGCCAGATTTGAAGCTGAGAGCTCTACTCACTAAGCTAATGAGACACATAATACTTGATAGCTTAAAACGTAAATAAGTGATAACAGCTGGCTATTTTTTTTAACAAAGTGTCGTAAATTTTTTTAAAAACAATGCTTTAAAGAAATCACTTTTTACTAACGTCGGCAAAGCGTTCTAAATCAGGACTTTGGCAGTGCTGTAATTTTTTACGGTTGTAAATTTTATAAATCAAGTGCTGGCAAAGCACATTTTCCAGCGTTGAGGAGGCGTTGTAAATAAGGGCTTTGCCAGTGCTTTAATTTGAAATTATGCTAACAGCACTAAAAAATAAAGTGCGTTACCAGTGCTTGTTTTTTCAGACCATTCTCAATCTGAAAATTATGATTGCAGCAATAAATATTTTGTTTCAGTGAAAATGAAAATGAAATGAAATTAGTTGCACTAAAAATAGTTTTACAGTTACTATATGACAGTTTTTTGTGTAATAATCATTGTTTTTTTTTGTTTTTAACTGAAATTCCAGTTGTTTTTTTAATGTTATAATCAAAACAACTATTATGACAGTTATTTAAAAAAAAAACACCTGAAGAAAAATACTTTATTTTTGTACTAGTTATTGTAATAAACAACTACCAAATTCTTGTTTTGTTTCAGTGCATCTCCAATGCATAAACATGTAATAACTGGAGTACCGTTTGGAATTTTGACTTTGCATTTTAAGTAAAATGTAGAAAATACATTTTTTTATTGTAATTGAAAGAAACGAAAAGATTTTTTTTTTTTGTTAAAAATATTTTTAAAATACCGAAAAATCAACTGTTAAAAAACAGTAGTTTTTACCAATTTTTACAGTTGTTTTAAAAATTTTGAGTTATTTCTACGACATTGTTAGTTATTTTAAGTGTTATTTATTTTAACAGTTAAAAATAACAAAATTGTTAATTGTAATTACCTTTGTCGAAGTTTTAACTAAATTTAAAGTTGGTTTAAATGTCATTTGCAGTAGATTCTACTGTAACTTTTTTAATGCCGAGTCTTTTTTTTGTATTTCCTTTTTTGCTGCAAGAGGGACTGTTTCTTAGGAATCCCATTAGAAAATTGAGTAATACTTAGTATTGTGTAAAAGTATAAGTTTTTAACTACGATTAAAGTTGCTTTTATTAATAAATATAACCCAACTATTCTGATCAGACAGTTATTAAATATAACAAACAACTGAAAAAAAGTACTGTATCATCGTAAAAGCTGTTTGACGCAGTTATTTTTAGTATTACATATTATAAATAACTACCAAAAAACGCATTTTTGCAGTAAACAGTTAATTTTTGTTTGTTATTTTTAAAAAATAAAAATTTTTCATTGAGTTTCTAATTGTTCGAGTTTTCTAAATTGATTTACAACTCAAATTTTTATTATATTCAAAACTATTTTTTTTGTTAAAAAAAATTACTGTTGAAAACAGTGCTTTTACCAATTTTGTCAGTTGTTTTTGTAGTAAAAATAACTATATTTCTTATATTTATCTAAAAGTTTAATGAAATGTTGTCTAAATAAAATTATTATTGCCGATATGATTTACAACGATTTTGATTTCTAAGGGGAATGGAAGAAAATTGGGAAAGCGTTCATTTCGAAAATTGACCTGTAGTATATCGTTCTGCTTTAAAAATGATCTTAATTTCCCACATTATCCGATGCTCCCATAAATCGTTTTTCAAAACTGCGTTACATTTTTATTAGTTTTGATTGAAAAACACTGTGAATTGCAACAAAGCACGGCAAATAAAAAAGGCTCAAGTTTTTTTTTTATACCTATTTTAAATAAAATACAAAATATACAAATATATTAAGTGTAAATATTTCTATTTAATTGTGTTGAAGATATTTTTATAAAAATTTGTAAAAAAAAAAATTTGTCATAAATAAAAAACAAAATAATAATAATTCTAAATCAAAATGAGTTTAATTACCATTAAATCACAAAAAAAAAATATGTTTAAATGCCCGGAACAAATTTTAACTAACTAATTTTTTTCTTATATTTCATTATTTCAAGATTCCACTCTACATGGACAATATAAGGGCAAACATCCAAAAATACAATTTTCGGTATCGAAAAGAGGTGGTCAACTTTTATGGTTAGATGGTCTTAAATATTTTCGAAATAATGAAAATCGTACAAATTTATTTTGGCGTTGTCATTGGTATTATCGTCATATACGTTGCCCGGTATTAATATGTATGAATAAATATAATATAAATGATTTTCGTCAAATACATAAACATTATCATGTTAAATCTACGGCCAAACAATCGGCGGCAAAAGCCATTTCTACTCTCATGCAACCGCAACAGGTGGAAGTGGTAGCAAATAGAGATATTGAAAAAGGAAATGCAGAATGTATTGAAATGTTACAGGAAGTGCTGGAACAAGAAAGCGATCAACGAGAACATGCAACCTAAGTCAATGAATTTAAAAAGCGATAAATTTAAAATGATAACTTAACTATATATTCCGTTAAGTTTACGTTTTACCTAACATATAGTAAAATGTAGCATAACTTTTAGGCGCTGACAAAATCTATTGAATTTATTTCAATGTTTGCAAATATCGAATAATATAATCTCCTAAAAGTAAACTGTATTTGATCATTTTTACAGAAAAAGAACTTTTATAAAGTAATTGCATTTGAAAAGTTTCGTTTATGCTGTGAATATAAAAAACAAATTGCAATAGTTATACTTTTAGGAGCTATAGATAAATATTAGAAATATTCATTTCTTTCTAGATTGAAATCGTACAATGAATATAACATTTTAAAGTATGCTACATTTTGTTCCCATATGTATGTATGTTAGGGTGCCCCTTAAATTCTCTGCTGCGTAAGTCGTATATATACGACTGTCCTGTAGCATAAGACGTATATATACGTATACCTCACATAAGTGCAGTATGTGATTTTTTTTATTTCGACGCAACCAGCGAAGTTTTTATTTTATATTGACTACGCAGTTTGCAATTTTATTGCAAATGGTTCCAAAAGGAAAACGTGCGGAATTTTGTTAGAAAATTACTCATTTTTGAAAAAAGTGTATTTGTGTTAAAAATATCCGAAGTACGGAATTTTGAAGAATTTAATTTTTATTTCAGGAACACTTTAAAAATAATGGAAACAAAAAACGACATTTTCAACTTTACGTTTAGTAAAATTTTGTATAAACATTACCCGTGTAAAAAAGGTAATATATGATTATATATGAACATATATAATTATATCTGAAATTTGAGTCTATCCAATTATATATGAGTTCATATATATTTATATAAAACCTTATATATATTTCTATATAAACATATCTGAAATGATATATAATTACATCTGAAGGTATATATAAATATATCTGAACTCTGATATAATTGGATAGACTCAAATTTTGCATATACTTTATATAAATGATCATATCATAATTTATATATATGATCATATCTGGTCTTATATAAATCTTTTTACTATTTTATCCAAGTTAATATGGTTTTTACATACTTTTTGTTTTTTTTTAAATTCGTTATAGTTTGCTTTTAATAGCAGCTCAAAGTTTGTGAAAAATATACAATGTTTGAATTATCATAAATATTGAACGCGTTACGAGAATATTAAAAATTTTGTGTCATTTTAAAGAACAAATCTTCTTCTTTAATCAGTGTAGCACAAAATTAAAATTTTTGTCGTGAAAAGGATAACGAAATTGGAAAAATGTCCTTAATTCGCGGATATTCCTAAAAACCCATAATTTATAATTTTTATGAAATTTATTTTGCAATTAACTCTTAAGCTGAAATTTTTATATGTTGTAAGTGATACTTTGAGTTAATTGCAAAATAAAATTCATAAAAATTAATTATGGAGTTTTTGAGATATTCGCTATTTAAGGAAATTTTTTCAATTTCGTTATCCTTTTCGCAAAAACATAATAAATATTTGTGCAACACTGTTTAAGAAGAGGATTTGAACTTTAAAATATCACCAAATTTTTAACTTTCAAGCATTGTAATTTCTTACACATTTGTTTAATACCCCCAACTTTGAGCAACTAAACGCGCGCATCATTTTGAAAAAAGAAAAATATGTAAAAACCATATTAACTTGTTTATATAATGTTTATACAAAGTAAAATCAAAAGTGGTAAAGTTGAAAATTTCCCTTCTCCCATTATTTTTAAAATGTCCCAGAAATAAAAAATTGAGTTTTGTCAACATTTCGAATTTTGGGAATCTACACATTAAATGAAATTTGAAAGAACATTATCTGAAGGGTATGTCGAAAGTTTTTAAAATCTCCCTGCATTTATTCCTTTAATATACTCAAAATTATTCATATATGGAATGCTGACTTTTTCGCATATCATTAACCCATTTAAGCCTGGAATCGAAAATGAAGCACAAATTTAATAAAAATTCAAAAACGTGATTTTTAAAATTAATTTTAAAGATTTTTTCAAATGCCTAATTTGGAGGTGGCGATTGCTATTTTCATAATATAAAAGTTAATTGAGAAAATGATAATTCTTGTTTAAGTGTGAAACGACTCCTTTCCAGGACATTTTATAAAAACTTTTTATTTTGTCAAAAATTTAACAAAATTTTAATATTTTCATTATAGTTTGCATAATTTTGGGGAATAATATCACCTAAATTTTATTGTACTATAGATATCTATACTTTTATTTAAAAAAAATCTTTAACCCTTAGGTCTTGGGGAAAAAGGTCCTAAAAACGTAATTTAAATTATAACTACAAGAGTTTAAAGCTTTTTAATTGCTTAAAAAAATGCACTTGATACAAAAGATTATTTTATGCAATTTTCTCCATATAGGGTTAATGTTTTCTTTTTTGACCAAAAAAGACCCTCTACGAAATTTACAGAATGACTTCATTCGGATTTTGATTAAATTTGGATATTTGATAAATGCTACTAAATTAACGAACAAATGAAATTCTTTATCGTGCCAATATTTATTTTAAGGATTAAAAAGGTGGAGTAAAAATGGCTCCAGTTTCCTTATTTTTTCGTTTTTTCTAAAAAATCCATACAAATTAAAATTAAAGGTATTGCAAAGATCTATCTAACGATATAAAATGAAATTTAAGAGAATATATATTTATTTGTTTTTGTTGGGGTCATTTGGGACCCTACCTTTTTAACCTATTTTTAAACCTTAACAGTAAGATTGGTACGATAAAGAATTGCGCTTGTTCGTTAGTTCAGTACCCTTTATCACAAATACAAATTAAATGAAAATATAAAAGAAATTATTCTGTAAATTTCCTAGTGGGTCTGTTTTGATGTAAAGTGGACACATTAACCCTATGTTAATCAAATAACATAAAATAATTATTTTTATCAATAGAACATTTTTTGTGATAATTAAAATTACGTTTCATGGGTGGTGTGTCTTTTTTTCCCCAGGTCACTAAGGGTTAAATATTTTTTAAATCATTTTTTAAATTAAAGATAATTATAGTCTAGTCATATTAACGTGATATTATTACGAAAATTATGCAAACTTTGATAAAAACATTTAAATTTTGTTTAATTTTTGACAAAATAATCAATTTTCATAAAATGTCCGGGAAAGGACTAGCTCCACACATAAAAATGAATTATCATTTTCGTCATTTATTTATTTTTTCTTTAATTACAACTGTTATATTAAAAAAAAAATAGCAATCGACATCTCCAAATTAGGCAAATGAAAAAATCTTTAGAATAAGTAAAAAAAAAAACACGCATTTTGCATTTTTATCAAATTTGTGCGTCATTTTTGATTCCAGGTTGAAGTGAGTTTTCAGTGATATCCAACGTAGCCAGAATTTCATAAATATAAAAAATAAATAAAAATTTCTTTTTTCAAAATTTCGTATTTTGACAATTTTTAGATTAAAAATAAACTTTTTTTCTTTCCATAAATGAAATATTTTTGGACAAAATTCGCCACAGGATAAATTGCTATTTTAAGGGACATCCTAATGTTAGTACAAAAAACTACTAAATAATTGTAAATATAATTTATAATTTTAATTAATTTAAGTATTTTTAAAACTTTTGAATAAAAAATAAAAAACAAAAAAAGTCTTAATAAAAAATTTTAAAATTTTACTTAAAAAATGTTTGTGTTATTCTCTCTCCTCTTCACTATTAATTTTAATATTTTACTAATATATTTGTGTATTTTTTTTTCTTCTTTCACCCTTAGTGGTCTTGGCCAATGATATAGTACCAAATCCTGAAGATGTTTTAATATTTTTCACCCAATCTTTAAGAGGACGCCCAGCGATTATGGCCAACGGTGTTCGCTTTTTAATTATGAGTGAAAATAAAAAGAAAATATTATGGCGCTGCTCATCAATGGCTACGAAAAAGATAAAATGTCCTGCCCGTATAACCATGTTAAAGGAAACTCCACCCAAATTTATCATCAATAAAGCTGAACATGTTCACGCTGAGCTGAAACGCAATAAATATGGTTCTAGTAAACACACCCTGTATAGTGTGGCCAAAATGAAAGCCGAAAATGTAGAATACGATGGCACTATTAGCTATCAAGTTAGTCAAAATCAAAGTGTGGAAAAACTGAAAGGCGAAATTGTAGAATATGATGGCACTATCAATTATCAAGTTATAAATGCGGCTGGTAATATTGTAACAACAACGGGGAATCATCAAATAATTCACCAACACCATGATGATCAACAGCAACAACATGATCTTGAACAACAACAGTCACATCATGCCACTTAAGAAGACATCTAAAAAATTTTAAGGTTTTTTTTTGTTTCTATTATTTTAAATTATTAAAATTGAAAGTTTTTTTTTGTATTTTCTTTATTTATTTTGTTTTCAAATCTTTTTGAATTTATAAGCTAATTTTATTTTAATTTAAACTAATTAGAAACGATTTTATTGCTTACATATTTCTTTTTTAAATTGCCTGGTTTGGAAAATGTAAATATTTTTTTAAAATTATTCTTAGTCTACAATAGGGTGTCCCGAATAGGACACTTTTTGAAATTCGTTGAAGAAATACCGCTAAATCAACAGTTTCGTAATTTTTGGCATATTAGTGGTAAGATATTTTTTAATTTTCGGTAAAGTAATTTTGGTCGACCAGAATATTTCTTAATGTAGACCAAGTACAATTTCTACATATATATAAAAAAAGAATAAAATTATTCACTCACTCACTGACTGACTCAACATCGCCTATACCGCTGGAGCTATGAACTTGAAAATTTGACATATAGGTCCATTCTCCAGCGTAGACGTCCGCTAAGGCGGGATTTTTGGAACTTTCTACGGGGAGGGTCAATAAGGGGACAAGTCTCCCCCTGGGATAGAAAGCTAAAATATGTGTTCCTTCGAATAGGACGCAACTCCTGATATGGTACTTTTGCCTACAAGCGTGTTAAAATAGGGGCTAATAGGGGGAAAAAGTCTATCCCTTGGCGGCCTGACCAAACCGACGAAGCTAGGAACTTAAAATTTGGTGTGTGGTTTCCTAATCAGGATTATACAATTGTATAGAGCGGATTTTTGGAAATTTCTACGGGGAGGGGCAGTAATAATCCGGGAGGCAGCGACATTTTGAGCTAGTAATTTTATTACTTCTGAAGCTTTGTATGCTAGCATATATGTTGGCTGCTAGCATACAAAATTTCAGAAGTAATAAAATTAATTTAATTTTCTTAACATTTTACATGTTTATGGGGGAGACTGACGCCTTAAGCCCCCAAAAAAGTCTCCTTTGGGGCGGCAGACTACATTTTTCTGTTTGTTTACTATATTGGCTATTAGCATACACAGTTTCAGCAGTAATAAAATGAGTTTGATTTCACTGAAAATTTACACACTTGAAAGGCTCCAGCGGGTAAAATCCGCCGGGGTGCGTAGGCTGACCACTGGTTTATGCATGTACAAAGAATTGTCTAGTATATAAAATGTAAATAATCATACTATGAGTGACAAAAATATGTCGTTGCCTCCCGGACTATAAGGGTGAACGTCTTGCTCTTGGTATGTGGGCGGGCATCTATCACGAGTAGATAACTGTATTGGCGGAATTTTCAGAAATTTCCACGCGGAGGGATAAAAAGGTGAAAAATCTCCCCCTAGGAACTTCAAATTTGGTATGTGGGTTGCTAATCAAGAATAGACATCTGTATAGAGCGGCTTTTGGAAAGTCCTACGGAGAGGGGAAGTAAAGACAAAAAGTCTCCTCCTTGGCGGCCTGTAGAAACCACTCAAGCGAGGAACTTATAATTTGGTATGTGGGTACCTTATCGCGAGTAGATACATATCTGTTGTATTGGAGTGATTTTTGGAAATTCCCACGGGGAGGGGCAAAAAGGCAAACAATTTCCCCATTCTTCCGCCTGGCCAAAGCGATGATGCTAGGAACTTTAAATTTGGTACATGAGTTCCTAAACATGACTAGACATCTGTATAGAGCAGATTTTTGAGATTTTTACGGGGATGGGCTAAAAGAGGAAAAGTTTTCGCCTTGGCGTCCTGGCCACACCGTTGATGCTGGGAACTTTAAATTTGGTACGTGAGTTTATAATCAGAAGTAGACATCAAGATATAGCGGATTTTGGAAATTCAGTCGGGGAATGGCTTAAAGGGTAAAAGTCTTCCCCATGGCGGCCTGCCCAAATCTCTTTGGTCAGAAATTGTATAATCAAAATATATGTTTCTTCGAATTTGAACTAAAATGATACTTTTTGTATTTCCGTCCAAGAACATGTTTAAAATTGTTTATCAAGTTTTTACAATAAGTCCTTCAGTGGTACTTGCTCAAAACTAAAAAATCCTCTGGTGGACCAAGATTACTCTACAGAAAATCTAAAATTATTTTTTCAGTATTTGACTTTTGTTTTTCAGTAGGATTTTTGAGTTCAATTTCGCAAAAAAAAACATCGAAACTTTTTTTTTGGCAAAATGCACTATAATTTTTTTTCCAAAAAGTACATGGAAACGAAAAAAATGCAACTTTCTAAAAATCTACTTATATAGTTTTATCACAACCAACAACAAACTTTTTTTATGCCGGTGTTCTTTAGAATTTAAAATATTTTTTGAAAAAGGTGATTTAAAAAAATTTTTTTTTTTCAAATCATTTTGGCATACAACCCTTCAATTATTTAAAATTTCTTAAATCTGGACTTCAAACATTCACATGCTCTTTATTGGGTCGTCATATCGCCTTCCTATCAAAAGTTATAGGTTCATAAAAATTGAGTGTCTTTAAAGGCACGTTGGTAAAAAATGGGTTAAGTAGATGGATTAATTTAATCTATTAAATTTCGCTCTAAATTTGATGTTGTACAAGAAAAAGTAGGCGATTTTTTTTTTGTAAATAGCTAATAAAATGCAGTACATTAAAAATTTAGTATAAAGGAATTTTTCGGGATTTTGACCTGATGAACACGACATAAGAAAGGAATTTTAAGGGTCTTTATTTTGTGGTTGTTTAGTTGTTATTTTAAAAACAAACACATTTTTTGGGTAAACTTTTTGGTTAAATTGTGCTCTTATTTCACCTCTTAAATTTTCAAAGCGAACCAAAAATCGATGCAGGTTGATCTTGGGTTTCAACGTATTTTTTCTATATGTTGGAAAATCATCGCATATTACTCCTTGCCATTGCTGCTTTATTAGTGCCTTAGTAAAACTTTGCTTTGCCAAAGCGTTATTTTTTGTACCATCGGCAATTTCTGACTAACAAAGTTATGAGCACACCAGGCGACTTTTGTTAACGCATTTAAAGGCAATAAAGTTATTTTTTCAGCAGTTTTTTTACACAATTTCAATGTGATTTGTAAAACGTCTCTATTACCGTGACTTTCTAATATATACATTCCACGATAGATCGTCCAAAATCTGAACTTGGGTCTTCCGATTCAAATTTTATTTTGCACGCAGAAACTCTACCCAGCCACTTAAAGATTGTCCTTTTTATATTCTCGAAACTCGAGAAAACCATGGTTTTATTATTTCATATTTTTTTAAATAAAAAAAATATGCAAAAAGTGTGTAAAATTCAACATTCGTAGTTTCATTAATATATATCGGATCATTATCATTTAAAATGCATTGGAATGGTACACTGCTTTACTTTTATATTGTGGAATACATATTTTTTAGCGTCAAAAACGAATGCATTTTTTTGCGATTTATTTTACCATAAAGTAACACTTTAACTTTTTTGGGTGCCGCGATTCAACTATTTTAGATGATTTTTTATTTTAATTATATATTTTTATTTTGCAGATTTATTAAGATTAATCGTCTCTGTTTTTTATAAAATATTCATTAAATTTTTAAAATTTTTTCTGTACGAAAGAAAATTTTTTGTTTTAATTTTTTACACAGAACCTCTTGATTTTTTCTAGAAAGTGACGTGGACTTGAAATTGTTAAAAATTAAATTTTTCATAATATTTTAGAAGATTCATCATTAATACTTTAGAAGTTTCATTTATATTTCAAGTAAATCAAAAATCTTAACAAATAAATGTATAGTTTTTAAAACAGAGAAATTTTAACGACGCACAGTGGTCAATTTCGCGAGATAGCGGTCAAAACTCTATAACTTTTGACCGGATTGGTATTTTTTTACGCAATTTATTTTGTTCAATAGGAGGGACTTTAAGCTTCAATTTGCGTGTTCAAACGTAAAAATCGACTGATAGGAACGTAAGTAATGTGGAGTTAAAAATGCATTTTAATTTTTTGTTGAGTTTCCATGTAAAAGTT
The DNA here is from genome assembly GCA_021234595.1 of Delia radicum. Taxonomy (NCBI): domain Eukaryota; kingdom Metazoa; phylum Arthropoda; class Insecta; order Diptera; family Anthomyiidae; genus Delia; species Delia radicum. The sequence goes on along the minus strand of CM037851.1, from coordinate 309,998,069 downwards.
GAATATTTTGACATTTTAAATAGGTATTTTTTTTATAATTTCTTATTTTCTTCAATCGTATTTTACAACCAATACTTATTTATTATTCCTAAACTTAATTTTGGTCAGAAAATGCCAACATTTGGCCCCTGACATTTATTTAGTCTCAATATTCACAGGGGCCAAAGGTTGGTTTTTTTGGAAGAAAGCTAATTCTTGTGAGGATTAAACTGAAAAATAACACTGAAATTCCCAACAATATCAATACCATTTGGATATATTATATACAGAACACAACATCGATAAAATTTATAATATAATATGATATGATGCTACAAGAAACTTCTTCATTGATGTGTTTAAGCTTGCGTCTTCGTGATCTTTCACTACAATTATCAATTGGCTTTGCTGGTCGACCACCTTTTCCAGTTTCCGTGGTAGTTACTGATGGCTTTTTAAAAATAAGTTTATTTCTTAGCCATTCTTGGTTGCGTGAGTAAAACAATTTCTTGTTTCTGGAACATTGATTGTACCGTTTTCTTAAAGTATTTAAAAAGTTTTTATTTTTAAGTTATGAATTTTAATTTCTTGTTTGTCGCATATTTTGAAGAATGGATTATTCATTATATGTAAAATAATGTCGTTTTCATCTTTCCGTTAAAAATATATATCAGATAGAACACTATAACTGAATTTAGCCATTGTTTAAACAATAACGAAGAAAAAAATGAATGCATGGATTAATATACTATTGCTCGAAGTTTCAACATGATCTTTTTTACCTCATTGAAACATAATATAACAGGTACTTGGTTTTACCAGTTATTTCCATTGGTTTTAAATTTATTTGCAATTTTCAGGTATTTAAGTTGTGTAATATTATATGGCAATAAAATCATTTTTTACCTTTTCCAAATGAATTGCTAGATACCACATAATTTGAGAGTTAACAGGTACTGGCAATAATATAACAGGTACTTGGTTTTACCAGTTATTTCCATTGGTTTTAAATTTATTTGCAATTTTCAGGTATTTAAGTTGTGTAATATTAGATGGCAATAAAATCTTTTTTACCTTTTCCAAATGAATTGCTACATACCACATAATTTGAGAGTTCTATTGTCATTTTTGTCAAAATTTTGATACACCCTTCTATGTGGACTAGGTCCAAATATGGGCCAACTTCTCCTAATTTCAACAGAATTATTTTTTGGGTCAATAAGAACTCTTGTACAAAATTTCATCAAAATATAAGCATAATAGCCACTTTCACATACAAATAACTTCTCACAAAATATGACGTGCATTTGTACCGAATATCTTACCTTGGGTCAGAAAAATTGCTGTAGCTCAAAAAGTGCAGTCCCGATGCATGGACATGTATATATAGGAATGTAGTTGAGAGTTAGGACTACAAAATAGTAAATTTGTGTTTTGACTCAGCTTGACTCACAGGAGTTGTGCTCTATGAAGTAGGAAATTTCCGAGAAATTTGACCTTTTTTTAAAAAAATATTTAAATTGTTCTGAAAACATTGTTCTTGAAAAACAAAAAAGTTATGATCATTTAAACTTTAAAAATTAACTAAAAATATCATAAATTTACTAAATTCCGAAAAAGCCCATTTGGACCACCCTGTTCTCAGTGAAATAGTTGAAATAGAGTTCTAATTTTTTGGCTCCCGAGGTTTACTACTGTCTACTTTCATATGAGTCTAATAACTTTAAAATCGGAGAACAAAAACCAAAAGGAGTTTTGGCCGCTATCTCAAAATATTGACCACAGTGCGGCGCCTTAACAATACATTTTGAAATTTAATCTTTTTAATTTTGATAAAAAAAAATAAAAAAATTTATTTTATTAATGATACAAGCTTTTTTCAATAATTCACTTATAATCAGGGATGGCAGACAATACCGCTAAAATACCGTTATCGATTCAAACCCTTTCAACTGATTATCGTTATCCTTAAAATACCGTTACCGAAATAATTGAAATATCGTTATCCCTAAAATAACGTCACCGATATAACTAAAATAGCAATATCCTTAAAAAAACGTTACCAAAATAACTAATAACTACCGTTGTCGATAAAGTACCGTTATCGAAATAATTTAAATAGCGTTATCCTTAAAATACCGTTACAGAAATATATACAAAAAAACGTTATCCCTAAAATAACGTTAGCGAAATAACTAAAATACCGTTACCTCTAAAATACCGTTACCGAAATAAGTAAATTACCATTAACGGCAAAAAACCGTTACCGAAATAACTGGAATATCCCTTCATACTAACAATAAATAAACCCCGGGACCCAAAAAAAAACTAAATACATAGTAGTTTTTTAAGTTAAAATCTTTTTCAAATCGAGAGTGGCCAAATTTACGAAAAGTCCATTAACCCTTTAATGACTGACCCCCGATTCCAATGTATATGAAGCTTCACATATTCAATATTTAAGGCCTTAGAAGTTATATGGTATAATTTTTTTTTTATTTTCCATACTTGGGACGTGTGAGTTAACCACTGCTTTTTGAATAAACTATTTTTTTATGATCTTCATACTTCGATATTTCAAACAAGGGCATTTCATAAAACTGTAAAATGCATATTTTAGTGCCCATGTCACGAAATCATATCTGTAGCCCAGGTGAGTGGTTCTAAACAGGTAAATATTTTTTATACGACAGAGAATACCTAAGACTATTATCCAAAAAAAAAAGAGTTATCAGAATTTTCACTTCCCCCATTTTTCAGAAACATTTTCGTGAAATTTTTGCGACTATATAAATTTGCAGACCTTTGAACAGCTAATTATCCCCCTGGAATGTTGCGAAATTTTACCCCAACATTTGCTTAAAGTAGTTTTATCCTTTCTCTACCTGCCTGTATAAACCAATAGGCAGGAATGAGGTAAAAACCAAATTGCATAAAAAATGCATTTCTTTTTCTAGCTTAAACAAATTTCATTATGCATTAAAAAAGTAGGGGAGTGTGAAATTCCAATGCAATATAAATGGTGATGATACGATGTGTATTAACGAAAAGACGAACATTCAAACTTACGCACTTTTTGAATATTTCTCACTTTTCAATAAAACTAAATCGCGCACAAAACCATGGATTTGTGGAAATTTGATAAACTAAAAACGCCATTCTTTAAGGCTTCATATAGTTTCTGATTGCAAAATTTAATTGAAATCGGAAGACCCAAGGTCACAAAATGTCCTTTTCTGGCCGATCTTCGGTGAAATGGCCGATATATATATATATATTTTTTTTTAAAACGACAGAAAGAGAATTTTATCGTGGAAAATGTGGCCTAAAATGAACTGGCCCTACTAAGGTTTTATTATTTCAATAGACAAATATTTATAATGAGACTGAATTTGTAAAAAGTTCACTATTTCGTTTCGCTTTGCACAATTCGGCAAAATGTTGGACCTAAGAATACAAAAACTGCAAAACGAAATGTCTCAGAGTTAATTTTTATTTAAAATCTTGAATTAGTAATTATAAAGAAAATGTTATTTAAATTCAAAATTTGTATAAAAGTAATGTTAATAAAAACAATAAAATAAATGTATAAAAAAATATAAAACTAAAGTATTCCAATGATGTAAAACAATCCAAATGAAAATACAATAAGTCTGTTGCTGTACTTTACCTCGGCAACCCAAAGCAGCTTAAACAAAAACATTTTACATATAATTTTCGGCGTGGTAAAGTAAAGGGTTAGAAATTCCAATTAAAATATATAATAAAACAAAAATTTGAACCAACAAAAAAAAAAAACTATATGAAAATTAACTATTTTTAACTAATTTTAATCATTCATTTCTAATCAAATATTATCTACTCTTTTCTCCCCATTTCTAGATTTATATACTGAACCAAAATCTTGTAATGATTCAATTGATGATATACATTATGTTACCTCACAAAAAGGACGTATACAATTATACTATAAAGGCCATTACTATGTACGCGAAAAGAAAATCCGTAATAAAATCTATTGGCGTTGTACACAATATACCACCCAGCTACGATGTCATGGCCGTTTACATACCGATGATGGTCGCATAGTTCATAGTAGTTCACATAATCATCAGTGTTCCGGGGATGGTAAAAAACATAGCATGAGAAAAATGAAAACCATGCAATTATATACAGTGCAAGAACTAACAGATATAACTGCAAATCTTGGAGAACATCAAAATAACTTAACATCCCCCCATATAACGGCCATGACTAACTCCTTGCCGACCTTAACAAATTTAGATACAAATATTTTAACAAATGTTATATCATCAGAAGCTTTAGTTTAAGATATTTTGAAATGATTTAAGAAAGTTAGATAAAAAAAAAAAAATTAAAAAAATGTAAAAAAAATGTAAAAAATATTCTTTGTTGTAAATGAATTAAAAACGTAAAATACTAAATAAATTACCTTTTTGTAATTCCTCGTTGATTATGTTAAAAACACGTTCAACAAAAAGGAAAAAAGGAAACATTTTCTAAAGGTTAAACAAAATAATACAAATTTTTTGATTATCTCTTCCTTTCCCAGACAGCAAGATTTGGATACGTTTTTGAGAGTTCTTATTCTATGAGTCGAAGATGAATAAATAAAACACATAATAAAACATATATTTTTGAAATTTCAATATTTTATGGTAACAAATGGCTCACTTTTTGGACGAAAATATGAGCTTTCTACAAGGAATCATAAAATAGACAAATATTTTAAGAAAATTATCAAATCCAAAAAAATTGTTCCAAATTGACTCAAAAATGAAATCTAATTTGAATATATTGTGAACAATTTAAAAAGGCTCCAAGAAAAGATTGATTTTTGAGCCTTTACACATTTTTTAAATATCTTTTCTGAGAGCCACTTCCATACAAAATTTAAATTTTAACCCATTCTAACTCATTTTGGAGCTACTTGCTGGCAGGGGTTTTTATTTTCGCATAACCCGAGTAAAAAAAGTTATATATTATTTTATATTATTTAATACAACTATATCTCGTCATATGTATATTGCTTTGTATGGCACAATATATAACAAGATATAATTTTTGTTTTTCGAATAAATTTTATATTGCCCCCTATCCAAATGTATCTTTTAACTTATATTACCATATTTAATCACATCTGTCAAATTTAATTCAGTTCCATATAGAATTTTAAATTTATTTTTATTTGAAATCAATAACATTTCATTTTTAATTGAAAAATGTTGTTTGAAACATTCTTAGGCAAACTATTATAAAAAAGTAGTGTTGCGTTATTTATTTGGTCCACTTTAATTTATTTAAAACAAGCGGAAATCCAATTTCCTAATATCTGTTTCATATTCTTACTTCATTTTATAATATATTAATGCATTCAAATAAGATTATTATTTATAATTATTCAAAATAATTGAAAGTCCCGACGTTTTGGCATACGGACATACGGCTAAGACGAACTATTTCTGAAAGTCCCACAAACAAAGTTTCATATAATTTTACATTTTTGATACAAACTTTCCAAAGCTTTGCAATTTCTAATATCATTTTTTTTTTTGGAATTCTGAACAATTTTAAACCGAAAAGACATACATTTTTGATTAAATGTAAAGCAAAAAAAAATTTTTTTAAATCTAAAGAAAGATTTTCTGAATTTTTCAAATACTTTCAAATTTTAAAGAGTTTGTAAGAAGCTATAAAAAAATGATAAAGAAATTTTACCTCGCTTAATATAAACTACATATTGGCAGTTGAATTTTTTTCTTTGAAAAAATATTTATTCGATACGATTTAAAGCTTTTAAATTAACGTTCATGCATAATTTCATTCTTCTTAATTCATTTCAAATCAAATGTGTAAACTTAATTTTATATAAAAATGAATCGTATTTGAACTTTTTTCACTTTCAAAATGCAAATCTCACCTTCAGCGAAAAATTCAATAAAGTTTTACGCAAAATTATTTAAAATCATAATTAATTCAAAATGTTTTTAAATTTACGTATTATATTTGACAAAAGTAAAAATTTGACCATTTATTCGAAATTTGACCTAATTATATTCAATTTTATGTAGTATGATAATATTTAGTACAATAATATCTGGTCAAAATACGGATTCAATTGTATATATTTAAAAGAAATTAAATCCAATTTGATCCCATGTGATCCACGTGAAATTATTATTATTATTATTTAACAAAAGTACCAATCGTATCATTTATAAGAAGTTGGATCAAATTGTCTTTAATTTTATGTAGTATGATATTATTTAGTACAATAATATCTGGTAAAATTTTCTTGGGGCGTTGTGTTATAATGGTAAGTGCGTTGGACTGTTACACAGATGGTCCCAGGTTCGAGTCCCGGTGACGACAACATTGATTTAGAAAAATAATATATATGAGTTTTCTACCCCTCATATGTATCGCAGCGCCCGACTTTGGTTATCCCATAGAACTTAACCCCACCGAAGTAAAATAATGAATCAGGGCTATGAATTAAAATGCTTCAATAAGTTCGCCAAATCGCGGTAGGCGAGCAACAACTGTTCTACTAATCTCTCGCAATTACAGTGTTGCAATATTTGAAGGCCTTCACCTTTCATCTCTCTACTAACCCCTTTTCAAAGAAAGCAACACATTAAGAAATAGGAAGAATTTCCTGAGTGTTGCTTCTCTTTTATAAAAAAAAAAAAAAAAAAATAAAAAAATATCTGATTAGTTATGTGACCCTATCAAATTAGATATGCCACCATAACTTTTACCTAATATATCAGTACACTATAAAATGTTTTATGAAATAAATATTTTTCTTTAATTCAAAACATTTAAAAAGTTTCTTTAGGCCCCGAGTAAAAACAATAATATAATGTCATATATAATGTTATCTCATCGGATATGATATGTACATATATATTAAATTATATAAAATTATATCCGGATTTTGACCCAATATAAACATATCTGATTTGATGTAGAAAGACATAATTTTATAGTTTTACATACAATTTTTCATATTTAACTATTCATTAGAACTCCATTTTTATATCACACACAAAAACTTAAATTTAGTATTGATTAAAAAATAAATGGGAGCTTATGTTTTTATGGAATAAAAATAAAAAACAAAATGTAATTATAAAGTCTATAAAAATACATTAAACAAAATAATTTATTAATTAAAAAAAAAAAATTATGAACGTATAATGGAACTCTACCCTAAGGCAAAAGGACTCGACTGTTTATAATGTTAAAAATATGTTTTTTTTTTAAATAATATACTCAAAATAAGCAACTAAAAAAATTAAACTAATAAAGATTTGTCATTCTCATTTCGTTTTAATTCGCCAATACGTTGCGACATTTGTCGCCGTATAAATTCTATATACGTATGTAGTATCATTAACTCCATTTAGTTCAAAATTAACATAAAACAAAAGTTAAGTCCTTGTAATCATACTGAAATATACATAAAAATAACTTCGATTTTTTCTTTTCCATGGGGCTATACTTAATTATATATAATAATACTTAATTATATATAATAAAAAAAAAAAAAAAAAAAACATAATTTTTATTTTTAATAAAAATTATAACAAACTTGTATAAATGAAATTTTTAGTTTTTTTTTCTTCATGAAGCTATACTTAATTATATAAAAATGAACTATTTTATTATATATTTTTAATATGGTGATATATATAATTTTATATGATTTTCTATAAAACCATTTTTAATTATATATGATACCGTGTTAAAAACTTCCGAGCATATCTATCTACATATATATGGTAAGTATGAATTTGTATAGGAACATATTTATGCATATTTCTTTATATATGACGGCATATTTGAAATTGTTAAACAACTGAAAGTTGTACACAATTATATCCCCACAAATATTTTATACATAATCATATTTGTCTATGTAAAATTACATTTTTTTTCTTTTTTAACTTAAAATTTCAAAAAAAAAATATGTAAATAAACGCGCTAAAAACATGCTTTTTTTCTATTTTACTAATAAAGTTTTCATTTTTGTTTTCTCTTATTTTTTTTTTTATTCCTTTTCCTAGATAAAAAACCGAATATTGCTATTTTTAGTAATACCAAGAAGAAAAATCGTAAATTGATGATACATGGCTATGAATTTGTGGTGGATCGTCAATTAAAACAAAGCACAAATTGGCGTTGTTCCCGTTATAAAAGTGCCCGTTGCAAGGCACGTGCTACTACCCGTATTAATGCCATTGGTGTTGAACATTTTTTTCTACGCAATGCCAATCATACGCACAGTTGAAATGAACATTAACGACTTTTGCAGACTACAAAAAGGACAATTATATTGTTAAAATAGTGTTAAGTAGATCATTTTTTTTTCTCTCTATATATTTTTGTATTCATAATTAATAGTATTAGAATGTCCGTAAGGGTCTTTAAGTATTTGAAATTTGTTTTTTTGTTTTAAAATTACTTTTGATTTAAAACTTCCTGCCTATAGTATAGATTTTTAAATAAAAATGTTCAGTAATTTTGAAAGAAAACTACTATGTATATTGATCATCAATTTCAAATCCAATTTTGTTTTTCAACTGTTTTATAATTTTGGGCAAAATTGAACTTTATGGGACATTCCAAAAAAATATTAAAATATGACCCCCTCTGGAATATTAAAAAGAAAACTTTTTTCTATCAACGGGTGTAGAGGGCGCTACCTGTCATGGATATCATTTTTGAAATCCAGAGAAAATTTTTTTCATTAGAGTACCCACTCTTTATGTTACTACGCGTATCGTTTTTTGGGCCCAGGAGCCCCGGTCCTCTTAACCGAAGATAGAAAAAAGTTTATTTTTTTTCAATTATGGTGGGGACCTCATATTTTTTTTTGAGGAACACCCCATTAAGTGTAATTTCGCCTAACGTTGTTTTCCCCTATGTTTTCACTCTTTTAGTTTTGAAATTAAGCAGCATTATTCCCGAATAATAAAAATAAATCGCGTCAATGGTATTTAATTGAGTATTTAAAACTTCTCTAACTCTCTTTTAATTTATCTATAAAATTCACTAGGGGAAGGTGGGGCAATTTGGGAGTTTGCATTTTTCAGATACTAATGCATTTTCAGAATTTCTAACTATTGTGTCAATAAATTATTATCACTTTGAGAAATCCATATTTTAGGAGGCGTATTTTTTATTATTTTTATGTAGCAAATAAAAAAATCTTACACAAACAGTTTCTATTGGTGTTCTTGTTTTTTGTAAAAAAAAGCATATGAAGGGCTTGTTGTAAAAACTTGATAAGCCACATTAACTGTTTCATGGATTTTCGCTGTTTTCTAGGCATCCATTGATTATTATTTAATAGATGTCTTGCTCAAACTCTTATTGCAAGTACCTAAAGTATAAACATCCTGCAAAAGTCATAATGGTTGCGTTTTTTTTAACCTTTAAAGGGCGAAAACAAACTAAAAATAAAATGTGGCTTAACAAGTTTTTGCAATAAGCCCTTCATATTTTCTTTTACATTTCTAACCCTCTAACCGGCAAGACCCCGCCTCCAGGCGGGTACTTTAAATTGGCCATACGTGCGCCAAATGAGTGATTTACAGTAAGAATTTAAGCTATTCCGATAGGAAACCAAATTTACAAAATATTATGTGAAGTAATTTTTTGTGTGCATGCCACGGTTTCGAATCGAAAAAGCGTTGAAGTTAAAATTTCGTAAAATTTCAAAAAAAAAAATTTTCAAAAATCTTGAAAACAAATTTATGGTGACAAGAACCGTCGATACTAAACACAAAGTAAGATAGTAGCTTAAACTTAAAAAAAAGTTCTATTTTTGGTATAAGGACATACAGTATTCCAAAAGATACATGTAAAGGATATAGTCTTAACATGAAAACGTATGGATGGATTTTTATGAAATTTGGCAGAAAGATTATATATTAAATTAAAAAGTGGGGTCAAAAATGTCACATTTTTTTTCGTTTTTTCGGCTTATTTCGAATTGTTTCAGACACATCTCCGACAAATGGGGTATCAAATTATATGCCTCGAACTGGGCTCGAACCGGCAATCTTCCGTTTGTTAGGCTAGTACTTTAGCTCTAGCCTGAACCCAATTTAATTATGTTTCTTTGAATTTCAGCTTTGATAATTTTCTGGTTTCAAATTTAAATATTTGTCTAAAAATAGATTTGTATGTTCAATAGAAATTCGGTTGCTAATCTTAATATTTTATTAGAGTTGCCAAAACAATAAAAACAATTTATATTAATTTAAAATTATTTTATTAATAAAAAATGAAAATGAAAATTATTCAAGTTCGAGGCCATACTCTATATTTCTTCATTAGGATATTGTCCTAACAAATAATCTATAGAGTTTTTTGTTTTCAAATTTATTATTTGACCCCCTCAGGAATGTGTTGATAGATCTATTTCGGGAATTTTCTATCAACACATTCCTGAGGGGGTCAAAAAATAAATTTGAAAACAAAAAACTCTATAGATTATTTGTTAGGACAATATCCTAATGAAGAAATATAGAGTATGGCCTCGAACTTGAATAATTTTCATTTTCATTGCACAATTAAAGGTCGAAAAACATAATTTTTATTTTTAATAAAAATTATAACAAACTTATTAATAAAAAATTTTTCTCCGCGAACTGGGATCGAACCGGCGATCTTCTACTTGTCAGGCAATTACTTTACCTCTAGCCTAAACTTAATTTGAATTTCTAATTTCAAATTTGTACCTTAAATATTTTTTTTTCAAGTTTAAATATGAATGTCTAAAAATAGATTTGTTGTACAACAGAAATTGGGTTGCTAATTTTAATATTATATTAGAGTTATCAAAACTCTTAAAAAACTTTTTATTATTTTAGAATTGGTAACGAAAACTTATATTTTAGATAGAGTGATTGTTTTTTTTTTTTTTGCAGGCGAAACTAATATTCAAGGGATAATATCAAGGGTTGTTGGTATTAAAGGTAATGTAGAAGATAATATTTTTTTAATAAGGAAAACCAATAGTTTGAATGATGTGTCTGTGTTGTGGTTAATTTCATATATTTTCTGTTAACAATATTGTTTAATTATTCTGATGATGGATTTTAAGTACTTACGATTAAAATTATTGAATAATGATTAAATTTTGTTGGTTACAATGGAATTACAACTAATTTATTCTCTGTGTGTATGTGTATTAAATTTAGTCGATTGGATGTCTGAGCTTTTTGCGATATTCGTAATTGTTCGGCTTTTATGAGACTTTTGTCAAAGAGATTTATAGCCCATATTTTAAATAAATGGCAACCCTAACCGTTTCCATTTCCGGTCCGTCATCAACGGAATCTAACTACGTATACGTACCGTTTTCTGGATCCGTACATGGACCAGAAATTTGTTATTTTTATTTCACTCAAAAATATTCAAGTTCAAAGTACAGTTATTTTGTAACTGTTGACAAATTTGGCAAACTTGTTGCATTTTCGTAAGCAGTAAGAAATCTATTTTCATATTTGACTTTTGTTCAGCCGACGCGTAGTAGGACAGTTTTTAGAAAGATCTCTTTAGTATCGAAGGGATATAGTAAAGATAATAAAATACGCGTAATCTAAGAATTTTTCTATTCAAAAATTATTGTTATATTTTTAAATTTAAGACTCATTTACACAAATTGTTATAAATATATTAGTTTCAGATGGTCTCCTAACCTTTTGCCAAACGATTTTAACAAAAAAATTATGTATTGATAAAATAGTGATAGCTTTCGGCACCAAAATCCCATTGCTGCGTCAGAGAAAAAATTTCCTAGTCTTTTTCCCTCCATTTTTTTTTTGGTTTATTATAAATGTCTAAAATTTCAATTCCAGAATTGATTATTGAGATTCAACAAAATTGAACAAAAATTGTTTAAAAATGTTAACCTTTTTAGGATATAATGATTTTTTAGCTTTTTACGCATTTTTTGTTAAATATGTGCTTTAAATAATTCCTGGGAATTCCGACAAAAATTCCCGGAATCTGCAAAATTCCCGAGAATTTCGTCCCGGGAATTCCCGGGTTAAAAAACCTAGATACTATAACAATAATTATTATTAAAAATTTGATTAAAAGGTAATTTTAAATGTATTTTTTATCAAAAGATTATATTTTATAAGATACAAATTTTTTATATAAAAATATCTTTAACAAAAAGGTAAATCTTATGGATTAAAATGGCTTGTAAAAAGAATCCAAAGAAATCTTTCAAGAAAACATTTTTTTAGTAAAATAATTTTTCCAAAATGTTTACTTTTTATAACAAAAACTTATATTTATTTATGTTTATTTGAGGAACAATTCCTCTCTTATTTGTAATTATGTAAATATCTTCATAGTTAGTAATGGTCAAAGCAATTTTAATAGTTTTCACAAAATAAATTTAAGAATTAAATATTTGAAAGCTCTGCAAAATTGTTTTTTTCAACTCTGTAAACAAATAACACGGTGCTACAATTTAGAATAAATTTAATATACTTTTAAAATGACCTTAATTTTCAGAATTTTGAATACAAACTCAAAATTTGAAGTTATTGATAAAAAAAACGTTTTTTCAAGACTACGGACTAAGTCAGTTATTTAACTAAGTCGATTTTAAACTTTAGAATGGCTTTGTAAAGCTAAAGATTAAAGCTTTCCAAATATATATATGTAAAGGGTCCGCCATCTAACATTTTTTTTTTTTCAATTAGTGCTTATTTCGTAAATGGTAACACTTAGCTCATGTCTGATTTGACAGATAATTAGTTTTATCCTTCCGCTGAACGAATATGGTGCGTATGTTCGTTATCTTGTGAAAAAAGTGAAAGAAACTGGCATCCTCATCGATAAACCAAAGCGTGAAAAGCCAAAAACAGTGCGTACACCCGAGAATATTGCTGCTGTTTCAGAAAGTGTGCGTGAAGCGCCATCAACATCAATTCACCGTCGTTCTCAACAATTGAACATTGCGGAGACATCATTGAGACAAATTTTGCATAAAGACCTTCGCATGACGCCATACAAAGTCCAATTAGTTCAGGAGTTCAAAAAAATAAGTTATTTGGCGGACCCTTTATATATACAATATATGTTTATACTTTTAGTAAACCCAATATTATTCCAAATATTTTCAATTTTTTTTTTTATTTTTTCAACTTTGGCACCTTTTCTTTCTAATATTTTATTTGAAAACCTATTTTTTTCTTATTTTTTCCTGAAAGTACGTTCAATACTAAACAAAAGGAGTCCTTGTTTGTTAAAATCGGTTAAAAATTGTTAAAGTTACAATTTTTTTTATTTAGAATAAAAGTTTAATTTTTACGTGCAAACAATTTAAGCGTTTACTAGTAAAAAAAAAACGTCAAAGTGATGGGAAAAATTAAAATTAAAATGTTATTATATATAAAAAAAACATTAACTTTTAACAACTTTTAGCCAATTTTAACAAACAAGGACTCCTTTTACTCAGCATTAAACATACTTTCAAGAAAAAATAAGAAAAAAATAAGTTTTTAAATAAAGTATTAAAAAGAAATGGAGCCAAAGTGGAAAAAATTAAAAAAAATTTTGGAAATATTAAATATTTTGCATAATATTTCCACATGGGTTTGATAAAAGTATAAACATATATATAAAGAGCTTATTGTAAAAACTTGATAAGCCACATTTAAATTTTTGCTAGTTTTTGCCTTTAAAGTTTTGATTTAATGTTGAAAGTAGAACTTGTTGAGGACTTTTGTACTCTTTATACTTGTTATAAATGTGTTCGCTAGACTTTTAAAAAATATTCATCAAAATATGACTAGAAAAGAACTAAAACCAGCAATCAAAAAAATGTGGCTTATCAAGTTTTTACTATAAGCCCTAGATATATATTTGGAAAGCTTAACTATTCGTCTTTCTAAAACCCTTCAAAATCGGTTCAAAACTAACTTAGTTAAAAATAGTTAGTCCGTGGAGTCTTAAAAAGCGTTTTTTAACGATAACTTCAGATTTTTAGGGTGTATTTAAAATTCTGAAAATTGAAAATTGATTTACTCAACCAGGCTTACAGCCTACACGAGGTCATTTTAAAAGTATATTTTTACTGTGACAACAAAAAAAAAATTTAAGGTTTATTCACAATCGCGGATTACTCTAGGCTACAGATAGGATTCAAGAAAAAAAGTTATAGAATTATACAACAAATATTTAAAGGCAACAGAGAAATGAACAAAAACCAATCTGTGGCTTATAGTACTCCAGTATTGTGTATCGAACTTTATTTTTAAAACTGATTTCATTAAATTTTCAATGAATTTATAAATATAATGAAAATTATTCAAGTTCGAGGCCATACTCTATATTTCTTTATTAGGATATTGTCCTAACAAATAATCTATATAGTTTTTGTTTTCAAATTTATTAATTTACCACTTTCAGGAATGTGTTGATAGAGCTATTTCGTTAGTTTTCTAGGTCCCCATCATCAGAACACGTTTTGAAAGAAGTGACAATCCTATGCAATCATCAAACATTCTTATAAACTGGTTGTTCCACTAAATGAGAACTAGTATATGAGCTCGAAGTTAAAGATTATCACCATTGGCCTCGAACTTAAATTATTTTAATTTTCATTGCACAATTAAAGGTCAAAAAGACATGATTTTTATTTTTAAAACAAATTATATCAAACTTAATTAATAAATATTAATGACATAACCATTAGCCAGTCTTGGTTATAAATAAATTATATTATTTATGTAATTTTACTTAAAAATCTAATAATACAAATTTTTGAAAATTGTTCATAAACGAAAGATAAACCTTTTATTTGCAAAACTAAGAACCTTAGGTTAACTACAAAAAACTGTATAACATTTTTCAAAAATGTTTAATAATAAAGCAAAATAAACATCGAAATTCTTTCGTAAAATATAAAGAAAAAATATTCTTAAAATGTTCACAAAATTCCGTATTTTCGTGTATTTTAAGAAAGATTTTTGTGAGGCGAAACAACGAAACTTTTTTTGTAAAATATAAAAAAAGCACAGAAAAATTTCGTAATTTCGTATATTTTACGAAAGATTTTTCGTGGTGCGAAATAACGAAATTCTTTCGTAAAACACAAGAATATATTCGTAAAATGCAAACAAAAATTTCGTAATTTCGTATATTTTACGAAAGATATTCGTGGTGCGAAATAACGAAGTTCTTTGGTAAAACACAAGAATATTTTCGTAAAATGCAAACAAAAATTTCGTAATTTCGTATATTTTACGAAAGATTTTTCGTGGTGCGAAATAACGAAATTCTTTCGTAAAACACAAGAATATATTCGTAAAATGCAAACAAAAATTTCGTAATTTCGTATATTTTACGAAAGATTTTCGTGGTGCGAAATAACGAAATTTTTACGTAAAACACAAAAATATATTCGTATAATGCACACAAAAATTTCGTAGATTTCGTATATTTTACGAAAGATTTTTGTGGTGCGAAATAACAAAATATTTCGTACAATGCAATACCAAAGGTTTCATGTATATTACATATGGATTTTTTTCAGTGTAATTATTTTTTCTTTTATTTTAGTAGACATTTTTTTAATAAAATATTAAAACGAAATTAATTTTATTTTGTATTCAATTTTCTCAACAGATCTATCAAATAGTATATTCTTCATACCCGGTCAAAGAGGCAAACCCAAATTGGTGGTAAATGGTTATTCGTTTATTAAAAATAAAACGACAGCCGTCAAATTATATTGGAATTGTTCACAATCTAAATCGAAAAAATGTCGTGCTCGAGTAGTGACACCAAATGATGCTGATTTGAAAACATTAAAATTGAATCATATTAAACATAATCATGAACCCGATATTTCGTACGAAAAAAAAGAAAGAAAAATCAAACTAAAAAAGTGATAAAATATTATTATTTTTTTTTTAAATAAAGACCAAAAATTATAATAAATTTTTAATTAAATTAAAAAAAAAAAAAAATTCAAACTTTTTAGAAATTGTTTTAAATTTATATATTTTTGGTAATTAATACAATTTTTTTATTATTTTTTTTCTAATACGATTTCTTTTCTTTTTTTTAATATTTTCAGATCTCGAACAATTGGCACGCAAATCTGGTATAACTATCACACGCGGTAGTAAGGGTAAACCGAAATTAATGTTGGCTGGGTTTTCCTATTTTCGCAACAATGTTAAGGGTTCAAAAACCTATTGGTTGTGTGCGCGAAATCGTTGCAATCGTTGTAAAGCGCGTATTATCACTTGTTCAGTAAGTGGTGAATTGGTGATAAAAAATCAAGAACACAATCATTTAGCTGGTATAAAACAGGAATTAGATTATGATATAGATTAAAGATAAAAATTAAGTTACTTAATTAAATTACTAGTGTCCGACCGAACAGTTCGGTCAAAAACCTATATTTTGTCGGTTTTTTGATATCTAGAGGCAATGATGACAAATTTTGGTATTGGAAACATGTTTGTTGAGCCGATTTAATTCGATTTTGTGTATAAAATTTAAGAGAAAAGCCGAAGCTAAAAGTTCGGCCACCGAACTATGTTCAATTTGGCCGAACTTTCTGAGGCCGAACATTGCTTAACTAAAGACTTTTCTTCAAAATAGCATCTAATCAGCCCAATAAACATATTTCCATCCGCCAAATTTGTCCATAATGTTTTAAAATACCGAATACAGACCAAATGCATTTTCTGGCCGAACTGTTTGGTCGGACACTATAAATTACCTCTAATAAGTACAAACGTATGTACGTAAGTAAAATTATAATTTATTTTTATTAATCGTTTGAAGCGATAGTCTTAAAAAAATTGTACAAACCCAGGTGAAATCGAATCGAATCATATATGAACATATATGATCATATATTAGCTTGTATATGATCATATATGGTTATAGCTGATCATATATGCACATATATAGTCCAATATATGATTATATATGTTATTCGGATCCAAAATTTGAGGGTATATGGTCGTACATGATCATATATGCTAATATATGATTCATATATGCTTATATATGATCATATACGACCGTATATGATCATATATGCTCATATATGCTAATATATGATTCATATATGCTCATATATGATCATATACGACCATATACCCTCAACTTTCGGATCCGAGCATATATGATCATATATGATATGATATATAATTATATATTGAAATATATGGACATACATGATTAGCTATATCCATATAGGATCATATATGATCATATATGTTCCTATATGACTCGATTTTCACTTGAGAACAAAATTTTAAAAACAAATTTACCCATCTAGCTGAATCACCACCTTAATTTATTATATTTATTATATTTATTATATTTTTTATATTTATTATATTTATTATGTAGATTTAAAATTTTCATTTAAAACAAATATTTTTCAGTAACAAAACCAAATAAATTTAATTTTTAAGTTTTTTAAAAAATCTTATACCTCATTTATATTGCAAAGAAAAACTAGTAGGTTTTAAAAACTATTAGTATTAATTTGTCAAATTTTCAAAGAATTTTTAAATAAAAAACTAGAATTGTTCAAAACCTACTAGTTTTTTGTGGTATAAATGTGGTATTATAAAAATTTTAAAATTTGGCATATTTTTACATTCCCGTTTTTATACTGTTAAAAAAATCTTATTTAAATTTTATTTTAATATTTGTAAATTTTATAAATTACCAAAACTTAAGCTGATATTTTAAAATTTTATAATTAAGTTGACAACAAAAAATTTTTCCTTATTCGGTTAACAATCAACATACATATATGCAACTAGTTAATATATTAAGACAGTCGAGGTCATGCATGTCCATTAGGGTGTTTGGAAAATAAATTTGTTCGAATTTTGAGGGCTGCGGGTAGGAATAGTGTGACTCTTGATATAAAACTTCTGTGCTGAAAATTTGAGCCAAATCGGATAACGCTTTCGGGACGCGCACCGAGGTCAAAGGTCAGGGTTAAAAGTTGTTTTTCAATTTTAGCCAAAAGTTGTGATCGGTTCAGAACGATTTAAGCATTATCGGAAAGGTAATTAAAATACGAGGTATAATATGCCTACACTCAAAAAAAAAAAGTTTGTAAAGTCAGCAAAAAATTTTGCTGAGTCAGCAAAATTTTAGTCAGGAGGGTGCTAGCAAAAAAAATTGCTAATGTCAGAAAAATCTTTTGCTGAAAATCAGCGAGCTGATTTTTAGCAACAAAATTAGTAAATTCAGCAAAAGTTTTGCTAACACTTAGTAGATTAAAAATAAAAAAGCCTTGGTAAAAATTAATAAATTTTTTGCTGAATTTTAGTAAACTGAAAAAAACGCAAAAAAATTTTAAAAAAATTTTAATTTAGTTAATATATTTGCTGAAAATCATAAAACATATTTTTGTGATTCTTTTAAAAATAATTTACAATAATTACGAAATATAAAAATTTTCATTTTCCCACATTGACGACACGAATTAATTTAATATCTGAAAATATATAGAAATAAATATATATAACATAACAAACATTTTCTTTCAACTACTTACATCAATGGTAGTCTAAATGATGCTTTCTTTTAAAGGACGCAACTGCCGAAGATAATTATAGAAACGAAACGAAAAAATAAACAAAAACAAACGAAACGAAAAAAAACAAACCATTTTTTTGCAATAAGAAAAATGAACCATATAAATCTACCTAAGATGTGTGTCTTTGTCTTTCGCTTTACTCTGTCAACATGGCTGTATATGTTTGTTTGCAATTTGACCACACTAGATTATTAATCTATTAACATTTATTATAGAAATACATATTAAATTTAAATATTTTCTTTTGTCTTTTATTTAATTAAAAGACAATTATTTTCACAAGCCGGTGACAACGCGAAATTTAAGTTGTTTTAATCCTCAATTTTGTTTTATGTATGAAAAACAGATACAAAAGTCTTCCATGGTTGATTTTTTTATGTCTTATTAGAGTTGTACTTTTTAGTATCATTTTCCTCTTCTCTACTACATCTTGACATGCCGCGACATCTGCTTCATTCTGCGTATATCTTCCAATCTGGTTGTCGTCCACACTATTAATGTGCTTATCAGCACAATATTTTTTAGCAAAATTAATTAGTAAAACATTAGTATATTAGTAAAGCATTAGTATAAAACAGTTAAGTGCTGAATAAGTATAACAAAAATTTTAGCTGAAAACACGATTTTAGCAAAAAAATTTGCTAAAAAATAGTATACCTGATTTACAAGACGTTTTACTAACTTTTGTACTAACTTATTTTTTTGAGTGTACATTTAATTAACTCATTACGAACCAGATTAATATTTTGTTTTTTTTTCGTTTTTTTCATGTTCTTTTTATGAAAAAGCCTATTTATTTTAAATATTACCCTAATTAAAGGTACATTAAGTAGCCAATAAGCTGTGGACAAGATATTAAGCTTTCATTTAAGGCATAACACGATTCCATAGCTTTATAAAATTTATAGTCAGTCATTACAGGAAGAGAAAGGGGAATAACTAAATAAAACTATACTGTGTCATTACAAATTCGACAATAAAATTGTGTACTTTTTATAATTTCCAGTTAAAATATGTACATTAGAGCGGCATTTTTTTGTATGAAGAAAAACTTTTTTTGAAAAATTTATATTTATTGTTCAGATTATTGTACTATTAGGTCTAAATGTTATTTGGTGCAAATTTGAGAAAAATCGACTAGCTTTAACCCGTGGTGGCGCCCAGCTTCCAAAGTTATCGATTTTTTAAAATTTTTCTTAAATTGCTTTAAAAAAAATATGTTTTGCAACACAAAGTTTTTTTATTAATTTTGGCATGTTGAACACTAATTTTTCGAAATATTTGAAATCGGACGAAAGGTTTTTGAGATATTGCAATTTTATTTTCACTAAAAATTACATCTTTTTCCTCTATTCTAGAAATTTTTTTAGCAATTATCTTAGAATTTTTTATTTTTGCACACAAATACTGCACAAAACATGCTTTCATATGATCATTATTATATCTGAAATCAGAGATGATATCTCACAAAATATATTTTTAAAAACGAATTTTAACAATATATCAGACGCTTTTTGCGCAGGTTGCCAAGGGTTTTGTTTTTTTTTACCTTTTATAGTTTTTAGGTTAAATTTTTAGTGCTACTTATTTTATTTTTATGTGTTAGTTAGGTCAAAAACTTCAGTGCTTAAAGTTTGAGCCAAATCGGACAATAAAATAAATCTACATATTTTCGTAAAATAATCCACAAAGTTAACGAGTTTCACAAATTTATTTCATATAAATAGTAAAATTTGCATATATCTGACCTTTGCGCGTCCGATTTTTCAGCACTGAAGTTTTAGACCTAGTGTCACAATATTCCTAAAACTGAAATAAAAAAAAAAAAAAATCGCCCTAGTATACATTTTTACACGTATTATACCTCGTTGGAAAATTATTTTAATTACCTTTCCAATAGTGCTTAAATCGTTCCGATTCGTTCACAACTTTTAGCTAAAATCGAAAAACACATTTTCAACTTTTGGCTAAAATCGAAAGACTAATTTTCAACTTTGAACCCAGGCTTTTGACATCGATGCGCGTTCCGAACTTGAAAAAAATTAACACCCGCACTCAAAAAAGTTTTTCAGTTTACAGTTTTTTGTGTAGTAATCAGTAGTTGCTTTTAACTGCAATTACAGTTGTTTTTCTATGAAATAATGCAAAACAACTAGCTCTAGCTTTTCTAAAACTTCGGGTTCTGATGAGATCTTTAGCCAGATCGAAATACTAGTATCAACCTAGCTAATATGTTTGATTTGCTTTATTTTTGTAAATATACGGAGGTTGAAAGCTCGTTATAAATTGAAAAAAAACTATTATGACAGTTATTTAAAAAAACAACTACCCTGTTAAAAATCGACATATATGTCTCCATACATGCATCATACATGTCCACATGCATCCATACATAATTCATATGAGTTCATAAATGATTCATATACGTTCATATGTGTGCATTAACGAAAATTGAGGTAATATTTAAATATATAAACATACATGTCCATACATGGTCATATGTGTACATTAACGAAAATTTAAGTAATATTTACATGTACACTCCGGTTCACTTATTTAAAGGCATTACAAAATCTGTGTTCATCATCCTGTATCTTTTCCAATTTTTAACTGATTGTAGTACTATAAAATAGAATTGGAAGCTAGACACCTTTAGATATAAAAAAATTATGCCATTAGTGGTTTTTTACCTTTACAACTTTTTTTTGAGCAATTTATTAAAAAAAAGTCCAAAACTGTGCTATATTTTTTGATTCACTTGAATAAAGGCACTTTATTATCCTTATTAATATTATAAAAATGACTGTTGGTTTGTTTGTTTGTTTGTTTATTTGTTTGTTTGTGTGAGCATCACGTCCAAACGCCTGAACCGATTTTATTCAAATTTGACACATAGATAGTGGGCGGTCTGGAAGGAACTATAGGCTATATGAAATTTTTATATGATGGGCGTGGCACTTTTACGCCCACTTTTTCACTATTTTCGATATGGCTTTACCGATGCAATTGATATTTGGTACCCAGAAAGAGATGTCACAGATAAGCACTTTAAGTTATATCAAATTTAGATATTGTGGGCGTGGCACTTTTACGCCCACATCTTCACTATCTTCTATATGGCTGAACAGATTTTATTGAAATTTGGTACACAGATATTGGGATGACTCATAAGCACTATTTGCTATAATAGATTAAGATTTGGTGGGCGTGCCAGTTTTACGCCCACTTTTTGTTATCTTTTATATGGCTTAAAGGATTTTATTAAATTTTGGTACACAGATAGTGGGCAAACTGAAAAGTAATATGTGCTGTATTTGATTTCGATATGGTGGGCGTGGCACATTTACGCCCACTTTTTCGCTATCCTTATTAATATTATAAAAATGACTGTTGGTTTGTTTGTTTGTTTGTTTGTTTATTTGTTTGTTTGTTTGTGTGAGCATCACGTCCAAACGCCTGAACCGATTTTATTCAAATTTGACACATAGATAGTGGGCGGTCTGGAAGGAACTATAGGCTATATGAAATTTTTATATGATGGGCGTGGCACTTTTACGCCCACTTTTTCCCTATTTTCGATATGGCATTACCGATGCAATTGATATTTGGTACCCAGAAAGAGATGTCACAGATAAGCACTTTAAGTTATATCAAATTTAGATATTGTGGGCGTGGCACTTTTACGCCCACATCTTCACTATCTTCTATATGGCTGAACAGATTTTATTGAAATTTGGTACACAGATATTGGGATGACTCATAAGCACTAATTGCTATAATAGATTAAGACTTGGTGGGCGTGGCAGTTTTACGCACACTTTTTATTATCTTTTATATGGCTTAAAGGATTTTATTAAATTTTGGTACACAGATAGTGGGCAAACTGAAAAGTTATCCATCATCCCAAAAAGTAGGTCTAAGGCACGCTAACAACGTAGCGGGCAACGCCCGCTAGTTTATTTATAATTTTTAAAGTAAGCGATGATTTTTCGTAGGGAGCGTTTGTTTATTACAATTTATTGCATCTTAATAGTTTTACAAGTCAAAATGGCAAGAAAAAAAATTTTAAATTAAACGGAAAAAATTAAAATCGATGTTTACCGTTCTGATGGTTATTCTAACCGCGCAATAGCTCAAAAAATTCGACGAAGCCCAACAGTTGTTGACAATTACATTAAGGACCCCGAAAGGTATGGAAAAAATGTAAAGGAAGGGTTTCATTATCTTTATCTGCGTATGAGAAAAGAAAAATCATAAGAATTGCATCTAATTCTGCCTTATCCTTATCAATAATAAGAGCTCAAGCTGGAGTGAAAGCGAGCAAGTCAACAGTACGCAGAGTAATAAAGAGCTGTGAGTATCTAAAATACCTGAAATTAAAAAAAAAGCCGCCACTTAATGCTCCGCGTAAGGAAAAGCGGCTTTAATTCGCAAGAGACTACATGGTATGGGATGTGCAGCAAAGAGGTCATGTAAATGACTGGAGAACCGTAATATTTACGGATGAAAAGAAGTTTAATTTAGATGGGCCTGATGGCTGCAACTATTATTTCCATGATCTGCGGAAAGAAAAGCGATTTTTGAACCGACATCACAGCCGAGAGGGCGGCGTTATGGTGTGGGGTGCTATTACGTACTATGGCACCATCGATCTGGAATTTCAAAGTGCAAAAATGACTGGTGCAAGCTATAAAATGTTATTGGAATCGGCTTTTCCGAAGTTCAGTGAACTATTTGGTCCCATATCTTGGATATTGCAGCAGGATAATGCTCCTATACATAACGCGAGAGTAGTTAAGGAGTTCATTTCAAGCCAGAATGTAAATATTCTTGATTGGCCACCCTATTCTCCTGATTTAAACATTATTGAAAATGTCTGGGGTTGGTTATCTCGCAAAGTCTATGAAGGAGGAAGACAATTCGATGACAAGGAGTCACTAATTCAGGCCATTAAGGATGCTTGGAATCAATGACAATGAAAACCCGTATATTTGAAGTTATTAAAAACAAAGGTGGTTGTACCCATTACTAAAAGCTCTTTAATAAAGTAAAATTAATTAAAAAACAAGAAAACCCGTTCTTCATTAAATTTAATTAAAATGCCTTTATCCAAGTGAACCAAAAAAAATAGCAAATTTTTTAACTTTTTTTGATAAATTGCTCAAAAAAAGATCTTTAGGTTTGAAACTGCTGATGCCAGGATGTTTTTTATATCTCAAGATGTCTAGCTTCCATTTTCATTTTATAGTTCTGCAATCGGTTAATTTTTAGTGCCTTTAAATAAGTGAACCGAAGTGTATGATCACATATGAACTCATATGAGCAAATATGAATCATATATAGTGTTATTTGGACATGTATGACATCGAATGGCTTAATATATGACCATTCATACATGTTCATAAATGAATATTTTCATCATATTTTGATTTTTAACCAGGCAAAAACAAATACTGTAGTTTTGTAACAGTTGTTCGAAGCAGTTATTTTAGTATTTTAAAAAAACAACTACCATAACAGTATTACTGCAGTAAACAGTTAATTTTTGTTAGTTATTTAAAATTGACAAAATTTCTTTTTGTTTCTAAAAACTCCTGTTTAGTTTAGTTAAGTGGATTAAAGGAATGGCTTTGGCCAGATAAGTAAAATAAAAAATAGTTTAAATATTTTATCTTCTTTAATCTCAATGCGGCACGTCACGGGTTAACGCAGTTCAATTTGTTCAACAGCACAGCAGCTTGACACATTGAGTCATAATATTTGAATTCACGTTTCTTAAAATTCAATAGAAGTAAGCAAAGCTTTGAGGTTTTTTGTAAATTTAAATATGTCTGGGGTCATTTTGGGCCGCAGGTCCACTTGGGTTAATGATGTCCAAAATTATTTTTTCAAACTTGTGTAATGATGATAAAATAAAATAGCAAACGGTACAAAAGTACCTAATTTTCGATTTCAAATATTTTATGACTTAAATTAGCTTTGTTTGTTATTACCACAATACATAATTTCCTCGAAATCCGAAAATAAAAAATCGCTGCCCTACCCAAGTGTTGTGGGGGATATTTTGCAATTTTTTTATTTTCATTCTTTTAAATGTATTTAACAAGTCCATGAAGTCCAAATCTCAATTTTTTCGATTTAGTTGAAGAAAATTTTTTAAAATTTCAATTTGAAGATTCGAAAAATATCCCAAAAGTATTGTCCGTTTTTGACGTCAATTTGGGACATGTTAGCGATATCCTAAAAAATATATATTTCATATCTCACAATTTATGAGTCCATTAACAAGTATAACTGTTTACTACTCGAATGACCTACATAAAGTTACTGCACACTCAAAAATAGTAAAACAGTTTTCAATCTCTCTTTATTAATTTTTTAGTATAAAGATATTTTTTAATTAACTTTTTTGCTTTTGGTTGCTAATTTAACTAAATTTATTTTAATAGCTTTTGAAGTCAGATTTGCTAAAACGAACAAAAAAAAAGATATAAATAATATAATGTTTTTTTTAAGCAAAAAAATATTTGATAGAATTTAGATTAGATCAGAAGGCACTATGCTCCGCGACCAATGTAGGTCTTTTGTGCTGCCTAAGGTTACCTACAAATTCAAGCTACCTATAAAGCCAATTATCCAATTAGGCAAAATGTCGCGATGTCGGAAGGCGAAATGAAGCGATCACCTAGAAACCTAAGTCTCCTATCACAAAGCCTGGGACATTCGCAGAGAACATGCTCCGAGGTCTCAGACACCATCTCGCATAACCTACACAAATCCGTGTCCGATTGACCCTTCTTGTGCAGATGGTATCTGAGATTACAGTGTCCAGTTAAGTACGACGCCAGGGTCCTCAAACCCCCCCCCCCTTTTAAGCGACAAGAGTCGCCTCGACCCCCTACTGGAAAAAGAGATCAATCTTTTAGCCTGGCGCTGACCAGGTAAAAAGGTGACCAGTAACCAGAGAATTCAGACTCTCTCCATGCCCTGAGCCTTTCCCTAACATACCCCGCAGGTATTGCACAGAATGGTTCAGGACCAATAAAGGGCTTTCGGGCTCCGCGGTTGGCAAGACAATCTGCCCTCTCGTTGCCCTCATTCCCCTCATGACCAGGAATCCACCCCAAGGTTAGAGAGTTGCCTCTACCGAGCCTATTGAGAGTCTGAATGCATTCCATGACCAACCCGGACGACACCTTATAAGCCATTAAGGCCCTCAGTGCCGCCTGACTGTCAGGAAGAATGTAGATGCGAGATCTCATACACAGATGGTCGAAATCTCCGCCTGAAAAATGGACGGATATTTTCCCATAGGTAAAGTCCAAAGACGCCCGCACCCGTGTTCCCATTCGACTGCTTAGAGCCATCAGTGAACCACACCTGAGAACCATCTTCGGGTTCTCAGGATTGATTGGTCCACATGTCTCTGTCAAACAATAACACATCAAAATATCTATCAATGATCCACTCCGGTGACACTTTGTCCGCAACCTTAGAAATCGGGTCATCTATTAGGATTCGCGCGATCCTTATGTGACCCCTTAGGTTGCCCCCCCTCATGCCACCGAATTCACTAAGTCTAGAGGAACCCATACTGGCAACCTCCATTACAGAAATATGCAATGGCGGGATCCCCAGCATTTGATAGAATAATTTTGACTTTTATTTATGCACTTTAATATTAACTAGACTCAGGAAAAAAGTTTCATCATTTTCATGAAAATGTTTCATAAATCGTTTGGCATCAATTATTCATCATATTTATGAAGTTTTCATAAATACGACGAAGAGTTGCATACAAATTGTAGGCAAATGTTTCATAGATATTCATCATTTCGTAAACTTTGTGAAAATAATTTGATTCATGTTAAATTAATTTTATTTATTATTGATAAGATTAGACCAAAAAATATATTGTTTTTTTCTTTTAGTTAGTCTCTTTACAGGAAGAAGAAGAAGAAAACATTTTTATTGAAAAATTTTACGGACACAAGGGATATACCAGACTGCCGCAGTTTCGTCCCCCTCCTGGGACTCGTCAGTGGTTAATTTATGTGTCAATTGAACAAAGTATTTTATATCGTTAATTTGCTATATATGAAAAACTTTTTTGGTGTCGTACTGGGATTTAAACTCACTGCCTTAGCATCAAGCTATGCATCGTAATCTCTCCTCTTAATGAGTTGAGCCACGGTCGACTCAGCGATGACTGCGGCTAAAGTGGAGTTTGGTTACACTACGTACACAGAAGTATTGTTTCGATCAGAAGGGGACAGAATTAACTAATACCAATGCACAATTAATTTCTCAACTAGAATGCTTCTTCTTCTTAATCCTATCTCTCTTTCACAAGTAATTATCATGATGATGCGCTTTATTCACATACAATAGTTGGATACCAAGTGTAGGTTAGAGATTGAGTCTCCGTTAAGCAAGTTTCTTCAAATTTTATGTTAGAAAGTGTTTTTGCAACCGTCAGATAATGACAATCGTAATTAGTTTTTAATTAATTACTGTTGATTTTTTTTCTTTTAGTTAGTCTCTTTACAGGAAGAAGAAAACATTTTTATTGAAAAATTTTACGGGCACAAGGGATATACCAGACTGCCGCAGTTTCGTCCCCCTTCTGGGACTCGTCAGAGGTTCATTTATGTGTCAATTGAGCAAAGTATTTTATATTGTTAAATTGCTCTTATATGAACAACTTTTTACTTTATGTCGTAGCGAGTTTCAAACCCACAGCCATACATCAGGCTATGGACTCGTAGCATCACCTCTTAGCGAGATCTGAATATTCATTTAAATTTTGAAACATCGATTGAAATTTTGATTTTCTATTTGAATTTAAAAAATATATTTTTTGTAATTCGGTTTCTTTTGGAAACTCAAAAATAATTTTAAATTCGGGAACATCAATT
Source organism: Delia radicum (assembly GCA_021234595.1). NCBI lineage: Eukaryota > Metazoa > Arthropoda > Insecta > Diptera > Anthomyiidae > Delia > Delia radicum. Next base: position 309,970,526 of record CM037851.1, on the reverse strand, counting down.
TAAAATCGGAAATTTCATATTAATTTTCACTGAATAAAACAGTATTTACTGAATCTTAAACAGAATTTTCTGAATTACAAATGGTGTTTTTGATGTGTTATATTAAATAAAATTTTTTGAATAACTCTATATTTAAATTTTCTGATTTTTAATTGAATTTTTAACCGGAAAATTTCAATACAAAAAGTAAACAAAACTATCCAATTGTAGTAAAAGTAATACTAATATTTAGTGATTATTTACTAATATTTAGTAAAATATTGCTAATATAGGCAGTTTTATTTTAATTTTAGTTTTCCAAAAATTTTACTAATATTTAGCAAAAAAATTTGTTGGATTTTAGCAATTCGATTTTCACTAAGAGTTTACTAAAATTTTACTAAATTTTAGTAACTTTTACTAATTTCACTTTACTAACAAATTACAGTCACGTTTTGCTAAAATTAGAATAATGATCTGCTAGCCAAATATTAGCTAAATTATAACTAACAATTAAAGTTTTTTTTCTGTAACTTTTACAGACTTTTTTAATTGAGTGTACAAATATTGTGAGTGTAAATAATATACATAGTTTTTAGCTTAAACCAAAAACATTTCCTTAACTAAACGACAATTTTAATGTCAACAATACTTGAAAGTTCTCGGATATGCTTCGTATACCAGTAAACGCTTCTCCAAACCCACTTGGTATCCCATTTGTTTAAAATAATACGAAAAAAGATAAAAATGTGGTTACTTTTGACCCAACTTTTAAACCCATGAACATGAAATTGGGACGCTAATGTCCGCTAATGTTCTCCTCTTTAACAGATCCGAATTTCATTAAGATCAGAGAGTGAAACGATTCTAAGGGATGAAAGGCTGATTATTTTCATACTCTTTTTATTTCTAAGGTATGTAAGTGCTATCCAATAATAATATCTGTCCATAAACATGCACTAATATAAATAAAATTACTAAACAGTTTTGCTAAAATTACTAAAAATTAGTTGAAAATTATGTTGCAGGAATAATTGCTTAAAATTAGCAGATTTTTCTTTGTCAAATATTAGTAAGATAAGAATAGCAAAAATAAATCTGTTAAATCTACAAAATTTTATTTATTTTAGATAATTTAAAAGTTACTAATTTATCTGCTTAAATCAGCAAAAAATTTGCTGAACATTAACAAACAAAAAATTAAAAAAAAATTTGAAAAATCTGCCTTTGTGAATTTTTTAGCAAATATTTGTGTTGATTTTACAAGGAAATACTGTTATTTGAATTTAACTAAGTAAATATAGAAATAGTTTTGTAGGTATTATAGTTTTCAAGTTAACATTAATACAAGTTTTTGTTTGCCAAGGCTTTTAAATAAATTATGTAAAAAGCTTAACCAAGCCTTGGTGAACTTATGAAATATATGTTTTAAAAAAACAAGAATATTGAAGCATTTTCTCATCCTTTCTAGATTAATTTAATTTATATTTAAATAAAGTAATAAAACCGATAAAAAAAAAATTCGTTTTTTATTAAACTTTTTAGGAGAATCGTATTCAAAATTTGTTTATTATTCATCTCAAACATTTTTTCTTTTCCTTTTTTCAGAATTATTTGAACTCAGTTATCCTTATGATAATAACATTTTCAATTCCATCCAATATGTTAAGGGTCAGCGGGGTTCTCGTAAAATGGTGTGCGGTGGTTATTCCTACATCTGTGCTAAAATTAAAAAAGGACGAAAATATTGGGTTTGTTCCAAGCAACGCAGTCGCAATTGTAAGGCCCGTCTTATAACCGATTTGGGAGAAATTGAATTTTATACCCGCAATATAACACACAATCATGATACGGATATGAATTATTTGAAATCACAATTTCAAGGTGTATCTTCGTCGACAGAAAACTTTGAAAAATTTGCACTAAATTTAGATGAAGAATTTGGGAATAGTTTTAAGTAAAATTTAGAATAGAAATACACAAACAAATCTAGATCTTAATAACTTATTCAAGATTTCGATAGTAAAAATGGATGAAAGAACAAAAAAAAAAAAAAATGTAAAGCATATTTTACAGGTGAGCCAAAGTACAAAACTTAGTAAATATCCGATGAAAAAAGTTTCTATATATTTTATATCATTATATATGCTTATGTGTTTTAATATATTTCGATATGTGTTCATATCTTATACTTAGTTTATGAAAATTTTTTAATATGGCGTAATATATCATCATATATCATTACATCGTATGTTATATACTAGCATATCATGTATATCCGATCATATGAAATATATATAGATCTATATATGACCATATATATGATCATGTGTAAGTGTATATGGTACAATACAAAAATAACTCTATCACTTTTATTTATTTTTTTTTTATTTTTTTATTTATTTCATTTCATCTACAGAACTTAATTCTTACAGATTACTAAACTAGAAGAAAACTTAAAAACTAATTATAATGTTTAAATAAAAACAACTTAAACTTATCTTTATTTACATTAAAGTTTAGAATTGGAGCAAAACTATTACATAAGTGTAAACATCTTGCAATCGGCTCATTTTCGGCGTAGTTTGTTCTATTAACAGATTCTTCGAAAATCCGGTTTACTCTTAAATCTCTTGGAGGGCGTTATAATATAAAATGATCCCTAATTTCGGAACAATTTATTTCACCAGTTATAACATTATAAACAAACATTATTGCGGAATATAACCTACGATCTTCCAAAGATTGTAAGCCTAGCATTTTCCTCCTAACATCATAGGATGGTAAATCATAAGGCCAAATTAATTTCAAGACCGATTTAACAAAAATCTTTTGAACACGTTCAATTCGATTTGATGTACCTATTTGATTCGGACACCAAATAATAGAGCAATATTCCAATTTACTACGGACCAACGAAATAAACAACGTTTTAAGCGTATAAGGATCTTTAAAATCCTTGGAATTTCTCCTTACAAAGCCAAGCATACTATAAGCCTTAGAAGTTATACAGTCTATGTGGCTAGAAAAATACATTTTGCTGTCGAAAATAACTCCTAAGTCCTTCACCTCAATTGAACGTGTAAGTGAAGAACCACCTATATCATAATCGAAAACTATAGGATTAAAACAACGAGTCTAGGACACTGTACAACATTTAGATACATTTATCCCTATCTCATTTTCGATGCACCAATCCGATAAACTTGTTATATCAGATTGCAGTTTACTGCAATCATCGATATCAGATATTCTTGAATATATTTTCAAGTCATCAGCAAACAAAAGACACTTTGAATATTTTAAAATTAACGGTAAATCGTTAATGAATATAATAAAAAGTAAAGGGCCTGGGGAATACCAGAATAGGCGTCAATTAAACGCGAAGAAAAAGAATTGCCAATTGAAACATTAAGATATCTGTTTAATAAAAAATGTTAAAAGATTGTGTGATAATTCAAACCTCCTAAGTTTCCGCAATAGAAGATTATGACTTACGGTATCAAAGGCCTTAGCAAAGTCTGTATAAATAACATCGCACTGGGATCTTACTTCCATTGAGTTAATAATATCGCGTGATATTAACATTAAATTCGTAGTAGTGGATCTGCCAGACATAAAACCATGCTGACAAGCTGAAATTGAACTTTCGACATGAAAAAAGTTTGTTTGAAAAAAAAATCTATCATTTTATATATTTTTTTATCACCGTTTAAATTAGAATATAAATGTGTTTAAAAATTTACTGCAAAAATCATGAAAACCTATGGCTTTTTTGTGTTTTTTGTAATGATTATTAATATTTTTTTATTAAAGTTCTAAAAAAACAACACTATAAATATTAGATTTTAAGCAGAGTTTGTATTCAACACCTTTTCATAATAACGGTAGTTGGCTACCACAGTTACATCAAGACCGAAATGAAAATTTAAAAAAGCGATCCAATTAAGGACATGTGAGTTCTTGTAAAGGGTGATTATTAAGCAACTTTCTTTTTGGTAACACTGTTTTTGGCAGCTCAGCTGTTTTTGTGTAACATGTAGCTGTTAAACATGTTCAGTTTGGTCTATAATTTAACCATGAATCGACTTACAAATGAACAACGCTTGCAGATTATTGCATTTTATTATCAGAATTCATGCTCGGTTAAGAAAGTGCAAATTGTGTTCAGCGACGAAGCTCATTTTTTTGAATGAACATGCTAAATTGGCGTATTTGGTGTCAAGAGCAGTCAGAAGCATTGTAAAAACTACCAATGCATCCAGAAAAATGCACTGTTTTTTATGGATTATGGGCCGGTGGCACCATTGGACCGTACTTCAAAGACGACGAAGGCAGAAACATTACTGTGAATGGCGAGTGCTACCGTGCGATGATTACAAATTTTTTTTTTGCCCAAAAATGGAAGAGCTCGACTTGGGTGACATGTGGTTTCAACAAGACGGTGCCACATGAAACACAGCACGCGAAACATTGGCCCAGTTCGGGCCACAGTTTTATTTCATTTCGGTGAACAATTTATTTAACGTTTGGGGCCGGTCAATTGGCCGCCTAGATCGTCCGATTTAACGCCTTTAGACTATGTTAAGGTTCATGCCTATAGGGACAAGCACGCAAACGGTTGATGCACTGGAAGCCTTTATTGAAGAATTTATTAGTGAGATACCGGCCGATTGTTTCCAAAATTGGACCCAGCGTATGAACCATTTGAGGCGTAGCCGCGGTCAACATTTACATGAAATCATCTTTATAGATCGTTCTATCGACTCAAAGATTTCATACATTTCTCTAAATTTTACGTTTTTTTTTTAAATCAAATCATTCTTAATTATTTTGTATAACAAGGACGTTTAAAGTTTGCTGTTTATTTCTGATCTTAAAAAAATCTGTAAGTCTTCCACTTGAAAATCTTGCGAACAAAGAATTTGACTTCCTTCATCGGTAAATGTACTGATCTCAAAACATTTTCATTTATTTTTAATTAAAAAACTTATTAAATAAAATTGTATCAAATTATATATAATTTGATCATATTTGATAGACCCATTTTTCGGATCAAACTATATGAGTTTAGATCCCATGAGAACAGCTTATGTATACCATTTTTCGTATGAGATAAGATGTGATATAATGTTTAGTTATATGCGATGCAATATATAATCATATATGATTATATCGCAACTTTTTTCATCGGGTGTTTAAAATAATATATATTTAATATAATATCAATAAAAATTCGTAATAACGTAATAATTTTATCTCTTAAGCAATTGCCTTTTAATAATTTCATTATATTTATTTTTTTAGGGTCAAAGAACTATAACAAAAGCTAAATTGCAATTTCAGTTGTTTGAAATTTTTATTCATTTTTATTATAATGCATTAAAGTAAACGTTTTACCAAAATTAAGGGCAAACCTTCCCAGCAAAAACTTCTGACATTACATTAATTAAGTGTGTAATAAGCGCACAAAGGGATTCACTAGGCTCGCTTGATTACTTTTGTTCGCTATGATCCAGAATTCATGGGTGGTCATTACCCTCTCGCCTACAAAAAAAAAAAATGAGAAGAATGAGTTATCTGATTGATTACTCATATTGGAAGAATAAGTAATTACTTTTATATTAGTAACAAGTGGTTACTCACAATGATATAATGAGTGGTTACCAAGAAGTTACAAAATAAGTGGTTATCTTTAAGTTATTTTTTTTTAAGAAATCTTGACAAAAACTTTAAAATAACTTTAGCTTGGAAAATTTACTTGTGAAATTTTTCAAAACAAATTAATAAAATTTTAGCATCAAAACTATGAAATCGATACTTATGTAACCAATTACCAGTAACTCATTATTTTGCAATTCATAATAATAATAATAATAGGTCTTTATTTTCAAAATATTCAAATATAAAGTTTACATTTGTAAAATAAAGTCTTTTTATGACAATGACATAAAAGTCGTATGGCAGTTACTAATTTGAATTTAAAATAAATTTTTATTTAAATTTTAAATTTGATATAATTTTTAATACAATTCAATCTCAAATTTTACTCAAATTAATTCCAAAATTAAAAATTTTCAATAATTCATTGCTATACAAATATAATTATACAGCGTATTCCAGCCATCCAATATTTAGCCGTTTAAAATAGATACACTAAAAAAAACAAATTGTTATATCCTCGATGAAAAAAGTTTCGATATAGGTATATATAGTCATATATATAATTCTATATCACATCATATATCAAGTGATACGAAAAATGGCATACATAACCTTATCTGATGGGATCTCAATTGATATAAATTAATCCGAAAAGTGAGTCTATCTAATTTAAACAAGTTATATATAATTGATTACAATTTGATCTTCATTAAATTCTATGGAAATCCGCGCTTCAATTTTGTTTTACATTCCAAATAATAAAAAAACAATTCAATATAAATCAATGAAGTGGAAAATTAGACATGATTTCTTTTTGACTTATTTATACACTCAGTTTCATAGCTATAACTTCATTTTGTTTTCCAATTATTTCTTAAACAACTCAACCGATCGTTTAAGTGTCTTCAGAAGATGAACTCATATCTGTCTTAGCTTTCAATTGATGTAAAATAGAAATTTGTTATTATACGTTGTAGTTTTTGGTTTGATTATGAACACAGTACAACATTTTTCAACACATGATTTTGGGATTCAATTCTGGGAATTGCTCGTGAAAGTAGCCCCAAAAATAAGAACTTCTGCATCATTCGTTTTGTCAAGTTGACTACAGTAATAATTTAATGGACATACGAATTTTTTGGCTCAAGGCGGATTTTTAGCACTTTTTCTATATTTTAACACGGTTATATCTCGGTATACCGTACGGAATATCTCTTTTGTGTCTGAAGCAAAGTTGTAGATATTGAATAGGAGAAAAAAAAAATGCGGAACAATCCTACCCGAAAAAAGTTCAGCCGGTGCCTTAAAAATAACAAAAATGCCCATTTTTCCCCGTTTTTCACCTTTTTGCTCAATAACTTGATTACAAATCCACATATATGCTGTTTTTTTCTTTATAAACTTTATTTTGCATGAAAATAAAAATTCAGATTTTTCGTGGTACCTCAATGGAAAAAAATAGAATCCATTCGACTTCCATTCTGAAATTTACAGGGAATATTAAGGTTATATTGAGCTTTAAGAAACTATTTTTTCAGATTTTTCGACTTGTTCGAAGATAGTGGAAAACAGAAATTAAGTAAAAAAAAACCAAATTTTAAAAATAAAAAAAAATAATAATTTTTAAAAAGGAGAGGTTCAAATACCTTTAAAATAAGGTATTAAACTTTAAAATCCATTCACTAGTTTTAGAAAAACATTAGTTTAAAAGTTGTCATGTCGGAAGATTTTCCACGATTTTGACGATTTTCTAGTTTTTTTAAAAAAAAATGTTTAACTTTTTTCTGGAAACACGTGTAAAATATTTCTCAATGAAGAATACGTACTAAAATTTTGAAAGACATCGGTGACATTAAAGTCAATGTTTAGCAAAAATCTTACGGTCTGACATGGAATGACTCATATGCAGAACACATTTTTAAGTGTTTTCTTTTGCCGAAATTAAATAAGAATAAATCGGCATTGGAAATGATAGCAATGGACAGTATTTAATGAAAATGCAATCTTAAGTTGACTTATATCAGTTTTAAGGCCTTTGATACGGATATACTGAAATTTTTTGAGTATTTCCCTGACATCGCTATTGGTAACCTAAATAAGGAATATACCTTTAGCACTTTTTTTGTGATTTAGCACTCACTCATTTTTAAAAAAGTGCTAGACAGCACTTTTTTAAGATGATATGATTTTTTTTTAGCACTTTTTTCACTATTTTTTCAAAAATTTTAATACCAATTTTGTTTAATTTTCAGTTTTTTATGTTAAGTTTGAGTGGCAGTCTAGTTCGTGATTTTACAAATTATTTTTTATATATCGTCATTATTTTAATATAATAATAGTATAATAATTTCTTATATATCGTAACCTAAAATGCAAAAGGGCGAAACTAACAAAGTTTCCAAAACCAGTTTTATGGATGATTCATTTGCCTACAAAAAATGTTGGACTTCTACGATTAAAAATAGCGGTTTTATAAATAAAGTTCGAATAATATATGTTTTAGTTTTCGCTCCTTTTTTTGGTTGCCCTGTAAAATATTGAAGTAGGGTTGAGTGATTATGAAGAACTGCATCGAACTACATGTCTCCACAAAATTGTATGGCTAATGTTAAAATATCTGTGGACGTTTTTTGCTTTTTCTGTAAAAGAGTAAATATGTTTGTTGAGTACTTCTGCATTTTAAGTGACGATATTTATGTAATGCAGTTTTAAATTTTACCAAAAAATTTATTAGTTTAAAACAATTGTGAATATTTTGTGAATTTAAACACATTCGAGTTCTCTTAATTTCTGTTAAAACTTTGAAGATTTACTCATTTTAAGGATCTCAAATATGTTTCTTGGCGTCCTTATTATTTTTGGAATTGCTAAAGAATTTCACCACATCGGAGTTATATCTCCATAATAGAATTATTTTAATTTCTGTTAAAACTATGAAGATTTAGTAATATCTTCCAGAAATATTTTTTTAATGATTGATTTTAATCAGGTCAACCACAAATATGCCAAAAAAAATCCACTTTATGCAAAAAAAAAACGGAAAATATGATCTTAAATTTTGAAAAATAAGCTTTTTCTTTAAAAGTTCTTATTTTAAAACTTATTTTTTAGTATAGTAAAGTTTTGCCAACATTATTTAAACTGCTTATAAAAATAAAAAATAAAATATTAATTATGGCGTATACCGATTTCGCCATAATTAATATTTTATTTTCAAAAACGAAACTCACATTTGTGAAATTGGCTTGAATTTCCAAAATCGATGTCACAAACTTCAGAAAATGTAAAAATAAAATATAAAACATGCTCAATAATAAGATTTTTAACAAAAACATGTTCTTAAGATCAAAATACGTTGTTAAGCCCAAAATATGCGAAAATAAGCCCTAATAAATCAATGCCAGAATTCGTCAACTGTTCCGATATGGATATATATCTCATCAATTTTTAATACAACGCACACGAAAAAGCATGATACAGCACATTTCTCGTTGCCCTGGTTATAGTCAATAAATCGAAATCAATTTATATTCAAAAATGTCCAAACTTATAAGTTAATCTCAAGTATAAAAGTTTAAAGTTATATTAAAAAGGACTAATTTTAGTGATCATTTCAAAGTCATTAAAATATCCTTAAATATTTGAGGTATAATTATATTAAAAATTTGCTGAGTTTTAATGCTGGAAAACATAAATCGCCTTTTATAAATACATTGAATTTTTGGTTCCCTATTTCGAAGAAATATCTAATGTTTTCAATATAAGGAAACGGGGTCTTAAACATTCATTTACAAATCGAAAGTATAAAGTGTTCTATAGAGATATATTCAAAACAAATCTAGCACTTTTTTCCCTCCATCTAGCACTTTCTAGCACTATTTTTTTAACAATCTAGCACTGTTTAACATTCACTCTCTGTAGCAACACTGTTTTGTCCTCAAACATATTTTTTGTTACACGAATTTTACATTGTTGTTGGTATGTATATTTTCCCCAGTGTGAGGACGAAAGGTTAATTATATTGCGGCTGCTATCAGGAAGTGTGTCAATTTTTTAAAACCAAAGATAAATTGGCGAAATTGATGCTTATAAAGGGTGGTTTCTTATAGAGGTATAGAACTTTGAAATGAAATAAAACAAAGATGAATTTTTTAATTTACTTTATTCGAAAGATAATCTTCTGGCATTATAATTTAAATATGACTTCTGGCATATGACCGACACGGCTGGCTCGGACGTAGTCTAATCTGAAGGTCCAATTTTTTTTTTTAAACTGGTGGCCGTATATTGGCAATAACGCGGTGAATGTTGTCCTCCAAGTGGTCAGTCGTTTCGGGCTTATCGGCGTAAACTACCGACTTCATATACCCCCACAGAAAATAGTCCAGCGGCGTTAAATAGCACGATATTGGAGTCCAATTCACAAGTCCGAAACGTGAAACTATGCGGTTACCAAACGTTTCCTTCAATAAATCAATTGCTTCAAGAGATGTGTGACATGTTGCACCGTCTTGTTGAAACCACAGCTCCTGTACATCATGGTTGTTCAATTGATGAACGAAAAAGTCAGTAATCATGGCTCTATAGCTGTCACCATTGACTGTAACGTTCTGACTACCATCGTTTTCAAAAAAAGTATGGACCAATGATTCCACCAGCCCATAAAGCACACCAAACAGTCAGTTTTTCTGTCTCAACATACACTTGAGGATAATCATCATTCCAAATACGGCAGTTTTGTTTATTGACGTATCCATTTAACCAAAAGTGAGCTTCATCGCTAAACAAAATTCGCTTATGAAAATTTCGAACAGAACCATTATTTTCAAAATAAATTTTGCACAATTTGGAAGCGTTGTTCAAGCGTCAGTCTATTCATGTTGAACACCCTTTATTATAATAAGTTTAACAAAATAGTTAGAGGCAATTTACACGAGGCAATTTTTGCATTCAATGTTACGTGCAATTATTGTTTGTAGGCAAACGGGGTAGAGAAGCAAGCGGGGTAGCAAAAATTGCACGGTTTTCGTTTTTCAAGATATTTTTTGACATTTCTTTTTGCTATCGTTCGTATTCTTGTTAATTTGTTTTATTCGTATTCGGCTTCTAAAGTGTTGTGTATCGAAAATATTTCGTAAAATAAAAAATAAATAATGTGGAATAAAGAACTAGTGGAACTTTTACTTATAAAGTACCAGGAAAATGAGAATTTTTATAATGTCAAAGATCCTGTTTATTCGGACCGGGTAAAACGTTCCAATTTTTTATTCAATATTACCGAAGAATTGAAAAAAATAAATAAAGATATCACACCTTTCTTATTTTAAATTATTACGAATAAATTAAATTTCAACGAATGAACAATTAAAGAAGATTAGCAAAATAAACGTCAAAAAAATTGCATGCAAAAACTCCTCGGGTAAATGTTCATGATTTTTAGAAGCAACTTTAAAAGAGAATTCAAAAATTGCCTGCAATTAATTTCTTCGTGTAAATTGCCTCTTAGTATTTGATTAAAAAACATACAAATCCAATTTAGCATTTTTCTCAGCTACTGAGAGATTTGAGTTTTCTCTTTTTTTCTAATCAGTTTGGATGAGTCTATAAATGAATGTTCACTAAAAAATTCCTATTTTTACTCGTGGCATTAACAAACATAAAACGGAATGGTGTAATTTTAATTAAAATGTAACTTATATATAAAATATTTAGAATTGTTTGATTCTGCATCAAAGCGTTGTAAAAATTTGCCAATAAACTGGAGATAATAAGATTTTTTTGCCATTTTTTTTTAGCAATAATTTAAATGCTTTCTTATATGAATGGGTATTTTTAAAGGAAACTCTGTTACCAGTTATTAATTGGGCGGGAATTCCCGGGAAGCTAAAAAATGAATCCCGATTTGGCGGGAAATGTTAAAGTCCGGGAAAATAAAAACTCTAGGTATCAATGAATCACGTAGCTTTAACCGTTAAAAAATATGGGCGATTAAGTACGACTACTTTTGTTAAATTTTCGATTTTTTTTTTCATATTTTAAAATGCGATATTTCCACAACCGTAAGAGCTAACATCACAGAGCTGCGATGGCATGTTTATATGGAGCTTACCTTCCCATACCAAGTTTTGTTAAAATTGAACGAGGTGAGGTCGCAAAATGAAGATTTTTGATGTTTTTATATGGAATGAGTCTATTGCTAAAAAATATTTTTCACAAAATTTACTCAATGCCAATTCTATGAACTTTATCTAAAGCTGTGAGTGTATCAACGGTTGGTCTAAAAACGTCGTTTACCAAAAAAAAAAAAAAAAAAAAAAAACTATCAAAAGTTTTGATAAAAAAAACAAAATCTATAAACAAATTTTAATATTTGAAATAATTAAAAATTTTATTAAATTTATATTTCATATTATTTTCAGCCTTTGGTAATTTCTGACTCGATAGCAGTGGGAAAACACGCCCAACGTTGTCACAGTGGTCGCAGCCAATTCTATGCCAATGATTTTTTTTTTTCAGACCACTGAAATTATTGTAAAAAAAAATACTGGCAAAACGCTTTTTTAAAACGCTGGTAAAGCGTCTTAAACCAGTGTGTTGTCAGTAGTTTATTTACAATGACTCGGTTAGCCAAAGGTATACCGTATACCAGTGCTTGATTTTGTGTACCACTGGCAGTTTCTGACTGGACGATTAGAGGTGAATGATATTATTAATTCACCTCAATTTTTTTTCACCACAAATAATGTTTTAACCTCATTACACAATTTTTTTTTTTTTTTTATTTGCAGAAAAGTTTTTTACCTCAAACAAAAATTTGGTAAATACAAATTTATTGCATGTTTATTTATTGAATATTTTCATTCGTCAATCAACCTTTTTAGACCCACCGTTAACAGTCGTTCTGTTTATTTATTTGTTTGTACAACTACATATTGCTAAAATCAGAAACAGTTACGCTACAGATTAGTTTTACTAAATAAACAAAAACAGTAATAAAAATCCAATATGTATGATGATGATGATGGTGACTGTGGCGAAGGTGGTGTCGCATTTGATCAGTGGGTTTCTAACCAGCTCAGTCTATCTCAATCTGCCCTCTTATTATTTGTTCGTAAACTCGCACAAATTTTAAAGTTTAAATTAATTTACATCATGTTTTTAAACAATAATTTAATAAATTGTTTATTTATTTAACATTTTAACGATAAAATAAGCTAGATACAATTAAAATACATTAAATTTTAATAGATTAGATTAGATCAGAAGGCACTATGCACAGCAACCAATGTAGGTCTTTTGTGCTGCCTAAAGTTACCTACAGATTCAAGCTTCCTATAAAGCCAATTATCCTATTAGGCAAAATGTTCGCGATGTCGGAAGGCGAAATGAAGCGATCACCTAGAAACCTAAATCTCCTATCACAAAGCCTGGGACATTCGCACAGATCATGCTCCGAGGTAGGGTTGCCATTCGTACTGTTTTAAACAGTACATGTACTGTTTTTTGAAAAATGTACTGTTTTATTCACAACACCTAAAACAGTACGCAAAAGTACTTTTTTTTGGATTTGTACTGTTTTTGTACTGTTTTTTGTATATTTTACATATTTTTATATAAACAAGTTTTTTTGCGTGTACAAAGAATATATATTTTTTTAACCATGTTTTTTTTCGTGTGTACAATAGTTTTTTATATAAATTTTTTGAATCTCCCTGTATTAATTCCACTTCGTTTCTTTGTACATATATAAGTTTGGTTTGTTTACTTTTCAAGCAATGGATGTTTGTAAACACAATTTTTTTTCATGACACTGCCCAATGCAAAAAGTATTGGCGTCCAAACTAATAATTTTAGCCAATTTGACGAAATTTAGTCAATTTGATGAAATTTAGTCAATTTTACTTCTTTAGAGGTTGTAAACTTGACAAAATTTTGTTGATTTGAATAAAATTTGTTAAATCTTAAACAAAAAAAAAAGGACAAAATTTCGTTAAAGATCTACAAAATTTTTTTTGTTGATTTTACCTACGCTATTTGGTTCGGTGTATTAACTTATTTGAAGTAAATATGTGATGTATTGAAGTAAAAGTTATGTTAACAATAAATACAAAAATGTACTGTTTTTTTTTGAAAAGTACTGTTTTTTTCATCAATGTACTTTTTTTCACTTTTCAAATATGGCAACCCTACAATGAGGTCTCAGACACCATCTCACAAAACCTACACATATCCGTGTCCGATTGACCCTTCTTGTGCAGATGGTATCTGAGATTACAGTGTCCAGTTAAGTACGACCCCAGGGTCCCCACACCACCCCCACCCACCCCTTTCAAGCGACAAGAGTCGGCTCGACCCCCTACTGGAAAAAGAGATCAATCTTTTAGCCTGGCGCTGCCCAGGAGAGTTTTCCCAGTAACCAGAGAATTCAGACTGTCCATGCCCTGAGCCTTTCCCTAACATACCCCACAGGTATTCCACAGAATGGTTCAGGATAGAAAATAACAAAATATATGCAAAAGAAAATTTCTTATCAACATGTTGCGAAATTGTTTTAGTGTATTTAGTTCGGTATTTTGTTGCTGATATGCGTGGGAATTGTAGTATTTCTATTTGTAAATACTCTTTGATGGGATACATAGGCTGACTGACTAGCAAGGTTACCATTTGAGCTATTTTCCGGCTAGATGTAGCGATTTTTTTTCCATCTAGCTATAAAAAAAAAAATATATCTAGAATGCATCTAGCCGGATGATTTAGCTATTTATTTTTCGTTTAAAAAATAGCTATATTTTTCTTCCCAGCTATTTTTAGTCATTTATTTTAATAATTATATATCAAGACTTCGCGTTTTTTATTTCAATGTGTTCATAAGGTGTACAGTAAGCTATTTTGCAGCTGAACTTTGAGTTTATTTCATCAAGCAATACAAATATACATGAATACCAGGCCGGAAGATCCTTTCCATTTTTATTACGTGTTTTTGAAAATTTAAAATGTGTAAGATTAAAAGACCAAAGAAAATTTTAGTTCTATCGCAAGTGTTGCCACCTTTTTAGGAAAATTAATTTATAATGAGATTTCAGCCTCCGTATATTTACAAAAAAAAAAAAAAAAACATATTAACTAGGTTGATATTAGCTAGGCTGATACATATTAGCTAGGCTCATACTAGTATTTCGTTCCGGGTAAAGATCTCATCAGAACCCGAAGTTTTAGAAAAGCTAAAGTCTCCAGAATAGGCAAAAATTTTATATATCAAGTTTTTTGTAAAATTATAAAACAAGGAAAACAGGAGTGTTATCGGAATAATCTCAACACTCATTTTTACTTATAACTTGTTTATTTTTAAAAGCAAACTTTTTGTTTCATTGACGAAGCATTCAAAACAAGTTGCATATACCGTCACTTTTTTGAATTGGTATGCTCCAAGCAATTAGGTTACTTAGAATAGCAAACAAAATCCGAATTACTCACTTTTGGTTTAAGATTCGATTTGTAAGCGAAATAATTAACCGATCGGTTTATTATTTTGCACACATAATCTGACAATCAGTTAAACCCTGATAAAAAAAAAAATATTTTTTTAAATCTTCCATTACACGATTTTAAAAATCTCAGTGTACAGTAGGAGTCCAAAAGACCCAAAAAAAGATCCTTCATGCCTTCTGAAATCATAGCTGATTAGTGATTTTCTTTGCCGATGAAGCCTCTTTCTGAGTGCTCTTTAATGATTCCTAAATATGAGTATTATTTAATCTTCAGAATTGTTGAGCCAGTTAAGATTAAATTTTGAGGCATTTGTGAGTGTTTAAAAATTTTTTAGTTAAGCTCATAAATAAAAGCAGGGATGGTAGGCTATACTGCTAAAATACAATTCTCGACTGAGTCCCTTTCAACTGACTATCGTTATCCCTAAAATACCGTTACCGAAATAACTGAAATACCATTATCCGTAAAATACAGTTACTGATATAACTTAAATATTAATATTCTTAAAATACAATTACCGAAATTACTAAAATACTGTTATCGCTAAAATACCGTTACCGTAATAATTGAAATAGCGTTAGCCTTAAATACCATTACCGAAATAATCTGAAAAGATCTGAAAAGAAAAATCGCTGTAAATAGATATATTTTCCCAAAGCTTGATCACAAACTAGCCCGTCATTGGAATTCGGGCATAATGGGTATCAAAATATTGATGTGCATTGACATTATCTGAATATCTAAAATAATGTTACCCTTAAAATACCGTTACCGAAATAACTGAAAACCCGTTATCCCTAAAATAACGTTACCGAAATAACTAAAATACCGTTAACGCTAAAAAGCATTTCCGCAACAACTGAAATATCTTTACCCCTAAAATACCGTTACTGAAATAAAAGAAAATAGCGTTACCCTTACCGATATCCGCATCGAATCTGTTACCACCCATGGTAAACACATTATTGCCAAACTTACACGTCATGGCATTGTGAAAAGTTTGTTGAAAACCGTAGGAAAAGAAGAAGTTAATGCTGTTTTGACCCAAATTTTTCCTCGTCTCAGTGAAAGCAAACCGAAATTAGGTAAAGCAGGAACACTTAATGAAATTTCTAATTAAAATAAAAATCCTTAATTTTATTCCTTGCAACCGTTTTGAGTGGTCCAGTCATAAGAACACAGCCCCCATCAACTTCGAAAGATCTTGTGGTTCATAGTCGAAAGTAGCTTTTATTTATTACATTTAAACAGAATAGCAAATCTGAGTTTTATTATTGCAATACATCATTTAAAACAAATATTTTTTTAATAAAACTATTTTGTAAAATAAAATAAAAATTATATTTTTGAAAATCGGCTTTAATATTTTGCAAAATATTCAGAATAAATTTCGAAAATAAATTCTACATACGTGCATAATGGGTATAGAAATATTGATGTGCATTGACATTATCTGAATACCTAAAATAATGTTACCCTTAAAATACCGTTACCGAAATAACTGAAAACCCGTTATCCCTAAAATAACGTTACAGAAATAACTAAAATACCGTTACCGCTAAATTCCCGTTACAAAAATAAGTAAAATACCGTTCACACTAAAATCCAATACCCCTAAAATACCGTTACCAAAATAAAAGAAAATATTTTGATACCCGCATTAAATCGGTTACCATCCATCAATTATGATTATTTTATGACGCAGACATTTGAGCGATTGGAAAATAAACACATTTTAGAATCTATTATGAGTTATAATTTCTGAAATGCTCAGTATTGTGTTGACTGGGAATTATTTAAAAATATTTTAACCATTTATTCGGCCTAAACTTTTTTGCTGTGAAATTTAATTTATGCTGTAAATTTATATATCTTTATTATTTAATCTCAAAAAGTAATCCATAAAAATGAATAAGTTTAAATATAAATTCTTTGTCTTACCAAGATATAACTACAGTCCAAAAATTACACTTTTTGTTCTTTTACTTAAGATGTGGCAAATTTCGTTTTTCGAAAAAGGCGAAAATTGGCGAAAACGCACCTTACATTCAATATATATTGATCACACTTAAAGGCACTGCTACTATTACTAAATATAATATTTCTGCCAAATTTCATTAAAATCCGTATATACGTTTTGAAGTTAAGAAGATATCCTTTAGAGACCAAAAAAAAGATTTTTTTTTGAAGTTTAAGTTCAATTATACTTTGTGCTTACTATCAATGGCTTCAAGTTAAAATAAATATGTTTTCAAGATTTTTGAAAATTGTGTTCATTTCACAATATTTATTTTTTGATATTTTAACAAACCGAGGCACTGCACACAAAAATTACTTCAAAAAATATTTTTTAAATCAATTTTTTTTATCGAAATAGCTTTCTTTCTTATTATAAAACATTAATTTTGGAGCATTTATGGCCAATTTAAAATACCCACCTGCAGGTGGGCTTGCCGGTTTAAGGGCTAATTGCAACTATGTTTAAAAAATTTACAACTGCAAAAACAAAAATTTAGTAAATTTTAAAACAAAGTTTTGAAAGCAATTCTAGCAGTTCTATTTAAATGTCATGTTTTAACGGAAAAAGATAAGAGCTTTTTACAGTGGGAAGTTTTAAGGGAGTTTACATATTTAACAATTTTAAATTTTTAAAATTTAGCGAATTCTGGCGATTTTAATATTGAAATCAAGCCATTTTTTTAATAGTAGAGTTGGCAACCTTGTTGACTGGCAGCGGCTAAATTGATGACAGCAGCAATCAAATAAACCTGAGTCAAGGAGTACAAAACTAAATAAACAAATACGAGTAATAATAACAATGAAAACAGGCATGAATATCTTATGGATTTTGGGAAATTAGTAACCAAAAAAAATATATAATAATAATGAGTAAGCAGTGATAAACGATGACTGTGACAGTGACATTCATATATGAATGACATTTGTGGTTAAAACAGTAGCACACTTGGATAAATTTAAAAGTTATGGCAAAACTGGCCGACAACATTTTAATAAAGTCAATACTCAGACTAATTCGAATCTGTAGCTAGTTCCTATATCTTCCGCATCGAGAAAGTTTTCGCAAGAAACGTGTGAATTGAAACAAAAATTATGTGAATCGATACAAAATGTTATTTATCTCACACAAGCGTTTCTGCAACATTCTCGAGTGACAACTTTCTGTCACATAGCGTTTTTTATTTAATTGTATTGGAAAAATGCAAAAAAAATGTGTTTCTGTAAACTTTTCACTCAAAAAGGTTTCTAGTTGAACTGTCAAAAAACCCTGCCATTTAAATCGGTGCGAGAATTTTATATTTTAATAATTTGTGTAATAAAATATATAACAATGGATTGCTAAAATTACACAAAAGTATAAATATAAAAACAAATATTTATTAGAGTTCGGATTAATCGTTCATTTTGGTGACTCGGTCATTATCGTTCAATTCGAGTCAGTGAACTAGTTCGTTCAGTCGTTCTTTTTTGCTTTGACTTGTGACTGATCTGCGTGACAGTGTCGTTCGTTTGACAATTATTACGCACTATTCATGTTTTACAAGTTATTTACAAATTTTACTGCACATAGACAAAAAGTGTTATAAAATTGTAACTTTTCTAACAAAAAATTATTTATTTTGTGTAAAAAATATTTTATTTTTGACTTTAATGGTTTTTCGTAATTTGAAACAATATTATTACTATTTTCTACAAAAAAAAATTTGCTCTTGCAAGCAATTTGATTGAATAGAGATACAATTGTTCTATGAATAAAATGAACGATTGAACGACAAGATCGAATATTGGTGAACGAATCATATCGTTCAATTGAGTGAGTCGTTCAATTGAACTAGTTCGTTCATGAACTATATAACTCTAATATTTATCATGTAGATTTTAAGATGAATTAGTGTAAACCTTCCTTATCATTTTTCCCGACTTTCAATTTATGGTGTATGATCTAACCAATAATAAGCTGACGATATATTTTTATTACTGAGGTTTGGAAATTCTTTCGGATTTCGGAAATAAAACATTTTATTTAAATCTTTTATAACAGAAATATCAGTGACTTGATGGTTACACGATCAAGTTTTGCCTATCAAGTTTTAATACACTCACACTATTTTACCAATACACTCACACTTTCTAAAATTGAAACGAACTTGCTTCAGATTTCTCTTTCAAGTGGAGTGTATCAATTTACGTTCAAGAAAACAGCTGATTACAATTCTTTTGAAATAATTTTTGTTTTTCCTTTCACAAATATTAAAATTGCTTTCAACTTGCGTGCAGCCTACGTCACAGCAGTAAATTTTTACATATTTTGACAAACAGTATATGTAAAAGACTATCAAGTAGAGTTGTGTAGTTCGTGAACGAACTGGTTCAATTGAACTAGTCTTTTCTTTAAACTAGTGAGCTGGATCACAATCATCAGCTCTTTTAGGTCTTTCGCTCTTTTCGTTCTTTTTGTCTTTTGAGTAATATTTCTTTTCTTTATGTTGCTGTTGAGTTTTTTTGATGTTGCCAGCTCAATTTTTTTTAACGTTTAAAGGAGACCTTATTCATTTCTTCTTTCTTTCGAAAAATTGTTACCTAGTTCTTTGAAAAATACAATCATTTCTGAAAATTAATCAAAAATTCAATTGTGAGTTTATAAAATGTCTGGAAAACGTAAATTTTTATAATTACGTACCATTTTATGATTTAACAATCATTTTAAATATATTTTAAAGTGTTGAATTATTCTCCGATAGTAAATTTAGTAGAAAGTTACACATTTTGTTTCGCATCAGCTGATTCAATTCACTTCAAATAGTTCGTGTAGCACAGCTCAATTTAGGATAAAGAGCTGTTGAACTAGAAGAGCGAACTAGTTCATTGAAAGGAGCTGAACTGTAAAGAGCGATCTTTACAAAGACCTAAACTTAATTTAGTTTCGTGTTTTATCTGTGGTCCAAGCCTACTATCAAGAAAATCTTGATCGTGTGCCTGCAGGGTAAAGATTTAAATCTTTTACAACACAAATATCATTATTTTATTTGTGTTAATAAATCAAAAGTTATTAAGTTTTTATGAAAAATAAATTTTCTTGTTTTGTGCTCCACATCAAAATTTTTTTGTTTTAATATGACTTTCTATGCTGCGCCACCATTCATTTTGACGTCTAACAGCAGTTCTCATTTTTGTTTCGATGTTACATTCTTTGATTTGGTCATGCAGACAAACAATAATAAAATTAATTTTTAAAATTTTGTATGCAGTATTTCAATTGCAGTAAAACAACAATGAAGAATTTTTTTTTTAAATTTTTGAATACAAAATTTAGCACTGGTTTTTATAAAACATTCGATGCTACATGTATTTTGTTTTTGTATATCATGTATTTTGTTATTCTTTTTTCGTTTGTGTGAAGAAAAACGTCATCTAAAAACAGGGTATTACTGTCAAACTGTGGTCTATGCATCATGCCAATGTTTATTAATTTCGGATATAATGCAAAGTAAACTCTGAATATCTCAGATATAATAGATATGAGAAACTGGTTGCAGAATCAGAAAGAAGATATTTGCAATATATATAATCCATTTCTAACTAAAAAAAATTAGTTTTAGCATCGTCGGACGCGTTCTGCTGAGATATGTGAACATATTTCTAGGGCCCGTGGTTTTGTTTGTAGCACACCCAATACGTCTCATTCGTTTGTTGTCGATAATTGAGTGAATCACCCATAAGTGCAATAAACTCACCACAGACGTCTTTTCTGACAAATATCCTTAGACACTACTCTCTATTTCCTCCATGCCTATCTATAACCTATTTTCCTAATATCAGCACTGTGCGCAGCAGTAGTAGGAACATCCCCTAAGCGTTGGTCTATAATAAAGAAAAAAATTATAATAAAAAATTCACAATACTGGAATATTCTATGCTACAGATTGAATTTTGTTCCTTTCTCTTTTGCACTTAAATAATTTTGTATAAAGCTCCTGCCTATGTCTAGGAGTTATATTCTAGTTTAGGTCGGATATACATAGGTCATGTAAATGCTGAAACTGACATCACAGTCATTATACTCTTATGGGATTGTTGTGCTAATTGGATAGCTGACACAATCTGGATTACAGGCCTACAAGGGAGCTTTTATTACTTTCCAGGAGGTGACCTCAGATATGGTGGCGGTCACAAAGATCACTGACCCATTGGAAGGCACGCAGAGAGGCTGAAAGTACTATCACACGACTTCAGTACAAGCTTATTGGTCGAAGAGGCGGATGCTTTCACTAGGATCGGTGATCTCTTTGGTGCTAACAATTCTAAACTCCTTAGCTTCTTGAGAAACTCGAACTAGTCCAACGGTGGCGTCTATTCGCTGATGTTCCGTTAGTCTCGTTTCATGACAACGGACCTCAGAGTCTTAGTGTGCTGGTGCCACTCCAACATAACCTAAAACTTTTGCCAAGATTAGAGTTTTTCTATTTTAAGGTTTGTTCAAAGCTAGCTTCTCTGAGGACAGAGTATCTTCGTATCGACCTTCGTTTGGCAAATAATAAAATCTGCTTTTGAGATACAACCCAGCAAGAACAGTGACGGTCATATGACCGGTCAAATGACCGACACTGCTGATGGAAATATCCATCAATGCGTAAAACAAAGTTTCTATCATTTTCTTAAGGGCAATGTGAAAAAAGTTATGGAAACTTTGTGTACGTGTGATTTTGCATCTTCCTCTAATTTATAAATTCATAAGTTAGAGGAAGATGCAATATTTGCATGTGTTAGTTTCGGTAATCCATTTCTTGTAGGGAAGTTAATCAAAAGATTTTGTGCTATTTGTTTGCACTCAACTGTCCAAGTGTGAGTTAAATACACTTGCTAAAAGTGCAAACAATATTTGTTGTAGTTTCACTGATATTATTATTGTTGTTGTAGTCACCGTAGTCGCATACAGTTGTTATTATTGTTGTTGTTTTAAGAATGATGTCAACCAAACAACAAATCAATAAACAATAAAAGTTGTACCCAACAGCGAGTGCGGGATGCTGCTGGTTGTTGATTGTGTTGTTGTATTATGAGATGAGATGAAACAAGATGATATTCTTGTTCTTAAGGCTGTTGTTTTGTATAAAGAAACTAAAATCTGAATCTGACTCTGAAAAGATGTGAATAAAAAAAAAGAAATGAATGTACGAAATGAAAAGTTAATAAGGGGCAGCCAAATGCCACAGACTATTTATTTATGGTATGTTTGTGTGTAAACATACACACATACATACATTTACTTCTTGTATGTATACACTCAAAGGAAAAGATTCATCATATTAATGAAAACTTTATAAATGTGAAGAAAGCTTCATAAATACGATAAAAGCTTCATAAATATGATGAAAGCTTTTTTTCGTTCAATAAAACTGTTTCATAAAAATATTGTTTAGGCGATGTGTTTCGGAATTCCACCCGTATCTGGCTCAATTTTGATACCGAAGTGTGTTAGTACTTCACTAGACTAGATATATGGGTCTTTGAGATATGGGTCATTATCATTAAACAAATCGCACATCTAGTTCAAAAGTGACTCAACTCAAAATGTTTAATTTTTCAGAAATCAAAAAAAAAAAACATTTGCAACTTTATACCAATTGAAACATAAAGAAAGACATAACTGTTTTTTAGCAACAGTTAACAACAAAAAAATACATTGATATTTTTTTTATAGATAAACATGAGTTGAGCTACTTTTGAACTAGGTGTGCGAAATAGTCATCACAAATAGTCTTTTCTCTGAAATGATGAAGGATATATGAAGAATGTTTCATAAAGTTTTATAGATTTAAGTCCAATGAAACTGTTTCATAAATCTGATGAAATTTTTTTTCCTGAGTGTATGTGTATAAATAAATGATGCATGCATAAAGCCAGTGTAAATTTAAGACCTTATGTCAAATTGTCTGAATTGAATAAAATGTATAAAAAAAAAGAATTAAAAAAAAGGCAACCAGAAGTCAGACAAAAGGGCGTAAAGCTCTTTGTGTTTAGTTTCCTCTTGTTTTTGCATGGTTGTTCTTGTTGCTGCTGTTAAAATCAACAAACAAACATACGACATTGTTTTGTGAGGATAAAGACGATGACTAGGCCGTCGTCATCAGCATTAGCATCGGCAGTGTTTCAATTCAGTTTAAAGTCCACTGTTGCCAACTTTTTCTACATCGCTATATCAAACGAAAAAAATCGCTAGAAAATAGCTAAAGTGTAAAATAATTTAAAAACTTAACCTGTCAGAAACTGCCAGTGGTACACTCACAAAACAAAAAGTTAGTAAAGTCAGCAAAAAACGTTGCTGAGTCAGCAATATTTTAGTCAGGAGGGTGCTTGCAAAAAAATTGCTAATGTCAGCAAAATCTTTTGCTGAAAATCAGCGAGCTGACTTTTAGCAACAAAATTAGTAGATTTAGCAAAAGTTTTGCTAACACATAGTTTATTAAAAATTAAAAAACACATGCTAAAAATTAATAAAATGTTTGCTAAATGTTAGTAGACCCAAAAAAATTGTAGAAAAATTGTACTTTAGTTAATTTATTTTGCTGAAAATCATAAAACATATATTTGTGATTCTTTTAAAAAAAAATTACAATACGTTATAAAATATAAAAATTTTTATTTTCCCACATTGACGACATAAATGAATGTAATATCTAAAAGATATAATAATATATATAACATAAACAAAATTATCTTTTCACTACTTACATCAATGGTTGTCTAAATGATGATATCTTTTAAAGAAACGCAAATGTCGCAGACAATTATAGAAACGAAAAGAAGAAGAAAAAACAAAATATGACATGTACAACCCTTTTTTTTGCAATAAGAAAAAGAACACATAAAAGTCTCTCTAAGATGTGTGTCTTTGTCTTTCGCTTTAGTCTGTCTACCTGTCTGTATATTTGCTTGCAATTTTACCACACTGGATGATAAACATTTAGTTTAGAAATACACATTTAATCTTTATTAAATTTAAATATTTTAGTTTGTCTTTTATTGAATTAATAGACAATTACTTTCAACACAACAATTACTTTGGCAACACAAAATTTAAGTTGTTTTAATTTCAGTCCGCAATTTGGTTTTATGTATGAAAAACAGATAAAAAGTCTTCCATGGTTGATTTTTTATATGTCTTACAAAAGTTGTACTTTTTAGTATCATTTTCCTCGTCATTACTACATCTTGACATCTAATTCATTATGCGTATATCTTTCAATCTGGTTGTCGTCCACACTATTAATCCGCAATATCAGCACAATTTTTATTAGAAAAATAAATTAGTAAAACAATAGTAAAATATTAGTTAAACTTTAGTTCAAAACAGTTAAGTGCTAATTAAGTATAAATTAAATTATAGCTGAAAACATAGTTTTAGCAGAAAATTTGCTGAAAAATAGTATACCTGATTTACAAGACGTTTTACTAACTTTTCTACTAACTTATTTTTTTGAGTGTACAAACAAACTCGCAATGGGCATGCCACTGGCTAACCCAGGAATTGTGAATAAATTACTGGCAGAACACTTGTGTAAGACGCTATACCAGCGTTTCCAAAACAGCGTATTGCCAGTATTTGTTTTAAAATAATTTCAGTGGTCTACGAAAAAAAAACATTGGCAAAGAATTGGCTGAGACCACTATGAAAACGTGGGCAAATACTGTTTTTCCAGTGCTATCCAGTCAGAAATTGCCAACGGCTCGTCCAAAATCTAACCACTGGTGAGCATTTATTTTATAAAAAAAAAGTTGATGCTTTGTGTAAAAAAGTTTGTAGTCAGAAAGTTCCGAGTTCGATTCCGGTTTCAGGCATACATTTATTTGTGATTTTTTTTAACATTTTTAACACTTTTATATAAAATAATTTTTTTGTTTCTGGAAAATCTCTTTTAAGACGAATTGTTTGTTTCCAGTAAACCTTATGCCAGTGCCAGAGTAACCAACTTTTACCTAGAAATTATCATTCATTTACGTTTTAAACTACAATGTATTATATGTCTCATTAGCGCAGTAGAGCTGTAGGCCAGTGTTCGAATACCGGCTGGACCAAAGCAATTATAAATGAACTTTTTTTTTGGTTTATTTTGGAAAATCTATTTTAAGACCACATATTTAATGGTATTACTAACATTTTGCCAACGTTAGATATTTTGTTTCCCCAGTCTAATGATGTTATCATTTCGGGGTTGTGAAAGCACTTGTGGAAAGCACTTGTACCACCTTCTAAAGTGCTTTGCCAGCGGTGGTCCGTTTGTCTATTTCTGCCTAGCTAAAATTATAAACATTTTGAAATCTGTTTAAAAATTACTACTGAATAGCCACATTTTTCGAATTTTTTTACGTAGAATAGGCGGCAAAAGTCATCCCCTTAAATGACCTGCCAAAGCCGCTGATGTAATGATCCTTAACTTTGGTTTGTACACTGAGAGAATTATTTGCATGATATATATGCATTTTTGCAATATATCTATGAAGTGCCACTGGAACTCGTCCATTGAAACTTTTCATTAAATTAATGGAGTTTTGCATCCAATTTAACAAAAATATAATTTTATTTACTAATAACTTCAGACCACCAATGAAAAATTTTCATTAAAGCTATGAAGCTTTTTCATAAAAGTTAAGAAAATTTTCTTTCATATTGGCAAGAAAACTTCATTCGTTTAGTGAAAAAATTTCATTAAAACTCGTCCAAGAAATTCTATCTGTGTAGATTGCTCAGCCAGCTTAGAGGTAGTTTTTAAAAACTTCAGCAGAGAAAAATTAAGATTTATGCTGAAATTTAAAATATCGCTAGATTTGACATGAAAATTGCTAAATAGGCAACATTGTTAAAGTCCCTGTAATAGAGAACAACAAAAAAAACTGAATTCTTTTGCAGCAAAAGCCTTCTGAGAAATCATAACAACATTAAACAACAACAACAACCAAAAGGAAATTGTGTGAATTAAAACAAATAAAATCTGTTTATAGACTTAAAAAAAGAACGACTTTTAAACGACTTGTTTTTTAAATGATTCTGATGAATGTGGATTTACAGCTTTTATTTTTTTATCCCCTTCTTCTGCTTCTTTATGTTGTTTTTGTTGCTGCTGTTGTTTGATTTTAGTAGTAGTCAAAGACTAAATTGACCACTCTTCGCTGCCGTCACAACGACCAAGATGACGACGAGCACGACTTTTGTTTACAATGTCCACTTTATTAAACACATTAAAACAAAAGTCAAGTTGGAAAGTTTTCTTTTTCTATTTTTTGTTCATCTCAAAAACAAAGATTCTAAAATGTCAACTGGTCGGTGGTACGATATGTTGGTTGTTTAATCATAATTTCGTTGGTTGGTGAATTGGTTTGTTTGTTGTACGTCTGTCTTCAATCGTTTCTTTACCGCTTCTTTGTGTGCACAAGACGACCATCAACTTGCCTTAAGGCCACTTGCTGGGCCGTTTCTATTTTCTATCGTCTGTCGTGAATGTTTGTACGAGTTTGTGTCTATAAGATGATTGTGTTTTTGTTGACCAAAGCACTAATCAAATCCACGATTGATAGAGATGGACATAAATATTGAAACGTAAATTTATGTGAGAACTAATTTGAAAATATTAAATTTTCGATAACTCGTAAGAAAGGCCGGTTATGGGACAATCTCCGATTTTGATGAGAAAAAAGTTAAAAGGTTGAGGTGTCTAAGATTATCGGCCATAGTGGGGATTTGAAGTATAAAAAGTGGATTCAAAAATTAACAATTTTTTTTGGTTTTTTAACTTTATTTGGCATTTGATCATAAGAAATTATATATAAATCATGTATGTTGGTAAGGAAACAGATTCTTAAATTAACAGAACATGCAAAAATGGACCCTTTTTCAAAATGGTCCAGCTCACGAGAGGTCAAAGCTGGAGCTAGGGTTGCCATTCGTACTGTTTTAAACAGTACATGTACTGTTTTTTGAAAAATGTACTGTTTTATTCACAACACCTAAAACAGTACGCAAAAGTACTGTTTTTTTTGGATTTGTACTGTTTTTGTACTGTTTTTTTGTATATTTTACATATTTTTATATAAACAAGTTTTTTTGCGTGTACAAAGAATATATATTTTTTTTTTAGTGCGCCCCGGTAGGCTAGTTGGTAGCGTGCTGGCTTATCAGTGCGGCGGTCGTGGGTTCGATTCCCACCAGAGGCACTGGTCTGTTTTCGCTACAACGCGCCGAAGGCCATAGTAGCTAGTGCTCGGTTAGGGTAATAGTATATAATTTGTAATAATATGATTATTAATTAATAAAATAAAATAAAAAAAAAAAAAAATATTTTTAACCATGTTTTTTTTGTGTGTACAATAGTTTTTTATATAAATTTTTTGAATCTCCCTGTATTAATTCCACTTCGTTTCTTTGAACATATATAAGTTTGGTTTGTTTACTTTTCAAGCAATGGATGTTTGTAAACACAATTTTTTTTCATGACACTGCCCAATGCAAAAAGTAATGGCGTCCAAACTAATAATTTTAGCCAATTTGACGAAATTTAGTCAATTTGATGAAATTTAGTCAATTTTACTTCTTTAGAAGATGTAAACTTGACGAAATTTTGTTGATTTGAATAAAATTTGTTAAATCTTAAAAAAAAAATTGACAAAATTTCGTTAAAGATCTACAAAATTTTTTTTGTTGATTTTACCTACGCTATTTGGTTCGGTGTATTAACTTATTTTAAGTAAATATGTGATGTATTGAAGTAAAAGTTATGTTAACAATAAATACAAAAATGTACTGTTTTTTTTTGAAAAGTACTGTTTTTTTTCATCAATGTACTTTTTTTCACTTTTCAAATATGGCAACCCTAGCTGGAGCCGAAATATTTTAGATGTCATCATAAAAATTACCAATGTTCATTTTGAGGGGGGTACACCTTGCACGAATTTCGCTTCCATACAACTTGAGTAACTCTAATGTACATATACAATACTTCCATATATGTTTATGTATAAGTCGCTTTTGGAAATATGAAATCTCATATTCCTCCATATATGACCTTATATTAGTACCGTTTGGATATATGGAGTCACATACACTTCCATAAAAGCCCATATATAAAACATATATCTCCACATTTGCCCATATATGCAACCATATATGGACACATTTAACCCTCGGAGGTATACGAAATTTGTGTCGGTAAATGGTATACACAGGTCTGTGCAGACCTACATGGGATTTGTATGGAAATGCATAGTCAGGTGTCATAAAAATGTCTATAAATGCATTTTATGCTAGGAAAACCACAAAATAAATAATTTATGCTGATTTTAAAACATCTTTGTTATCTATTTAAGTAATTTTATTAATAATATGATAAACAAAAATATTTTATATACGGCATTCAAGGCAGGAGTATCTGGCATGCGAGTGTTGTAGGCATACCGGTTTTTTGTAATGCATGCAATGATAACGGGCCTGAAGCTACCTGAAAAAAAAAAAAACAAAGTAAAAAAATTGATTTAGAATTTGAATTCAATAAATGAATGAAGAAATGAAATGCTTACCTCTATACAGAATAACGCCATGGACTGTTTCACATGTTGCATGGCTCTTGCATGTGGATTTTCGACTCTCTGTTCCAGGTAAGGTAGTACGAGCTGTTCTGCCAATTCCATAAGGAACATACGTCTTCTGTCAGTCCTATTTACATGCCCCAATTTGTCATGTATGACAAAAGCAGCCAATCCCGCAACATTCAGCATATTAAAAAACATGGCCAAAGGCCATCGGTTTGTGGCCCGTTTGCAGGTGTAGCCACCAACCATCTGGTCCATGGTGTCCCCTCCTGCATTATAGATGTTGTAGTCTAATATTTGGAGCGGCTTCTTTTGTGGTTCTGAATAGTCGACGGCAGAATTATAATGTTCCGTAGAGATGAGAGCCACTGCGTTTTTCTTCTTTGGCACATATGAGCAGAGTGCGTTATCGTTGTGGTAGGCGAATAATGTGCTCAACACCTCTCTTTTTTCTTACATAAGAAAACCGTTTTGTCATCAAAACCGTGACCAAATCATAGGATGAAAAAAAGTTGTCAGCATATATTGTTCGACCAGAACCACTATATTTATCTACCGATTTCAGAACAACGTTCTCGCCAAGGTTTACCGCACGTGGTTCTTTTGGTTGTCTTCCAACATATATAATTCCTTTTAGTGGATAATTTGAATTGGCATCGCACAACCACCATATTTTTATGCCGTATCTGGCTGGTTTCGAAGGTATATATTGGGTGAATCGCGTGCGGCCTCGGTACGGAAACAATTGCTCAACCCGGATCAAACTGAACCCGGATCCACAGTTGCTCTGATTTTTTGCTCATTGTATTCGGAGACTGTTCCTCCAGGAAGTCGTGGAAGGATTTGTCTCTAACATGAAAAACAAAAAAGTTATACACTATTTTATCACCTTCCCCCTTTCATTCCATACAAATTACATGTAGGTCTGCACAGACCTGTGTATGCTGTTTGTCGACACAAATTTGTAAACCGAGATTACACCGAACCCGGATCCACTATTGCTCTGATTTTTTGCTCATTGTGTTCGGAGATTTTTGCTCCAGGAAGTCATGGAAGGATTTTTCTCTAACATGAAAGACAAAAAAGTTACACACACTTTTATATGCAAAAAGTCTGCACAGACCTGTCCATACCTCCGAGGGTTAAACATACATGAACTGTTTTAACCGTGATATTAATATTGTTTACAATGTTTTAATTTAATATGGTCGTATTATACTTTATTTTAAAGTTGTTTCAAATGTCATTTTATAGGCAACTATTTCGTTGTAATGCGACAATAAACATAATGTTTACGCTGACATAAATACCTGCTATACAAGTTTTGCCATTTGAAACCAATTTTGTTATTGCAATTAGGACTTATATGAATGTTTGATGTTTCAGGTTATATGAATGTTTGATGTTTTGCATGGGATTGTCACTTCTTTCAAAACGTGTTCTGAAGATGGGAACCTGGAAAATTCCCGAAATAGATCTATCAACACATTTCTGAAAGTGGTCAAATTATTAATTTGGAAATAAAAACTCTATAGATTATTTGTTAGGACAATATCCTAATAAAGAAATATTGAGTATGGCCTCAAACTTGAATAATTTTCATTTTAATTGCACATTTAATAAAAATTATATCAAACTTATGAAATATAAATAATAATATACATTGAACACATAAAATAATATACGAACATATATGTTCATTAGGGTGGGGCGATTTGAACATCTTAATGGGCGCTTCGCGTTTCTGATTCTTGGGATTGTACTGAGCAAAAAAGTCCACTAGACAATACGTCTACGGTGAAAATCGAGCTTACAGATTTTGACTTTTTAGCCGTATTTTGTGAAAGTAACAATCTCAGGAAGTAGGAGGAGCTTATCGAAGATTATGGTATCAATCTCTGCTTTGGAAGATTCTCTAGCAGATTAATGCATCAATCATATTTGTGGGTGGGGTTTAAAGGGTTAATTTTTAATTCCAAAATAGGGCTTTTTTGCCGCATTTTGTGAAAGCAACAATGTGTGGGATGGACATATCTCAGGAAGTAGGAGGAGCTTATCCAAGATTATGGTATCAATCTCTTCTTTGGAAGATTCTCTAGCAGATTAATGCTTCAATCATATTTGTGGGTGGGGTTTAAAGGGTTAATTTTTAATTCCAAAATAGGGATTTTTTTGCCGTATTTTGTGAAAGTAATAATGTGTGGGATGGACATATCACAGGAAGTAGGAGGAGCTTATCCAAGATTATGGTATCAATCTCTTCTTTGGAAGATTTTTTAGCAGATTAATGCATCAATCATATTTGTGGGTGGGGTTTAGGGGGTTAATTCTTAATTTCAAAATAGGGATTTTTTGCCGTAAAGTCAAAATCTGGAAGCTCGATTTTTACCGTAGACGTATGGTCTAGTGGACTTTATTGCTCAGTACAATCCAAAGAATCAGAAACGCGAAGCTCCCATTAAGATTTTTTTCCTTCCATACTAATCGCCCCATCCTAATGTCCATATATGGAAATGTATGTTAATTTTTCTAGTAAGTATGAACATGGATAACATATATGATCATATGTTGTAAAAACTATATATGATCATATATGAACTTTTTTAACTGGGATACTGAGAACTCTAACAATTTTTTCCAAATAAAAAAGTCTCAGAATTAAAATATGTTTGAATATTTAAAAATAATATATTTTTTAAAGTAATGAGCGGAAATCATAGAAACTGTTATTTAAAAAAAAAAATACCAATACGACTTTGGTCATAATTCCCAGTTTTAAAATGGACATATTGTGCCCATAGGCATTTGCGAGCATTTATCAAGAGTACATAATTCCCAATGTGGAAATAGTCACAATCTCAG
The DNA here is from genome assembly GCA_021234595.1 of Delia radicum. Classification (NCBI taxonomy): domain Eukaryota; kingdom Metazoa; phylum Arthropoda; class Insecta; order Diptera; family Anthomyiidae; genus Delia; species Delia radicum. The sequence continues at coordinate 309,938,933 of CM037851.1, read as the reverse complement.
TAAAAATGTTAAAATGGAATATCTTCTTGATTTAATTTTTAAGACCTTTATGATGAATAATCATACTTAAAATTTAATTTTTTTAAAATTTCCGGATTAACATCAACATATTTATGTTCTATGTACCAAAAATTATGTCCTCCCCTGTAAAACATTTGTTTTGGAAAAATCGATATTGGAACTCACAAAGTTCGCAAAGAGCATAGAGAGCACATACAGGCAAAAGAGTGAACACTCTTTTTTTGTTTTAGGATTCTCACTATGGGAATTGAATGGAATACATTTCATAGATACATTTGTCTCTGTTACCCTTATCAACGGCAATAACATACTACAATATACAAATCGTATGGATGAATATGAAAACAACGAGAGAAAGAGAATCTTCCCAACTCAGCTACGAACGACGAAGTATATGGGCAAGCTGACTGTCTCTGACTTGACTGGATGAATTGGAAGGCAAGCAAGTAAATTGTAATTTCTTGCAGTCGTCAGATAGGTAGTAGACATTGAACTTAGGCAGCCGTAACAACATCCATACACAGATCAAAAATATGTGAAAAAAATACTCTAAACCAGAACCTGAAACTATTTTAAATAAAAAAACAAGAAAAGATTCAAATAGAAAAAGATACTTTTTGGCATAATGAAAAATTTATAAAAATTGTGTATTTGAAGAAAAACTGGCTAAAAACCTGAGTGTTTAATAAAATTATTTTAATAAACTTCAAAGATTATGAATAAATTAAAACCTTGAAGAAAAAATTTTGCATTAATATTATGACAAACAAAAAAAAAAAAATTGTTAAAAGTTTAACAAATATTTAAATAAAGAAAATGTTCGGGTTTTTGTAATAAATAAATTATAAAACATTTTAACGATATTAAATTTATAAAAATTTTCCTTTTTTCCGTGAAGTGAAGTGAAAAAAAAATACAAATGCAAAATTTTGTGTACCCTTAAAAAACCCCTGGTGCGCGCTGCCCTCCCTATAAATCAAACACAAACACAATTTTCCACACACTACCAGAATATCAAAAAAGGAATTAAAACTATAAAATTTTGAAATATTAAACAAAATTTCCCCCAAAAAAAATTTATAAAAAAATAAATTAAAAGTTCAATTTTATTAAAAAAATATTAGCAAATCTTTAGAAAGGAAAAATTGCGAATTAAAAAAAAAAAAAAATTTGTAAAAAAAATTTCGATATCTTTGAATTGTATCTAAACCCATTTTACTACTCATACAAATGAAACAATTCTCATGTCACGGTTTAATTGGATTGAAGTTTGAATTGAGAGCATAACAAACGCGCGGCGTTTTATAAGTATTCCTGTGGTTTTTACCACGGCATACTAAAACCAACAAAGAGATTCAATTGTACTCTCTCTAGCTCTCTATCGACTAGAGCCGATTTCTAGTGGAATAGAAAAGGAGAGTTTCCTTAACATTCCTTGAAAAAAAAACAACAACAACAAAAAAAAGTAGGAAAAAGAGTCGCGTGCGTATTTTCCTTATAATCATCATTATCATCAGTAGAATTATTTAAAACTACGCCGCGTTAAGGAAACACCTTGCTTTTTTGGAAATCCTCATCATCATTGCCATAAACAGCAGCAGCAACAACAACAAAAAACAACTCACGAATCTACAAATTCTTTTTCGCCAGCCAGTCTTGGTATCACGAATTTTTTTTTTTTTTTTTTGGGGATTTTCTTTCTTTTTCCGAAATATTTTGTTAAACTCTCCATGTTGTTGTCTGAAGTAGCAGCAGTTGTAGTCGTAGTCATCAGTTGTTTTATTATCTATCCTCTAAAGTTTCATCAATTATGGACCACCATCATCACCACCACCCCTTAAAGGTAAGTGTTTTTCTTCCCATAATTATCTTTGTTATACAAAATTATCATTATTCGAAATGTTTAAGAAAACTTCACTTAAGATCTTTTTTTTATTATCGATTAATACATATCCGGCATAGAAAAATGTAGACAAAAAAAAAACAAAATTCAAAGTCTTTTGCCGAAAATTTCATTTTATTTCTTTAAGGTGGAGTGACTATATTTAAGAGATTTTGATCTCAAATTAAAATCATGTTGGGACTTTTTCGTATAGAAAACCATATAAGTTCCATGATGTATAAAAAGTTCATTTTGTAAGACGTTTTCAAGCGTTTGATCAAAATTAAGAGTTTTCTTCACAATTCAGAAGCCCTCATAAGAAATTTTTAACACTTTGGACGAACGGTAACTATTTGAAAGCAGCTTCAATATGTACACAGAGAGAATATCTTGGACGAGTTTTAAGGAAATTTTTTCACTAACCTGAGGAAGTTTTCTTCACAATGTGTATGACAAATTTCTTAAACTTTATGAAAAAGCTTCATAGTTTTAATGAAACTATTTTTAATGAAACGTTTTCATTAGTCGTAAGAAATTTTTAATGAATAAAATGAAATTTTCATTAATTTTTATGAAAAACTTCATTAATATAATGAAAAGTTTCATAGGAACGAGTTCCAGTGACATTTCATAGATCTAATCTAATGCAGAGAATTCTCCCAGTGTAGTGTTCGTCACGCAATTTTGATTTTGGGATATCATCACCTTTTTTACGCTTTTTGCATCAACAAATTATTGGCATAATTATTTGTTTTTAAATTTCAACTTCTTCCATAAGCACTCGGTGACTAAAAACGACAATTTAGGGTTCCTTTTCCTACAGATCAGATTGAGCTGAATTTGTATAAAAGTTGACATCGACATTCGATTCTACTCTGATAGAAATTTGTGCGTAGAATTAATTAATTCCTTCCATTAATACAATGAATTTTTTCATAAAAAAAGTCCCCAAAGAAATGTTTCATTGAATCAATGAAACATCACGTTTTTGTTTCTTTTCCTTTTGATTTGTTTTTAAAAACAAAATGTACAGGGGAATTTAAATAATTTTCATTTTCATTGCACAATTAAAGGTCGAAAAAAACATATCAAATTTTGTAAAAGACAAAGTATGGTCTTGTTTACTAATTCCCCTGTACATTTTGTTTTTAAAAACAAATGTACAAATCAGAAGGAAAAGAAACAAAAACGTGTATTAATTATTTACCAAAAGTAGACATACACACAAAAAACAAGTTTTCAATTTATTTTTTGATCAATGGTGATAATCTTTAACTTCGAGCTCATATATTAGTTCTCATGTAGTGAGTAAACTAGTTTATATGAATGTTTGATGCTTGGCATGGTATTGTTACCTCTTTCAAAACGTGTTCTGATGATGGGAGGCCATACTAGCCTCGAACTTGAAAATTTTTTTTCATTAACCCATGAAACGCCCAAATGAAATCTGCTGAAGAGAATTCAGTGAAAATAATATTTTTTTTATGATAGGCAATGGCGTCAAATAGCATAAAAAGAAATCAAAATTGGGAAAAGTTAAAAGGTATTCTTGTAAATTGCCAAAGAGAAAACAGTGAAAAACAGCTTCCCTAGTGCCTGAATAAGTAATAAATATTAATAAGACTATTATTAAAAATTTTAAAGTCTAAAATTTTTCCTTCGCCAAAAATTTTGCCAACCCGGTTAAAAAATCAACATATATGCATCCATTTATGAACATGTATGAACTCATCAATGGTCATACATAAAGTAATTCGAGGTCATACATGTCTATAAACCGTCATAAAGGATTCATACATGTTCATAAGAGTTCATATGTGATCATATATATAAATATTACCTAAATTTTCGTTAATGTACACATATGACAATGTATGGAAATGTATAGACATGTATGATTATGTATGTAAATATTACCTTAATTTTCGTTAATGCACCCATATAAGAATGGTTTATGAACACATATGAATCATGTATGGAAGCATGTGTGTTCATGTATGGATCCATATATGTCGATTTTTAACAGGGAAAATATAATTTTTTTCATTTGCTGTCAAATGATGTGAATTTAAATGAAAAATAAATTAAGTGATTAGAAAACACTTGTGTGTTTTTATTTCTAAATTTAGTTGGCTGTCAGAAAATAATTTTTCTTACATTATAGGACTAATAGCTCCAGAGAAAATCACAAAAATGTAGTGTCCTCATATGGGGTCAGTGGGTGAAATATCGCGTTTTAAAATATGAAAAAGAGTCGAAAATTTAATAAAAGTAGTCGTACTTAATCGTCCATATCTGTGCGGCCCAGTACGCTAGTTGGTAGCGTGCTGGCTTATCTGTGCGGGGGTCGTGGATTCGATTCCCACCAGAGGCACTGGTCTGTTCTCGCTACAACGCGCCGAAGGACATAGTAGGTTAGGGTAATAGGATATAATTTGTAATTATATGATTATTAATTAATAAAATAAAAAAATAAATAAAAATAATCGTCCATATCTTTTTAACGGTTAAAGCTGCGTGATTCACTGATACCTCATTTGAAAGCCACTCTTATCGTGCCTTAAATAGAATAAGCGAAAAAATAATTTTTTTAAGGTAAAATATATATTTTTTCAAAATCCGTGGTTTTTAAAACCGCTGTATTTCAAAAAAACTGGTTTTTTAAAATATTCAAAATGTTAATTATAATTTATTCCACTATGCTGTTGCCAAATTTATCTGTAGGTCTTACGCAATTCAAAGTTAAGGATAAAAGTCCAAATATAGTAGAAAAAAAGATTTCCATAAAAAAATAATTTATTGAAGAAAAAAAAAAAAACAGTTTTGCAAAAGTAGTTGAACATAATTCCCCATATCTTGTTAACGGTTTAAGCTACAAGAGTCATTAATGCTTCATTTTAAAGGTACTTAAATTCACTTCTTAACAGTAAAATTTGATCCGTGGTTCAAACCGCTGTATTTCAAAAAGCTGGTTTTCTAAAATTTTTAAAAAAAAATATTTGTTAACTATCAATTATTCTTATATACCGTCACTTAATCCATGTGCGGTACTCCTGCATCTTTCTGAATTATCGGCTTTTTAGTTAAATTTTTTCACATTTTTATTCATAAGTCAGGATACCATAACATCCCCACTTAGGTATTTGGACACGGCATAGACTAATTTTTATTTAACATATATTTTTGACAAAATTTAAAAAAAAAACAGTTTTTTGAAATACTGCGTTTTTTTAAAACAATGCATTTCGCAGTGGATAAGTGAATAATATGAGTGCACTAGTAAAACCACAATTTAAGTGAATTTAAAATGAGGTATCATTAGCTCTCGTAGCTTAAGCCGGAATGGAATATTATGTAAAATTTTCAAATATTTTTCATATTTTGAAACACGATATTTCAAGATCCGCTAGGATTACCTGTCCTACATTTGGAAGAAGTTATACTTATATGACGTACATCTTCTCTGCCAATTTTAGTTGCAATAAGACGGGGTGGTTGAAATCGAGTGGTTGATTTTATATGTTTTCAGTCTATATGAATCCTAAATGGTGGTATATGCGCATGTGTGACTTCGAATCACTTCATATATAAGCATGAATGCCATAGCTGTTCATAAATGGATGTATATATATATGTTGATTTTTAATCGGGTTAACAAATTATTTTTGGATATTACAAGTTAAAATTTTTATTGCAAAAATTCGAAAGATTTTCATTGATTTAATGAAGTTTTTTTTTATAAAATTATGAAAAAATCATAAAGAAATTGTAATAAAAAAATCAACAATATTAATGAATTTTCATTCAGTTAATGAAATTATTCATTAAATCAATGAATCCATTATAATGAAATCAATTCTGTAATACTTTGAAAGAAAATTCTATCAGTGTACTACAAAACAGCTTTCATGGCACATATCTGTATCAGGTATATTTCTATGAGTGTAAGAAATGATGAAGTTGACTAAATTTTAAGTGCTAAATCTCTCAGATCTTGTAACTTTTAAAATTGTGTCAAATGTATTTTTGTAAAACACATAATTAACATAACAGAGAAATAATTTGAAAGCAGAGTTTAATTAGATTTATTGTTTGACTTTTTATTTAATTGTCTCTGAAATTTTTAGATTTGAAAAATATTCGAAAATGCCGAATTACATTACGGACATTTTCAGAAAAGAGGAGGCTGTTGAAAATTCGTCGACAGCAAAACGTTTAAAAGATTTTTTTTTTTTTTAAGAGAAGCAACACTCAGGAAATTCTTCCTATTTATTTATGTGTTGCTTTTTTTGGAAAGGGGATAGTGGAGAGATGATAGGTGGTGAAAGATGAAGGGCTTCAAACATGGCAACACTGTAATTGCGCGAGATGTTAAATCTTAGAACAGTTGTTGCTCGCCACCTGATGTAGAGTTGGCGAGTTTATTGAAGCTTTTTGTTTCATAGCCCTGATTTATTATTTTACTTCGGTGGGGTTAAGTGCTATGGGAACACCGAAGGTGGGCGCAGCGATACATATAAGTGATAGAAAGCTCATATATATTATTTTTTTAAATTGATGTTGTCGTCACCGGGAATCGAACCCGGGACCATCTGTGTAACAGTCCTACGCGCTAACCATTACACCTCAACACCCACAAATGAATTTATCGTAAATAGCAATCAGATTAGAAAAAAAATATGTTTTCAGAATTTAGTTTCTTAATAATTTCACATAAACTCGAAAATTTAATTTTCAAATTCGAAACCGGTTTTTTAAAAATCTGGTTTTTCGAACAATTTTCCAAATTCGTTCGTTTTTTTGATACTCTACGCTGGACCGATTTTGATAATTTTTATTACAAAGCTGGGATTCCCTTTTTTTTGATAAATTCATAAATGTTAAATTTGGAAATTTCATTCTTTAGTTTTTAATCGGTAAAGTGAATGAAGTGAATGAGAATCCTGGGCCTGCTTAGAAGAATAACAAATAATTAAAAAAAAAAATTATTGATCGTAGAATCTGGGGTCCTGAGTACCGCAATTTTAAAATTCAAATGTCTTTGTTTTAAGCGATAACTAGGGTTTTTGTCCCGAGAATTCATGGACGGGACTCCCGGGAATCCCGCTCTTTTTTTCAATCCCGTGATTCCGGGAATTTTTTGTTCTCTTCTATAACTTTTAGCTAGTATTAAAAACTTTGGATGCTTTATTTGAAATTGAAACATCAATTAATTTTTTGAAATTATTTTAATAAAAAATATTCATATTCACTTTGGTGGAGTGAACTATCCATGCACTTACATGAGTGTTATACAAAATAGCCCCCCATTAAAAATTCACTCAAAAAAGTTTTACTGAAGAATCTACTGAAAGTGACAGTTAAACAACTGTAAATTCAGTTAACTAAAAATTAAGTTATTTTTAACTATTTAATAAAATGCAGTAAAAATAACTAACAATGTGGTAATAATAACTGACAATTTATTAAAAAAAAAACCATTTTGAAGCAACTGAAAAAATTACTAAAAACTACTGTTATTTTTACGATATTTTAAAAATATAATTTAATAAACTATTTTTTTTTTTTTCTTTCATTTACAACAAAAAATTATATTTCCAATATTCTATCCTACTAAAATATAAAGTCAAAATTCCAAACGGTACACCAGTTGTTACGTTTTTATGCATTGGAGATACAATGAAATTTTCTAATTATTATTTGCAAACTATGATCTTATCAAAAGTAACAAATATAAACTAAATGAGAATTTTTAAGAACTCGACATAATCTTCTATTTTTAAATAAATAACAAAAATTAACTGTTTTCTGCAAAATTAATGTTTTAGTAGTTGTTTATTAAAATACTAAAATAACTGCTTCCAACAACTGTTAAGAGAATACAGTATTTTTTTGTTTTGTTGTTTTATATTTTTTAATAGAAAAACAACTGTAACTGCAGTTAAGAACTACAACTACTGATAACTCCACAAACAACTATCATGTAGTAGCTGTGAAAGTGTCTTGAGTGCACTTTATTCGGCAGACACTGTACACAGAGAAAAATTTAGTTAATACGATTTACATCCGATTGTTACGAATTTCAGTCGGTTAGCACAACTTAACATTAGTTTTCACAACAAAGTTCGGTTAATTCAACTGTAATGTAAATATCGTAACTGAATTTATAAGTTGTTACCATTAAAATACTCTCTTCAATTCGGTTAGCACTTTATTTCTCTGTGTGTACATTATTGTGCCTATCCGCTCCAAAAGTAGATTAAAAGTGCTAACTTCTCTTGTAATTTTGTCTCCAGTCGTAGTTTCCAAAATCTAGTTGCAACATGCAAGGCTTTCTCCTATTATTTTAAATTCATAAAATTTAATTCAAAAACTTTTAAAATATTAATCATTAAATTCACAATTAATATCATCAATTTAAACTCAGAAATCATCAATTTAAACTCAGAAACTTCATTTGAATTTCTAAGGAATTTTTGTAAAATTAAATTCATATTTTCTTGACTTCAATTGATGTCCTCTGAATTTGAATGAATTTCTTTTGAATAAAAATGAAACATTTGTGAAAAACAATTGGTTAGTTCCGGATTTTATATATATATTTTTTTTTATAATTTAAAGTTGATAATTCCTGCATTTTTAATGATATAAACCGAAAATCTGAATTTTAATGATTTATTTTTAAATTTCAAACCAAAAATTTATATTTCATATGATGCTTTCAAAATTGCAAAAAGGAATTTCTGAGTTTTATTTGATTTTATACAAATTACAATTGCTAACGGTTTAGATTAAATAATAGCTTTACCGCCAAAATACCGTTATCGATTCAAATCCCAGGCGCGGTGAAATAATCTAAAATAGTGTTACCTTACTGTTAACCACATCTTTTCGGTTATCAACATAAAAAAATAGTACCAACATAAAAAATAGTACATATTTAAGTATAATAGGGAGTTTGGAGATTAACTTCGTTATCTACTTGATTAACGCTAATCCACCTTTTAATGTTCCTTGTTTACATATGCATTTTTTGACAGTTAAAGGTTTAACTTGATAGTTAAAAGATTAACTTTGTCAGTTTAAAATACCAAGATGGCGCCAACATTGATCCGGCATAAGAGGAGCAATTAAAATGTCTGCGTTAGCAGAGGAAAGTTGGATTATCTGCTAATCAGAAAGATTCAAAAATGGTTTAATCGACTTGTTTAGTGACTGATTAAGCAGTTAATCCGATTTTTAGTAGATTAACTTTGTAGTGTAAATTCCCTATAAGATCGATCTAAAAAATGATTGTAAATTCACTACCATAAAGTTTGTAAATTATTGTGTAATATCAATACTCAATAGGCGTTTTGACACAAAATGTGTAAAAATTATGTATTCACATTTTTTTCTGCGAAAACACACACAAAATGTATTAAAAGCGCTTTTTTTTATTTATAACTACACCTATTGTGTGTACAAACAAACTAGTTCGTAAATTTACGCATAATGTGTGTAAATGTACAAGCATTTATAGTAGATGGAATTTAATTTGTCAAATTATTATTTTTTAACACTCAGAAAAATTAAAAAAGAACAATAAGAAACAAACAACTATATGAGGGCAAAAAAAAACAAATAAATAAATTGAAACGTGGTATTTTTTCGGATCCTTATGGTAATTCATGTCTGGGAGGAAAAATGATTGATCTATGTCTTTGCAACGGCAAAACTAGAGAGGTAACTTTAAATTTTGTTTCAACTTCAAAGCTTCCGATTTATCACATTCTTTCTTCTTTCATGAATGCAATGGATTATCAAGCCGGTGGTTTAGGAAGGTGCATCGGCTAGGGTAAAAAACCAAATTCGTTAAATAAAACCAACATTTATAAATAAGCACTTCTTATTTGAATCTGTTTTTGCAGAAAAAAAGCCATAGAAATCTGAGGCGTTCTATAAAGGAAAGTTTTGTGTGCTTTTTCGAAAATTCTACAGAATAAAATCTTGATGTTGGCCTTGGCTTTCTCGCAAGGGAAAAAGTCTTCAGAAGGCATTTACTGTAGAAATAAGTATTTAAAGGTTGTTTCAAAACAAAAGTTCAGGATATGAAGTATTTTCTATAAATGATAGTGTTTAGATAAAGTATAAAGTGATAAGATAAAAAGTATAATTCATTATTAATAAAATATGAATTAAATAAAAATATTGTTTCATTAAAAAAGATTTTTTTTATTTACATTTATTTTTGAAAGAACACAAAGTTTCAGTCGTTACCAACCCGTCATCCACCTTTGTACATTTTTTTCCAATTTGAACATTCTGAAAAGGCAAATATGGAGAAATATAGGTAGATATGGGTGGACGGGGTGGATATCGTGTGAATCAAGCTTTAAGATTGGGGGGAAATTCAAACGGTATCCATTCATATCTACTATTTCCCCGTTATTGCTGATACGAATTGTCAAATTACTGTAAATTCTATTTTTAAAATCACAAACTACTGGGAAATAGTAAATACGGGTGGAGATGGGTGGATAGCATTTGAATCAAGCTTAACATTAAAACAAAAAATAAATAAAACAATATCCCTTAAATTATAAAGCGTTAGCTAAACACTATAATTTTCTTTAATAAAAAATCAAAAAGCACAAAGTAATTACTATTTTGAAGTGTTTAAATTTGTCTTCGACCTATACTTAAAACCAGGGATGGAAAATGTTCGCTCGCTCGGGCTCGTACTCTATTTAAAAATCGGGGCGATTCCAAAAAAAATCTCGCTAAAAAACCAACGAACCAACAAAAAAAAGCTCCCTCACTTTTTTAAAACGAGCAAGATTTATTATTACGGCTAAAAAACTAAAACGAGCTTTCTAAAAATAAAGGCTCTTTTCAAAATATAAAACGAGCATTCTGATAACGTAAAAAATTGAAATAAAATTGATAAAAAAAATGCTAGAAATTTAAATACATCATCTCCAACAGCAATGCTGAAATTACTTAATGATTTCTGACTACACCATTTCCAATTGCATAAGTAAAATTAAATTAACATTTTGTTAATCTATATAAAAAATTTTGAATTGAATTTGTTAATCTATATAAAAAATATAAGGTGGCGCAAAAATAACCTTCCGATGTTTTTTTTTTATTATGTATTTATTATGTATAGCATTTTCTGATAGGAGGATTACTTTTGCGCCACCTTATATAACTACACTATTTCCAATAATTGTATTTTTCTAAATTGAAATACACTATTTCCAGTTGTACTTCTAATGTTTCTAACAATATATTAAAATAATAAATACACTTTTTTAAACTGTATGTTAAAAACTGACTATTGTATTTCGAAAGCTAAGTAAAGAGCTGACCAACACTATTTCCAATAATACATTTTTAGATTTTTAAAAATAAGTAAAAAAAAATGGCTTCTTTTTTTACATTTTAATTTCAAGAATTTTCAAAAATGTAAAGACAAAATTTCCAATTTAATTCCGAAAAGTGTGTAAAAAAACATAATAACACCATTTGAAATTTAAGTTATTTAATTCCCAATGTGTTTTGATTTTTTTTTAAAAATTAGCAAAAAAAAACCTTTGTTTAATTAAAAACAATTCATCACTTCATTATTTACAAAAAAAAAATAAAGATATAGATACCTACTAATATAAATAAAGATACACCGTTTGCTTTTGAATTAGGGGAAAATCCAATTGTATTAAGAACATTTTTATCTACACCATTTGGACATTTTATATTCACAATTTAACACTTAAATAATCTCAGTTACACATTTAAAACCTTAAATGCACAATTTCGAAATTTCATAAAATTAAACAACTACACAATTTCCGAATTTATTTGAATAACGATAAAAAATATCTCTGAAATTAATAATACAAACTTCTGTACATCATCTCTAGTTAAATTTTGAAAATAAACTACACAATTACGAGAATTTTATATATATTTTTTCAAAAGATTTTTTTAAATGGTGCAGAAAAATTTTGCTTTGAAATTGGCAGCATATAATTAGTTTAAAAATTTCTGAGATCAGATGTAAATGGTGTAGCTGAGTTCTATATATCACACAGTTTTTTTGAATTATATAATAAATGCAGTTGGAAATGGTGTAATTACAAACTTTCGAATTTAAATCAGTATTAAAATAAAACAAAAAATGGTGTCCCTTTGAATTTTTTGAAATTAACTTATTAATTGTGCATTTAAATTTCATTGGATCATGATCCCTTGCTTATTATAATACTTAGAAATACTATTTTAAATTCTAGGAATTTAATAGGAACTGGTGTTATGAAGTTTCGTATCTTCATATATTCAACTGATAGGAAACGGTGTGTTCAAAAATGTATTAAATTAAATTAAATTGGAAATAGTGTTGCTATGGTTTATTGTGGATATTTTTCTTATGTTAATGTTTTCTTATATAGTTGTAAATGGTGTTGCCGAATTTGACCATCTGGTTTCTTGGTTTCTTAATTAACTAAGTTTGAAATACGATCAGAAATTCCAGGAATTGTTTTAGAAATGGTGTAGTTAAATTAGTTTCGAAAATCAACTGCAAATGGTGTAGACAACTTCGATGATCCAATTTCGGAATTATTTTTTTTGTTTTCTTTACTAAATAGTTGCAACTAAAAATGGTGTAGTTAAAATATTTTTGAAATAATATTCATAACTCACGCAATTAAACTAAAAATGGTGTTTATAAAAATTTTTGTCTACATGGTAATTATAGCTAGAAATGGTGTACATGGGCTTATTTAGTGAATTTCAAAAGGGCATTTGAAATTGTTGATGGTGCAGCTAAGTTTCATCAGAAGGTTACCTTGCTATTTTGAAATACAATTTGAAATTTTCGAAATTTAATTGAAAATGCTGTAGTGAAGTTTCATGTACTAAATTTTTGAAATCTAAATAAATTTATTTACTTAATTTTAGAATCACAATGAAGCAAATTTGCAAATAGTGTATGTGAGTTTTATATAAATATTAAATTTACATGCTAAACTTTCGTAATAAAATGGGATGGAAATGCATGGAGTCTACACTAAGTGAAAAAGCTTCATCATATTTATGAAAAACTTCATAAATATGAAGAAAAACTTGAATATAACACTTCATAAATACAGTGCACGCTCGATAACGTGAACTAATTAAAACCAAGGCAGTTCACGTTAACAAAAGTGTTCACGTTTTCGAATGCCAAATACGTATAAAGAATATAAGCACATATACACATTTAAGTTCATATTTTATTGTTTATTTGTACATTCGTTTGTGCGCAACAGAAATAAATATCTTAGAAATAGATTGTTTTATTATATATAATATAATATATTATTTTTATTTAAAAAAATCAGTCATCTTTCTTTGTACTTTCTGCTTTCCTAACAACTGAAACACAGCTTTCTCCCTCAGACGTCTCAGCACATTCAAATCACTTTAATCGACGTCTTCATGGCTAGCCCACTGTACCGCTTTGTTGAATATTTGGACTGCTTCACTTGGTTGAATTTTCTCCAGTTGTTCTGAGATGCAGTCATCATCGTTGGATTCATCCTCCTCTTCAATATCGATATCGTTATCCGCAATGTCTACGTCTATATCATCGTTCCATTCTTGAACAATCGGTAACGTACATTCAATCTGAAACGGTTAATAACAACAACATTTTCAATAACTTACATACATATCTCTGTGGATGGCTGCGCGTAACAACAAACCTCAGGGTTTAAACTGTGTAGGAGATCGACGGTGTGGCACATTAAGGGGCGAAGTTCAGCTATCCACTGTTCTTTTAAAACGGCCAACGGTATACCATCCTCGGGATCATCGTCGTTTCCTGCAAAGTGCAAAATATTATTCCAGCACCTAGCTAAAGTTTCTTGGCCCACACGACTCCATGCGGCATCCAAAAGATTCATAGCTTTTTTTAATGTTATTTTTTTCATCGACTCGAGTAAATCAGATTGCGTCGCTGCTATTGATGCTAAAAGGCTATTTATGTAGTGCAGCTTTGTAGTTGGTGGGGCACTCAAAGTTTTTAAAACAGCGTGGATTCTTTGCTTTTCCAATTACCAAAAGCTTAAGTTTGTGAGATCCAGTGGCATTTGAACCACACAAGAACGTAACACGCTGCTTCTCTGTCTTTACGCCTGGGGCTCTCTTTTCCAAACTGGATACGTAGGTTTTTTCTGGCAGAAGTTTCCAGAATAAACAAGACTCATCAGCATTATAAAGCTGATCGTTGGTTAATTCCATTTCAGTCATTATAGCTTTAAGTTTTTCTTTAAACGGCTCCACTAGTCGAGGCTGGGAAGACAGTTTTTCGCCTGAAATTTGAAGTAGTCGAACGCCGTACCTTTTCTTGAAGCCTTGGAGCCAGCCATCGGTAGCGTTGAAACCACCTTCACTTTCCTTAAACTTTAAATTAAGTTTCTTTGCTTTTTCCTTCAGCATTAAAGCACTAACTGGCCAGTTTTTATTCCGCATACGAATAAACCAGCGATAAAGAGCTTTCTCCATTTTGGGCAACTCTGAAGTGCGCAGCGTTTTTCTTTTTCCAGGCCCGAAGAATGTATTGTTTACACATTTAAAAATCATTTCTCTTTTCCGGTTAATTCCACAAATGGTTGATTTAGCAACATTATATTTTTTTGCTAAGCACGTTACACTTGATCCTTTCTTCAAAAACTCGAGAATTTCTGCTTTTTGTTTTAATGTCAAGCACACAGGTTTTTTACAACTCATTTTTACGCAGCGTATATAAGGCGAAACGCGCAGTACAAAGCCAAAATTGCGACTAAAATGATTTGTGTGTTACATTTACAAACGAAAAGCCAAATAACTTCCTTTTAGGGGACTCCCAAGAAACAGAATTATGTATTTGAAATCAAAGCTAACTATGAAATGTCTATTGTTCAAGTTATAGAGCTTTTCTTGCTTTGTTCACGTTTTAGAGTGGTGTCAATGCAGAAAAACAATGTTCAACCTCTGAAACTTTGAAATGTCTATTGTTCACGTTATAGAGCTTTCTTGCTTTGTTCACGTTTTAGAGTAGTCAATGCACAAAAAAAATTGTTCACGTTTTGGGGTGTTCACGTTTTGGAGTGTTCACGTTATCGAGCGTGCACTGTATGATGAAGTTGTGTCATAAAAGAGCGAAATTATGACAGGCTTCTTCATATTTATGAAATGTTTCATAAATATGATGGAGAAGTTTCATAACTTCTTATGAAGCGCTTTATAAATATTTCATAAATAAGATGAAGCTGCTTTATAAGCTTTTATAAAATGTTTCATAAATATAAAAAAAAATTAAAAAAAACAATTAAAACTCTGTAATTTTAAATTGTATTCAAAAAATTCTATTTAAAATTAAGAACAATTCAAATAATATTCAATTTATATTTCAGAATTTTAAATAGTTTTTGGAAGGTTTAGAGTTTTTAAAAAAATAAATTGCAAATAATATTTTCTATACAGTTATATTAGTTTTTTGTTTTCATATACATCGAGATTATTTTTATGTTATTTTCAATTTATAACGAGCTTTCAACCTCCGTATATTTACAAAAATAAAGCAAATCAAACATATTAGCTAGGTTGATACTAGTATTTCGATCTGGCTAAAGATCTCATCAGAACCCGAAGTTTTAGAAAAGTTAGAGCCTCCATAATAGGCAGAACTTTAACAAAAAACCTATTAATAATCAATTTTGCTCCATTCTTATCTATTCTATATTTCAAATAAAAACAAAAATTAAAATTTTTTATTTCTAAATTTCACTATTTTTTACTATAAAAAAAAATTCTTTTCACAAAGTTTATTAAACTTTTTTTTATGAAATGTTAAAAGTATATGAAACATTCATCATAAGTTTTTATAAAACTGTTCATCATATTTATGAAGTTTTCATAATTGATGACAAACAAAATATGAAACAATTTTATCTAACTTTTTTCCCTGAGTCTAATTGGTAAAGGTGTCGTTATGGTTTTCCTATTTAGTTTTTCAAATAAAACACTTTGAAATGGTGTCATTAATTTCTATTTATTTTGCGTAAGAAAAAGTATTAGAAATAGTGTAATTAAGTTTCCGTTAATTCCAAAATAATTTAAATATATTAGTCAATTTAACTTTGTTTACGAGCTGCTCGATTAAAAAAGCTCTATTCAATTTTTCAAACGAGACTATTAATTTTGAGAAGTTCCTAGTTTATTTTTCTTGCAAGCCTTGTTAGTTGGAGCAGATCGTTTCATTTTAGCTTGAGAGCTTTGTTGAAAAAATTATATATTTTTGGCTAGCTGGCGAGGTTTTTCCATCCCTGCTTAAAACCATAAATATAAAAAAAAAAAAATAATATTCAATTTCAAAATGTCCTTGTTCAATTGCAATATTTCAAAAATATATCATTATTCTTTTTGAGTACGCGCTTTTTATCAGATATAATTTTTCCATATTCTACTCCCTTAATATTGTTTTATATGCATATACACGTAGAGAATTTTGTACGACGAAAAATAATTAAATTAAAAAAAAAATGTATTTATTTTATCTTTTTTCTTTTCTTAAAAATAATGAAAATACTTTTTATGACACCAGTTTTTTAATGAAACGTCTTCATTGAGCGAATTAAACTTTTAACTATTAACTTTTTCGTAAAATTTTATGAAAACTTACATTATATAAAAACTGATCTTGATTAGAATGAGGCTGATGATGACCTAGTCGCTTAGGTTGAAAGTCTGGTAATCCCTCTCAAGATTTTTTCATTTTCTCTTACATTTATTAACAATTAAAGTTTCTATTTGTAACATTAATAACATTTTAATTATAACATTAGTAACATTTTAATTATGATCTCAAACCTGACCATTCAAAATACAAAAAAAAAACTTGCATTAACTTAATGAAAAGTTTCATTGATTTTATACAAAAGTTCATTAATATCATGCAGATAATTCTCTCAGTGTAAATAGTAGTATTTCCATTAAATATTTTTCAACAACATTTATGTTGCTGTTTCCTTTCGTTCAATATCATTTAATTGAAATCTTTTATTAATGAAATATCAAAAGAAGGGTTGAATGACGGCCGAACAACAAATACAACAATAATTGTGTACTTTATGAAATTTTGAATAATTATGATATATAATTTGTGTAAAAACTATTGTAATTGATGATTTTATTGCGTTTTTGTTGTTGTTGTTTGATTTTCAAGTAATTTTTATTGATAAGTAATGTAATGATTTATTTATTATGTACGTGTTTGTTTTTAAATTAATTAACTTTAAATTACCCGTACACAATTTAAGGAAGTTTTAGAACAACAAACACAATTGAAATTAATGAATTTTGATGCGTTTTACCATTTTTTTTGAGAATACAAGATTCTAATTACTTAAAACATAGGCAAAACTAAAAACGAGTTTCAATTAAAATATTTGTTGATTCAATTAAAAGTTAAATTGAATTCGGTTCTATTAAGGAAATTGTAGTATCAATTAAAATAATTTGTAATATGATTTTATTTTCAATTAAGATTTTAATCATATCTAATAAAAATTTTATTGTTTTTAATTTCAAACAAATTTTTAATAGACGTTATTAAAGGTTTAATTAAAATTTTGCAAAAAAAAATCACCAAAATTTTAAAAAATTTCCCAAAAATTCAAAAAAATCGTCAAAATTCAAAATTAAAAAAAAAAACTTTAAAATTGAAAAGCCAAAATCACCAATAATTAAAAATTGACAAAATTGGAAATATTGCTTATATTTGACAATATCGCCAAAATTACAAAAAAAAAAAAACACTAAAATTTAAGAAACGCCAAATTTTTAAAAACAAAGTTTTAAAATTAAAAACAAAACTTAAAATTTAAAAAAATCCCTAAAAATTGTTATAAAATCGTCAAAATTAATAAAAAAACGTTAAAATTGCCGAAATTTAATGAAATTACTAGTGTCCGACCGAACAGTTCGGCCAGAAAATGCATTTGGTCTGTGTTCGGTATTTTAAAGCATTATGGAAAAATGTTTATTGGGCTGATTAGATGCTATTTTGAGTGTCAAATTTGAAGAAAAGTCTGTAGTTAAGCAATGAATTCACTGTTCGGCCTCAGAAAGTTCGGCCAAATTGAAAATAGTTCTGCGGCCGAACTTTTAACTTTATAGCTAAACTTCGGCTTTTATCTTAAATTTTATACACAAAATCGAATTAAATCGGCTCAACAAACATGTTTTCAATACCAAAATTTGTCATCATTGCCTCTAGATATCAAAAAACCGACAAAATATAGTTTTGTTGGCCGAACTGTTCGGTCGGATACTAAAAATTACCAATTTTTTTTTATTCATTTCATATTATTATTGACTATTTTTTATTTTATATATTAATAATCATATATTTACAAATTATATCCTATTACCCTAACCGAGAACTAGCTACTATGGATTTCGCCTCATTAAAGCGGAAAGAGACGAGTGCCTCTGGTGGGAATCGAACCTACGACCCCCGCACTGATAAGCTAGCACGCTACCAAATAGGCTACCGGGGCACAGTGGTTCCAAACACAAAAAACATGGTAATAAATATAGATGTTTTAAACTACTGGTCCAATCGGGAAATGGTGTTCCCAAAAATTGAAAAGCGGGAGCTAACCTTTAAGGAAAATGTTTCTGTGGTCACCCTGTTTTAACACAGGGTGTGCTACAGGGTGTCAAAGTTGACCATCTCGAGTATGAAAGAGCTTTAAAGGGGTATAACTTCTATAACCATGCATCGATTTTAGTGTTTTTTGGACTTTTTTAAATCTAGGTTACGAGACAAAGCAAAAACATGCTTCATGTACCATAGTAACTCTTACAGTTAAAAAAATATTTCACTTTGAATTTCAAAATCTTCATTTTTCGCCTTGACTTTTTTAATAGTTTTGCCAATAGATTATTCATTTTTCAAAGAAAATGCTCAAAATTTTTTCAAGTCATTCTAATGACCTTTCTTAAACTCCTAAAGAAAACTTTTTTGAATTATCTTAAGCCGTTTCGCAGTGATACTATTTTAAACTCAAAAATTAAAAGTGTGTTCTGAAAAATGGGGTTTTTTGGTCAGATAAGGGGTAACTTCACACACCTTTATATATATTTTGCTGATATTTTTTGGATTAGTTTTTTACATAGTTTGATAGAGTAGACTTCAAAAATGCTTAATGGTATAGTTTAAAGCATTTTTGGATATGCACCCTACGTCCAGCATTGGTCGAAAATGATGAATTTTTGAACGGAATTCTATGTTTATGACCGTGATAAAAAAAAGTCACGCCACTTAGACACGATTTGAAATTTTTATACTGTAAAGAGATTTATTCTAATGAGTTTGCCACTTCATTTGCCGCCGCCCGCTCAAAAACGTAGCCTGGAGAGCAAATTTTGTGGAAAAAGCCATTTTTTCAAAAGCCTTTTTTTGATTTATAAAAAAAGCGTACTTATATTATCAATTTCAGCAAGATTTTATTTTATTTTTAATAAAACGTAAATAATTGTCCTACATTCCAAAAATCTTTTCGATATTGCTTATGGTTATTTTTACATAAAACATCAAAGTTCAATGTAGTATATCTAACTATAATTAATTGTACATTTATTGGCTTTTGCTTTCGGTAATGTTAAAAAATTTAAATAATTTCAGAAATTTTTTTACATATTATTAAATTAGACTTAGTTATCAATTCAACGATGCATAAATCGTTTATCTAGTGTAATAAATGAATTCAAACTATTGCGCTTAAATCAGGCATTTCAGGTCAAATTGCAGTATTTAACAAATTTATATATTCAGGTATACAGAGCGTGTTGCATTATATTTCTCTAAAAGGGTTACGGGTTTTTTTATTTTTTTAATACTATTTCAAAAACCTAATAAGATATAAATGCAGGTAGAAAATGCGTTTTATGATGTAACATTTGCATAATATATTGTTCTAATTTTCCATATAAAACAGGTAAATAACTACCATATATTCATTTATTTGAAAGACAAAATAATGTTTTTTTTTTGTTCTAAAGATAAGGTTTTATTAAATTTAACTGGTACAGTAGTAATTGTGCTAAAAATATGAATATATTCCTAAGGACTACACATTTTCTACAAAGTAGTCTGAAGTATCAAAAGTTAAAAGGTCGTTTATATGCATAGATTCAGAATCTTCCTTTTCAATGTCTATGCTTATTTTTGGTAACCATTTTGTTCTTATGGAGTAAAGTACTGGATCCGATGATATTAATAAAAATTCCATCAAATCGGAATTTTGAGCTATTCTGGAGCACTTACGTGTGTTAAAAAGCCTAAAATGTTTGACGTCTCTATTTCTGGCCTCCTGGGCTTCTTCAGTCAGTTCGCCTAAAGGCAACATACTGTTTTCTATTATTTCTTTGGCATGAGCTAATACTTTATGTACTGTTGGTGTCATTGGCCTCCAAGAGTACATGGTGAGTATAATGTCTTTTGTTTCATTGGCAAAGAGTTTAAATTTAGCCACATTAATAGGTTTTTTACTGTTAATGACTGCTAATATAACTTTAAAACGTTTTAGTAGGTTTTTATCGAGACCCGTAATTGAGGAGGTAGTTTCTGGATCTTCGAAAAAACGCCTTGCTGTATTTCCGTCATTGGAACTTCCAAACCCCTGAAGGGGCGTATCAATGATTAATCCAAGTCTTAATTTAAATTCATCTTGAATTCTTTTCTTCTCTTCTTTTCTCATGTTGTGTAGATCAGTGTTTTTGTTTACGGAAAGGCTTAGGTTTCCTGGAATAAGGCGGTATTTGAGATCGTATGCGAGGTGTAAACAATATTCCATAAATCTTATTCTGGCATGAAGTGGCGATATCCCAAACCTCAGAGCGTTTTCGTTCATAGAAATTGTATCACTATCTTCATGAAACTGTGAACTTAATTTTCCACATATATTACATTTCCAAGTAGATGTTGTGTCTGTAATTGCATTTGCAACTTTTCCATCAATCATTGTAAGTTGTGGTTGAAATGAAACTTTAATAACTTGTCCAGATATTTCCACGTAAAGTGGAGACAAGCTCGAAATTTCCCTTTCTATTGAATCTACTAAACTTTGTGTTGAAATCATGTCTTCTTTTACATATTCAAATCGTATTGGACGACATAAAAATTTAGATCCAGGGGTTAAATTCGTCCATATATCATTTGCAGACGAGGTTGAAGGTAATTTATTATACAACCGCATTCTTAACGGCACAAAAGAAGCCATAAAAATTGATGAAAAACTTTTTTCTTTGCTGCTTCCAGATGGTTGTTTGTATTCGGAAAACCCAGATGTGCCATCACAGCCCCATTTGAACATTAACACGACATCAGATTGCTTGCATCTTTCAATATCTTTGCTGCTAAATGTGGACATAATTCTAGAAACAGTATTGTCAATTAACTGTGATAGTTCAACTTTTGCGCCTTCAATAGAGGCATGCACTGGGGATGTTATTGGTTTTAAAATATTTTCTTTTGTTTCTTTTATTGCTTTACTGCTAGGAAAAATATCATATCCTTTTTCAATGAGAGCTTTTCTTAAAATACCATATTTATTTCTCGTTAACCCCAAATTTAGAAAAAGAGCTAATGCATCTTCACTGGTAAAGGAAGTTGATGATTTTGGTGTTGGAATACTTTGTATCATGCGCTTCAAACGCTTAGGAGACGCAGTTGGTAGGACGTCGACAATTTTCACTGTTTCTTTAGGCTGTATACGTGTCAAAGCTGCTTTAAAAGAATCCTTTATTTCATTAGCGGAGTGTGTGTTAATCATTTCTTCCTGTTTTACCTTCTTAGTCCTAATCTGGACCTCTTCATAATCTTTTTTAGGGCGGCCCCTTTTTTCTGTTCAATAACTACTGACATCTCCTTATTAAGCCAATCTTGACTCTTCTTCATAAATTTTTGTATAGAATAATCGGAATCTTTAATCCTTTTTTCATAAATTTTGTAAAAATTTTCAATTTCATCTGGCTTTATATTTAAGCCATACGAGTAGACAATGGTATCAATCAGTTTTCCTATTTTTTCCGATCGTATATCAGTATTGGCAAGAGTATCCCAAATTACTTTACAAAGGGAGCTATATTTTATTGTAACCTCCATGACTGCTTAACTCAAATAACCTCCTTTTAAAATTACTACGCTTATATATTACAAATATTTGTTTTTTTATAAACAAAAAATCGAGCAGGTACTGGATTTGTAAAAACAAAAAACTGAAATAGGTAAAATAAAAAAAAACGCATTATATTAGCCCATTAAAACAATATATTATGCAAATGTTACATCATAAAACGCATTTTCTACCTGCATTTATATCTTATTAGGTTTTTGAAATAGTATTAAAAAAATAAAAAAACCCGTAACCCTTTTAGAGAAATATAATGCAACACGCTCTGTATACCTGAATATATAAATTTGTTAAATACTGCAATTTGACCTGAAATGCCTGATTTAAGCGCAATAGTTTGAATTCATTTATTACACTAGATAAACGATTTATGCATCGTTGAATTGATAACTAAGTCTAATTTAATAATATGTAAAAAAATTTCTGAAATTATTTAAATTTTTTAACATTACCGAAAGCAAAAGCCAATAAATGTACAATTAATTATAGTTAGATATACTACATTGAACTTTGATGTTTTATGTAAAAATAACCATAAGCAATATCGAAAAGATTTTTGGAATGTAGGACAATTATTTACGTTTTATTAAAAATAAAATAAAATCTTGCTGAAATTGATAATATAAGTACGCTTTTTTTATAAATCAAAAAAAGGCTTTTGAAAAAATGGCTTTTTCCACAAAATTTGCTCTCCAGGCTACGTTTTTGAGCGGGCGGCGGCAAATGAAGTGGCAAACTCATTAGAATAAATCTCTTTACAGTATAAAAATTTCAAATCGTGTCTAAGTGGCGTGACTTTTTTTTATCACGGTCATAAACATAGAATTCCGTTCAAAAATTCATCATTTTCGACCAATGCTGGACGTAGGGTGCATATCCAAAAATGCTTTAAACTATACCATTAAGCATTTTTGAAGTCTACTCTATCAAACTATGTAAAAAACTAATCCAAAAAATATCAGCAAAATATATATAAAGGTGTGTGAAGTTACCCCTTATCTGACCAAAAAACCCCATTTTTCAGAACACACTTTTAATTTTTGAGTTTAAAATAGTATCACTGCGAAACGGCTTAAGATAATTCAAAAAAGTTTTCTTTAGGAGTTTAAGAAAGGTCATTAGAATGACTTGAAAAAATTTTGAGCATTTTCTTTGAAAAATGAATAATCTATTGGCAAAACTATTAAAAAAGTCAAGGCGAAAAATGAAGATTTTGAAATTCAAAGTGAAATATTTTTTTAACTGTAAGAGTTACTATGGTACATGAAGCATGTTTTTGCTTTGTCTCGTAACCTAGATTTAAAAAAGTCCAAAAAACACTAAAATCGATGCATGGTTATAGAAGTTATACCCCTTTAAAGCTCTTTCATACTCGAGATGGTCAACTTTGACACCCTGTAGCACACCCTGTGTTAAAACAGGGTGACCACAGAAACATTTTCCTTAAAGGTTAGCTCCCGCTTTTCAATTTTTGGGAACACCATTTCCCGATTGGACCAGTAGTTTAAAACATCTATATTTATTACCATGTTTTTTGTGTTTGGAACCACTGTGCGGGGTGCAAATATTTTGAAAATTTTAAAAGTCGCTTAACTAAGAAAATCACATGTTTTAAAAAATTTACAGAATTGGTCTTTTTTTAAATTTTGACGATTTTTTTTTTAATTCAAGAGTTTTTTTTTTAATATTGGCGATTTTTTTTAAATATTATCGTTTTTTTTATATTAATTTTGTTGACTTTTTCATTTTGTTGTCATTATGGGTAATAAAAACTTGTGTGCCCCAAATCCATTTTCAATTAAACATTTAATAGATATTATTAAACTTTTAATTGAAAGTGAGTTAGAAATCAAACAAAAGTTTAATTGACATTTTTTTACCAAAAATTTTTCAGTGAAGTTAAATTCCCTAATCAATAATTACAAAATTTAAATCATTCGACACTGTTTTCTATGAAAGAGTTATCTGCATGATACGAATGAATTTTTTGCATTAAAGCAATGAAATTGCACTGGAACTCGTCCATTGAAACTTTTCCTTAACATAATGCAAGTTTTCTTAAAATTTTATAAAAAATATCAATTTATTTATTTATTAAAATTTTGTTTTACTCGATGAAGAAGTTTCATTAAAAAACTAGTTTTATCAACTTTGAAGTAAAATTTCATTAGCTTACTGAAAATTTTAATTATTTTCAGTCTACTAAAATTTTCTCTTTGTACGTTTGAAAAACATGATTTTTTTTTAATAAAATTTTAATTATTCAAACAAGTCGTCGGCTTGCCTGCAAGTAGTGCTATGTGTTTTTCAAGATTTTTTCAGGAGAGCGAGAAAACTGATGCATATTATCGATATTACGTTACTTATGCCTGTTCATTGGAATTGGACTACTAAGTAAGAAATGGCCGAATTATTTCCCAAGATTTTGTATTACATGTTACATGATACCTTTTAAAGGAGCCTTTTTTCAAAATATGTATATTCATACCAGTTTGTACACATAACACTTTTTGTGCATAGAAAAAAAGTTTCCTTTTTTTATAACCAGTTTAGAAAAGCATTACCATTTAAGTGGTTATATAAGTACAAAGGCAAGTACTTACAATTGTCATTACAAATCTCATTAATTTGATATGGGGATTTGGTGCAAAATAATGACATATCATTACTAAACACCTTACAAAAAATAAAAAAATAAGTGGTTACCTATATGCTTACCAGTATGGGCAAAAATAATGACTAAAAATAAATTAAAAAAAACTAAATTTAATAAAATATTTTTTTATTGATTTTTTTTTTAATAACATGTACCCACACGGGATTTGAACCCGTTCCTACCGGGTTTCAGTCAACCGCTCTAGAATCTGAGCTATCTCGACTTGTTATACTTCATAGATAAAAACATAAATTGCTTGCTTGTATAAAATATCATTACTTTCTAGCTTACAAAAAATAAAAAAAGTAAGTAGTTATATGTGTTTATACTAGAAGTGATAAAATAATGCACCTAAAATTAGATTTGAAACAAATTTTTAGAACATTACTTTATATTTAAAATAATGATAAAAATAAGTACTTATGGTTAACGCATTATTTTTTGTATTAAAATAATGTGAAAATTAACTAGTTATTGGTAAGTCCTTATTATTTGTGTTAAAGTAATGCAGATAGTAAGGTATTGTCATTACTGGTAGTTAGAAAAGTAATGACATGTCATTACCGTTTCTACTCTGGGTATATGAGTTACACATAATACCTCATTTATACTGCAAACAAAAACTGGTTGTTTTTGAAAACTTCTAGTTTTTGAATTCAAATTTGTATGGAATTTGACAAAAAGTTTTCAAAAACTACTAGTTTTTGGTTTCGTATAAATGAGGTATAACACTTTTTGTTAATAGAAAAAAGTCTAGTTTTTTGTTTATATGTGAATTATACATAGCACTTTTTGCTATCTTCTAAACCCATTAAGATCCCAGCGAAAAAAGAGTGGAAAAAGATGTAGTAAAATCATCACATATACGGATTCAAATGTAGTGCAAATTGGGGTGAAACACGCATGATTTTAACATGGGGTTGTCATAGGACGGAGGTGGTGCAAATTCCTCAAACTTTACTTTATTAAAAGTACTATGTGTAAGGTTATGAAAGATTGTATTTTTGGGTGTCCTTTTTCATAGGACTTAATTTGTTATTTTTAATTTGTGGTTAAGGTGTGATGCAAAGTCACATCCGGTTTACCGAGTGATAATATGGATTTGTAGGAGTGCTTAAACGGTTATAATTAAAAAAACTTTTAAACAGCTGTCCAGCTTTAAAGACAAAGCGAAATAATAGTTTTTCGTTCAACTGAAAAGGAAGAAATCTATTGTTAAGTCTGATATTTTGTAATCATTGTTTTTCAAATTTAAAGGTCAGAAAACACTAATTCAAAGCGACATCTAGATAAAAAAAATAGTTGTTAAAAGACACTAACTCCCGGTTCCATTCGATTATGTCAAATACCGAATTGTAACCCAACATTCGTGACATTTCTACTAGTTAGCCTTGTATATAATGACATTATATGCTAAGTTTAGGAACTGACCTAAAAGTCCAGCATTAGATTAGAAAAATCAATAGTAGTAGCCACTTTGTGGGTAATGAAAATGTTGTTTCTTTTGAACTACTTGGCATTATTTTTGCTGGGATATAGCAAAACCGCTTGGTAGATATATGTATGACCAATAGAGCTTCTCAATGGTACAATAAATAAAAAATATCAAAATTACACATGGCATTACTTGCAGGTTTAGCAACGAAATTTTATTTTTTAAGCCCAAATATAATAACTTACTTATCCAGCTAGTGTATGCGCAGATCCAGGGGGCGCAGATCCAATGGGACATTTCCTTCCCAAAATAAAAATTTTCAGTATAAAAAAATTCAAAAAAACTGAAAAATAATCAAAAATACTCTAACTTCCCTTCCCAAAATCTTTTCCTGGATCCGCGCCTTAGCTAGAGGCTATATTAATTTAAAATTCTAAATATTTAAATGTTATTAATTAATATTGTTTAACAGTTACATATATTAGTTTTTTGTTTTTATATACATCGAGATTATTTTTATGTTATTTTCAATTTATAACGAGCTTTCAACCTCCGTATATTTACAAAACTAAAGCAAATCAAACATATTAGCTAGGTTGATACTAGTATTTCGATCTGGTAAAGATCTCATCAGAACCCGAAGTTTTAGAATAGCTAGAGCCTCCATAATATGCAGAACTTTAACAAAAAACCTATTAATAATCAATTTTGCTCCATTCTTGTCTTCTTAGTAATCAAACACCAGGCTAGGGTCTTTTCCTAACAAGCATCATGACGTTACTAAACTTTGAAGACCAAAAATGTTCTATTTATATAAAAAATTTTGAGTGTGTACTCTGGCTCAAGTAATATTTTTTACAGTTATATTAGTTTTTTGTTTTTATATACATCGAGATTATTTTTATGTTATTTTCAATTTATAACGAGCTTTCAACCTCCGTATATTTATAAAACTAAAGCAAATCAAACATATTAGCTAGGTTGATACTAGTATTTCGATCTGGCTAAAGATCTCATCAGAACCCGAAGTTTTAGAAAAGTTAGAGCCTCCATAATAGGCAGATCTTTAACAAAAAACCTATTTATAATCAATTTTGCTCAATTCTTGTCTTCTTAGTAATCAAGTTTAATTTAAAATAAAAATGGTAAAATTTGTAAAAACGTCAATGTTAATTAAAAATCCTTCTTTTATTTTGTAAAATTTATATCAATATAAAACAGGACGAAATTAAAATTAATTCACCTTAGGGCTTAATATGTTATGTACATGGAATTAAAAAAAAAAAGAAAAGAGTTTTAAAAAACTTTTGACAAATGGCTCTTAAAACAATTACCAACCCCTATTTGAAATGTTCTTAAATAACGTGGTACAAAACGTAGGTACAAAACTGTATGACCTAAAGGGGTTTAAATCAAATTTACAAGAGATTAAAAATTGTATTGTAGAATTTCAAACAAATGGCTTTTAAGAAAAT
The DNA here is from genome assembly GCA_021234595.1 of Delia radicum. Lineage (NCBI taxonomy): Eukaryota > Metazoa > Arthropoda > Insecta > Diptera > Anthomyiidae > Delia > Delia radicum. Next base: position 309,911,254 of record CM037851.1, on the reverse strand, counting down.
ACCCTCTAAATAGAGCTTATTATTTGTATGTACAATATTTTTTTTTTTTTTTTGAATATATTAGTGCATGTTTAAGTTCATCATTGTTATTTTTTCTAGTGTATCTTTTATGTTAATTAAAATATTCAGATTGTGTTAAATTTTTTTTTTTCGATATTTTTATAAATAAAATCCTTACGATAACACTATGAGGCATTTCATATAAAAAACACCAGTTATAATGAACGATCCCGGCGGGTCTTTAAGGTTCAAAATCAAAACTTAAGCTTGATATTACGTCACTTATGCATGTTCCAAATTTTATTGCAATCTAAGACTACTTAGTAAGAAAGGGCCGAATTATTTCCAATAATTTTGTGATATATTCCACTGTACAGTGGGATATATTATATAAAACTCCGTCGATTTAAATAAAACTTGGATATGTTGTAAAGGACAAACAAATATTAGACACGTGTTTTTTTTTTGTGAGCAATCTCAAGTTTATGGGTTAAAAATAGGTGTAAAAAATTAGCCAATTTTACGTTGTTTTAATATGTGAATGAAAGGTATTTTAAAGACGCATTTACTGGTATATAAAACATGTCAGTGCAATTCCAAACATTTTTGTTATTCAAAAAACATTTTTTTTCGACTACCACATTTATATGCGAAGTTTTTGTTGGTTTGAGTTCAAATTCACTTATTTAATTTCATCAGGTTTTCAATTTTCGTTATCGTTCGGCTTTAACAAGACTTTTCCCGAAGACTTTTCATAACCTGTATTTTATATATTTCAAATAAGTGGCAACCCTGCGACTACAACATAGGCAATATTGGTATCAACATTTTTGTTTTCTCGTGTACCTTAATACTGTGTACAAAAAATTGTAATTTCTTAATTTTTCAAGATGTTTTCATTCAAAAATTTTCTAATTGCGATTGACCCAGCTTTTTAAACCTTAACTGTGCTATTGTGCACCTAAAAGTTTTTGTCTAATATTTTTATTGTCCTCAACAACATATTTAAGTTTCATTAAAATCTTCGGATTCACCACTGTGTAGTTTCCTTGTTAAAATAAAATTTCATTACAATTACCAAATATTCTATTACAAAATAAAAATTTTACATTTTTCTACTATAGCCGAAAATTGTATTCGATTCGCCTTATATTTGGAACCGATTGCAAATTGTGATGAAGTTGGTTAATATTTGGTGGAGATCGGTTTATAAGGAGTAAGATCGAAAAATTCCCGACAAACACTTCATTTATAATTTTGCGAGGTTTAAAAGTGAACACTTTTTTGTTGGATCAAGTTATCTTTTTAAAAGTTGTCAGATTACCTGAACAAAATATTAGCGTAATCGGATTATAAGTTTGTTTAAAAATGTGAATTCGAACAAAAAGTTTGAGTAAAAAAGTAAAATTTTTAAAATACGTAAAAAATAACTGTTGAAAAAGTAGTTTTTTTTTATATCAATTTTGTCACTTGTATCAAAATTCGTGTAGTAAAAGTTTAGTAGTTCTTGTTAGTTATATTTACTTCATTTATTAGGATTTTTTGGGCAGGGGCTTCAGTGTCTATTCTGAAGCTTCTGGACCGTGTTCAGGGGAGGGCGGTAAAGCTTATCAATGACAGTAGTGTATCCAACTCTATTGATTCATTGGATCATCGTCGGAATGTGGGTTGTGTGACACTTTTCTATCGATATTACCATGGGAGGTGCTCATCTGAGATAAGTGAACTTATTCCTCGAGCCCGAGTTTTTATTCGTAATACTCGCTTATCTAGTAGAGCACATCCGTTTGTAGTTGATTGTCCTGTGTTTCGCACAACGCGTTACAGAGAAAATTCGTTTTTTAGTCGAACGATTCGTATGTGAAACAAACTTCCCGCAGAAGTCTTCCCTGTTCAGCGGCGTACCCAGGATTTTGTTTCGGGGGGGGGGGGGGGGGCCCAATTTTTGTTTTTTAAATTTTTTTTGTTTGAAAAGCATATAATTTTGGTTTAAATTTATTGATCTAAAAAAACAATTTATATTTTTTTTTATTAAAACAAAAAGTTCAGCTTCGGCTTTGGCCGAACATTGATATTATGGCCGAAGTTCGGCTTCGGCCGAAAAAAATGAGTTCGGTCGGACACTAATATTTTGTATCTGTTAAATAAGTTTTGGATGGGAAAGTTACCATTGACGTTATACCCAGTTATGATAGCAATTTTGAAGCAAAAATGTTTTGACATGTCTTTGTGTTTTTAGTTTTTTTATATCTACAAACAAGTTTTTTTTTTGAAATATTTAACAAATTTATGTATCAATTAAATAATTTTATTTTGATTTTTAAAGTGAGCTATCATATTAATTATATACTCTTAAAATTTAATTCAACGATTTTTTTTCATAAAAGTGTCAATGTCAAAAGTGTTAATGTCAATGTCAGGTTCAACCTTTTCTCCAGGGACCGTAAAAATTATTCCTTTTTTCATAAAAGCCAGATGATAAAAGTTATTTTTTGATTTCTATTTTTTCGAGCAAAAGTTAAAATTATTTTTTGATTTCTATTTTTTCGAGCAAAAATAAAAGTTATTTTCTGATTTTTATTTTTTCGAGCACAAATAAAAGTTATTTTTTGATTTTTATTTTTTTGAGCAAAAATTAAAGTTCTTTTTTGGTTTTTACTTTTTTCGAGCAAAAATAAAAGTTGTTTTTTGATTTTTATTTTTTCGAGCAAAAATAAAAGTTATTTTTTGGCTTTTATTTTTTCGAGCAAAAATAAAAGTTATTTTTTGATTTTTAATTTTTCGAGCAAAAATAAAAGGTTTTTTTTGATTTTTATTTTTTCGAGCAAGTATAAAAGTCATTTTTTGGTTTTAATTTTTTTTTTTTACCAAAAATAAAAGTTATTAGCTTTGTAATTATGATTTTTCAGTGATGATAGATATACAGCAAATATTTTGCAATGTTATGTTTTGTGATAACTGTATTAATATATATTATTATACATTTTTTAAGTATCTAACTACAAGACAAACATCTCTATTTGTACGAGCAGTGCGCCAATTTTTGGAAATTAAATTCGTAATTTTTAAAACAAGAATTCTTCAAAAAAATCGTCATATTAAAAATAAGTTTTACTGATTATAAAACTCGCAAATATTACAAAAGGCAACCATAAAATTTATATATTATATGTATATATTTATATATTATATATATATAACATAACTGCGTTATTTGTTATTTATTCGTTATAAAAATAAAAATTTATAAAAATATATAATTTCAACTCAAGAAATTGAAATAAATATCAAAAATAACTTTTATTTTTGCTCGAAAACATAAAAATCAAATAATAACTTTTGCCCGAAAAAATAAAAACCAAAAAATAACTTTTATTTTTGCTCGAAAAAATAAAATCAAAAAATACATCAGATTGCTTTTCACAATTTGTTAAATAAGTTTTGGGACTTTAGCACATTTAATTACTATAAATGCAATTAATGTTTATCCCGATGAAAATAAATTTAAATAAAAAAAAAAAAAAAAAAGCAATGCATTTTATTATAGACTAGTTCATAAGGATCAAAATGGTATGCTTGAAACAGTTTTCCGACATTTACTTCTAATTGCTTTTTTTGTTTAAAAATTTGGAAATAACTGTTATTTTCGGTCCCTGCTTTTCTCGATACACTGATGCAAGAGCTAGAGCACCAAGTCTAGCTTCACCCATAGAATTCCTTAAATATGTTTTCACTCTTTTTAGGGTGGAAAAACTTCTCTCCGCGGATGCAGTTGTAACAGGAATTACTATCAGTAAATGTAAAAACATGTAAACGTTTGGAAAAAGTTCCTTGTTGCAATCTTGAATAGCATCTAGTGGATTTGATGGTCTTTATGGTAGTGTTTCCATAGATCAATTTCAGTTAATATATCATTAGTTTGAAAAATTATAGTCTCAAAAAAATATCATAAATACATTTATTACATACTAACCAAAACAAAAATAAAATATAAAATCGAAAATATTTCGGGGGGGGCTTTGGCCCCCAGGCCCCCCCCCCCCCTGGGTACGCCACTGTCCCTGTTACTTACAATTTAGAAAAATTTAAATCAAATATCCACAAGCACTACTCCCTCTTTCCTCCTTCCCATACCCTATTTTCCTGATCAATACAATGCACTACATGAGTAGGGGGCATCCCCTGAGTATTAGTTAAATTAAAAAAAAAAAAAAAAAAAAAAAAACAATTATGTTTTTAGTTATTTTAAATACCTTTGTAGCATTTTTAAATGCATATACCTTTGTTTTAACTGTAACTTTCAGTAGACTCTACGGACAAAGTTTTTTTGTTTTTGTAAATGACTAAAAACGCTATTTTTCAATAAATTGCAAATTTTTAAGTTTTTTTTTATTGATTTTATTATTCACACCTGAGGTTTTGTTGCGTCAATTTCGAATTTTTAAAGTTCGTATAGATTTCATGCTATTTGAACACGTATCGAAAGCAACATTAAAATGTTTTCATTATTTTAATATTTTTTATATTTTTTATATATATTTAATCACCTTTTAATTCATTATTTTATATTAATTTAACACATACATACATACAACCCAGTCAGTCACAGTCACTAATAAAATAAAAATACACGAAAACAACCTCAACATGAAACAACTACAACTACAACGACAAAAATCTCATTAATGCATGTTTCGTATATTGGATGTTTGCATAAAAATTTCATTCCATCATCATCATAATTCATTTTATGTCATTTCCACCCGTTTATTGTCATTTTATGTTGCATGTATGCCATGAATATATTTTTGTACATTGCAAGTTAGTACACTCAAAAAAAAAAATGTAATAACCAGAGAAGAGAAAAAATGGCCAAATCCGAGGTGTTTATGGCAAAAAAATATTTGAAAAAGCCAAAAAAAAAAAGCAAAACTGCAAAAAGATATAAAAGTTTTAAAAGAAAAAGCTAAAAATTTTAAGAAACAAGCATTTCAAGCTGAACAAATTTAACAAAAAAGGCAACTTTAAAGCTTAAGAAAAAGTTGGTTATAAGCCCAAAAACGGAAAATTAAAAAAAAAATGCCAACATAAGCAAATATGAATAAAAATGGCAAACAAAGCTAAAAAGCCAAATTTGGCTTCTCTGATAATAACTCAAAATTTTAATAGCTCTTAATTCCAAATTATCATCAGCAATATTAATTTATAGGAAGGGGCAACATTGTCAGAAGAAGTTCATATTCACCTCTGTTCTATGTTTTACATTCTCATGAAAGTGAAATCAATACGACTTTTTGGTGCTTTGACTTTCACATACACATTTTTATTTTCGATTTACTTTCCTATAGAAAGTAAAACAAAAGCACTTTTTTCCTCACAGAATATTTTACAAATCATAACACTGCTTTATAAGTTAAAATTTAGCATTTTGACAGAAAATAGAAGTTTTCTGTAATTTTTCGAATATTATTTGGAATTTGAACATTAATGGGTATTAGAAAGCACCGAATTACAATTTCATGTGTTTTTAAAATTCAGTCGTATGCAAAAAGTAAGTAAAGGCAGGACATGGGCGATTATGTTATTAGTTTTAGTAATATGGCCAATTACAATGTGAAACAAGAAATTGTATCATTAACGAGATCAACGGGAAATAAAAGTAGAGTAACAGTAGACCAAACACCCCAAACGGTTTTGAAAACTTAGCTCGTACATAATTTTTATAACCTTCTGAAGTTAGGCTATGTTTGAGCGTTCTTTCATTATGGGTGAAATTTAATAGATTGTTTAACGGACAAAAATATGTTTATACCCATGTAAGATCATATATGTTCATATACGACCCTATTTTCGCCTGGGTAATTTATTTCGTTAAAATACATTAAAAAATGATAAAAAAATGGCGTGGAAGAAGAACTCCAACTTCAAAAGAACATAAAAATTAAATCCGAGATAAGTTTCCAAAACAATTTGGGGCTTTCGATCTCTTGATTAGGTATGGGATAATGTTGTATGGAGATTCTTAGTAACAACATTTAGATGAGCTAGAATCCCGTATGTTGGAAGTTTCGTAGTGAAAATGCATGAGCCAAAAAATGGGGGTGGTGGAGGCTAATCATCGGGCTCGGGGTAAAGGTGAACAAAATCCACAAAAAGCCACACAACTGTCCCGGAGTCATTAGACGGGGAAAATGTAAGACCGATCCCAACTAATTTTTCTACCTCAACATTTTTCCCGAACCTGCCTACCCCCTATCTCCACTCGCTAAGGTGGCTCCCATACAAAAATTTAATTTTTATAAAAATTTGGCCCTTCTGCTCTAACGGTCACCATGATGCTCCTAGCGGGTTAAAATGTATGGCCGACCCCCAATATTCTTGCAATCCCAACAGTTAGAGCAGTGGAGCAAAGTTTATAAAAATGTAATTTTGTATGGGAGCCCCCTTAGGGAGTGGAGATATGGGGTAGGTATGTATGTTTTAAAAAAAAATTTTGGGTTCAAAAAATATTAGGCGTCGGTCATTCATTTGACTCGTCTAGTGGTTCTCTTGAGTCAGTTAGAGAGGTGGGAACAAATTTTACAAAATGTCCCCATATTGAGTGGAAATAGTTGGTAAGTATGTTGGTATTAAAAACGTATATGGGGCACCCTTCTGAGAGAGCACTGGGAGCAAATAAAAAAAAAAATATTTGGAATGGAAGTTCCCTTAGGGAGTAGAGATAGGAGGTAGGTATGTTCTGGAAAAATACTGGGGTGAAAAATTAATAAGGGTCGGTCTTACATTTTACACCTCTAGGGCCGACTCCGGCGCAGTTGTGTGGCTTTTTGTGGATTTTTCCCTTTACCCCGATGAGGAGCCAATTTCCGCCACTCCAATCCCCCATTTTTTGGCACATGCATTTTTTTCGAACCTCACAAAATAATGGGTTCATCTCATCGAAATCGAAAGATTGTCCACTATCCCATACTTACTCCTGATAGTCTATTTACATTTCCCGTTGGTATGACTTATTTTTTTGAGTGTACTTACTACCAATGATAGTATTGCACCGGTATGGTATACATAGAATAAGGTAAACGAACCGTCCAACAAAAAATTACGTACTACGATGAGCACATTCAATTAATATTTTACAACATTAAGTACTTTTGGCCACCATACCATAATAAAAATATTTATACACTTTTTAGTAGAACGATAAAGTATAATTTTCTTTTAATATTTCATTTAATTTTTTTTATAACAATCACACATTTTTATTATAATAACTATAATTTGCATTCATGAAAAGAAAATTATAATGGAGATATTGTTTTTTTTTTCATTATTTTTATTTGTGCGGTTGTATATTTTAAAACAACTGAAATTCACACCTTTTAAAAATGAATATCAATAAAATGTGTTGTACAGTTAAAGACCGTTATAACGAGTACTCTGTTTGCATTGACTACCTTATACATACTGGATATAACGAACACTTGGTACAAAATATGTAAAAAATTAACAAAAAAAAAAAAAAATAAAAAATACAATAAAAAAAAAAATTTATTTGTTTTTAATTTTACCTTATACCTCATAGACATCAGTTTAGACGAAATTGTTGGGCATTAAGGGGAACATTATCCATTTGGCGGCTTGGCCAAACCACTGAATCTACTTGAAATTTGGTATGTGAGTTCCTTATCCCATATAGACATCCGCTCAGGTGAGATTTTTGGAAATTTCTTCGGGGAGGGGCATGAAGGGGAAAATTCGCCCGCCTGGCGGCCTGGCCAAACCGCTGAAGCTAAGAACTTGAAATTTGATATGAGGATTCCTTATCCCATGTAGACATCCGCTCAGGTGGGATTTTTGAAAAATTATTCGGGGAGGGGCTGTGGGTTTAGAATCCCAAGTAGACAACCGCTTTGACGGGGTTTTTAAAAATTCCTACTTCAAATTTGTTGTGTGGGTTTCCGAATCCCGCATATACGGGAAATTACTAAGGGGAGGGGCTTGCATGGAAAAAGTTTTCCAACTGGCGGTCTGTTTAAACCCATATATCGAGGAACTTGAAATTTGGTATGTGTCTTCCTAATACCGCTTAGATATCCACTTAGACGGGACTTTTAAAAATTTCGACTAGGAGGGTCATGAAAGGAAAAGTCTACCTATTAACCATGGTTTTCAAGCATTACCTTTTCACTGTAATTGCCTATCATGCCCAGATGAAAATGTAGGCAACCGCTAATACTGGGATTAGCAGATTTTTAAGGGAGAGAGAAAAAGGCAAGGACTCCGTCTTAAAGTCCTGTCAAAATGACTAAAACTTGAAATATGAGATTCTTAAGGTATGAGCTTATGAAGATACTCTGAACTTTTGATGAAATGTGGTATAAAAGGGGTTTCAAAGAAAGTTTAATAACATATACTAAGCCCATAAGGTAAAAATCTGAGACTTAAAATTGAAACATACACTACAAAAATTAAAAATATATTACGAGAAAATTCTCAAGAAAAATAATTTAATACAGTTATATTAGTTTTTTGTTATTATATACATCGAGATTATTTTTATGTTATTTTCAATTTATAACGAGCATTCAACCTCCGTATATTTACAAAAATAAAGCAAATCAAACATATTAGCTAGGTTGGTACTAGTATTTCGATCTGGCTAAAGATCTCATCAGAACCCGAAGTTTTGGAAAAGCTAGAGCCTCCATAATAGGCAGAACTTTAACAAAAAACCTATTAATAATCAATTTTGCTCCATTCTTGTCTTCTTAGTAATCAAACACCTGGCTAGGGTCTTTTCCTAACAAGCATCATGACGTTACTAAACTTTGAAGACCAAAAATGTTCTATTTATATAAAAAAATTTTAGTGTGTACTCTGGCTCAAGTAATATTTTTTACAGTTATATTAGTTTTTTGTTTTTATATACATCGAGATTATTTTTATGTTATTTTCAATTTATAACGAGCTTTCAACCTCCGTATATTTACAAAAATAAAGCAAATCAAACATATTAGCTAGGTTGATACTATTATTTCGATCTGGCTGAAGATCTCATCAGAACCCGAAGTTTTAGAAAAGCTAGAGCCTCCATAATAGGCAGAACTTTAACAAAAAACCTATTAATCATCAATTTTGCTCCATTCTTGTCTTCTTAGTAAGTTTTCTTTTAAATATACTCTGGTATTTAAAACTACCGGTAGAGAAGTATCGGGTTTTTAAGCCAGTTGTTATATAAACGCATGTTTATAGAATACATTATACTTGAACAATTTTAAAGCGATTCAAGTAAACAAACGTGTGTTTTACTTAAAATTACTTCTGAATAAATTAAATAATTAAAAATCATTTCTTTAATTTAATGTGCAATTTTTTTGTTAATTAAATTTTTTTTTTTATTATTATCAACAACACGCAGAAAAAAGACAGTTTTGAATATGTTTGCAGGCAATTATTTATATGTTTACAATGATTCAAATTTTCAAACTTAAATAAATATATATTTGCAATTTTAGAATTTTAGATATTATTTTTTGACATGCAAACATACATATAATAAACAAATATATAAACTTTTCCAAATATATATATTTTTACAGGCAAACATAATTATATTTGCAAGCAAACATGTTATATTAGAAACATGGGAGACGGAAATGATTTCCAAATAAAACTATATTTTCAGCATTTATATATCTAACAGGTCGTTTTTTTTCAGCATGTATTTATATTCATTTAAGTAGCTTGCGTTAATTTCTTATCACGAGTGGCCTAAATTGGGATCAAAGATTATCCCACCAAAATATTGCAAAAAATGTTTTTAAATTTAAAAAATAAAAAATTTGGGAAACTAAATAGCGTAGATTACTTCATGATACTTATAGTAAGGTAGATCGAAATAGTCTTTTGGAAAAAAAATTTCTTTAGGCAGTGGCAGACAAATTGTGGATATGCATCGGAATTGATGTTCTACTTTCAGTTTTTATCTAAGAAATCAAAAAAAAAAGCACAGTTTTTAATTCAAAACCATATCATGCTTCGTTTTTGCGTAATTATATCTCAAATATGCTAATAAGGAAAGTATTACCGGTGTTTTGACAAGGCCCGTTTATACAAGAGTATACTATTCTTGGGCCATTTTGCATAAATTTCTCTTATGATTAGTTAGCGTTTAGCCTAGCCGTTGAAGTTTAAACATAATTACCATAATAAATCGAAAGTTTGTCAAATTATTTTCAATTACACCATTTTGTGTGTGTGTGTGTGTTTGTTAGTAGTTGTTAAACACAATGTAGTAATTATGTTAATAGTATAAAATATTTATGCTATTTAAAATAGTTAGCGTGATCTAATTTTGTATAATGCTTCTTCTCATCATCATTCAAATGGCAACATACGAGGCAGTTTATCGTAGTATAATATTAATCTTACATCTTTTGAATAGACCCTTAGGATGTTAAGTAACCATTAATCTTTAATATCTTAAGAGACGTATTTTATAGCCAGTCAACCAATGAACCCATTCAGCCAAACTACTACACTGCGTTGCACAACTATAATTACAAATGATTGTTGCTATTTTTTCTAATATTACAAACATTTTTTTAAAACTGTTTACTGTTTTTAAGAGTGTGATAACTGATCTCTTATTGTGTAAAATTTAAGAGATTACTTAATTGATTTAAGAGAAAAAGTGTTCAATAATATTTTGTTGGTATTTCAAAATAAACCAAACATGTGGTTGTCACAAATTTTGCAAATAATGCAAGTGCTTATGGTAAAAATAAAACGGTCGTCCCGTAAAAAAGCTTTCTAATCGGGCCAGACGTAAAATAATCAACTGTGACAGCAACTCAATGTAAAGTCTCAATCAGATAATCGATGAATGTAAGGTAAATCTTTTCAAATCAACCATAAGTAGGCTCTTAAAGTATTCCCAGAGAATTACTCGACAAAAGCTGATGTCTGTGCCAAGGTTATTATCCAGCCACAAACCTGCTCGACTTGAATTCCCTAAAAAAATTTACAAACAAACTGGAGTCAATAATCGCTGTTGTTGGTACACACAGAAACAAATTTAGCTATTGCCAACTGAGATTCATGTACTATGACTCAAATTCGGTTTTTAGGAATTTCAGTCGGTTGGTACAAGTGAACTATAGTTTTTTCAACAAAATTCGGTTAGTGCAATTGAATTTTAGTTGCAACACATAAAATATTCTGAAATCTAATGTAAATTTCATTGTACTAACTGAATTTATAAGTTGGTACCCTTAAAATACACTTCATTTCGGTTGGTGCTTTATTTCTCTCTGTGTAGGAATGTTTAAAGACAAATTTCTTTTAAAGATGATTTTTTCTGATGAGAAAAAGTTCAATCGTCCAGATGGTTTTAACAGCTATTCGAGAGATCTTCGTAAGGACCCACGATATTTCTCAAAAAGAAATTTCGGAGACGGATCCTTAATGATTTGGGTTTTTTTTTGTTTTGGCGGCATGGTTGAGTTGGTATTTCCAAGCACCAGAATGAATTCTTTTGAATACATTACAGTATTAGAAGAGAAATTGCATTTATTGAAAATAGCAACGAAGAAGAATTCATTTTCCAACAAGACAATACCTCAGTACATGTGAGTCATCAGGCGATGAAACGGTTATGATCAAAAAATATAAGAGTATTGGCATGGCCCGCATGTTGTCCGGATTAAAACGAAGTATTAACCCGTCGGGTTTACTCTGAAAACCGTCAATATGAAAGCGTTTTTCATCTAAAAGAAGCAATTATTGATGCGTGGAGATCTATGACTGAAGAACTTTGAATAAATCTGGTAGACAGTATGTCTGATCAATTTTTCAAGTTGATTCAAAAAAAGGAGGCCTCACGCATTATTAAAACTGCTGCCTTAAAATATTTTTCTTAAATTTTTGTAAATTTTGATATATTTAGTTAAGTATAATTATATTTATGAAACACTAATTGATTTTGTTATTCGTTTTTAAATAGTAAAATAAAAAATAAATGATTTGTTGTTTTGTTAAATATGATTAATTTTCCATTGGGTTTCATTTTATGCCGATTAAACTCTTCCACTTTTTTTTTAACTTACGAAATTTAGTGAAATTAATGTGTAATTATAGGTTTGCAACGCAGTGTATAACGGCATAAAATGGAACAAGCTGAACCGAGGAAGGAAGGAATGAACAAACGATAGTTTAAGTATAATTGCACACAAAAATAACAAGTAATAACAATAAAATATGTCAGTGTACGAGTAGTGAGCAGTACTAAGAGTTGTCTTCTTCTGCTTCTTATTTCGTCCTTTCATTATTACAAAATGTTTAACCAAAATACAGCACCCTTCCTGGAGCACCATAAACTAAATTGAAAAAAAAACTAACCGAAAACATATTTCGCTATTAAAAATTTTTACATGTGTTTACTTTTCTTTTTCTCGCTTCGTTTTGTGGTCTTCACGTGTGTGGATTATATTTTTTCGGTTAAAATATCCTTTTTATCACACACACACACACATGCATATTTAAAATATCGTTGTCTATTACGATGTCCCTTAAAACCCGATTTATCGATTTAAGTCCATTGCAATTCCTCAGTTTTATTGCAAGTGGTTCCAAATGACTTATTTCAGAAAAAAGTTTTTTATTATTTTAAATTCCCAAAACTCGAAATTTCGAAAAATTTTAATTTTTATTTCCTTTAATATACTAACAATTATTCAGTTATGAAATTCTGACTTCATCGGATATCATTAACCCACTTTGGCTTGGAGTCCAAAATGACCCACCAATTTGATTAAAATACTAAATCATCTTTTTTAAATTAATTTTAAAGACTTTTTAAAATTCTTAATTTGAAGATGTCGATTGCTATTTTTATAATAATAAAAAAATAAATAAAAAAAAAAAAATTGCACAGAGAGAATTATCTGCATTATATCAATGAATTTTTGCATTAGATCCATAAAATGTCACTGGAACTCATTTGAAACTTTCATTAAATTAATGCAGTTTTTCATAAAATTTAATGGAACATTTTATTTTATTTATTAATGAAAAAGTTTCATTAAAATTATAAAGCTCTTTCATCCAGTCAAAGAAATTTTTCATCCAAATTGTAAAGAAAACTATATTAATTTAGTGAAACAAGGATCTCTGTGTGGAATTTTTTTACAAAATAATCAATTTTCATAAAATGACCAGGATATTAGCCGCTCCACACACAAACACGAATTATAATTTTTTCAACTTATATTTTTTCATTCATTACAACTATTATAAAGGGTCCGCCATCTAACGTTTTTTTTCAACTAGTGCTTATTTCGTGAATGGTAACACTTAGCTCATGTCGATTTGACAGATAATTAGTTTTATCCTTCCGCTGAAAGAATATGGTCCGTATGTTCGTTATCTTGTGAAAAAAGTGAAAGAAACTGGCATCCTCATCGATAAACCAAAGCGTGAAAAGCCAAAAACAGTGCGTACAGCCGAGAATATTGCTGCTGCGGCAGAAAGTGTGCGTGAAGCGCCATCAACATCAATTCACCGTCGTTCTCAACAATTGAACATTTCGGAGACATCATTGAGACGAATTTTGCATAAAGACCTTGGTATGACGCCATACAAAGTCCAATTGGTTCAGGAGTTATTTGGCGGACCCTTTATTATAAAAATAGCAATCGACTTATTTAAATTTATTTTCATCGGGATAAACATTAATTGCATTTATAGTAATTAAATGTGCTAAAGTCCCAAAACTTATTTAACAAATTGTGAAAAGCAATCTGATGTAGGCGTGTCCCTATCCGGATTTCATTCTTGCCCAAGGAAATCTTCAGGGGACTTTGTTATTAGAATTTCTAGAGATATTTGTTATGTTAAATCACAAACTCAATGAGAATTTCTTGTCCTCGTCTAGGAGCGAGATTCAAAATTTAAAATATCAAAGAAAAAACAAAAACAACAACAAAAAATTGTCACAATTGGCTTTGTCATCTTCCAAATACTACTCTGTTTTTTTGACAGACCTAGCAATGTAGTGACGTTTATTCAAGTAAATCAACAATAGAAAATCATATGTTTTCTATTAGTGTCAGTTACATTTAAATTTGCACAAGCACCTGCATATTTGTTATTTAAATTTATTTTCATCGGGATAAACATTAATTGCATTTATAGTAATTAAATGTGCTAAAGTCCCAAAACTTATTTAACAAATTGTGAAAAGCAATCTGATGTAGGCGTGTCCCTATCCGGATTTCATTCTTGCCCAAGGAAATCTTCAGGGGACTTTGTTATTAGAATTTCTAGAGATATTTGTTATGTTAAATCACAAACTCAATGAGAATTTCTTGTCCTCGTCTAGGAGCGAGATTCAAAATTTAAAATATCAAAGAAAAAACAAAAACAACAACAAAAAATTGTCACAATTGGCTTTGTCATCTTCCAAATACTACTCTGTTTTTTTGACAGACCTAGCAATGTAGTGACGTTTATTCAAGTAAATCAACAATAGAAAATCATATGTTTTCTATTAGTGTCAGTTACATTTAAATTTGCACAAGCACCTGCATATTTGTTATTTAAATTTATTTTCATCGGGATAAACATTAATTGCATTTATAGTAATTAAATGTGCTAAAGTCCCAAAACTTATTTAACAAATTGTGAAAAGCAATCTGATGTAGGCGTGTCCCTATCCGGATTTCATTCTTGCCCAAGGAAATCTTCAGGGGACTTTGTTATTAGAATTTATAGAGATATTTGTTATGTTAAATCACAAACTCAATGAGAATTTCTTGTCCTCGTCTAGGAGCGAGATTCAAAATTGCAATTCCTCAGTTTTATTGCAAGTGGTTCCAAATGACTTATTTCAGAAAAAAGTTTTTTATTATTTTAAATTCCCAAAACTCGAAATTTCGAAAAATTTTAATTTTTATTTCCTTTAATATACTAACAATTATTCAGTTATGAAATTCTGACTTCATCGGATATCATTAACCCACTTTGGCTTGGAGTCCAAAATGACCCACCAATTTGATTAAAATACTAAATCATCTTTTTTTAAATTAATTTTAAAGACTTTTTAAAATTCTTAATTTGAAGATGTCGATTGCTATTTTTATAATAATAAAAAAATAAATAAAAAAAAAAAAATTGCACAGAGAGAATTATCTGCATTATATCAATGAATTTTTGCATTAGATCCATAAAATGTCACTGGAACTCATTTGAAACTTTCATTAAATTAATGCAGTTTTTCATAAAATTTAATGGAACATTTTATTTTATTTATTAATGAAAAAGTTTCATTAAAATTATAAAGCTCTTTCATCCAGTCAAAGAAATTTTTCATCCAAATTGTAAAGAAAACTATATTAATTTAGTGAAACAAGGATCTCTGTGTGGAATTTTTTTACAAAATAATCAATTTTCATAAAATGACCAGGATATTAGCCGCTCCACACACAAACACGAATTATAATTTTTTCAACTTATATTTTTTCATTCATTACAACTATTATAAAGGGTCCGCCATCTAACGTTTTTTTCAACTAGTGCTTATTTCGTGAATGGTAACACTTAGCTCATGTCGATTTGACAGATAATTAGTTTTATCCTTCCGCTGAAAGAATATGGTCCGTATGTTCGTTATCTTGTGAAAAAAGTGAAAGAAACTGGCATCCTCATCGATAAACCAAAGCGTGAAAAGCCAAAAACAGTGCGTACAGCCGAGAATATTGCTGCTGCGGCAGAAAGTGTGCGTGAAGCGCCATCAACATCAATTCACCGTCGTTCTCAACAATTGAACATTTCGGAGACATCATTGAGACGAATTTTGCATAAAGACCTTGGTATGACGCCATACAAAGTCCAATTGGTTCAGGAGTTATTTGGCGGACCCTTTATTATAAAAATAGCAATCGACTTATTTAAATTTATTTTCATCGGGATAAACATTAATTGCATTTATAGTAATTAAATGTGCTAAAGTCCCAAAACTTATTTAACAAATTGTGAAAAGCAATCTGATGTAGGCGTGTCCCTATCCGGATTTCATTCTTGCCCAAGGAAATCTTCAGGGGACTTTGTTATTAGAATTTCTAGAGATATTTGTTATGTTAAATCACAAACTCAATGAGAATTTCTTGTCCTCGTCTAGGAGCGAGATTCAAAATTTAAAATATCAAAGAAAAAACAAAAACAACAACAAAAAATTGTCACAATTGGCTTTGTCATCTTCCAAATACTACTCTGTTTTTTTGACAGACCTAGCAATGTAGTGACGTTTATTCAAGTAAATCAACAATAGAAAATCATATGTTTTCTATTAGTGTCAGTTACATTTAAATTTGCACAAGCACCTGCATATTTGTTATTTAAATTTATTTTCATCGGGATAAACATTAATTGCATTTATAGTAATTAAATGTGCTAAAGTCCCAAAACTTATTTAACAAATTGTGAAAAGCAATCTGATGTAGGCGTGTCCCTATCCGGATTTCATTCTTGCCCAAGGAAATCTTCAGGGGACTTTGTTATTAGAATTTCTAGAGATATTTGTTATGTTAAATCACAAACTCAATGAGAATTTCTTGTCCTCGTCTAGGAGCGAGATTCAAAATTTAAAATATCAAAGAAAAAACAAAAACAACAACAAAAAATTGTCACAATTGGCTTTGTCATCTTCCAAATACTACTCTGTTTTTTTGACAGACCTAGCAATGTAGTGACGTTTATTCAAGTAAATCAACAATAGAAAATCATATGTTTTCTATTAGTGTCAGTTACATTTAAATTTGCACAAGCACCTGCATATTTGTTATTTAAATTTATTTTCATCGGGATAAACATTAATTGCATTTATAGTAATTAAATGTGCTAAAGTCCCAAAACTTATTTAACAAATTGTGAAAAGCAATCTGATGTAGGCGTGTCCCTATCCGGATTTCATTCTTGCCCAAGGAAATCTTCAGGGGACTTTGTTATTAGAATTTCTAGAGATATTTGTTATGTTAAATCACAAACTCAATGAGAATTTCTTGTCCTCGTCTAGGAGCGAGATTCAAAATTTAAAATATCAAAGAAAAAACAAAAACAACAACAAAAAATTGTCACAATTGGCTTTGTCATCTTCCAAATACTACTCTGTTTTTTTGACAGACCTAGCAATGTAGTGACGTTTATTCAAGTAAATCAACAATAGAAAATCATATGTTTTCTATTAGTGTCAGTTACATTTAAATTTGCACAAGCACCTGCATATTTGTTATTTAAATTTATTTTCATCGGGATAAACATTAATTGCATTTATAGTAATTAAATGTGCTAAAGTCCCAAAACTTATTTAACAAATTGTGAAAAGCAATCTGATGTAGGCGTGTCCCTATCCGGATTTCATTCTTGCCCAAGGAAATCTTCAGGGGACTTTGTTATTAGAATTTCTAGAGATATTTGTTATGTTAAATCACAAACTCAATGAGAATTTCTTGTCCTCGTCTAGGAGCGAGATTCAAAATTTAAAATATCAAAGAAAAAACAAAAACAACAACAAAAAATTGTCACAATTGGCTTTGTCATCTTCCAAATACTACTCTGTTTTTTTGACAGACCTAGCAATGTCTAAATGAGGCATATGAAATAATCTTTAAAAATAATTTTAAAAAAACACGTTTTTGCATTTTTATAAAATTTGTGCGTAATTTTTGATTCCGGGACAAAGTGGGTTAATAATATCTGATGAAGTCAGAATTTCATATCTGAATAATTTTAAGTATATTAAAGAAATAAATAAAATAAAAAATTTAATTTTTCAAAATTTAAAATTTTGTGAACTTTTAATAAAAATACACTTTTTTTTAAAAATGGACCACTCTCGTCCAAAATTCGGCACGGTTAAACGTTTGCAAAAAAAAAAAATTGATTTCTTGATTTGGAGCCATTTGAAAAAAAAACTGGGGAGTGTACTGAACGATAATCGACAAATCGGTATTTTAAGGGACACCCTATTGTGTATGTATGTGTGAGTGTATATGTATATTTATCTTAATATTAAAACTAAAGTGTTTGTTGTTGTATATAGTTTATGTATATTGACTCCTTTTATCACATGTGTAGTGAGTGAAGTTAAAATTTTAGCACTTATATTTTTGTTTTTGTATTCTCTTTAATATATTGTAATAACGGAAAGGATAAACTCATACACACACACCGATACACAGAGTGAACTCAACACTATGCCGCACACTTTTCGTAACTTCATATTGTAATATAAATTGCAGATAAACATGCAAACATAAATTTTCACCCTGTCAGGTGGTCGTTTATGTGTTGTCTTGTATCGGTCGGCCGGACCGGTAAGTTTTATATACAGAAGCAATTTGAAAAAAACAAAATATACAAAAATTAGCCCATTTCATAATATTTTCTTTAATATCCATTAAAGCATCCATATATTTCATGTGAGACATTTCACTACAGTTGGCCTGCCAAAGTTTTCATTCATTAATGAGAGAGACTTTTCGACCAATTTTATATTTTAGCACACTCCCAAAATCTAAAGTTAGTTATTGTAAAAAAAAATAATTTGGTAAGATTTCACAGACTAAAAAAGTCAAAATTGATGAAACTTTTAATAAATTTTTAATTTTTAAACATATTTAGAACACGCTTGTCGAAAGAGGATTTCATTTAAAAGTGAGATCACGAAAAATGTTTTTCTTTATTATGTATTTGGGTTGTATCAGAACAATTTTGCGTTAAAGATCAAAATCTTTGATCGAATACTTTTTGCAAAAATCTGTTATGAATTAAAAAAAAAAAAAAATTGCCCATTTTCTCGAAAACTATGCGAGATAAGAAAAAACAACTTATGACTTAAATTATTCTTGAGGAAACATGTAATTGACATGTTATACTTTAAAATTTGTATTGCAATATAACAGTTGTCAAAAAACATGGGTTATCAATTTTGGAAATATTGAATAAAAATTAATATCAAATGCTAAAATTTTACAAATTAAAGGGTTTTATAATATTCATAAAATTGAAAAACAAGTAAAGTTTTTACTTTAATTGCAAGGATATCCCACATCCTCCGTCCAACCGCAATAAATTGATATATGTAGTTCTTAAACCTCAAAGTCCATACTTTTGAACCACACTCTAAAAAATGATTGCAAATTTACTACTATAAAACGAGTAAAGTTTCATTTATTATTACGCTAATTCGGTAAATTTATACATCAAAATGGGTAAAACTATTTTGCGCACACTTTTATATACAATAATACCCACTTACAGTATTTTTACCAATTATGTGTTTACAATTAAACACATTATGCCTAAAAGTAGTATTATTTTGTTAAATAAAATTTTCACGCACAAAGTTTGTAAATATACTAACTTATACAGTAATAAATATTTTGACATTTTTAAATTGAAAAAAAAATGAAACAAATTAAAAAAAACAAAAAAAAATTTAAAATATTGACAATTTTAATAGAAAAAAATGTATAACAGTAGTATTTGTGATAGTGTTTAGTTTATAGTTTATTTCCAAGTGTTTGCAGCATAATTGTGGAAAAATATTTTCAAAATATAATATATGTACAGAGCTTTAAAGAAAAAAATTCTTCATTCGATTTATTCAGTCGGTTTTAACTCAATCGATTTAAAAATATCGCCAATATTGAAAAAAATTGCCAAAATTGAAAAAATCGCCAAAAAATCGCTAAAATTGAGAAAATCTTTAAGATAAAAAAAATCACCAAAAATGAAAAGAACTTTAAAATTAATAAAAAAAAAAAAATCGCTGAAATTAAAAAAAAATCTTCAAATATGAAAAAAAAACGGTAAAATTTAAAGATAATCGCCAAAAATGAAAAAAATCGCTAAAATTTAAAAAAATCGCAAAAAATTAGAAAAATCCCTAAAATTAAAAGAAAATCGGCAAAAATTAAAAAAATCGACAAAAATTAGAAAAATAGCTAAAAATGAAAAAAAATTTCGAAATTAAAAATAAAAAATTTGCAAAAAAAATCGCCAAAAATTAAACAAATTTTCAAATTGGAAAGAAAGCTGAAATTGAAAAAACGAAAAATATTGACGAGAAACTTAAAATAGCTGTAAATGTATCTTTATTAGTTTTCGAAACACAGGCGATGTTCCAAATAAATTCTCTTTTTGCTTTGCGATGTTTTGTTTTTGAAAAAAACGCGATCTAGGAACCTAGCCAATCAGGCCGGTATTGGGGTTGAGTTTTGAACACCTGTGCAAACATTTTTCCACTTGCTTTTTTATTTTTTGAGTTATGGACGTTTTTTATTTAGTCAATTTTTAAAAGGTACATATTACGAAAACTAATGGAGCTGGGGGAAAAATTGCTGCACCATTGTTCAAAACTCAACCCCATTACCCCTACAACGATCCTAAATTTCGATTTGAGTGGCTGGACTCGTAAATCGCGTTTTTCTCGAAAAGTAAGCATCGCAGATAAAAAAGAGTATTTATTTGAAACATCACCTATGTTCCAAAAACTAACAGTGATAAATAAAAGACACGGACAACTTTTTCCAATTTGAGAAATTTTTTATCAATTATGGTGATTTTTTTTTTAAAATTTTCGCGATTTTTTACTTTTGCCGTTTTTAAATTTTGAAGTTTTTTCATTTTGGCAATGTTTTCACTTTTAGAAATTTTTGGCGATATTTTTTTTTTTGGCTATTTTTTTTTTAATTTTGGCAAATTTTTGTAATTTATTTTTAATTTTGGCGATTTTTTTTTAAATTTTGTCGATTTTTTCAATTTAAGTAATTTTTACATTTTTGGCATTTTCAATTTTGGAGATTGTTTTAAATTTTTGGGATTTTTTTTCATTTTAACGATATTTTTTTCGATTTTAGCGATTTTTTTCAATTCTGGCGGTATTTTTCAGTTTCACCGATTTCGGCAAATTGTAAATCGATTAAGTTAAAAATAGATTGAACTCCCAATTATTGAATTCGCAATGATTGAAGAAAAAAAATCATAAGATTTAAAAAAATCCAATTTAATTTTTTTAAAATAGAATTCAATCTTTGAAGCTGGGTTGGGTAAATTTCAACAGAAATTAATTAGAGTGCATATATAAAATATTATTCGTAGTTTATTCAGGTATACGAAAAAATAAAAAAAATTTGAAGAACAAAATTGATTTTTGGTAAAAGTTAAATTTGCGAATATTTTGAAAAGAAGAGATAAATTCAAACTTTAAGATTCACATTTGTGAACTACGACCTACACACACAGAGAAAAATTAAACCAATAGCCAAATGAACTTCGGTTACTACGACTCAAATTCTGTTATTACGAACTTCAGTCGGTTAGATTAGATTAGATCAGAAGGCACTATGCACTTCAGTCGGTTGGCACAACTCAACATTAGTTTTCACAACAAAGTTCGGTTAATTCAACTGAATTTTAGTTGCAGCACCCAAAATATTTGGAAATCTAATATAGATATCGTTGTACTAACTGAATTTATAAGTTGTTACCATTAAAATACACTTTTCGATTCGGTTGGCACTTTTTTTCTCTATGTGTAAGAATTACTAAGTCAGATCTCCCATGCGTTTTTAGTGTTTAACTGTGTTTTGTAGTTTTTTTAACGAAACTTTTTATAAATACTACACTCAGGAAATAATGTGGGTAGAAATTACTTAAAATGACAGTAAAAATAACTACAAATGTAGTTAAAAAGGCTATTTTTTTATAAAAGTTACTAATATTGTAAATTTTTAACTGGTAAAAAGTTATTACATAATGTAGTAAAAACAACTGTACAAAACAGTCAAAATTACTAACATGAAACAATTGCTTGACTTGTAAAATCAAATTCAAATATAATAAAAATTACAAATTAAAATCTACCACATACACAGTCAAATTAACAAACAATGAATTAAACTGTTTTTATTTTTATTTATAGTTGATTAAAATTAAAATTAGAAATAAAATTAGCTGCATTAGTTGTTTTAAATCAGCCGTTCCCACCAACTTTTGCTTCACGAACCCCTTGAGACACTTCTACTGGTTAACGGACACCCGGCAAAAAGTTTTGTTTTTTCATACATTAAAAAAATGCAAAAGTAACGAAACAAAAAAATGATTTTTGTTTTAAAAATAAAAAACATTATAAAAATCAAATACAGTTAAAATGAACCCTGAGTGACTAAAAAAATTAATTCGTTATAATCGAGATTCGTATTTATTGGAGTAAAATTTCTTTACAATTTATTGTCCACAAAATATACCCTTTTTTAAATATTGTAAAATTGCTTAATTTTTTCATAAATGAAAGCTTTCGATACATTTGAGAAAGAATTTTTGTATGTTCGGTTTAAAATTTGTTAAAAGTAAAAGAAATTTTAGCAAAATTTGCAAAATTTTTCCAAATTTTGTATTAAAAATGAAAAATTATATGAAAATTTGATTCTGGGACTATCAAAAACAATTCACCTTAAACTAGGATTCATCTTCAGAAAGTTCGTATTAAGAGATCAGAATATAATTTTTGTAGTAGTGTTTTTTTTTTTCTTTTTGGAGTTTTGGAATAATTTTTTTTTTTTGATGTACTAGTTTCATAGAAAAATTTGAATTTTTAGAAAAATTTCTCATTTTTTGAGATCATTTGCTAACAGGTTTTTTTTTTAATTAAATAAAAAAGCATTTATGTTTAAAATTTAAAAATAAATATAAATAAGAAAAACAATGACAGCAAAACCAGAGAAGAACTACGTATCAATTATGGTACCCAATTATTAACCGGTAAACTGGGTTTGCCGCATATGCTGCGGTAGTAACAAAAACTTTACCCAAGATTTATATTGAATTAAAAAATAATTGTACTTTTATATTTAATGCTGTTAAAAACTAGTATATAATCTTGTCTTTAATTTGAACCATTGCATTTAGATTTTGAACTGTTTGCTCAAGAGTTATAGTATAATTTGTAAAATTTATTTTGAAATTAATAAACCAGCTAAGAGGTTAAATAGAAATAAACCCGTAAAAATAGCAAAAAAATACTAAAAATTAGTTGAAAATTACTTTGCAGAAAACAACTGCTAAAATAAGCATATTTTTTTTTTACTAAATATTAGTAATATGAGAAGAGCAAAAATAAATCTGTTGAATTTACAAATATTTAATTATATTTGAGCTAAATTGCAGTTAATTGAAAGTAACAAAATAATCTGCTAAAATCAGCAAAAACATTTACTAAACATTAGTAGGCAAACAAATCATTAAAAAATTTGAAATTTTTATAATGCTAATCAAAAAAGTTTGCCTGATGAAATCAGCAATTCACAATTTTTTAGCAAACATTTCTGTTGATTTTAGCAAAATAAACTGTTATTTGCATTCTACTACATTTGCGGTAAATATATCATTAATATTACAGTTTTTGTTTGCTATTTTCAGTCTACAAATATTTAGTAAAAAGTTTCTGCAGATTTTACAGAGTAAAATGCTATTTTCAATTAACTAAAATTCACATCGAATATAACTAACATTTTGTTTTGCTGTTCTTATTTTATCAACATTTAAAAAAAAATCTCATAAATTTGGCAGTTTTTTCTGAACGGTCGTTTTTTACCAAATTGTATTAGCTTTTTCTGCTATTTTTACAGGTTTTTTTCTATGAGTGTACTTATTTGCAAATGATATGCACTTTTATGCGAGAATGTTTTAACCAATATAGTAAAAAAAAAATTGCAATTATTAAATTCAACTTTTTTAAATAATTTGAATTCCCATGTGCAAATGATCATTTATTAACATTTATGAAGTGTTCGGATCAATTTAATTTTCAATAAATATAAAGGGTGTCCCAAGAAGAACGCAATTTTTAAATCTGGCAACATTCGAAGTGTCATTGTTTGACATTTGAACAATTGTTATTGTTTGCTAGTAGAAGGTACGAGGTTAGTAAAAATGGAGCGCTACACGAATGAACAACGCATTCTCATTGTGAAATTGTTTTACCAAAATGGAGTTTTGCGGCTGATTTTGCCGATAACATCATCTTCAGTGACGAGGCCCATTTTCATCTCGATGGCTTCGTCAATAGGCAGAATTGTCGCATTTGGGGTGAGGAAAATCCTCGAGTGATTCACGATAAGCAAATGCATCCTCAACGTGTCACTGTGTGGTGTGGTTTTTTGGGCTGGAGGAATCATTGGACCTTTTTTTTTATGAAAATGAGGCAGGTCAAGCGCAAACAGTCAATGGTGTTCGGTATCGTGAAATGATAACCAGTTTTTTCTTGCCTAGAATTGAAGAAATGAATGTGGAGGGCATGTGGTTCCAACAAGACGGCGCCACATGTCATACAGCCAGAGAAACAATTCAATTGCTGCATCAGTCATTTCCCGGTCGTGCTATTTCGCGTTTTGGAGATCAGAATTGGCCACCTAGATCGTGCGATTTAACTCCACTGGATTTTTTTTTTTTGGGGTTTTTTTAAGTCTATGGTTTACGCGAATAAGCCGACGACGACTCAAGCCTTAAAAGAGGAAATTGGACGCTGCATTAATGAAATACTGCAGCATTCATGCAAAACGGTCATTGAAAATTTCATTAAAAGATCGCGTGCATGCCAGCAAAGCCGCGGCGGCCATCTGCACGATATATTGTTCCATACATAACCTCATTCTGTCTACTTTACGAAATAATAAAGTTTCACGATTTTTTTTTAAATATCTGTGTTTTATTTAAAATTTAAAAATTGCGCTCTTCTTGGGACACCCTTTATAAAGAAAGAACTCAATTCTTATTAAAATAGAAAAAATAATTTGTTCTATTTTTTTATTTTTGTTTGACATAAATTTTAAATATTTTTATTTTTGTTTTGAAAAAAAAGCAAACAAAAGATATGGAAGAAGACTAAAAAAACTCAAAATGATAAGTTTTTTTTATAGAGATTTTTAAATACACCATTCCCCTGTATTCCATAAAAACCGCGTAATCGTGTATATCAGATGAAATCATGCAACAAATTTGCTGCAAAAAACAAACTGACTATTTTATTAACTCTATTTTATTATATTATATTTTTTATTAGTTTTTGGAATAAACATGATCCTCGACTTTTTTGCTACCTGAATGCATTTTCGGTTGCACGAGACATTTTCTTAAATATTTTCAAATATAGTAGTTTGATTAGAAAAATTCTGTTTAAAAACGTTATTAGATGTTTAAATATTTATGATCGCTATTAAAATATGTTCTTTAATCCGAAAATGGTAACATTTTACCTAAATGTAAATCTTCTTTCGAAATGGTAAAGGAAAAGTTTAAAAAATTATTAAATATTTTTCTTTTAATAATTTTCATAGAAAAAATTTGAAATACGGTTTACTACCACGAAATTTTCGGAACATAAAATGTATCATCAAAAGTATCGAAATTCCCTTTCAAAATGTATAATAACGAAAGCAACAAAATTTTTATTATTCAAGTTCGAGGCCATACTCTATAATTTTTTTATTAGGATATTGTCCTAACAAATAATATATAGAGTTTTTGTTTTCAAATTTATTAATTCACCACTTTCAGGAATCTATTGATAGATCTATTTCGGGAATATTCTAGGTTCCCATCATCAGAACACGTTTTGAAAGAAGTGACAATCCCATGCAAAACATCAAACATTCATATAAACTAGTTTTCTCACTAAATGAGAACTAATATATGAGCTCGAAACAACATATTTCTGGTTTAGCTGAAACAGAGGATATTTTATATAACAAAAACCGTAAAAACTTCTAAGAATTTTCGATTTATAGCAGTTTAAATGTTTCGGTGGGAAACAGATATAAACGCCAGAAAATTTAACGAAAAAAAAAAAATGTTAAATACCACAAAAAAATTGCATTTAAAAAGACAAGTGGAAACCAAAAGCGTAAAAGGTTGAAAAAAACACTTAAAAAACAACAAAGTCAATATTTTTTAAAGCCAGTAAATCTTAACAAAAATTTACACGAGCGTTTGGAAAATTAAAAATCCAAAAAATTGTAAAATAGCCAAAAACTACAAATTAATTTTCTCTGGTTTTAAAAGAACAAATTTTCCGAATTTTATTTTTTTTAAATTTTTTATAAGTGTTTGATAAATTTATTTCAGATTTTATTCGATATAAAAAATTGTTTGATTAAAGGTGACTTTGATGACCTTAAAATAAAAAATTCCCAATTTTACACCCATACTTTTATTGAAGTTAAAGAAGTTTTAATTTGGAAAATTCTGAATTTTTACATTTAAGATCATTAAAAGTAAACAATTTGTAATAATTTTATCCACAAAAAATTTTTTTTTAGTAGCCTGGAACTATTGAGTAGTGGATTATACGGTTTTTCGAAAATATGGCACAAGAAAAATTTAAAATTTTGTATTTTTCCTAATTTTTCGGATAAAAATCCATCTCAGAGTTCCCGTACCACTTCAAAAAATCAAAAAAATTTCTTTAAAATTTACAAAAATGTTTAAAAATGTTCAAAATTTATACCCCCACCCTTAAAATCTAGGGCTGGATCCGCCACTATATTAGTTTTCTTAGGTAACATAAAATTACATAATTTTTTTTTTTTTTTATTTATTAATAATCATATAATTACAAATTACATAATATTACCCTAACCGAACACTAGCTACTATGGCCTTCGGCGCGTTGTAGCGAAAACAGACCAGTGCCTCTGGTGGGAATCGAACCCACGACCCCGCACTGATAAGCCAGCACGCTACCAACTAGCCTACCGGGGAGCACAACATAAAAATAAAACTAGTGGATGTAAGCAGCCTCACCCCCCGAATGTTTAAAAAAAAGTATTTGATACTAGAGTCTGCATAAAATTAGATTTTTTTATAGTTATATTAGTTTTTTGTTTTTATATACATAGAGATTATTTTTTTGTTTTTTTCAATTTATAACGAGCTTTCAACCTCCGTATATTTACAGAAATAAAGCAAATCAAACATACTAGCTAGGTTGATACTAGTATTTCGATCTGGCTAAAGATCTCATCAGAACCCGAAGTTTTAGAAAAGCTAGAGCCAGAACTTTAACAAAAAACCTATTAATCATCAATTTTGCTCCATTCTTGTCCTCTTAGTAATCAAACACCTGGCTAGGGTCTTTTCCTAACAAGCATCATGACATTACTAAACTTTGAAGACCAAAAATGTTCTATTTATATAAAAATGTTTAGTGTTTACTCTGGCTCAAGTAATTTTTTTAATTAGAGATATTTTTAAAAAATATATAAAATTTAAAATCTTAACATACAAAATTTTATAAATAAAATTATGTTTTATATGTTTATAACATTCTAAAATACTAATAAATCTCAAATGTTGGAAAGATTTTAAAACTCACTGTATGAACGGCCAACAAACAAGCTGATGATGTGTGACAATTTCACGCCTTTAAAATGAAATTTTCTGAAACAAAATATTCCCTTTCCAAAAATTTAAAACTAAAACTAAAAAAAAAAAAAATGCTAAAAGACACACATGTACTGTGTATAAATATCAACGCATTAAAATGCAGTAAAATATATATTTTTTAAATATTTAAGACAAGCATAAATCAAAAAAACTAAAAAAAAATAACTATAAATATACAAGAAAATAAAAAAATTATAATAAAATTTATTAACAACAAAAAAAAAAAAAAAATATAAAAACTTGAAATTCCCCTTTAAATATTTGAAATTAAATAGTTATAAAATGAAATGGGGCATTTGGCTAAATCTTTTAAAAAAAATGAATTAATTGGAATTTAAATTTTTTTTTATTTAAATTTATTAGACAGATTTAACTAGATATTTCCACACTTCATATTTCTTTGATGAAAAAAAAACTAATTTAAATGGGAACTGTCAATAGTTAAAAACGATATTTCAAGGAATCAGATTATATTTATAATATACGACTGACTGAATGTGTTACGCAAAAGTTTCACAAAAGTAATATTTTATCTGTTAAAACTTGTAAGCAAACATGTGATTAATGGTCATACACTCAGGGAACATTTGCTATAAATATTTGTAGTTGTTTGAGTTGTAATTAGGGTTTTTGTCCCGGGAAATCCTTGGACAGAATCCCGCTCTTTTTTCGATTGTGTAGGATTTTTTCTTATTATTTCAGAGAACTTGTAATAAATACTAAAAATGTTTGATGTGTTATTTGAAATTGAAACATTATCAATTGATTTTTTTTTTCAAATTATTCTTAATAAAAATATTTGAAATTGATGGGAAAATAAAATGATTCAATACTAATTAAAATGTTTGGTTTTAAAAACATAAATTTAAAATTCAAATTCGTAATTTTTACTTTAATTAATATAAACTAAAAAGATTATTAAAATAATACTAATTACAATTAAAAATCTATTAACCCTTTGACGACCAATGGTTGTTGATATACATATGTCCCATTTCGGCTTTCTGCTATTTTCCTCTAAACTGTAAACTGATTAGGTGGCAACCCTAACGGTCTTGATTACGCTTGAATTACAAGAATTTTGAATGCTAGTCAAGAATCAAGAAAAGACATTTTTGTCAAGATTTCTAAAGCCCAACCAAATACCTTAAAAATATTTTTTTTTTTAATTTTTTTAAATTTTAGTAAAAAGCAAAAACATTTGAAGCCAATTTTTCAATTATTTTATTTGTTTGAATGAAATAAATTACCAAGGTGCAAATGGCATCACTTTTAAACACATTATGATCTCAAAACAAGGGACAGAAACTTCAGGCACTAAAAAACATAGTGTTTTAAGAGCCTATAATATGCATGAAAAATCGTAAAATATGCACTAAAAATATGCACTTAAATATTTTTAATTTAATTTTTTTTTATGGTTTTAAGAAATTTTAATTATATTTTAAAGCAAAATGTGTATTGTTTAATATATTCTCTGCACTTGTTTCGCACAATTAACACAAAATTTTAATTATTTGTATTGAAAAATGCGCATTTAAAATAACACTAAAACCTGTAAGTCAAGTTTGCAAATAAAATTGAAGAGAACACTTAAAATGTCTAGAACTGCTCGGGTCCTATTTAGTCTATATGCTCGTTGGTCAAATATAAAATAATATTAAAAGTGATTCTTACGAAAAACTTCGAAAGTTCAATGCAAATATGCAAAATTACTAAAAAAAATATGCAATAATAAATATGCATTTAAAGCAAAATAAGTAAACATATGCATTTAAAGCGATGTATGCAAAACTATGCATTTATAGCAAAATATGCAGAATATGCACTAACAAATCGATGCCATATTAACTCAAACTCTTTGATGCGCAAAGATATTTTATTTACACAGTTCTCAGACGTAAGGAAAAAACATGCATTTGCATGAGCGGCTGAATTTCAGTTTATGGGGGACACCCCTAGAGAAAAAATCTGAATATGCCATCCCCTTCAGAATGTTCCCAGGAGTACGAAAATCATAATGAATAAGGGGGCTCACGCCCCCTATGGGCGTGGCAGTCGAAAAACGACCCGGCCCACCTACGTAGACAATATGGGTATCAAATGAAAGCTAATGTCTTCACGATTCCAAAAATAGCCATAGTTGCCAGATCGGGCGGTTTTTGCAGCCGATACGGCCATTTTTGTTAAATAGGGGCGGGGGTGAAAAACGACCCATGCCACCTACTTAGGCAATATTGGTATCAAATGAAAGGAAATGTCTTCACGATTCCAAAAATACCCGTAGTTGCCAGATCGTCCAGAATTTGAGGAAGATATGTTAATTTTTATAAAATGGGGGAAGGACTTTTTTTTGTTTATTTCTTTTTAGCTCGGCCAGAGGCCGAGCACTCGAGATCCCCGCCGTCTAGAATTAAGACATACTGGAGTTAAAAACCCCTAAGCCCGGCCGTAGGCCGGTCACGCAGAAAAACTTTACTAAGCGAAGCCAGTATAACAAATTTTCATTAACCAATCAGAAGCTTGGCAAAATTTCAGTTTATAGTAATCTTTTCGCACAAAATGCTCATTTTTGTTTGATTTTAACAAAATATAAGCAAAAAAAAAGGAAAAAAAAAATTTCCCCCACCCCAAATTTTGCCAAAATGGCCATATCGGCTACAAAAATCGCCCGATCTGGCAACTACGGCTATTTTTGGAATCGTGAAGACATTAGCTTTCATTTGATACCCATATTGTCTACGTAGGTGGGCCGGGTCGTTTTTCGACTGCCACGCCCATAAGGGGCGTGAGCCCCCTTATTCATTATGATTTTCGCACTCCTGGGGTCATTTAAGGGGGCGTGGCATTTTTTTTTTTCCAGGGGTGTCCCCCATAAACTGAAATTTTGCCGCATGAGCTTCCGGTCC
Source organism: Delia radicum (assembly GCA_021234595.1). Taxonomy (NCBI): domain Eukaryota; kingdom Metazoa; phylum Arthropoda; class Insecta; order Diptera; family Anthomyiidae; genus Delia; species Delia radicum. The sequence continues at coordinate 309,880,844 of CM037851.1, read as the reverse complement.
CTGATGACGATATATGGGCTTGTTTATGAATAATAATATATAATAATACGACATTTTTAATTAAATTTTATAAAAAACGGCATTGATTTAAATAAAAGTTTCAATGGACAAGTTCCAGTGACAACTTTTTCTTTAGATTTGTTAGATCTAATGCAAAAATTCATTGATATAATGCAGATAGTTCTATCAGTGTATTTTTGCGATTTTTCAAAAAGGGCGGTTTTCGAATTATTCCGGGTTTTTCGCCTCGAATTATTCGGCATATTGGAATATTTTGCAATCTGGAAATTTCTGCGAAATATGCATTTATTGGAATAATTTGCATGGGTTCCCTCTATTATAAATGCTAACAAGTATAAAATCCTGTGATTACAAATTAGCTTTGTTCCGTTTTTTTTTTGCTTTTTACCCTTTTGTTTTTGATTTTGAGCTTAACAACTTTTTCGACTGCCACGCCCATAAGGGGCGTGAGCCCCCTTATTCATTATGATTTTCGCACTCCTGGGGTCATTTAAGGGGGCGTGGCATTTTTTTTTTTTCCAGGGGTGTCCCCCATAAACTGAAATTTTGCCGCATGAGCTTCCGGTCCCTGATGACGATATATGGGCTTGTTTATGAAAATACGATAAAAAAAATTTAAAAAATTATTATCTAAGACATATAATTTTGAAAATGAATTTTTTATGGAACTTAGTTTTAGTTTAAGAAAATTTATATTTCGTCTGTGCCGATTTTTTGGATACCCTCCATTCCGGTGTTTGCATTAACCAGGAAAAGTGCAATCAATATATATCTATATTCTTTGTAAAAATAACAAATATAATGTTGTTTTTACAAGTAAAACAAAATATGACTGATTGATTAATGTATTTGGGATGTTTCAGAAGAAAAAAATGTTTAATTAAAGTTTACTAAAATTAATCTGAAATTGTGCATGCTTTTAACAGTGGGTCTTAAAAGGTGAAATGGTTATTCTGATTACCTAAAGATGAACGTGTAGTGAAAAATAGATATATTTCTAAAGAACTCTTATGATGTTAAAAAAACTGATATAAAATTCGCCTGTTGTTTTGTATAAGAAAAGAATCGTCTTTTTGCCTATATAATAATGAAAGTAATAAGGATTTATTAAAATATACTTTTGGATCATTACTAGAGATGCAATGAGAACTTAATACAAATTGTAATACAAACGCATCAAAACAGTTTCGAATAATCAGAATTTTAGATAAATTTAAGTGAACAAAAATACGCTTGCGGAGACATACATAATGAAATAATTATTAAATACCAGTTTACATTACAACACATGTGTTTATACTATACATCACATAAGTAAAACGTAAAGTGTGATAAAATTAAGTTTGCCAAAAAATTATGAAAGAAAATCTTTCGAGTGTTTAGAGTGTTTTCGAGACACAGAAAATTAAAGAAACTGGTATTTAAAATTATTGTTTTTACTACTACTAGAATGAGAACCCTAAGAAATTTTCCCAAAATTCGATTGGTTTTTACACATCAATACTTTAATTTAGATTATTTTTGTATGTATCAAACAAAAATTAGGGTTTTTTTTGGAAAAAAATGCGTATAATCAAAAGATACCAGTTTAAATTAATTTTTTTCACTAAACAAATAAAGTTTTCTTCACAATGTAAATGAAAAATTTCTTAAACTTCATGAAACTTTTTCATTAGTTTTTAATAAATAATACGACATTTTTAATTAAATTTTATAAAAAACGGCATTGATTTAAATAAAAGTTTCAATGGACAAGTTCCAGTGACAACTTTTTCTTTAGATTTGTTAGATCTAATGCAAAAATTCATTGATATAATGCAGATAGTTCTATCAGTGTATTTTTGCGATTTTTCAAAAAGGGCGGTTTTCGAATTATTCCGGGTTTTTCGCCTCGAATTATTCGGCATATTGGAATATTTTGCAATCTGGAAATTTCTGCGAAATATGCATTTATTGGAATAATTTGCATGGGTTCCCTCTATTATAAATGCTAACAAGTATAAAATCCTGTGATTACAAATTAGCTTTGTTCCGTTTTTTTTTTGCTTTTTACCCTTTTGTTTTTGATTTTGAGCTTAACAACTTTTTCTTTAGATTTGTTTGCTTTTAGTTGCTTTTGTAAAGTTTTTGGTACTTAAAGTGTTTTTTACTTATAAAACATTTTTTGCTTTAGCTTTGAACTTTGAAAAAAGGGGAATTTTTTCCAAGTTTTTAACTTTTTTTTTTTTTTTTTGTACAATTTTTCTCAGCTTTAAATGTATTGAACTTTCTTATCATGGCTTTCTACCATGGCACACACTAATTTCCATCGAAGGGATGGACATTTTTCGATTTGTTTTTGTAATTGGCACAATTAAGTTTTTAATTTCACAATTCCACATTTTTTTCGAAATCTGTGGGTGTCTCGGTAAACAATTCTACATGTTACCAAATATGCTTGTACTACTTAAAAATAAGCAACCTTGTAAATTTAAATAAACAATTAATTTATAGATATACCCTTTTTTGTGGCGAGTAAATTGAAAAGATTAAAAAACGGTGATTCCAAAAACAGGACTTTTTCTCATTTTTAAGTAATTAAAATTTATAGGCAGTAATAACGAAAAAGTCATTAAACAAACTAAATAGATGTGAAATAAAAATGAAAAGCTTTCCAATTCATATTTTGGTTATTGGGTGATCCGAAATTTTGACTCCTTTTGGGAGTGAAAATATCACAAAATGTCTAAATAGATGTTCACTTATTTTTCATTTACTATAAATATATACAGCTTTTATTAAGATCCGGAGTTTCATGCAGTAAAGACCTCCTTCACAAAGGCATTATGCATTTTTTTTTCTCACATTGATAGTTTTTTTTTTTAATTTACGACTAATTTTATTTAGAAACGATAGACTTTTTACTGTAGTTTTAAATGTCGACATGTAAAGAGCCTTTTTACTGTAGTTTTAAATGTCGATATTTAAAATTTTAGTATTTTTTTCAAAATTGACAGAGAACATTATTAGTTAACTAAAAATAATGAAAATTTTCACCAAACTTCATTAGTTTAGTGAAAATTTTCTTGACAAAGTGACAGAAAAATTTTTTAAAATCAATGAAAAGCTTCATACTTTTTATGAAACTAGTTTTTTAATGAAAGTTCTTCACAAAGTGAATTAAACTTTTAATAAATTAAATGACAGTTTTCATAAAATTTTATGAAAACTAGCATTAACTTAATGAAAAGTTTCAATAAACTAGTTCCAGTGCAACTTCAGTTCCCTAATGCAAAAATTCAATAATATCATGCATTAATATCATCTCTGTGTAAAAACACTTTCAGATATCGGCAATATAAAACGATTAAAAAGAACCGGAAAACCGGTTATTCGAACCGGTTTTTAAGTTAAAGCATTCCATGCTTTAAAAAATACGTTTTAAAAAATACGGGGTTGAAGTAATCGAAAACCGGGTTTTTTAATAGGTCGACTATTTGACAACTCTAAAACTTTTGGAGTGGATTTATACGTTAAATGAGAAAATGTTGCCCTTCTAAATCCCATTTATAATAAGCTTTTATCATAAACCAAAAAAAAACTCATACCTAAGGAACACGTATTTCGAGTTTCAGCCTTTTAGCCCAAGGAGTTTAAATAGGACGTTGAGAAGGAGACTTTCCCATTTTTTTTATTTTCCTTTGGTTTATTCGACTTCGCTGATATTTTAATATGAAATAAAAGACTAAAACATAACTAATACTAATAAATACATTTTTGTGCTTCCAAATCTTACTTTAAGGTGGTTATTACAATGGTTATTTGGTTTATTTATAACGAGCAAACATATTAGCTAGGTTGATACTAGTATTTCGATCTGGCTAAAGATCTCATCAGAACTTGTAGTTTTATTTAATCTTTTTTTTTGATATTTCTATTTTGGTCCAAGGAAAATATACACGTATTGTATATCAATAAGCGTCATTTGAATTGCGAATCCAATGGTTCATAATACATGCTCAAGCGTGTCCAAGATTTTGAGTTATTCAGTAAAGAAAAAAGGACGTAAGTGACACTTTGCTGTCACGAAAAATGTAAACAAACTGAAGTTTTTCATATAGGAATTGTCGCTAACGTTTTTTTTTATGTCTGCTGAAATTCGTAACGATATTTCCTAAAGTTATGAAATTTTGAGGAATGATGCAAATGATCCAGAAATGTAAATTTTTGTTAAAAACAACAAAAATCGACAATCGTGCCGCTTACGTCCACTTAGAATACTATGTAGGTAAATACCACTGCAAATGTAGTTAAAAACAAATGAAATTTCATTTAAAGAAAGAACGACTTAAATTTAAGTAAATTAAACTAACAATGTTATTTGTTGTTTACTGTTCAAAAAATTAACCACAATTGTATTAAAAATGAACCACATATGCAGTAAAAAATAAACAAACATTAATTTGTTTTATTGTTTTAAATAAAAAAAAAACTACTGTATAAAATGAATGTACAATAATAATACAGTAATTTGATGTGGTTTGTTTTATAAATGAATTACAATTGTAGTCAAAACTGAAATTTCTTTTACAAATGACTGTTTTTGTACTTTAAAATAATGATACTTTATTACAACTCCAACAACTACAAATATTTACAGCAGAAGTTCACTGAGTTCAGCAGATATGACTATATTTTCATTCAATTTCAATATCTCGGTATGAGATTTTCGTAAAAAACACGGTTTTATTGTAAGTATTTTGTTTTGGTTTGTTTGTCTTGTGTTCAACTGGATCTAGAAACAGCATGTTAGTCAAATACTCAAATTTGAGAAAAAAAACGTAGTGTTGTCTTTCCGAAAAGCCTTCAAATTTTCGTGATTCTTATTCGTTTGCGTAAAAATCTAATAAATTAGCAATAGGATTAAAAATAGGATTTTTACCAACAGGATTAAAAAGATGAAACATTAAATTGGTCATGAACTACATTAGTCTGGCTCTTTTGATTACAAACATCACACACAGTTGTGTGCAATAAAATAGCAGTACTTAATACTGAATGTACTGAACTGGAAGTTACTGTTATTTAATTGCACGCAACTGCACATTGTGTAGGCTATAGTTAACAAAACTTCCATTCATTACACTTATCGTTGAGCCCGCCGTTAAGACTTGATGCTAAGTGGCGAGTAGAGGATTGCCGCTTCGATTCCCGGTCACGGTATAAAATTTGTAAAAAACAAAGTCTTTTTATTATTTATTTAACAATTTAACCACTGTCTGGTAATTCCCCTGTGTTTTCAATAAAAAATCATTTCTTCTTCTTCCTCTAAATGAGCACTTTGCACGATTTATTTTAAACGGAAGTACTCGGGATTTTACACAAACTCTTTTTTTTTGAAATTTTGGTTTCAGTCAAAAGTTTGGGATATAAATGCTGCGCAAAAATTAAGTCTATTAGAGAATTAAAATCGACACTAAATACTTTTTCTGTGTATCTACCACCACAATACATTTTCTTTTGCTACAATGATTTCCACTTATGTTTTCTTTTTCATTTCTTTCATGAAAAGTTGTAAATGTCAAAAGTAAAGAATGACATTAACATCCTTAGGCAATTGAGGGTTAATATTAAGCTTATTACATACCTACACAATATACAGAACAAGACATAAAGTTTTGTGGTTCAAAGTTAAGGTTGCAAATACTTTAGCATAAGTTTTAAGAAATTTCTTCTTCAACAACACGTTATGACAATTCATTCTTAAGAAGAAGAAAAAAAATAAAAGAGGGATGGCATACCAATCAAATGTTTTACAAACTGCGAAAAAAAAACAGTTTTTTTTTTGTACACGCAGAAAAATATTTGCCAACCGAATTGAAAAGTGTATTTAAGTTACTACAATCAATAAATTCGGTTAGCACGAAAATTCGGCTGCTTCTTAAAAAAAATTGCCGAATTTTTTATTGTTAGATAACTATGGGTTAGATTACTATTCATGAAAAAAAAATTCTCAATTTTTTTCAGAATTTTGGAGGAAAAATTAGTGGTTGCTACCAGACTTTGAAAATTTTGCCGAATTTCAAAAAGGACATATTTTCATAAAGGGTGCCCCAAGAAGAGCGCAATTTTTAAATTTTAAATAAAACACAGATATTTAAAAAAAAAATCGTGAAACTTTATTATATCGTAAAGTAGACAGAATGAGGTTATGTATGGAACAATATATCGTGCAGATGGCCGCCGCGGCTTTGCTGGCATGCACGCGATCTTTTAATTAAATTTTCAATGACCGTTTTGCATGAATGCTGCGGTATTTTATTAATGCAGCGTCCAATTTCCTCTTTTAAGGCTTGAGTCGTCGCCGGCTTACTCGCGTAAACCATCGACTTCAAAAAACCCCAAAGAAAAAAATCTAGTGGTGTTAAATCGCACGATCTAGGCGGAAAATTCTGATCTCCAAAACGCGATATAACACGACCGGGAAATGACTGATGCAGCAATTGAATTGTTTCTCTGGCTGTATGACATGTGGCGCCGTCTTGTTGGAACCACATGCCGTCCACATTCATTTCTTCAATTCTAGGCAAGAAAAAACTGGATATCATTTCACGATACCGAACACCATTGACTGTTTGCGCTTGACCTGCCTCATTTTTATAAAAAAAGGTCCAATGATTCCTCCAGCCCAAAAACCACACCACACAGTCACACGTTGAGGATGCATTTGCTTCTCGTGAATGACTCGAGGATTTTCCTCACCCCAAATGCGACAATTCTGCCTATTGACGAAGCCATCAAGATGAAAATGGGCCTCGTCACTGAAGATGATTTTATCGGCAAAATCAGCATTTTCATGTTGTCTCTCCAATACCCAATTAACGAACTCCCTTCGATGTCCATGGTCAGCTGGCTCCATTTTTACTAACCTCGTACCTTCTACTAGCAAACAATAACAATTGTTCAAATGTCAAACAATGACACTTCGAATGTTGCCAGATTTAAAAATTGCGTTCTTCTTGGGACACCCTTTACAAATTTTTTATTTTCAAATTTTCAAAAAAGAAATTAATATAACATTTTTTTAATTTACATTTAACCCCAACAACTCAGGACAAAAGTATTTAGTTCTTATTAGAGTTGTGTCGTTCATGAACGAACTAGTTCAATTGAACGACTCACTCACTTGAACGATTTGAGTCGTTCACCAATATTTGATTTTGTCGTTCAACCGTTCATTACTTCTTTTTAGTTATAGAACAATTGCATCCCTATTCAATTAAATTGATTGCAAGAGCAATTATTTTTTTTTAATACTATTGCTTCAAATTAGGAAAAACAATTAAAGTCATAAACAGAAAATGTTTTTTACACAAAATAAATAAATGTTTGCTAGAAAAGTTGCAATTTTAGAACACGTTTTGTCTATGTACAGTAAAATTTGTGAAAAAACATGAATAGTGCGCAATAAATTGTCAAATGAACGACACAGTTCACAACATGCAGTTCAGTCACATGACAAAACAGAAAAGAACGATTGAACGATTTGAACGAACTAGTTCACTGACTCGAATTGAACGATAATGACCGAGTCACCAAAATGAGCGATTTTAATCCCAACTCTAGTTCTTATGAGATTGTTAACTTTTAACCACACTAGGAAAGAAAAATTAAAGGAGGTTTCATTGAAACAACAGATTTTAATCGTAGTAACCAAATATCAGTTGAAAATCGTTAAAATTTGTCACTGTGCACAGAGAGAATTTTCTTGGACGAGTTTCAATGAAATTTTTTAATAAACTAAGTTTTCGTCACAAAGCGAATGAAAGATTTCCTATACCTTATGAGAAAGCTTCATAATTTTAAACAAAATGAAATTTTTTTATAAATTTGTATGATAATCTGCATTCATTTAATGAAAGGTTTCAATGGACGAATTCCAGTAAGACTTCATAGATCTAATGTAAAAATTCATTGATATCAAGCAGACAATTCTCTCAGCGTATATACATTTGTTGTACCTATAATTTCTGTTATAATGAAAAATTTAAACTCATTTATATTTAATGTCTAGGCATTTTTTTAACACTCTATTTTCTTGTATTTCGTTTTTGTTTTTTTTTAGAATTCAAACCAAGCAACAACATCTTCAATAACGAGAACGATGACGGCAACACAAATGAGGGCGACATTAATATATTTAGCGCCTTTTTTGCAACCGTGTAAGAATGTTGTAACAGGAACAAATGCTACGACACGGACCCAACAACATCAACATCAACAGCAACAGCAGCAGAAAAAACAGCATAATGAAACTGAAATAGCGGCTATGGCAGATAAGACACATGTGCCCCGTAATTGTGTGAGTAGCACCCGTAGTAATAATCATAATAATAATGCTATAAATTGTAATAACAACACCAACAACAACACGAACAACATCAGTAATGCTAACAGACATGGTTGTTGTAGTTGTAGCACTAATATTCCATATTTAAGTGATAGTACCAGTCCTGTTTGTAGTAGTAGTGGAAGTTGTACTATAAGTATCAGCTGTTGTCATAATAATATAATACAACAACAACACGAACACCATAAACAACACCAGGATTTAAAGCAGGTTAAGGATCAACATAAAAAACATAAGGATACAAAATATTATAAAAATGATAAAAAAATGCCTGCCTTAGAGACCACCACAACTACAACAACGAATACAACAACTATAGTATGCTCCTCTAATAATAACAACATAAGACAACAACAATTACAAGAACAACACTTAGAAGTGGTAGAAAAAGAAGCAGAAGGCAACCCATTATTATCCCTTAAAACAACATCGTCATTATCATCTTCATCTCCTACTGCTGCTATTTCGTCGGCAAACTCATTTGTAAACTATACGAATAATCGTAGTACAAAATATTTACGTGAACGTGGCCGTAGAAATAATATGCAACAACAACAACAAATACTACAACAACAAAAGCAGACATTGAAACAACAAACACATGGTTTAACGGTGTTACAAGCAACTCTGACACCATTATTATCCAAACCACCACCACTTATGACACTAGAATATAAAGTAGACGACAACAACGCAGAAGCAGAAGCAGAAGTAGAAAAAGAACCACAACGAAAATCACCGTGTGGTCGGGATCCTTTAGGCACTAATGATATACATATTACAACACCACCAACAACAACAACATCGTCTAAAGAAAGTATGGAATACAGCAACATGTCAATGTTGTCAAGATGTCATTGTTTAAATGAACAACATTACAACAACATTATGATACTATCAAATAGCCATGGTATAAATGGTAAAAATTGTGATGGCTTTAACTCCCCGAAGGAAGAGTTGGGCAAGAATCATCATATTAGTTTAATATTAAGAAATTCTCAAAGGGAGCAACAACCGGAGAAGATAAAGAATTCCTATTTGTATTATACAGACAAACAAGAAAATGAATTGTTTTATCCTAATAACGACTTAAACACAACCTCAGCAGCAACTACCCCAAATTCTTTAACCTCTACAACTTTATCCTCCTCATTTTTATCATCATCTTCTCCACCATCATCATCTTTAAGAACAACTCCTTCATATACAACGATATTCAATAAGGAATGTAGGTGCTTTATAAATAAACGTGATATTATTGGCAGCGAATGTAATATAGTAAAGAAATTATCAAATTCAACGGGATTAGTATCACTTAGTGATTCATATTGTATGATCAACACGGATAATAGTGGTTTATCACCATCATCAGCATCACCAATATCATATAATAGTAATAATACCATTATGTCCACGTGTCAGTGGTTATTGGCATTATTTGGCTGTTCTAAGTTAACCAAAACGGTTGCGGTTTCAAAGTGGTTGTTTATGTGGCTGTTATTTATAATATTAACATCATCAGCTCATTGTTGGGCGGGTCGTAATGATGGTAAGTTGAAGAATAATTCTTTAATAAAAATTATATTTAAGATTTTGTGGCATTTTTCTTATCAGAAATTATAAAAGAAATAAAAAAAAAAAGAAATAATCTAGGTTGAATTCCACTTGTCACATTTTACCGATTATTTCACACCCAATTTGAAAAGTCAGTTATCCTGGTCGCTTGGCAAGAGTCGCTATCTAACAATAACCCGTATTAACTTCGAAAAAAACGTTTGAAATAGGTACAGTTAAACCAAGTTAACCACAAATATTTCTTTATACATTTGCCTTTCTATGGATTAGACTATAGGCCTTAGAAAGATATAGGAAGAATTTCGTTGTCCTTAGATTACGGCTTTGCATACCGTGTTCGTCTTGGTTGTTATTTGAAATGCCCCGGCTTTGTTTGCATCTATGCATCAATTTTCATACATGGGAAAAACTTTCGAGCTATTGATTTTTCCATATAAATGATACTGCAAACGCATTCACATTTATATGACAAAACAAGTGCCTTAAATGGTTGTTTTCAAGTTTGTCACTTTTAAACCAAGTGGCAAATGGATTTGTAGTATTCCAATTAATCTGCTGTTTACATGTTCCGGATCGGGATCTTTACGTTAGGTTTAATATGAGCCTGTCAAATGAAATCGCGACTGTACCTGAAAGTCATGCGGCATATTGCGACTCTCTCTAGTCACCCTCAAATGGATAGCACGATCGAAAAATATACAGATTTTCTTAAAAACTTCGCTGGACCGGACAATGATATCCCAATCGCTGCTCCTTGCGAGCTTAGCATTCCCAAAATAGATTATGCACTTTGTCCTCCTTGTCGCTTAATGCCTAGTGAACATTTCTATAATGAATCAGCATTTTACCTTGCCCTTGCTAAAAGCAAGAGGAATTTTGATTATTTTTAAATCAGAAATACATCGCAATAAGTTAAAGCAATAAAGAATCCGAATATCATTTAATTCTTCTGAGTTCTTTTTTTTGCACTCACTTTTTGTTCAAAGTCCATTTGTAAACAAAATAATGATCCGATTTCGCTAATATTTTGTACACATAATCCGACTATTTTTGAAAAGATAACTTGAGTCAAAAAAAGTTCACATAAAAAAAGTTATAAGTGATAATCTGTGTCGGGAACTATTCGATCTTTATTACAGGGAAAATTCGTTCGTTAGTGGTACTGATTTGGCATTTCCAAGCATTAGAATAAATTCATCTGAGTACATTACAGTATTAGAAAAGAAATTGGTGGCATTTATTGAAAATAGCAACGAAGAAGAATTCATTTTCCAACAAGACAATGCCTCAGTACATGTGAGTCATCAGACGATGAAATGTTTATCATCAAAAAATATAAGAGTATTGTTTACCGGATCAAAACCACATTGAGAATATTTAGGGAGTATTAATCCGTCGAGTTTAGCTGAAATCCATCAATATGAAAGCGTTTTGATCTAAAAGAAGAAGTTATTAATGTGCGGAGATCTATAACCAAAGAACTTCGAATAAATCTGGTAGACAGTAAGTCTTATCAAATTTTCGAGTATTAAAACTTCTGCTTTACAATATTTTTTTTTAAATTTTTGTAAATTTTTGTAAATTTTAATATATTAAGTTAAGTGTATTTATAGTAATAAAACACGAATTGAGTTTGATATTCCTTTCTAAATAGTAAAATAAAAATAAATGAATTGTTTTTTTTTAGTAAGTATTATTAATTTTCCATTGGTTTTACTTTTATGAACAATCGGCTCTACTCCGAGAGGTCGACTGGCCTTAGGTGGGCTAATGGCGTGACTTGTGTGGTGACAAGGCACATCTGGCTGGCTCTGGATCTGGGGCGAACGAGGGCGCTCCTATCGCTTTCTAGGGGGGAATCTCTGACATGGTGGCGGTGATAACCGGCCACTGTCTTATTGGCAGGCACGCTCGTAGGTTGGGGGTGTTATCGCCTGACTTCTGTAGGAGCTGCGGGGACGAGGAGGAGGAGAGTATTGAGCACTTTCTCTGTTCATGTCCTGCGCTGGCGCTACGTAGGAGGGCCTCACTTGGATCGGCGTTCTTTCACGATCTTGGGGATCTTTCAGGTGCTGGTATTCCGCACCTCCTTAGCTTCGTAAGGAGCTCTAACTGGTTCATCGGTGGAGTCTGATCGGTAATCCGTCAGTCTCGTGGCATCACAACGGACCTCAGAGTCTAAGTGTGCTGGTGCTCACGGAGCCGACTACCACTTCGACCTAACCTAAACTACTTTTATGCCGGTTAAACTCTTTCACTTTGTTTAACTGTTTCCCTACACTTGGATAAAAAAATTTGCAAAAAAGTTAGTAAAACGTCCTGTAAATCAGGTAGACTATTTTTTAGCAAAATTTTTGCTAAAATTATATTTTCAGCTAAAATTTTAGTTATATTTATCCAGCACTAAACTGTTTTGAACTAATGTTTTACTTATTTATTTTGCTTAACAAATTGTGCTGATAAGATGTCGCGACATGTCAAGATGTAGTAGTGACGAGGAAAATAATACTAACAAGTACAACTCTTGTAAGACATATAAAAAATCAAGCATGGAAGATTTTTTATCGGTTTTTCATACATAAAACCAAATTGCGGATTAAAAAACAACTTAAATTTTGTGTTGTCACCGACTTGTGAAAGTAATTGTCTATTAATTCAATAAAAGACAAAATAAAATACAATATTTAAATTTAAATTTAATAAAGATTAAATGTGTATTTCTAAACTAAATGTTTATAGAGATTAATAATCCAGTGTGGTAAAAATATACCGTCAGATAGACCAACTAAAGGGAAACATAGACACACATCTTAGGTAGATTTTCATGGTTCCTTTTTCTTATTGAAAAAAAAACGATTGTCTATGTCATATTTTGTTATTTTTTAGTTTCGTTTCTATAATTATCTGCGACACTTGCGTTTCTTTAAAAGATATCAGATAGTTGAAAGATAATTTTGCTTGTGTTTTATATAATTATTTATAGATGTTTTTATTGGAGTGTGAACATTCTTTATATATTGTAACGTATTGTAAATTATTTTTAAAAGAATCACAAAAATATGTTTTATGATTTTCAGCAAACAAATTAACTAAAGTACAATTTTTCTACAAATTTTTTGAGTTTTTTTCAGTCTACTAATATTCAGCAAAAATTTTATTAATTTTTAACAAGGGTGTTCTAATCCACTAAGTGTTAGCGAAGCTTTTGCTGAATCTACTAATTTTGATGTATAAAGCTGATTTTCAGCAAACAATTTTGCTGACATTAGCAATTTTATTTTTCAAGCACCCTCCTGACTAAAATTTTGCGGAGTTTACCTGCGGGAAATGGACCAGTCACTGGTAGGTCACGTGACTAGAACTTTGTGTGTATGAACCAGTCCTAGTTTCGGTTCTGCTATATGAAAGTGACCGGTACTTTTAACATGGGCTTTTCATAGGAGCTGACAATTGCTACCTGTGGAGCACTGTGTGACGTGGCGAATAACTTGACCAAGGTAACCTATCACCGTACCGACTGAAATGAATATGCTACGTGACAAGTTAGAATTAGGTAGTGTCTGAGTATGACCATTTTAGGATTTATGTGATATGCAACAGAACCAGTGGAAAAAAATTATCACGTGACTGGTGTAGGTGTACGTGTAGTAGAACTGCAGAAAAATTGTTGAAGGAAAACTGGTCACATATTAAGCGCAATGTGTTTTGTTATAGAGGTAGGTTGAGTGGAAGAGTTTTGTAAAGTACCACTGCACTGGTCTAAGGGGTACATGTCGCCGGGCATGCGAAAAGTAATTAGCAAGTAACCTGTCACTTTTTATTCAGCGTGTATCATATTATGTACGGGTTGCTAAATAGCCCATCCGGAACCAGTCTCTGCACTTATTCAAAACAGCGTGTCATACCACCTGTTCAAAAAACCTTCAAAAAGGCACAACAGAAATTAATTTTAAAATTAGTTTATTTTGTCTATACCCAACACAAAACTATAACATTAAATTCATTATAACAATTGAAATTTGGAAAAGTACATAAACTAGACAAGAAGTCCGAATGTTCAAAATATAGATTTTTTGCAAGTTTTTCTTTATTTGCTAAGATTGGTATTATCAAACAATTTCTACTAATTTTTATGTTCCTACACTTCTAAAAAGCACTTCATGAACATTTTAATTTTGTATGCTGCATTATAATTCTAGTTCACAATAATATTATAAAGATTTTGGTTTTATTCGACCTTTCTTAATTGGTTTCCGAAATAAAATATTTAGGCTCGAGGTCTATGTTGGTTTTGTATAAATATTCTTTATTTATTCATTTAATCGATATTTCGCTTTTCATTGAAAACCATCATCAGGAATAGCTATTTAATATTTAACACAAAACATAAATGCTTAAAACTGATCGTTGTGTCTCCACCATCGTCTAATATTGCATGGACGATGGTGGAGACAGTGGCTGCTACCACTGTGCCAACATTGGGCAAAAGTGTTTTCTCAGTGCTATCGAGTCAGAAATTACCAAAGGCTGATAATAAAATTTTTAATTATTTCAAATATTAAAAAAGGGTCCGCCATCTAACATTTTTTTTCAACTAGTGCTTATTTCGTGAATGGTAACACTTAGCTCATGTCTGATTTGACAGATAATTAGTTTTATCCTTCCGCTGAATGAATATGGTCCGTATGTTCGTTATCTTGTGAAAAAAGTGAAAGAAACTGGCATCCTCATCGATAAACCAAAGCGTGAAAAGCCAAAAACAGTGCGTATACCCGAGAATATTGCTGCTGTGGCAGAAAGTGTGCGTGAAGCGCCATCAACATCAATTCACTGTCGTTCTCAACAATTGAACATTTCGGAAACATCATTGAGACGAATTTTGCATAAAGACCTTGGAATGACGACATACAAAGTCCAATTGGTTCAGGAGTTCAAAAAAAAAAGTTATTTGGCGGACTCTTTATTAAATAGCTATTCCTGATGATGCTTTTCAATGAAAAGCGAAATATCGATTAAATGAATAAATAAAGAATATTTATACAAAACCAACATAGACCTCGAGCCTAAATATTTTATTTCGGAAAAATCACAATAATATCTTTATAAAAAGAGGGAGCTGCATCAATTCAGCACAAATTTAATGTATAACTTATAAAGAAGAGTAACAAAATATATACCCAAAGAAATTCTTACAAATCGTTAATTATAATTAATTACTCCGTTGCCAAAAATCTTGTAAAATATCTTAACAAGATATTTCGAAACCAATATGCAGAAATTTTGCAATTTGTATTTATATTCTTGTAAAGTGTTTCAAGTTTTTGAAAAACTTGTGCATAACTTCATATTCTGATGATATATCTCTGGTTTTTTGGTAGCGATATTTTATGTGTAAAATCTTCATGCAATCGAAAAATCGCCAGTGGGTATTTCAAAAAATAAACTTTCCAAACGAGTATTAAGATCGCGACGTTTGGCGAGAAATCGCCACATCTGACAAACTTGGTCACTGTATAAACAGTTCCGTATTCAGTTATTTTAAACCACTGAAGTGTTACGTCTTCATTCCTACTGTCACAAAGTCGGCACATAACAAATTCCTTCAGTGTTGCGCCTACTTGGTAGCAGTCAAGGAACTGCACACTTTGGTACTAATTGCCATGTTTTCATCTACTGCTAGCGGTTTTGAACCAGTTCAATGACCAGTAGCAACTTCAACTGCAACGACCCTATTTGCTTCAGTACACTTTGATGTTATATTACTTTTTCTCCAGTAACGTGATATATCTGGTACCAACCAGTTAATGGTTTGTCACCATAACTATAGTCACGTGATTGGACATTTTACCCAAACTAACACTTTTTGGTGCACCACAATTTTGGTTTCACCAGTTGCGTGACGTGTTCCCCAATCATACATCACAGAATTACCACTTTGGATCGATCGACCCTTCATTTCCCGCAGGGTACTAACTTTTTTTTTTTTTGAGTGTATCACGTTTAAACACTGCAAATTTTCCAATAAACATAACTCCCTCCTCAATTTAAACAAATTTTCTCAATTAAAATGATAACAGACGCCAACAACAGCAACCCCTAAATGTTTGGTCAGCTGCAGTAAAAATGACAGTAATAAAATATAATAAAAATCGAATAAAGAAATTTAAATAATGACATCACACTAAATTGTTAAATTTATGACTCGAAGTATGTTATTAACAAAAAAAAAAACCCATATACTCGTGTTATTATTTAAAACATATTTACATTCATACAAAAATACGTAATTCCTTAATGAACCGATAACAGAAACTTATTAAAAGTTATTGTTTTCTCACACACTTCAACACTATCGAGTCTATAGACTTTTTTTGTGTTGGTTGCCCTCTTAACATAATTACAAAAATATAGAAAAAAAATGTATGAGAGTACATCACAAGGCACAGCAGACCTATTTAAACACCAAAAACCAAAAACAAACCACCTTAATACTCTCAACACTTACGAATGTTCCAAATAGGCCAGACCCTGGCCTGGGCAAGCAAATACAATTGTGTGAATACAATGAATAGAATTGGTCACCCTCCCTCTCAATTAAACCAACAGAGAAAATTATTATTTTAAGAAAAGCCCATAAAAAATGTTGGTTTTTTATAATTCTTCTAAAAAAAAAAAAATAAAAAAAAAAAACTACACAATTGTATTAAAAAGTTTAAACACACATAAGTAGAAAAAATTATAATAAAAGAAGTGATATTTAAATTTTTATTGCCTTTTTCCCTTCCGGTCGTAATTTTGCTGAATGAATACACCATACATACATACATACAAACACTAGAAAAGGAATTATGTTACATACGTTAGATCAGAGATTTAAAAGAGTTTAATTGACAAATTTGAAATTGAAATTAAAAAATTTTAGTTGTGAAAGGCGTGGTAGAGAAGAATGAGTGAGTGTATTTTCTAAAAATCATAACTACATTGTAAATTTTCAATTTTCTGAATCAGACTGCGCAGTTTCTGGTATTGAACCTTCGTCAGTGACCCTGTTTTTTTGAATAATGTAATATTTGTTATGTTTTTATTTGTTCGATTGCGTCTATATGAAATTTTCTGTGCAATTACTGACCGTGGTATAGATAAACTGATTTCTAATGCCACATGCACTCGCACTACACGTTAGACAGAGCGCTTTAGCCCACTGATATATCGTCAGGTCGAGTTTTGTTGTGATTAAAACTAGTTTTATTCAATGCACGGTGTTCTTTTTTTTTTTGTTCTTGCATACATAATCTCAGAAGTACAACTCCAACAACACAACAGTTCTATTTGTAAAAACTTAACTCACTCTAATGTCCACTGTTTTCCCATATGTTGTAAGTGATGCCACATCTATGATATATTCTTTGTATATTCGATAGATGGCGCTTAGATTTACATTCTTACATCCACACTGCTACACAGAAAAAATTATCAATCTAAAATATCTAATTAAAGATTTGATTTGAATGAAATTTGTTTCTAAACAAATATTTAATTGAATCAATTAATGTTTTAATTGAGTGTTTGACTTTTAAATAAAGGTTTATACATCAATAAACAAAACTGCCGTATTTGGAGTGATGATAATCCTCAAGTGTGTGTTGAGCCACCTTTACATCCAGAACAACTGACTGTTTGGTGTGCTTTATGGGCTGGTGAAATCATTGGTCCGTACTTCTTTGAAAACGATGTTAGTCAGAACGTTACAGTCAATAGTGACCTCTATAGAGCCATTATTACTGACTTTTTCGTTCATCAATTGAACAACCATGATGTGAAGGAGCTGTGGTTTCAAAAAGACGGCGCAACATGTCACACAACTCGTGCCACTATTAATTTATTAAAGGAAACGTTTGGTAACCGCATAGTTTCACGTTTCATACCCGTGAATTGGCGTCCAAGATCGTGCGATTTAACGCCGCTGGACTATTTTCTGTGGGATATGTAAAGGCGCTAGTCTACGCGATAAGCTCGAAACGATTGACCACTTGGAGAAAAACATTCGCCGCGTTATTGCCAATATACTGCCACAAATGTTGGAAAAAGTCATAGAAAATTTTACCTCCAAATTAGACTACGTTTGAGCCAGCCATGACGGTCATATGCCAGAAGTCACATTTAAAGAAGATTATCCTTCGAATAAAGTAAATTTCATGACAATTTAAAAAAATTCATCCTTGTTTTATTCTATTTCAAATTTCTATAACTCTATAAAAAGACACCCCTTATATAAATACATATTTTATTTTAGACGTAATTCTCAAACATACAAACAGACGCATCATTAACAAAAACACACACTTTTTTTTGGAGTATCATATTTTTTTTTTTTTTTTGTAGAAATTATTTATAACTTTTTTTAATTTTTAATTCTCAATAAAAGTTTTAATTGATATTATCATTGCCGTGATAGGTGCAAAAGCATTAAAATATTAATTGATACAATAAGGGCCATTATTACAACTTGTCTTTAAAGTAATTGTTAGTAAAAGGTAACTTTAGCTAAAGTGAGGAAAAAAGTGAGCTATAATGTTTTTCGTTATTACAACTTCCCAATAAAATAAAATTAATATTTTTGATAATGTCGCAGCACCAAACTAAAAACAGATTATTGGTTTATAAAAATACGTAGTGGCAACGTACTTTTATTTATTTGTTTACAAACAAACAATAATTTGTGAAATTCGGTTGTGAAATTCGGTATTTTTTTCTTATTCTTTATAGAGCAGAAAATGTGGTAACTTTAAACACATAAAACTTACGTTTAAAGTTAAAGGCAACAATGTCTTCCCTTTAGCTTATGGGTCACTTTTAGCTTAAAGTATACTTATAATAACGAAAAACTAATAATCTGTCAGATAACATCCGAACTTTAGCTATTGGCAAGTTGTAATAATGGCCCTAAGTTTTTTAATTGAAACGTGTTCTTAGTTTTTTCCGTGTACATCACAGTTTTTTGTGTTGGTATATGGAGTTCTTGTTTTTAACTGTAATTATAGTTATTTTTCTATGAAGCAATACATCCGGCAAAACCCTTGACCCAATTGACTGCCTGGTCAAACCGCTAAATGGGTTCCTAATTCTGCGTTCCTAATTTTGCGTAGACATCCGCTTAGACGTTATTTTTGAAAACTCCTACGGTTAGGGACAAAAAGGGGAAAGTCTCCTCCTTGGCGGCCTGGCCAAACTGCTAAAGTGAGGCACTTAAATTTGTTATGTGGTTTCCTAATTCCGCATAGATATCCGCTTAGACTTACAGATTTTTGAAAATTCGTACGGCGAGGTCCAAAAAGGCAAAATGAAAAATATATATTAGTACAGTGATATTTTAACGTCATTTAGACAGTCGCAATTAATTTTTAATTAATATGCATTTGACAAATTAAATGTAGAAAGGTTGAGGTTAAGAAGAAGAATCAATGTTTTCCTCTTAAAATTATAAACACTATTAATTTTTAAATCAGATTAGACTAATTACAGCATTTTTATGGACAGGCGCAATCAGTGATTTTCCACTTAAATTGTATTATTAGTTGAGTCTTTTAATTGTCAGATTGTCTCTATATGATAAATTTTTCAACAACCTGCCATCTGTAAGATTCAAACCACCTCTTCTTCTTACATTACAAACATAACAATACCAAGTCATGACCGTTTAGCGATCACATCCTAGTATGGCCTCGAATGTAGTGCAGATAAATGTGATTTGTTTTTTTAAATGAACTACATATGTAGTCATAAAATTCAAGTTCTTCTACAAATGACTGTTTTTTTGACTTAAAAATAAATATACTGTCAATATACAACTTAAACAACTACAAATATTAACAGCAGAAGTTCCCTGAGTGTAGTGAAAAGTATCCCCCTGAACGTTCAGCCAAAATCGCTAACAAAGGAAGGTTCTCTCCGATTTTAATGAAATTCGGATATGTGATTGATAAGAAAAAAAAATAAGGAAGGGGTATTGTTTTTAGCGGCCCAATCAAATGCCTGGAGGATAAAAAATGTAGTAAAAAATTACACTATTTTTTATTTTTTCGGTTTATTTCGAGATGTTTTAGAGAAATTTTAAACCAAATGAAAGAGTTTTTGGAAGTCACATTAACTGGTATACAAAACATGTCCGATAACTTTCAAGTATTTTGGTTATTTTAAAAAATGACATTAAACATTTTTTATAATTGGATAAAGCTAAAAAATATCGAAGCTTTTCCCGATATTCGTAACTGTTTATAACTGTTTCTGCAACTTTTGCCTCCGACAAAAATTTTAAATTTCATTAATTTTAGACATGTTTCCATACAAAAATGTGTTTATTCCGGTATATATCCTATTTCAGCGTAGACATCCGCTACTATGGTAACGTCTAATTTTCAATAGAGTCGAGGTAAAAATGGAAAATACCAAAAAATACTGTTAAAAACCGTATTTTTGTTTAAAATTTTGTCAATTGCTTAAAAATGTTTAAAACTGTTAGTCGTTTTTTGCTGCACTTGTTAGTTTGTTTTTCAACAGTTACAAATAACTAAATTTTTTAGTTATTTTAAAGCTATATTTTTTTTTGCATTTTTAAATGCATATACTTTTGTTTGAAACTGCCATTTTCAGTGGACTCTAACGACAAATTTTTTGGTGTGCGTTTGTCCAACGGGTTTTGGCACTTAATATTATTTCTCAGCTAAAAGATAGAGTAAGTATGTCGAAATGTGATTTGTAGAAAAAATGGTAGAAAAACTGTAGTGGACAGTAGGGTGGGGCGATTTGAACATCTTAATGGGCGCTTCGCGTTTCTGATTCTTGGGATTGTACTGAGCAAAAAAGGCCACTAGACCATACGTCTACGGTGAAAATCGAGATTCCAGATTTTGACTTTTTAGCCGTATTTTGTGAAAGTAACAATGTGTGGGATGGACATATCTCAGGAAGTAGGAGGAGCTTATCCAAGATTATGGTATCAATCTTTGGAAGATTCTCTAGCAGATTAATGCATCAATTATATTTGTGGGTGGGGCTTAAAGGGTAAATTTTTAATTTCAAAATAGGGCTAGTGGACTTTTTTGCTTAGTACAATCCCAAGAATCAGAAACGCGAAGCGCCCATTAAGATTTTTTTCCTTTCATACTAATCGCCCCACCCTAGTGGACAGTAAATCTCTATATGGCCCCACTTTTTAGTCTGTGAAGTCTTAAAACCAGGTTTTTAACAATAACTTCAGATTTGTTGGGGTTATATTTAATTATCTAAATATTGTTAATCGATCTGCTCAACTAGAGCTACAACCTACATTAGGTCGCTTTTTTAATATATTTTTACCGTAGCACTGTGATTTACCCTATCACTGTGATATTAGCACTGTGATATTTCCGTAGCACTGTGATATTTTTACCTTAGCACTGTGATTTACCGTAGCACTGTGATATTATGGAAAATGTATGGTCGTCAAAGCGTTAGAGGAGTCTTAAAATATATCAAATATTTTGTAAAATTTTTAAAAATATTATCTGTGGCATCAAAATTTGCATTTCTTAAAGAAACATTCCTTTAAAACTCTGTTCATAACAAAAAAAAACACTTGAAGGTCGCTATTTTTTAATTTGGTGAGTGTGTGAATTGACGGAGTAGGACAATGGTATGAAAATTAAATTAAAATGCCACAAATCTTAATGTTTGAAAAATAAATCTTATTGTTATTTACAAAAAAAAAAAAAACTAAATTTATGCTGGATTTTTAATTCATAAAATTATTACAATATTAAGAATTTTTTTTTTTTTCTTAATTTTTAGTGCCCACCAATTGTACATTTCCTGTCCGCTGGGAGGGCTCTTGGTTCCTATCGGGCTATCAACAATCTATACACATCAAAGGTTCCCAATTTAGTTATAGGGGAAGATGTGCTGCTTCGGATGGTAACAAATATTTAATTGTGGACGAGTAAGTTTGATTTTTAAATTTTTCATTTTTTTTCTATGCAATTTCATTTTGTTTTCCCTAGTCCACTTTTTTTTATTTTTTGTTGATTGCTACTAATTCAATTACATTTTTATTACTATATTTATTAATAAATTTAAGTATTATTAAAAAAGCACTTACAAACACAAACAAATTAAGTATATTAGAAAATAAATAATACGAGGGTGTAGTGAAAAATTTTGGTGAAAACTTAAATTTTCTAAAAGTTCATAGAGTATGTATATTATTCCAACTTAGGGTGTAGCTACTTTAAAAATTTTACCATTTTCCTAAAATTACTGAACTACCTTTTAATGAATCCATTCATAAAATAATAATCCATGTATAAAAATAAAAAAAATTTAACAAAACAACAAAAAATTTCATAAAATTAATACATTTTCGTTTATTTTACAAAAGTTATTGTTATTTTTTGTATGCGATATTAGGATTTTAAAGAATGGTTAAGAGAGTTTTTTTTACCACTAAAAACTATAAATTTTGCCCAAAAAAATAAAAACCTTTTGCCTTTTAATACTAGAACAAACAAATTTCGCAAAACATTTTAAAGTGACAAATGAAAAGAACTAACTGAAAACTACCTTCGATTAGGCTGAAACTTTACAAAATTTATTTTGCTTTGCAAAGGAGATAATATTAGAGGAGGAACCATTCATTTCACAGAAGAACGACACTGTACTTCGGATGAATAAAAAGTAAAGCTTTCTCCAAATTCCATATTAAAACATTTTACATACGATGGACATAAGTAATATTAATAATACGGCGTTGTTCTTCTGTGCATTGTACGCTTTAACGACGTCTTTTATTTAATGTTTTGTTTGACGTTGTGTTTGAAACGAATTGTCGCTCCTATAATGTAATCTCCTTGGACATACATGTCGTTTAAAAAACGATTCGTCGATTTTCTTTCATAACATCCCCAGTTTTATTGCAAATTAAAGAAATCGATTTTTGTATGTTTGAAAAACGCTAACCCGTGCCGAATTACGGCCGAAAATGGCCCAGTTTTGAAAAAGTCTATTTTTTATAAAAAATTCCAAAAATTTTTAATTTTGAAGAATTACTTTGAAGAATTACTTTAATATACAACAAATTATTCAGATATGGAATTCTGCCTTCGTCGGATATCATTAACTTGCCTTAATTCTGCCTTCATCGGATATCATTAACCCACCTTAGCCTGGAATAAAAAATGAAGTAGACATTTAATCAAAATTAAAAAACGTGTTTTTTTAAATTAAAGATTTTTAAAATTCCTAATTTTGAGATTTCTATTTTTATAATATAATTGTTTTAATTAAGAAAAAAAAAAATAAATTCAAAAAATTATAATTCGTGTTTGTGTGTGGAGCGACCCCATTCCAGGACATTTTATAAAAATTTATTATTTTGTCAAAATTTAAAAGAAAAAATGTAATGTTTTTATCATAGTTCGCATGATTTTCGAAAAAATATCACCTTAAATTTGATTAAACTATAATTATCTTTACTTTTATTTAAAAATTCTTTAACCATTAGTGGCCTGGGAACAAAAAGACTCAGCAACGTAATTTATATTACGACTACAAGAATGTATAGCTTTTAAATTGATAAAAAAAAATTCACTTGATACAAGTAATTATTTAATGCAACTTAATCCATATAGGGTTAATGTTTTCATTTTTGACCAAAAACACACCCACTAGGAAATTTACAGAACGACTTCTTTCAGATTTTGACTAATTGTGGATATGTGATAAAGGGTACTAAACTAACGAACACGAGCAATTCTTTATCGCACCAATCTTACTTTTAAGGGTTAAAAGTGTGGGGTACAAAATGGCTCCAGCTTCCTTTTTACTTTTTCGTTTTTTTCACACTTAGTCTAAAGAAATTATACAAAAATTAATATCAAATAAAAGATATTTTAACGATATATCTAACGAATTTACCAACAAAAAACAAATTACCAACAAAATATAAATGGATATTTATTTGTTTTTCCGGGTACCATTTTGGACTCCACCTTTTTAACCCTTAAAAATAACAGTGGAACGCTAAAGAACTGCGCTTGTGCGTTAGTTTGCTACTCTTTATCACATATCCAAATTAATTAACTAAAATCAGAAAGATATTATTCTGTAAATTTCCTAGTGGATCTTTCTTGGTCAAACGTGGAAACATAACACCTATGTGGATTAAATTACATAATCTAATTATTTTAATCATGTGGATATTTTTTTTTTACTAATTTAAAAACTTTGTAGTTTTGTAGTCATACTTAAAATTACGTTTCATGTCTATTTTTCCCACAGAACACTAAGGGTTAAAGCTTATGTAAATAAAACTAAAGACAATTATAGTCTAGTCAAATTAAGGTGGTATTTTCCAGAAGAATATACAAACTTTGATGAAAACATTCAAATTTTGTTAAAATAATAAAAATTCATAAAATGTCCTTTAAAGGAATCGCTTCACCCACAATTGCGAATTATAATTTTTTAATTTAATTTTTTTATCTTTAATTACAACTATTATATAATAAAAATAGCAACTGACATCTCCAAACTAGGGATTTAAAAAAAAAAATTAAATAAATTTAAAAAAACACGTTTTTGCATTTTTATTAAATTCGTGGCTCATTTTTGATTCGAAGCCAAAGTGGGGTAATGATAAACGATGAAGTCAGAATTAAATATTTGAATAATTTTGAGTATACTAAATAAACAGATAAAAAAAAATTATAAATTTTTTCGATTTTTTGGGAATTTTTAATAAATATACAATTTTTTCACAAATTGACCATTTTCTGCCGAAATTCGGCACAGGTGAAAAAAATACAATTTCTTTCCTTTAGAACTATTTGCAATCAAACTGGGAATATAATCACAAATCTATTTTTGTTGTAGAAATTAAACTGTTTTCATTTCAATGACTGTCACTGATAGAAAAAGCTTTATAATATTTATGAAAAGCTTTTTTATTAATGCTGGTTGAATAAAGCGTTTAGTAATGTTTGTATATTTTAATTAATATAATGAAATATTTAATCAGCATGACAAAAAATTTCATTGGACAAATATTGAAAAAGTTTTCATATAGTGTATATGATAAAGCTTTATCTATCAGTACCAATTCACTCCTAAAAGCTCTTGTTTTTTGACAAAATTTTCTTTACACCCTCGTATTATTTGACTCATTATTTTCTATAAGTCTAATTTGTCTATATTTTTTTATTTTTTTTCTAAATCCCAACCAAAAATACCTTTTAAATAAATTGCTTAGTAAATAATTAAAATATATACTATATAAAGTACATACTTATACTATACAAATTAGGTACTTTACAAATTTTCTTTCAATCCCTATTACCAAATTCCACTTACAAAAAACATTCATGAATTTTCAAATTGAAAATCTAAAAAGAAAACCTTAAAAAAAAAAAAAAAGAAAATCCATACATTTATTTAGTAGAGTAAAAAATGAAAATGATAAAAAAAAATCTTAACTAAACTAAAGAACTAAAAATGAGGTAAGCTAAAAAAATAAAAAAATATATAAACCCAGAAAAGTGTAATGAATTGAAATGGACACGAAATTCTCTAGAGTACTATTCCAAATACTGAACACAAAAAAAAAAAAAAAATACTAAAACTCAAACTCAGTTTTGGGATGTAGTTTTACATGCATAAGAATATGTATCATCGTATGGAACTATGTGTTGCAAAAAGTTGTACATACGAAACTTTGAATACAAATGTACTTCAAAACTAAAAGAAAAGAACTGAAGGAATAAAAAAAAAATAAATGTATTTTGCGAGAAAAACTCGTAAAAAATTATGTTAAATGAAATGAAGAAGGAAGTTAAAATATATTTTATATGTACAATATGAAATAACTAAACCGCCTTTTGTATAAATGTATGTATGTATATCCCATATCCGTACCATACATTATATACTATGATTGGGTGCAGTACAACCAATAATGTTGTATGTTGTTCTTCATTTTAAGTTCATTTTTTGTTTTTATATGAGTATTACAAATTATCAGGGTTCGGATTATAGTCATTTAAATTCCTTGCAAAGGGAAAAAAAACTTTTGAAAAACTAAAAAAAAAAATCGAATACTAAAACATTTTTAGTGTAATATTTATACCAATAATAATTTTCCCCTAGAATCGTATGATTAATATTTTGTCGTTAGTAATAATATTACTCATACGTATCATAAATAAAATTGGTAAAAACAAAGTTGTTATATGGGGAATTAAATCTCAAGTGACCGAACATTTGAAACCGATGACTTCGGATCGGGATGAATCTTGCCCCAAGTTGAGTTCTATTGGGTAGTAGCTACGACACATAATTTCAGCTCGTTGGGTCAAGGACTCTCAGATTTGGAGGATGTTGAATTTTGACATTTTCGTCAAACAGCATTTTTTCAGATACATGTAACTAATTATCTATAGATAGTTGTTAGAAAATTTTGTCCACAATGTCTTCGATAGCATTTTCTTCAATCTTAAAAAAAAATACAAAAATAACTGTTGACTGTTTTTTTTTTTTGAAAAGTCAAAAATTTTTTTGGCTTATTTTCAAGCTTTTAGAAAGCTTAGGGGTTTAAAGGCTTTGTATTCGCTTAGTGGGATGTGACTTGTTTTTCCTTTAAGGACTTTGTATTCGCTTAGTGGGATATGACTTGTTTATCTTTCTTGCTTTCTTTCAAAGTAGGGTAATTTTTGCACAAAAAATTATGAGTGCTCGCCATGTTTTTTATCCGATTTTCATAAAATTAGCACATTTGTAATCTGCTAGTAAAAAACCTATAAAAAAAACATGCTTACGTTACGGGTTATCTTTGTAAGTTCTTGAGATATTCCTATTTGAAAATGTGAAACTCCAAATTTGTTGCGAATCAGGTCCAGTTTTTGCAAATAACGGTACCAAATCAAGACCAATTTTTTGTTTATTTTTTTTTTGGTTATTTAAACAAATGCATTTTCGATTAAATAAAAAAAAAAAAATATAAAATTTATAAATTAAAAAAAAAAAATCAAATTTTTGCGGTTTTTCCCCAAACAGCACCAACATACTTTTACATCCAGATAAATACATTCCTTCTAAACATATAAAGTATGCATAGTATTCCTAAAGGTCTTTTTATGTAAAAAAATGTTTGATTTGTATATACTTCTAAAGTTGCCATATTTCTTAAGCAAATGTCTATTTTAACCCACTGTTCCAAAATTTGCACTCCTCCAATTAGGTAGAGGAATTGGTTGTAGAAGTCGTTGTGTTGTAACGGTTAGCACGTTGAACTGTTACACAGATGGTCCCGGGTTCGATCCCTGGCGACGACAACACCAATTTAGAAAAATCTATGTATGAGTCTTGTATTCCTCATACGTATCGCAGCGTCCACCTTCGCTGTTTCCATAGAAATTAACCCCACCGAAGTAAAATCATGAATCAGGGCTATGAAAAAAAAGCTTTAATAAAAGTTCGCCAAATCTCAGGTGGCGAGCAACAACTGTTCTAAGACTTATCATCTCTCGCAATTACAGTGTTTAATATTTGAAGCCCTTCATCTTTCCCCACCTTTCATCTCTCTTCTATCGCCTTTCAAAATGTCATAATTGATTTCTTTAAATTTTTTTCCAAAATTACCAAACACTTATATGGTGAGTTTGTAACTCCATAACAGAAAATCTTTAGAATTTATCCCTAATATTTCTAATATTTATGAAATTTAACATTATGCGGTTTTTGTTAAAAATTTATTAAAGTCACAAATGTGAAATTAATGTCAGTATTTAAGAATTGCTGTAAACAATCCCACAATCCGAAAAGTAAAATTAAAATTTCCAAAAATTGTCCCATTATTCGCAAAAACTGGACCTGATTCGAACCAGTTTCGGAATTTCACATTTTCAAATGGGAATATCTCAGGAACTTTCGGAGAACTTTTTTATAGGTTTTTACTAGCAGATTAGAAATTTAATGAAAATCTTATAAAAAAACAAAAAAAAAAATGGTGATAACTCAAAATTGTTGGTGCAAAAAGTACTACTACTACTTCGGAATAAAAGAAGAAATATAAACAAGTAACATGCCGCAAAGCGACCACAAAGCTCTTTAAGGAAAAGAACTAAAACAATACATCATTTTGAAAAAAAATTCAAAAAAATTTTTGACTTTTCAAAAAAAAAACAATTTAAATTTTTTTTAAGATTGAAGAAAAATTTATCGAAACCATTTTGGACAACATTTTCTAACTACTATAGGTAATTAGGTGTATGTATAGGGAAAAAGGGCTGTTTGTGTTTTTACTTAAATTTTATTTTAATGGGACTCCCTAATACATATTTTGATATGTTTAACAAAACTGTGTGGAAATATTTTTAATTTTTTGTTTATCTTTGATTGCTTCGAATTGCAACATTTTGTTAGAAACCCTATTTTTTATTTAATTTATTCTGAAAGTGTATTTAATTTAAAGTAAAATAAGCGTTTGTTTATTTAAATTGCTTAAAAACTGTTAAAGTTATATTTTGTTTATAAACATATAATTTAAGCATTTATACAAAAGTTAATATTAACCCTTTTGTGTATGCTAACAACAACATTGCTTTGTCTAAAAACAGCTGAAATTCTTTGTTTTAAAAAAAGTACGATAATTTAAAGTCACTGAAACAGAAAAATTTAATTTTAATATAAATTGATTTCTTTAAAATCAATTAGGAAAAAATGATTTTTAAGAACTAATTTTAAATCAAAAACCATCAAAGTTACAAAAAAAAACAAAAATATTTTTGAGTTTGAACTTTAACGTCTTTTTCAGACAATTGCAATTAATACTATAATTAATATGCAATTTTATTTAATTTTAATTGTGAAAGGCGTGGTAGAGAAGAATGAGTGTATTTTCTAAAAATCATAACTACATTGTAAATTTTAAATTTTTTCTGAATCAGACTGCGCAGTTTCTGGTATTGAACCTTCGTCAGTGATCCTGTTTTTTTGAATTTTTTTGAATAATGTAATATTTGTTATGTTTTTATTTGTTCGATTGCGTCTATATGAAATTTTCTGTGCAATCACTGACCGTGGTATAGATAAACTGATTTCTAATGCCACATGCACTCGCACTACACGTTAGACAGAGCGCTTTAGCCCTCTGAGCTATCGTCAGGTCGAGTTTTGTTGTGATTAAAACTAGTTTTATTCAATACATGGTGTTTTTGCTCTTGCATACATAATCTCAGAAGTACAACTCCAACAATACAACAGTTCTATTTTTAGAAACTTACCTCACTCTAATGTCCACTGTTTTCCCATATGTTGTAAGTGATGCCATATTTATGATATATTCTTATTATACAATATATAATATTTTTATCTTTGTTTTTAATTAAGATTTTCTTCAAAAATTTCGAATATATTTTGGTAACACATACATAATTTTATATATACATACATACAGCGTTTTCCAATACAAAATCGTTTAAAAAAAGAATTGATTTTTAAAATTTCAAGCTCCAAAAATCACTCAAAAATAGAGCTTAACACTATTTGTTATTTTAACAAAGTACAATAATTCATTTTTAACATTTTTTCATAAAATATCACGCTTTTTACTCAAAACTAAAATACACTTTAAAACAAATTAAGAAAAAATTAGATTTCGAAAAAAAAAAATACAATCAAACTGATGTCAGAGTTTAAAAAATGAGAATACAAATTAAATAATTTTGTTAATACCGTCCGACACTTTTGTTGAACCTATCAATATGTATATGACCATTTCTAAGCCAACTGCGCCGCTATAGAAAAAAGTATATCGTAGCAATGTTTTTCTATCGATCCAGAATGTTTCATTGTTTAACTCGGATTAGTTTTGGTGAACAAATTCGTTGAATATTGTCCATCTTAAAGATTTTAATAGTTGTATGTTAAAACTACATGTCGTATGAGTAATAAATACTACATATAATTAAATTCCTCATATGATATGTAGTTTTAACATACAAACACATATTAAAATATTTAAACCTACAAAACCGACTAGGTCGCTTTTCAAGTATATTAAAATTGATACATTTTGCAGCACCGTGTTATTAAACCTGTAAAAAAATTGAGTTACAGAGTAGTAACTTCAATCAAATGTTACTTAATAACTTTCCGAAACAAAACCCCTTACTTAAACTATTTAAATACTCTTTAATCGACTATAATCCGTACCCTGTAGTTTAATTTATATCGTATTTTTTTTTTTTTTTAGTTTTCCTTTTTATATATTTTTTAATGATGATGACTCTTTACTTCTACTTCTACTAACAACAATATGTATTTAATGATGGTTATACGTATTAAAAAAAATTTATTTTTTAATATTTCTTTTAATTTTTTATATACCATTTCATATTAAAATTCCAAGTAAAAATCTTAAGAGTTTGCGTGTTTTTCTGTGCTTACCATATTAAAAAAGAAATTTAATTTTTCATTATTTTTTTCTGGTTTTTACTTCAACATTTCGTTTAATACTTCAACCATATTTTAAGTTTCTTTACAAATTTTAGTTTTCGTTTTTCATTTATATAAAATTTTTTTAGTTCGTTTTTTTTATGAATTACTCTACTTAACTTAAACTACTTTTCATGCCATATAAAAAAAAAAAAAAAAAAAAAAAAATAGAATTAAATTATTCATTTAATAATAATTTTTTATTAAAAGTAATTTTAAAACAGTATGTATTTATTTATGATTTAAGTTGTTCAATGAATGTTTTTTAATTTTAACATTATGTTATTTTACCTCTCTCAGCTTTTTTATAAAAAAAACTTTACTTTTTTTTACCAAAAAAAAAAAAAAAAAAAAAAAACATAAATAGAATTTATGTTGTTTTTATAATTTTCTATTTTCTAAGAAAAAATCTTTTAAGTTGTAGCTGAAATGTGTTTTTCTGTTTTTTATTTATAAAATAAAAAAATAATACATTAAATTTTCTTCTATGTATTTTGTTGTAAACCAAAAAATATTTGTAACTATTACAAAAAAAAAAAAAAAAACTTAAAAATTCTACGTTCTTTTTCAACCCCTGAATAAATTAATGATATGATCATTAAATATATTAGATGTCGTTTGTTTATTTTAAATAAATTTTTAATTTTTATGTATTTATTTTTATTAATTTTTAGTTTATATGTTAGGTTTTTCAACAAAATTATTTTTTTTTTTTTGGATTTTATTATTTAAGAAAAACCATTTAAAATTGTATTTTTTTTATATATTTTCTTCTGTAAGTTTTATTTAAGTATATAATACATAATATAGGGTTAATAATTAACCTGAACATTCACTGATTTTGAAGAAAAAACAATTAAATAGTTTTTGCAAAATATTTTGGTTATTATTTTTATAATTGAAAAATATATATAATTAATATATTTTAAAACTTTTTTGTTATAAAAAATCTTCGTTAGGCCTTATACGTTTGGAATCTGAAAGCTTCTTTAAGATGAATTAAAAAAATTAACGATTAGGACCTGAAAGCTTTAAAAAGCTTCTATAACACACACAGATAACGTTTATGTTATTTTACAGCTGATATTCTATTATGAATGCTTTCTTGGAAAAATGTTAAGGATGTGAAAGCTTTTCTCAAAAAATCCATGATTCTTTCATAAAAAAATCCATAATTATAATATTAAAGCTTTCTTAGAAAACCCCAGTTTAAGATGTGTAAGATTTTCTAAAAATATCCATATTGTTAACATGAAAGCTTTCTTGGAAAAGTCCTGTTTAAGATTTAAAAGCTTTTCTAAAACACATCATGATTCTAATAATAAAGCATTTTTTGAAAAATCTGCGATAAGGATATAAAATCTTTCTTTAAAAATTTACGGTTAGGAAATAAATGCTATTAAAAAAAAAATTAAGGAAATGAAAGGTCTCCTTACTATATGAAAGCTGTCCTACAAAAACTAATGATTAGGTTTTTTTCAAAAAAAAAAAAAAAAAGAAAATTAAATAGGATATAGTTTTAAAAAAATCCACAATTAAAATCTTTCTTAAACACATCAAAGATTTGAATATAAAAGCTTTCTAAGATAATAACACTATAAGGATGAAAAAGCTTTGTTAAAGAAACTCCATGATAAGGATGTTTCTTTAAGAACCTTCATGCTAAGGATGTTTGCTTTTTCAAATTTCTCAATTAGAATCTAAGAGCATTTCTAAACAAATTTCTCAATCAGGACCTAAATACTTTCTTCAACAAATTATTGTTTAAGCTCTTAAAACGTTCTTTAACAAATTACAATTAGGAAGGTATTCAAGAAGGCATTATGCTGTGAAAGCTTTGTGGAACACATGAATGAATAAGACAATGTTAATGCCTTCTTTGAATAATCTACGATTATGTTGTGAAAGCTTTCTATAACAAATTAACGACTAAGACAATGTAAATGCCTTCTTTGGAAAATCCACTATTAGGTTGTGAAAACTTTTTTTTTTTATCAAATTAACGATTAGGAACAGAAAGGTTTCTTATAAAAATCCACAATTGTGTTGTAAGATCTGAAAGTTTTCTTAGAAAAATATACGATTATGTTGTGAAAGCTTTCATAAAAAAAAATTTTTAATGCAAATCTAAAGGCTTTTTTTTAACAAACTTCTTAATTAAATAAGATCTAAAAAAACACACTTTAACAAATTCACGTTCAAGATCTAAAAGCTTTTTTAATATAATCCTCGACTAGGACGTAAATGCGTTTTTATAAAAATACCAAATTACCACTTTTAAGATCCTAATAAAATCATTAGGCTTTCACTTATCTCTTATAATGAATTTACACTTCAACGAAATCTGGTTTAAAATCGAATTAAATCCAGTTACAAATCACCCTCGTTTACCTTATAAAATTTGTCATTCAAACTGGATTTTGGCTTGACAACAACAACATTTTGTAAACAGAACAAAATAAATAAAATAACGGTAAACTCAAAGTTTTTCTAAAAAGTTATGAATTTACTGCGGAAGACAAAATTTCCAGCGATTATGAAAAAAACTATGTTAATTTTGCTGAAACAAGTTTTTTTTTTATTGGGGATGACTTTTTGAAAGCACGATATGTATTTTTGTTCTTCCAGTCACCATATCAATGATGTTTGCACAAATTGTCTTCACAAATAAGTGACTGGATGATGAATTGAATTTTTCTTTCAATAAAAAATGCCATTTTATTGGGTTTAACACTCGTTTTATTTAGTTTTCCTAAATTAAATAAATTTTTTTTATTTGTTCATATTTTTTTTCCACAAGGCAATGCCACATTTTGCAAAATTTCTCTCCCAAAATAGGGGAAAACGCAGTGTTGTATCGCTAAAACTTGAATTTGTAATTTTAGACCAGATTGTCCAACGATCTAGTTTTGAATTTGTATGGAAAATCAGGTTTGAAATTGCTTTTCATAACCAGATTGTCACCAAAATCCGCTTTAAACCAGATTTCAGGTATAATGTAAATTCACTGTTACAATCCCAACATTGTAATATTTTAAAATAAACAATTTAAACAAAGTAAAAACTTAAAAATTGTAATGCTAGGAGTTCAATTTTTACGTTTAGACTTTGTAAATTTGATACAAAAGCTCAATTACATAAATTGTATTTTTTAAAAATTGTTCAACTTGTTTTTATGCGTAACTTTTAACAAAGCTGCATAAACCTTAAAATCGAACTTTTAAGTATGAAAGCTTTTTCATTTACATTCTGTGTTTATTTTTAAACGTGGTTCAACATTTAAAGTTTAAAAAGCTTTTAAAGGACTTTATGCCAAATATTTTAATTCCAGATGAATTCTAAACCATTACTGCATAGTGAACTTTTAATAGGTGACTGTTTTTTTGTTAATCAGGTCGAAATTTTAAATCATGACTTTTTTTCACATTTATTTGTCCCAGATAAGTATTAATTTAATCTATCTTAATTTTCCAAAATATTTTGCAAAAAAGAAACAATTTTTTATAGTCTTTAAAATTTATTTTACACATTCTTTTTTTTTCAACAATAAATTTTAACCCACAAACAAAAACTAATAATAATATTAACCTAATAACGTTAACCCTTTAACATAACGTTAAGTTTTCAGTTAAAATTTGTTAATTTTTTCTATTTTATTTATACTTTTTTCCCCCTTTCTCAAAACAATTCATTTAATCACAATTCGTAAACTTGAAAAACCTTATGAAAAAAAAATTCACAAAAAACCCCAAAAATCAAAAATTTACAATCAAATTTTAGGAAAGGATGTCATCGGTGTCTGGTCATATATGAAAAACATAAAAATGTATTGCAGTATAAAGAAAGTGAGTGCGAAGGTGATAGTATGTATATGCATCAAACAAATCCATCTGCAATGGCGATGCGTAGCGTTTTAAATCAAAAAACCAACAATAATGGTGGTGATCATAGGGGGGGAGCTCATCCCAATTTGAACGGGCATTCAAGACTATCCTCATCGGATCAATATATAATGAGATCCAATGATGATATGAATGATTGTAAGCATTTTTTTTTTAAATTATTAAACACAAAAAAGAAAAAAAAATAGAAAAATTTTAAAGAAATTTATAATTTTTCTTAATTTTAGTTATTAATTAGTTCTGTTTCTGTTAAAATTATTTATTTTTTTTATTTTTTTTTTTTAAATAGGGTTAATATTTAATTGTTTTTTTTTTATGAATTATTTTTTTTTTATTTCTTCTTTTAATTCATTATTAAAAAACATAAAAACACGTTCATTAGGTTAAAATTTGTTTATCATTTTAAAAATTTAACTGAAAAATCGTATACAAAATTACACTTTTATTAAGGTATTTTTTGTCAATACTTTCTTTTTTTAATTTAAGTTTTTATTCAAAAAAAATCCACAATCTTTGTAAATAGCTTTCTCTCTTAAAAAAAAAACTCTACGAAAAGCGTATAAAAAAAAAATTTAGTTTTTTTTTGAAATTCATTCATTTCCTTTATGATTATTAAGGGTCCTCTATTTCTTGGAATTGATATTTATATAACAAAAACAAAATTCATTAAAATATATTTCAATTATTTGAAATTTATAAGAATTTTCTATATAAAATTCTTTTCGTTTGAAAAAAAAAAAAATCAAAACAAAACGTATTAGCGGAATAGCAGATTAACCCGTCCCAACTTTTGTCTTTTAATATTTTAAAACAATTCCCTTTAAAAACAAATCGCAAAAAATATATTTAAAAAAAAAATTCATTGATTTCCATTGATAAAATAAAACAAACAACAACAGTATTGTTTTTATTTTAAACTTTAGTTTAACCAATTTTTTTTTTTTTAATAAATTTTTATGTTTAATTTTACATTTTTTTTAGTTGAACTCTTTTGTTTTGTTAAACTGTAAATAATTAAAAATTTTTGTAAATATTTAAAAAACAACCAACAAATAAAATCATTTGTTTATATATATTTTTGTATATTTTTTTTATATTTGCAAACTCTAAATTTTGTATTTTATTAATTACATTTACAAAAAAAATTATGTATTTTTTTCTTACTATTTTAACAAAATTTCTTTAATTTTTCTTAACAAAAAGCATAAATTCAATTAAATTTAAACTTAAAGCTTAATAAGCTTTAAATTTTAATTAACAACAGCTTTAAAGCTTATTTGTATGTTAGTATTTCAAAAAAGCCAAAAAGATAGTAAAAAGCTTAAAAACCTTAACTACATTGAAGCGATAAAGCTACAGGAACTTTACATCGTTATTAGTTAAAACTCATAGAAAAAAAAAATACATCTCATTTAAAAGCTTTTCCAAATATAATATTCTCAAAACAACTTTAAAAACAGCAGTATTCATACAAATTAAAAATATCATATGAAAGCCGTCTTTCTGAATAAAAAAACCTTTCGGTTATCTTAACTTTTATAGCTCCAAAGCTTTAAGAGGTTATGTTGGTTTACATTATTGTTTAATTTTTATTAAAAATGTTTAAGCTTTAAAGCTTTTTTTTAAAAGTAAAATTTCAGTTTTACAAGTTAATAAGCTTTTTTATTTTAAAGCTTAAGAGCCTTTTAAATCTAAAAGATATTAAAACTTATTCAAATTAATATTTACTCTAAACTTTTGCATATGTTGCGTTTTTTAAAACGTACTTTTAAAAAACACTTTTTTAACTGAAAATTTCAAAACGTTTGATAAAAAATACGGAGGTCTTCTTTTGAATTTGAAGCTTTGAATACAAATTTTTTATATATCTAGTGGAAATAATACATATTTGCGAAAATACGATTTTATTTTTTACAAGAATATACAATTTTTCATTAAACATTTTTAAAGTCACATTTGGTTTAATCTACCTTAACTTTAAGGCTTTTAGAGCTTTTTATAAAGCTTTTAAACAATGTTTGTTTTTAAACATAAATTCCAATATAAATTAAAATCTAAACATTCGTTTTAATGCTGCTATTAAACGATTATGTTTCCAAAGTGTTGTTTCATATATTGGTTTCTTGAATAACTCGTTTTTAAAGCTTTAAGTTATTACATATTGGAAACAAAAATTAAAAAATTACAATAAAGTTTTTATAGAACAAATTAGTAAAAGCTTTAAAAACTGGTTTGCAGGTTTAAGTTTACAGATTTGTAATACCGTACTAAATAACTAATTTTTTTGTTGAGAAAGCTTTATTACAAAAGAATTAAGAAAGTATAAAGCTTTATACTAAAAAGCTTTACAAATGTTTATAAAATACGTTGAGAGCATAAAAATCTTGTTATAGGTAAAAGCTTAACAATTGTTTAAATAAATAAACAATTTTGAAATTTAAAAAAGGTTAAACATTTTTTTAAAAAATTTAAAAAAAACTTTTTAAGACATTCTAATAAGCCAAGTGTTTCTTGTCTTGTAATATTAAAAATTATTTAAATTTGAAAATAAAAACTTTTATTCCTTTACTTTGCATATCACTATGATAGATGCGAGAATTAAAAAAAAAATTAAGCCGTTTGAGTTTTTAAGTCACAGACCTAAAATAGTGCAAAATTTTGTTATTTAAAAATCTTTATTACTCTAAAATTAAACAAGTTCAAAACATATAAATAAAAAAAGCTTAACAAACATGTATTACAGAGTGTTTAATCATAACTTATAATTCTAATATTAAAAAAGCTTAAACATCTTGAAAAATATATTAAAACATTAAAAGCTTTTGTAAAAATTAAGGTGTCTGTTCTCTTTAAACATTAAAAATCATTTAAATCTGAGCAAATATTTTACTCCTTTACTTTGTAAAAACTGTGGCAAAAGCTCGTGTCGCTTTCAAAAGAAGTTATTATTCTTACAAAAGCTTTTTGTATAAAAGGTATTGCGAGAATTTAAAAATTGAAATTTCTATCTCACA
Organism: Delia radicum; assembly: GCA_021234595.1. Lineage (NCBI taxonomy): Eukaryota > Metazoa > Arthropoda > Insecta > Diptera > Anthomyiidae > Delia > Delia radicum. The sequence goes on along the minus strand of CM037851.1, from coordinate 309,843,423 downwards.
TAGCTTAAAAACTTTATTATTAAAAAACGCCTTTTACCTTAAAATTTAAAAGTATAAATCTTTAAACTAGAAAAAAACTTTAAAAACTTCATTTCAAAATTAAAAAACTGCTTAAAAATTTTTTAAAAATTTTGGAAATTTGAAAAAACTGATTTTAAACATTAAAAGCTTTTGTGATAATTCAGGTACCTGGTCTCTTTAAAAACTGAAAATCATTTGAATCTAAAAAAAGCTTTTCGCCTTAACATTTTATATCACTGTGTCAAATGCTCGTGATACTTTCGAAACAAGTTGTTATTCTTACAAAAGCTGTTTGTATAAAAAAAAATTTATTTACCTTAAAGTCAAAAAGTATTAATTAAGATGTCCAAAATTTAAATTTTTTTCTTTAAACATGCTTAAGATCTTTTATTTACAAATTATAATTATTTATTTCCAATATTTCGTCTCTACATTGGGTGACTTCTTCAGGGAACAATTATTATAATTTGATTGATAAATTTTTTTAAAGTAAAATCATTAAATAAAAGAAGATCAAAGAAAACTTAACAATTTTTAAAAAAAAAACTTTAAAAGCTTTTGTAATAATTCAAGTATCTGTTCGCTTTAAACATTAAAAATGATTTAAATCGGAAAAAAACATTTACTCCTTAACCTTGTATATCACGGTGTCCAAAGCTACCGAGCAAAAAATAGTGATTACACTGAAGCAGTTTTGGAAGGCCTTATTTAGTTACCGAGCGCCTCTTGAAGGCATTCCAGAAGGCATGATCTTTGCTAGCGATGTCCCACTTTGTCGGTCTCTTTTAAGCAGGTGAAAATCGCGTTTTTATGTGATCTTAGAATAACTGCTTCTTAGATCACCTGCTTAAAAGAGACCTACAAAATGGGACATCGCAAGTAAAGATCATGTCTTCTTGCCTTCGTATTAAATGAAAAGCCTTTTTTTGTGCTTCGAAAAGCGCTAAAATAATGTGTAGTTAGTAAAAATTAAACCGCTTATTCACTTTTCCAAAGATGCAGTCAAATGTATGCTTCTATAATTCGCGTTTAAAAGGCATTGTTTTCATTTGACTTCTAAAAAAGATGCTTTGATGAAAAAATTTACAAAAAAAATTAAATTTTCATACAGTTAATCAAATATTTTATTAAATAAATGAAATCGATTCTTTGATAAATTACCGCTTCGTTGTATGCATCATAGCTGCTTCTTTGTAAGCATTCTTTACTGTTTCAAAAGAATATATTTAGGAAAGCACAACAAAATGCCTTCCTTAATTGCTTTATTGAATGCATGACGGCAAAGCGCTATTTTGGAAGTATGCAAAAGAAGTAACTGCTTACCAAATCGATGAAATTTTTTGCTGGGTAGTGACACTTCTGAAACAGTTGTTAATCTTACAATAGCTTTTTTTATTGAAGTACTGCAGTTTGAGTTATGCTTTAAACACAAATCCTGAGAGGGTTAAGTGTTAAAGCTTTTTTCTTAAAGCTAAGAAGGCATGCATTTCTTGCTTCTAAGAGCACATGAAAGAAGCTCTTTAAAAGAGACATACCAAGTGGGACATCGCGAGTTTTTAAATAACAAAGTTAGTGATGTCTTAGAGAAGTTTATAGAGAACTGAACAATAATTTCCTCGACATTTTTTTCCTTAATCAAATTTAAAGTTTTAAAATGTTTTATTTACCCTATTCTAAAGTTTCGTTTGAAATTTAAACATTTTTAAAACTTAAAATTTTTTAAATTTTAACACTTTTAAGATTTGCTTTAAATTTTACTTAATTGAAATGTGAAGGCTCAAAATTGCTCAAAGCTTTTACGAAATTCAAACATTTAATATTAAATGGCTTATGTCCTAATTTTTTTCGTTTAGTTTGAAAATGTTTTAAAAGAAAAAATTAGGAGAAAAGGCAATTAATATTAAAAGCTTAAATTTCGTAAAAGCTTTGAATATTCACAAAAACTTTAACAACTTTAAGGCCTTCACATTAAGAGTTGGTAAAACTTTTTTAATAGCATTAAAATTAGGAGAAAAGGCAATTAATATTAAAAGCTTAAATTTCGTAAAAGCTTTGAATATTCATAAAAACTTTAACAACTTTAAGGCCTTCACATTAAGAGTTGGTACAACTTTTTTAATAGCATTAAAATTAGGAGAAAAGGCAATTAGTATTAAAAGCTTAAATTTCGTAAAAGCTTTGAATATTCATAAAAACTTTAACAACTTTAAGGCCTTCACATTAAGAGTTGGTACAACTTTTTTAATAGCATTAAAATTTGTTAAAAGTTCAATACTAAAATCATTTCATAATAATGACCGTGTACCTAAAATAATACAAATAAGCTTAAAGCTTGTCATACTTAAAAGTTATTAAATTCTAAACACACAAAATCATTTGTAAAAACTCATTTACATAGATTATTATACTTTTAATTTAAGTGTTTTTGTATAATTATTTTTATGCTTTTTAAATTAAAACAATTTATAAATATTTAAAACAAAATAATAGGGTTTTAAAAAAACATCTCTACGTTTTCAAAACTCATGTGTAAATAGTCATTTTATATATAAAAATTTTATTTAAAAAAAAAAAAAAAAAATACCACCTGAATAACAAACGTATCGTTCTACAGTTAATTTTTTTTTAACAAAAAAAAAAAAAAAAAAATTATATCGCAAACTGAATTCTTTTATAACCAACCACCCACATTTATATAATAACAATGAGTTACTTTTTTTTAATATACTGTATATTTATACATATTTAAAATTAATATTCATATTATTATTGTAAATTATGTATATTATTATTATTTTTTTTTTTTAGTTCAGTTCTGTTTTAAAACAATACTATCAACTTTACTCGGTTTTGTTATATTTTTTCGAAATTATATTCCGTTTTTTTTTTTGTGTTTACTCTGTATAAAATTTAAAAAAAATATAAAATTTTTAATTTAATTTATTTGCACGCCTAAAGCCAGTTTTTTAATTAAAAATTGAAAGTTGTCTTCTTCATTTATTTGTTTTTTTTTTTTTTTTTTTTTTTTTTTTTTTTTTTTTAATATTTATTTAATTTGTGTTTTCAATACTTTTTTTATTTTTGTTCCCTGTTTAATTATATTTGAATTCATTCATTGATTTATGTATATGTCCAAGTTTTATGATTTTATTATTATTTAATTTTATGATGTTTTTTTTTATTTTTTTTTTCATACTTTATATTATTTTCATATTATTAAATATAATATGAATTTTATGTGCAAAAAAAAAAAAAAAAAAAAAGAAAAAACTACATTAAATTGAAATGTGTGTGTCCTTGTGTGTGCTGTTTAACCCAGTCTCTTAATCCCAATTACCCTTATTTTTTTTTTATGGTATTATTATTATTATTAAAACGAAAATTTATGATTTAATATTAATACTTTTTTAATGAAATAAAAAAAAAAAAAAAAAAAAAAAAAGAACAAAATTAAATTATTCCACAAACATAAATTAATTAAATTTATATACTACATATTAAATAGATAGTTTATGTATTCACGAGTAAAAATAATATTAAATAATCTTATAGAATGTGATTCAGTTTTGTAAAAATTAATATAGTTAAGTATGACATCGCGTTAAGATATAATTTGACTTACCACTGTAATTTTTTGCAAAAATGCCATATTTATTAATTGTATCTTACAATATGTTACACCACGTTCTTACCACGTTATTAGACGGGCAATATATAATTGGATTTGCAGAACTAATTTAATATATGGGATTAAACAAGATCCCATAATTCAAAATCCATAACATACTTCTCAAAATTTCAATATCCACTCGAAAATGTTCATTGAAAATATCTATTGAAATCATCTTAAATGGACATCACAATTTCAAATTATAAAGTCCAAAAATTTTAATGCGACATAAAAAATTTCATTCTTAAGCGCATAAAATTAAAATTTAACTGTTTTACTTTTAAATTTTAAAAGTTAAAACCAAAAGTTTATTTTTCGATCTTTTATCATAAATTATGATGTGAGCAAGATTATTCAAGTTCAAGATCATTTGTTTTTTGTTAAACAAAAAACCGTGCAATATTTATTTATTACTCAAAAAAGTTTTTGCCCGCTAACTTATAGCAGACTTTATCTACTGACAGTCCTTACATGTTTCATTTCGCGTCACCGAAAATCATCAGAGAACCAATGTAGAAGGGCTAGAACATTCTACCCAAATTTTGAAGGAAAAAGATCAACGCTTTACCCGTATAGTTATATTTACTCGATGAGAAGTAAAAAACAAAATTGGAAGAATTGAACTAATTGAACTAATTCAAATCAAAAATAAATCATTTTTAACTATAACAATACCGGTAAAGCGTTGATCTTTTTCCTTCAAAATTTGGGTAGAATATTCTAGCCCTTCTACATTGGTTCTCTGATGATTTTCGGTGACGCGAAATGAAACATGTAAGGACTGTCAGTAGATAAAGTCTGCTATAAGTTAGCGGGCAAAAACTTTTTTGAGTACACTCAAAAAAAAAAGTTTGTAAAGTCAGCAAAAAATTTTGCTGAGTCAGCAAAATTTTTGTCAGGAGGTTGCTAGCAAAAAAATTGCTAATGTCAGCAAAATCTTTTGCTGAAAATCAGCGAGCTGATTTTTAGCAACAAAATTAGTAGATTCAGCAAAAGTTTTGCTAACACTTAGTAGATTAGAAATAAAAAAGCCTTGGTAAAAATTAATAAATTTTTTGCTGAATTTTAGTAGACTGAAAAAAACGCAAAAAATTTGTAAAAAAAATTGTAATTTAGTTAATATATTTGCTGATAATCATAAAACATATTTTTGTGATTCTTTTAAAAATAATTTACAATAATTACGAAATATAAAAATTTTCATTTTCCCACATTGACGACATGAATTAATTTAATATCTGAAAATATATAGAAATAAGTATATATAACATAACAAAAATTTTCTTTCAACTACTGACATCAGTGGTTGTCTAAATGATGCTTTCTTTTAAAGGACGCAACTGCCGAAGATAAGTATAGAAACGAAACGAAAAAATAAACAAAAACAAACCAAACGAAAAAAACAACCTTTTTTTTGCAATAAGAAAAAGGAACGATACTAAGATGTGTGTCTTTGTCTTTCGCTTTACTCTGTCTACATGTCTGTATATGTTTGTTTGCAATTTGACCACACTAGATTATTAATATATAAACATTTATTATAGAAATACATATTAAATTTAAATATTTTCTTTTGTCTTTTATTTTATTAATAGACAATTATTTTCACAAGCCGGTGACAACGCAAAATTTAAGTTGTTTTAATCCTCAATTTTGTTTTATGTATGAAAAAGAGATACAAAAGTCTTCCATGGTTGATTTTTTTATATGTCTTATTAGAGTTGTACTTTTTAGTATCATTTTCCTCTTCTCTACTACATCTTGACATGCCGCGACATCTGCTTCATTGTGCGTATATCTTTCAATCTGGTTGTCGTCCACACTATTAATGTGCTTATCAGCACAATTTTTTTTAGCAAAATTAATTAGTAAAACATTAGTATATTAGTAAAGCATTAGTATAAAACAGTTAAGTGCTGAATAAGTATAACAAAAATTTTAGCTGAAAACACGATTTTAGCAAAAAAATTTGCTAAAAAATAGTATACCTGATTTACAAGACGTTTTACTAACTTTTGTACTAACTTATTTTTTTGAGTATAACAAATAAATATTGCACGGTTTTTTTTTTTAACAAAAAATAAATGATCTTGAACTTGAATAATCTTGCTCACATCATAAACTAAAACTTAACTTTATGTTAAATTTAAATTTTGCTCTTAACCCTTTGATATATGTTTTTAGTCTTTATCGTACTAGCAACACTTTCCAACCGATTTTACCGAATGTGCTGTGTATCGACAAAGAATAGATGTAGGCTTCAGATCATATCAACATCTTGGTCCAATATGGTCACGGACCCGAATAGGATGACCCTAAAGTTAAAAAAATTTAATATTTTTCATCATTTTTGGTACATATTTTCTCGTACTCTATTCGACATAGGTGATCAAACTTTCGGTTGGCCATGATCCAATCCTTCAAATTTCAAGAAACGCTGAGATATTTGGAATTGATTTATTCCGTTTTCTGCAATATGGAACATATATATCCCATTGGTCGTCAAAGATAAAAAGAGGAGGTTTTTGTTTAGTTTTTTGTAATTTTTTGTTCGTATAGAAATTTAAGCAATTTGTGTTAGATTTAATTTATAAAAAGTGATATTTATAGTTTTTTGTCTCCTGAAACCAAATTTGGTCTCCTTCACAGTTTTGAAATATCCGTATAAAAAGCATTACTTAGGAACTGAAGTTAAAACTCGATTTACGACTCAAGCTATTTCACATATGAGACATTCCATGTCAGACCGTACGATTTTTGCTAAAAATTAACTCCGATGTCTCCGATTTCTTTAGTACGTATTCTTCATAAAAAATGTTTTACACGTGTTTCCAGAAAAAAATTAAACATTTTTTTTCAAAAATTTGAAAATCGTCAAAATAGTGAAAAATCTTCCGACATGACAACTTTTATACTAATGTTTTTCTAAAACTAGTGAATGGATTTTAAAGTTTAATACCTTGTTTTAAAGGTATTTGAATCTTCTTTTTAAAAATATTTTTTATTTTTTTAGTTTTTTTTTTTTATTTTTAAAAGTTGGTTTTTTTTACTTAATTTCTGTTTTTCACCATCTTCGAACAAGTCTAAAAATCTGAAAAAAATATTTTCTTAAAGCTCAATATAACCTTAATATTCCCTGTAAATTTCAGAATGGAAGTCTAATGTATTCTATTTTTTCAGACTTTTTTCCATTGTAGTACCACGAAAAATTACATTTTGTATGTGAACATTATATTTTCAAGCGTGTTAACGAAAATGTTAGTGCATGCAAAAACACACGCCAACAAATTTACATTGTTCTTGAGCATTATTTGTTTTGCTTTTTCTATGTGCCGTTAGAATTTTTTTGTATGTTTTACTTAAAAATATAATTTTTCGTGGTACTACAATGGAAAAAAAATCGGGAAAAAATAGAATCCATTCGACTAGTTTTAGAAAAGCATCAGTTTAAAAGTTGTCATGTCGGATGACTTTTCACGATTTTAACGATTTTCAATTGCCCATAACCCTTTCAAAAAAAATTTTTAATTTTTTTCTGGAAACACGGGTAAAATATTTTTTAATGTTTAATACGTCTGGCAAATTTAAGGTAAATCGGAAGAGTTGTTGTAAAAAAGGTGTTCGGTCTGACATGGAATGACTCATATTCGAATTTATCATAACCAAAATAATTAAAAAACACTTGTCATACCCAGCAAAAAAAAATAGTGCTTACCCAGAAGCAGTTCTGAAAGGCATTATTTAATTACCGAGCGCTTCCGAAACAATCCCAGAAAGCATGATTTTTGTTTGCGATGTCCTACTTGGTATGTCTCTTTTAAGCAGTTGAAAAGCGCTTCGTTCATGTGCTCTAAGAGGCAATAAATAAATAAAAAATCATGCCTTCATTTTTTGGTGTGTTGATAACATTAATGCTTCATTGTATATATTCACTTCTTCATAGAAGGCATTTTGGGAGCACAACAGAATGCCTTCCGTAATTGCTTTATAGTATACAATTCGGTTAAGTGCTATTTAGGAAGCATACAAATGTAACTACTGCTTACCAAATCGAGTTTATTTTTTGCTGGAATATGACGAAAATAAGATAAGAGAAATAATGTCGACACGTTTTTCGCTATTACTTGGGTAAGGTATTTGTTCACTAATTTTGAAGTTGACGACCAATGGAATATATATGTCCCATGGATTTTTTTTCTTTAGTAATGTTGGGTCGATAAATCTCGTCGTCAAAATGTTAATAATCGGACAATAATAACGATCTCCCTGTATCTATCAATTTAACTAATTTATATTCACTGGATTGAATCATATCAAATTGTATCAAACTCAATCTAATATAATCCATTTATATATAATACTATCCACAATTATTCGGATTAAATTGTATTTCAATTAAATATAAGGCTATATCAAATTCGAGACATTTCTTTGTGGCATCATATTAAATTTTTTTAATCGGGTTAATTTAATTTTAATATGTGTATTAGGAATTTGTTCTAAAATGTATCTTTTGAAGCTAAATATAAGTTAATTAAATTTAAATTAATTCAAAACCTTTAACACTAAACTTATTTTAAACAAATTTATAGTAGTATATGTATATTTGGCTAACATGAAGGGTCTTCTGCAAGCTGAAAACACGCCCTGCTGAAAATATAAATGACCTTTGTTTGCAAATCATTTCCGTTCCCCATGTTTCTAATATTACATGTTTGCTTACAAATATAAATATGTATGCCTGTAAACATAAATATGTTTGGAACTAGTGAAAAACGTCTACCGGTAAACTTATATATGTTTGACTGCAAATATATGTTTATTAAAAGTATGTTTGCATGTCCCAAAGATAATATCTTAAAATGTTAAAATTGCAAATGTATCTTTGTTTAGATTTGATAATTTGAACCATTGTAAACATTTATATAACTACCTGCAAACATACTCAAAAGTGTCTTTTACTGCGTGTATTTTTCTGCTATGTGGACTACATGTGATACTAAAAAAAATGTGAATCAAAATCACAAACAAAAAAATCAAACGATTTAGTCCCTTGCATCGAATTTGGTTGTCTTTTTAGCCTTTAAAGTTATTATAGTTGGGCATTTTAGTTCATTTCGTTCATGAGCTAGTTCATTTTCAAATGATAAAGTCTAAGTTGTGTTCATTTTGTTTAGTATTTTCAAACAAACCATCGAATAATATAATCTTATGAACAATTGAACAAATTTGAGTGAACTAGAAGAACGAACTAGTTCAATAATGAAAGTGAACTAAATGTGCTGCGAACTCCCATCTTTAAAAGTAACTATCATTATTATATCATAGAAGACATAGAAGCGAAATTCAATATATTTAAAGCAAAAATATATTGTAAAAAAACGAAAGTTAAAAATTTGGAAAAACAACACTTTAAAAAAAAATTAAAAAAAAATTTGAATTTTAAGAGTAAAAAAAATGTTAAAATACAATAAAGCTCAAACATCTTAAGAAAATGTTTTTAAAGTTCAATATCGGCGAATATAAAGCACAAATAGGTAAAAAAAAAACGTAAAAAAGCAAAAAAGGAACAAATATAATTTGTCTTCTCAGGATTTTAAACTGGCTAGCATTTTAAATTGCAAGAACCCTTGCATATAATGTAAAAAATCTAACAAAAACTTTTTGAATTGCCGTATTAAGAGATTATTTTTCTTTGAAATATCAAGAATAAAATTGATATTTTCTTTGCATGACTAAAAAATTGGCTTTGGCACAACGAATGCCATTATGGTGCATTTTAGAATTAGATTCGGCACTAAACAATAATTTTGAAATCCCGTCACTACCCAGCAAAAACACGCCTTACCAAATAATAAGTCTACTTATCTAAACTCGAAGGTTTGGACGCATTACTCTTTATATTATAATTCTAACTTTTTTTATATGAAATGTTCCAAAAGTAATTAGTTATGCATTACTAACAGCCTTACGTTAATGTGATTTATAATGTGTTACTTATATGCATACAAGGGTATTAATAATAAGCCATTACCAGAAGGTAGGAAATAATGGTTCTAAAAATAGATTTTGGAAAAAATTACGAATTTAAAAAAAAAATATTATTAATTTTGTTTAAAACATGGCAGAGTCGGGAACCGATACCGGGTCGTCAGATTAACAGGTGACTGCTCTTTACCCTAAGCCACCGAGGCATATAACATTTGATGATAGTAGAAAACATAAATAATTTTTTTTTTATGTAAATTCCTGCAAGATATACCAAAACTCAGACTTTACCCTTTAGCTTCCAAAAAGATGAATTATAATGAGTCTAAAAATAGATTTCAAGAAAAATGTTGTACACTCAGGGAACTTCTGTTGCAAATATTTGTAGTTGTTTGAATTGTACAGTATCTTTACTTTTAAGTAAAAACACAGTCATTTACAGAATAAATCTCAGTTTTGACTACAATTGTAGTTCATTTAAAAAACAAACCACATCAAATTACTGTTTTATGATTTTACATTCACTTTATAACGTAGTTTTTTTTATTTAAAAAATAGAACAACTACATATTTGTTTATTTTTTACTTCTTATGTGGTTCATTTTTGAACAGTAAAAAACAACTGACAATGTTACTGAAATGTAACTCGTCCTTTCTTCAAGTGTAATTCCATTTGTTTTTAACTACATATGCAGTGGTCTTTACCTACATAGTAGTCTAAGAGTATCACTATATTTTGCCTGGAAGTAATAAGACGAATAACCTATTATTTTTTACCAATTACATTTTGCATGAGAGTAATGCGTTATAAGTTTCTTATTGGTAAGCCATTATTTTATTATTTAAAGTAATGCAAGAATAAGTACGCAAAAGTAACGTATAAAATAATAAGTAGTAATTACCATCATTTTGCTGGGTAGTTCTGTTACTATTTCAATAAAAAACACCTGCATTTCTGAAATATTAAACGTTTTTATAACATTTTGCTATTGTTAATGAAAATTATGATAGGAAGTTCTGAACTACGAAAGGCGGGATTTTGGTTTAAAAAGCGGCAAAACCAGTGTTCAAAAAGCGGAACAATAACCCATAAAGCTGGTAGATGGTTGGTCAGGTTAGTTATACGCAAATAAAAATAAATTTGGAATAGGGTATAAGGGGAGCATTCGTCACTTTTTGTAATTTTTTTGGAAAAATTCTTTTTTATAAAAATTATTACACATCTTAACTTAAATTTACATGTTTAAAACGTAAATTATCCTTATTCCTTATATTTGTTTTTTTGAGATTTCCAAATTCGCCAAGTTGATGTGGCACAATTGTCAGCTATAAATATAATGGTTCCGGTGGGGAACTTATATTTTATATTAAATATTCATAAAGATTGATATCAAAAGCTGTAATTTCAGCAAACAAATTTCAAAAAGGTTTATTTTCTTCGAAATTATGTTTGACCAGTGCAAAATCAAATATAATCAAAATATAATTTGATTAATAGGATAGAATTGAATACCCCGGAATTTTCTTAAATGATAAAAAGGTAAAATGTAACCAAATAATATAACGTATACGTCTTTTACGGTGCTACCAATTTTTGCTGACGGTACTACCTCACCTGGTGGTCTGGCGTATGTGTCCCATGATCAGTCGCTCACATAATTTTATTTTTTTATACTTTTTAGAACTAAATTTTAATGAATTCGTGTTAATATAATAAATTTATGTCAACGCTTCGACATCTAAAAGGGTATTTTACTTTAATACACGAAATGAAAAAGTTATCCCCAATATACCAATATATCCCATATATATTATTTTTTTTGCAACCCAAAAAACACAAAAACATGTCTATCCTCGGCCATGTGTGAAGTACAAGTATAAAATTTGGCGACATGAAAGATAATCAATAACTGCTCAAATTATGGAAAGGAACATTTTAATAACTCTTTTAAATACATCAAAAATCTGGGGTGGCATATGTGCCCCAGTGGCGAAACCTCCCCCTTCTGCCCTATATCATACTATGGTGGACAAAATAAATAATTAGAAAAAAAATAGCTGTTTAAATATATTTTTTGTGTGTCGACAACATTCTGATCACTCAAAAGATTTTATTTAAGACTTTTTTGACAGACAGATCTCACTTTTCATTATAAGTACTTGTGTGAAGTAAAGTATTAACATATATGTGACAATGTAAACGGGACTTAATCAATGCTTTTCAAGTAGTACAACGCGAAAATAAAACTCTGCTGATAAGGACAACAATTCAGAATATTTGTATAAAATTAATAAATATTAAGTACTTAATCAAGTATAACCATAATTAACAACACTTGTATGATCAAAATATGAAAATTTTCTAAAAAATAAAAAAAATGTTTGTTGGATAATTTCTTTATCGTATTGTTATAATTTTCAATCAAAATGTTTTAAAAATAATTTACATTTTTAAGGGCTAGTAACTTTTCTACAAATAACTAGAGTTTAACTTTATCCACAGAAGTGTTCATATAAATTTGACATTCATAACTATGGATAAGCCTTAAACTTTGGTTAATTAGAGACAAGTTAGCTGGTCTAAATAAAATTTAAAAGAAATCATGTGATTTTTAAACATTTTATTTATTATTCAAGTTTAATTATTTTTTTTTTTCATTAAAATTTCAATTATAATTTCTAGAGTTTAATTTATAATTTTCAATCATTCTACAATTAAATAAAGAAAACCAAAACTTACATTCAAGCAAGTCGTATATCATTGCAAAAAAAAAAAAATATTGTAATTTTACTCTTTTCTATAAAAAGACAAATAATAATTTAATATCCCGAGTAAAAACGTTCATATACAATCATATCTTATTTAATAAAATATTATATAAAAACATACAGCTCTATATAGCTTAATATGGATATATGAGGTGGTGCATATGATCATATATAATTTTATCTTAGATTTTGATTTTCGAAATTTTTTGACATGTTCCCATACATATTAATATAGAAATATATATTGATTGATAGTTACGTAGATGTGTCATATATTACTATATATGGTATATATAAATTAGCATGACTTCATATATAATTTGATATGGCTTAATACAATGTTACTTTAAATACAAAATGTGGTATCATGTTAAAATTTTGTTCCACATCGAATTTGTCAATTTTAAATTGAAACTTTAATTTAGCTTTAGACTTGTGAAATATTAAAAGTAAATTGTTGTTTGCAATCAAAAATTTTGACAATTTCAAATGTAATTGAGTTGAACATTGCATTGATTTAAGCTGTAAATGGTAAATTAATATAACAAAATCGTTTGTAGCTTCCCGATTTAAAAAAAAGTTAATATGGAACTTTATGTAGTCATATAAATTTCTATGTAAAATATGGGCCCATATAAATGTATCTGTTTGAATGGGTTTAGATATAATCAGATGCAATTGGATAAATGTTCAGTACAATTTTATCCGAATTGTGGCGCGATAAAATTGTATTGGATGTAATTGTATCTAATTGTATCAGTTTATATCCAAACTGATACAAATAGATAAGTATAATTATATACATCTAAATCCGTTTTAGTCTGGTAAAATTCGAGTTCTAGTCTGTTAAAATTGCACTAAATGTTAAATTTTTGTATATGATTGATGTTGATTATGGGGGAAAAATGGAAAATACTTATAGTTCGCTACTCATATTTTTTAGATTTTTGTGCAAAATTATGATCAATTTAGATGATGATGAGCATATTTTTGAAAATATATTTATAATATTTCAGTCTTTCAATTTGAAACAAGTAATAAATAAAATTACTTGTTCCAAACTAAATGATGCTGTTGTGGACCAAAATTAACTTATGGAAATTTTTTTCCTTTAATATGCTCAGCATTGCGAAACTTTTAAACTCATCTTTGCCCAAAATTTTAAAAATACACAACAAAGATCGCGGGTAGCGGCTATAAGTATGTACCATTTGCCGGGATCCTGGTCGAAATACTATCCAGTGACCCAATATCCACATTGGGGGATCTTAGGGGCATAGGATGGAAGAAGTTGAGGAGTTTCGTCAGTGCGACGGAGTTCCTGGGGTAGAAAGGTGACATAGGACCGATTGTTTAGAGCGCACAACAAGCCGACATTCTGGCTTAAGTGTAAGTCCTCAGGGACTTGAGTCGGATTAGGAAGTATTTTCCCTTCTACGAATCCTCTTTTCGATCTAACCTAACCTATGTTCCCTCAAAAAAATACCTATCATTTGAGTACATGACGAAATTCGGGGCAGTCTAATATAAAGCCTGCTGCAATATAGTTTTATCCAAAAGAAGATCTGCATTTTTCTGGTATGGAACGATATATAACTATGCATAGGTCAATATATCGTGTTATCCAAAATGAAATACATTTTTTTTTTTGGATATTACACTGTATGTTATTATATATAATTTTGATTTGTGTTATATCTAATTATATATGTTTTGGTACATAATCAGAATAACCATATATAATTGTGTATGTCATATATGATTATATATTGGTCGATATGTAATAAGATGTAATTATATATGGCATCGTATTAAAAAATTTAGAGGAAGATTTTTTTATATATAAACATACATAAACATATGTATTCACATATAATAGCATGCAGGATTATATATGAACGTTTTTACTCGTGTTGAAAGCTATAATAAGTCTTTAAAATAATTTTACCATATTTACAAGTTATATGCAAGTTTATATGAAAAGATATTGTATATTAATGTTTTGAGAATTGGAAATATCGTTTGTATTTATATTTAAAATAATATAAAAACCATATTATATCCTATTATATTAAATTAGATATACTCTTACGCCCGTATTCATAAAGAATCTTAATTCAGATTTCAAATACAATTTAAGCATTAAAACTGTATTCATAAACGAATATTAGCTTAAAATGCCTCTTTTAAATCTTTGTGTAAAAGTCAATATTCGTTTATGAATACGGTTTTAAAGCTAAAACTTGTGTTTTAACTAAAATGTATTTGAAATGTTGTTTAATATTTTTATGAATACGGGGGTTATAGTATAACGTATAATTTCATAAAGTTGGATAACGATAAAATTAGGACAAAACTATATCAAATCACTTCTAATTTTATCTGAATTAATCCAATATGATACAATTAGATGTAATTTGATACAATTTAATCGGGTAATTTTTCGCATGCAATTTTATATGATTATAAATGGTGTCATATCAAATTTGATACAACTATATAAAGCTAAATAACAGATTTTTTGATCGGGATCATAAATAATGTTAAACAATTGCTAAGAGAGTTCTACAACAATAATTTTGTTTTCTTCTTTACTTACAAGTCTTTATACGAAATATACAAAATGTATGCAAATTTAGGGCAACCATTCACTATTTTAAAATCACAGTATGAACTAAATGTTGGCAAACTTACAACAAACTCAACATACATATCGTCACCTAAAATGCAAAAGGACGTAACTAACATATTTACTTTTTTTACAGGAGACGCAAAAAACGTCTTCAGATATTTTTATCAATATCGTTAATAAAACTGATAGTTTTAATTATAGAACCAAACAATTTTGTGGCGAAATGTAGTTCGATGCAGGGCTTCATAATCACTCAACACTACTTCAACAAAAAAAGAAGCGCGAAAACAAAAACATATAAGACTCTAACTTTATATATAAAACCGCTATTTTTTATCGTAGAAGTCCAACATTTTGTGTAGGCATATAATTTAGCCAAGTGAATCATAAACATCAATAAAATCGGTTTTTGGAAACTTTGTTAGTTACGCCCTTTTGCCATTTTCGCTGACGACATTTACATATAATTTTTTTTTATATATAATTTTTATATTTAATTTTCAAGTTGGAATTGCTTAATACTATGCAAAAGTTCATGCAAACAGATATATTTATAAAATCCAATCAAAAAAAAATTTGTATTCTTACTAAAAATACAAACACTATCGGACAGAATACAGTATAAGAGAGCAAAAATTTATGAATCTTAGCAAAACTTAAACTATTAAAATTTGACCAAATTCGTTTGGAAATACTAAAAGGGCACCATTTTGCAATTCTAAAAGTTCACAGATTAAAAGCGCAGTTTTCGTAGTGTTATGCAGTCCCGCTTTTCTAGTGGACGTGGCATTAAAGTTAAAAACTCGAAATGTTGACTTTTATTATGAATTCGTCTACAGATTACAGAAATATTAATTAGATCTTGTAATGAGGTATAGCATGTATGAAATTAATCTCATCAAGTGCACCCCGGTAGGCTAGTTGGTAGCGTGCTGGCTTATCAGTGCGGGGGTCGTGGGTTCGATTGCCACCAGAGGCACTGGTCTGTTTTAGCTACAACGCGCCGATGGCCATAGTAGCTAGTGCTCGGTTAGGGTAATAGTATATAATTTGTAATTATATGATTATTAATTAATAAAAAAAAAAAAATTAATCTCATCAAATTACAATGCGTAACTCGAAAAATTAAACAAGATTACCGACCGTTGATCCCAAACCTTTCGGCCACGCTACTTCTAATGGCATACCCAGGTTTTTTCACTTATGGAATAGTGTTTTCGCCAAATTGCATTAAAGCTTTGCAAGTTTTAACGAACTTCATTTATTTAAAATGTTAAAAAATATATATTTTCTACTTAGTATATTTTTATGGTTTTATGGACCTTTAGCAACATTGGTTTTTTCTCAGTTTATACTATATTTGACTAATTTTGCAAAATTTATCATACCATTTCGCGAAGAATCATAGCTAATTTGTGCATATGCAAAAAGACAATTCTGAACAGTTATTTCGCGTAAAAAAACAAAAAAAGTAAAATGCGGTTCATGGGAAAGACGCGAAATATGCCTAAAAGTTATATGACAGCATAGCGAAAAAGGATGGTAATGAGTTCATCTTTTAGTAAAATACGTATGTATGTAAATAACTTAAAAAATGATGTGTACCTAAATTCCGCAAAAATAGTTAATATTTGCGAAAGTTAGTTTAATAAAAACTTTCACGCGTAAAGTGCTCGTTCTTCTCATTAAAGTTGCATGAGTTGATCAAAATATCTGTACAATATATTTAAATTTACTTCTTACGTAATGTTCTCGTGAAACAACGGTATAATTTTTTTCATCAAAACACGCGGAAAGCAAACAATTTAGATTTGATTATCTAATTACTTAAAATTTTAGCAAAAACTGCATTTTTAGTTTAATTAAACAGAAAATTGTTTCCTCTCAAAACTAATAAGTAGGACGTTTCTTAATGAAATTTGATATTTGCAAAAAAAAACATCATAAATTATAACACTATTGTACACTCTTAAAAAAGACCGTACAAATAGTTGAAAATTCAGCAACGACAACCGAAAATATTACCTGAATTTGCGCCAATAGAATTTTCAATGAAGTTGAGAATCACTATCTGCAAAATTTAGGTGACGTAAATAATAGAGTAACTAAATTTGAGTAGACAGTTGTAGTTAAATTAACTAAGAATTTAGATAAATCAACAGAATTTTTAAACTGAATCAACAAAAAATGTTTACTAGCTTCGGAGTAACGATTTTTGGTCCATTTTTCTTTATTTCGCTTAGTTTTCGAGATATAGCCTATTTAATGATTAGAAAATGAAAAATATGAGGAAATAACGCCATCTACGAGTTGACTGCTAGCGGAGACACAAAAAAATAATAACAATTGTGGTTTAAATTAACGAACAAAATTTGTAAATTTAAGAATCACGAATTATTAAATTTAAGGTCAAAAAATAACTTCAAATACTGATTAAATTTGTTCTTGCGCTAAAATAAGATAACTATTAAATTTGGCTAAATAACTGATTTATACGATAACAACAGAACAAATTAGCTCAACTTAATTGGAACCTGTTTAACAGGCATTTGAACTAACTTTTTTTATGAGTGTAAGATAAAATATCTTATTTTAAAATTTTATGTATAAAAAACTTTGTTAAAACATGTAAAGCTTTAAAACTGGGTACGCAATTGAAATCAGCATTGTCAAAATATTTAAGATCAATGTTCGGGTTCTCTTGTTTTATGTTTCGAGTTACGCAGTGTAATTGAAATATGTATTAAAATTTCGTAATTTTATATAGAATGGAGAAAGCGGCAGTAATAATACAAGTGAATATGACTATGATTTTTATATGGTAAATTCCCACTTGGAAGCATTACTTTTCGACAAAATAAGCGCGGATTTCAGCTCTTATAAAAAGCAGTGATTTTATGGATTTCAGTAAAATCATATTTCATGTCTACATTATTACGATTAAAAGTAATAATATGAATATAATATAATTTATTTTATATATGATTCTTCTTCGAGCTTAAGATCTTTTGTTAAAACGATTATAAATTATTAATTTCCAATATTTCGTCTCCACATTGGGAGACTTCTTCAGGGAAATTTATTTTAATTTAATTTTTATCAATTTTAAAATTTTTTAAATAACAAATTTTAAAAAAGGCGGGAAAATAAATTTTGAAATAAATATTTATTATAATTATAATTATATTTATTATTATTTATTTCAAAATTTATTTTCCCGCCTTTTTTAAAATTTGTTATTTAAAAAATTTTAAAATTGATAAAAATTAAATTAAAATAAATTTCCCTGAAGAAGTCTCCCAATGTGGAGACGAAATATTGGAAATTAATAATTTATAATCGTTTTAACAAAAGATCTTAAGCTCGAAGAAGAATCATATATAATAAAAGAAGATCGAAGAAAATTAAACATAATTTATTTTACATACAATTCTACAGATATAAGTTTTTTGCCGTTAAAATTTTTTGACATATAGTATAATTGTTTTATTTTGTTTACCGCTCTACGTGCTCGCTCTTCAGAAACATTTAAACGACTAATTATTGTTTATTTCATACTTGAAAACAGTGCTGCCAACCCAATTTGTTAAAAAATCGTCATTTTTAGTGGAAAATATCGTCAAAATCGTCATTCCAAAAACCACTCATATTTTAATAAAAAAAGGGGAAAATTTATTCAAAACTTCGTTTTATTCACATTATTTGTAATTATTTAACCATTTCGATGCCCTTTATTTTTAGCTCCTTCACAAACGCCTACAAGTCTTAAGAACACATCTCCCTATACTCATTATACGGAATAGAATTTTAAAATTACCGATCTATTTTGAAAACTCCAAAATTTCATGACGAAATATTAATTTTTATATTTTTTTTTTTTTCGATATTTGGTTTCACAAAATTTATGCATACAAAAAAATATATTCAATAAAAAAAAGGTGGAAAATCAATTTTTCTATCAGTGATTTTGGAGCTAACATTATTTAAATTATTAAAAAATTTACATTTTTGGATTTTCCTTCCTAAGATATATAAAAAAGCCCTTTGGTATTCTTTACACACAGAGAAAAATTGAGTTATTTGCCAACTGAAAGTCGTTTACTGCGACTCAAATTGAGTTATTACGAATTTCAGACGGTTGGCACAACTTAACATTAGTTTTTACAACAAAGTTCAGTTAATTCAACAACATTTTTGTAGCAATACCCAAAATATTCAGAAATCTAATGTAAATGTCGTTGCACTAACTGAATTTATAAGTTGTTACCATTAATGCACACTTCCACATTCGGTTGGCACTTTATTTCTCTGTGTGTACTTTTTCAATAATATTAGAATAAATGATGAAAATTATATATAGTTGATCTTTAAATTGGTAAATGAATATTTGTTGCTTGATTTGATATCATTTTATTACACTTCTTAAGATGTTTTAAATAAAAAGAAACTTGATAAAATTTTGTCGGTAAATTTTTAGAAAAAATTCTAAAATTCGACGAACATTGCAAATTTTAAAAATCGTCAATTTCCATACAATTAATTTTGTAAAAACGTCAATCGTCATTTTGCCATATTTCACTTCAAAAATCGTCAAAATGGAGACAAATCGTCAAAGTTGGCAGCGCTGCTTGAAAACACCAAACACAATCGGAAATCACTCGGGAAATTTTTTACAGATCGTTTATAATCTAGGATATGAAACTTTCTGCATTACAACCAGCATCCTTATAAGGGATTAGGGTAAGCTGCTTACAACCTGCATCCTTGTTAGGGAAAACAGTAAGCTAAACATTTTTGTGTATTTATTTTTATACGAAAATTTTTCGTTTCTTTTGCTGCTTCTCAATTTATGTAATAGTAAGCACTTACATCAACGCATTTGTTTTATCCTGCTGGGATCAAATTTGATCAGATACTATATCTAATTTATATAATTTTATGATGCCCCACATAATTTTTTTTTACTTGGGAATATTAAATAAAACTAATATCCCAATTTATAGCCCGAAAGCTATACAAAATTTAACGTTAGAAGTCAGTCAGTTCAGTTCTAGTATTAACAAATGATGCTAGTATTAGTATTTTCAAATCAATTTGATCGAATTGGAACAGATTAAGTTTTTTTTTTAAGATTCATACTTTTTTACAGTTTCATACTTTATTTTGGCCGATTGTGAATGTCTGTAAATAATCAAATGATAATTGGACGATATATAAAGTTAATTCATGGAAAAAGTATGTATTTTTTACATACAATTTTTATTTTTTATATTTCAAGACTAATTTACTAAACAATTACTGTGCATTTTTTTTCGAATACTCCACAACGTTCAATTAATGTTAACTAAACTTTGACTTGATGACATTTCGTATGGGTATTACAAAATATGTGTAGGATGATTTTTTTTTTTTTTCATTTCATGCAGTCATTTGTTCACCCTTTTTTTCGAAAACTCAATTCTAAAAGTCACTAAAATTAAATTATAATTGCCACTACATAAATCGTATATTTTAGTTAGGGACGAGGTTATACATAAATGTCATACAATCTAATATTGTCTCTATATTGAGCGTAGGGAATTTTATTTATTAATTTAAGTACTATATTAAAATACTTGATAGTAATTTAAGTCCATTAGTAAAGTACAATTGTAGTGCTATTGCAATTTTCTTTTATTTTTCTCTCTATACACCAGCTAATTGAACACCAAATTTATTGTCACTATCTAGAGTAGTTAATTCTGAAAGCACTTAGAGTAGATTTAGAAAATTAAAAAAAAAATAATTTTAAGAATTTAAAAATTTTGTAGCAAATTTAAAATTACAGACTTTAAGGCGGAATTTTGTAGATTTTTTTGATTTTTTACAGGTTGATACATTATTAAAAAAAAATTAACTGAAATTTCTGTTTATTTAGCCATCATAGTTTTCTGAGTGTAATACTAGTTGACATAATATCAAAACTGATAGTTGCAGTATGTAAACCTGTCTATCCTCTGCACAGTGGGGTGTATCACAAATAATTTGGCAATAATTCAGTTATTTCTTCCTGGCTAATCGGATAATCAACGTAATTTCAAGCTTAAGTTCCAAAGAAGGGCCCACTAGATCCATCAGGCGATGATCAATTAGATTCCAAAGTAGAACACCTCGGGTATTCAAAAATTTTTAGATCTCGCCAAATTTTTATTTATCAACCGATTTTCACAAATGAAACATTTTTGTAATCTGAATTTGGAATTTCCATCAATAGCTATGCTTACTCCTGTGGCTTATCTCTTAAAGTGTAAAAGTTATCCGCATTTGAAAATCAAGTTTGGTCCGGTTTTTTGCCAATGGAAAAGGCAAATCAATTCCGCTTGCTTTGAAAAGTTATTACAAAAAAAAAAAGAAATCTTTAATGCAATATCTTGTTAACGCTTAAAATAAAATGCCTCTAAAGTTGTAAATTACAAAAAATTGTGATTTTAGTAATTTTCGGGTCAAAAAAGTAACAAGACTCTTTTACCTTCAGATTAAAAGTTTCTTCAGGAACACACATTTATATTTCCCTGAAAGACTACTATATATAGTAGCGTTTTATAGAAATTATATTGCCCAGTTGGTTATTATCCTCCCCCCAGACCCCTTCGAATTCGACCATATTTTTACTACCGAAATTGGAAAATGAAATATGGCAAAAAAAATTTGGATTTATTTTTGCAGAAATTAGCCTTTTTGTTAAAACCAGTATATATTTTTTTTTTTAAAATAATTTTTAATTCATTTTTAGCATTTTTTTTTTGTTTAAAAAATGGTTGCATTTTTATTAAACAAAAGCTTAATATAGTAATAAACCTAATAAGAATTAATAAAATCTAATTAAAATGAATTTAAAATATTTATTACTAATACATAAACATTTACAAAAAACAACAACAATATATTTTTAGCGATAGTATAAAAAAAAATATCAAGCCAGTTCCGAATTCGAGCAAATATTTAATTGATTCAATTAATTTTTAATTGACAACTTTTAAAATTTTCAACAAATCGATTTAATTGAAAAAAGTAGGGAAATATTTTTTTCTGTGGCAGAGTAAAATTTTGAACTAAGTTTGTTTGACTGCATGAATATTTATGCAGTTAACATAAATATCATTAAACTTTTCGTAAAATTTGATGAAACAAGTTTTACATTTTTTTTTTTATTTGATAAAAAATTGTCATCTAATTCATATCTGAAATACTTACAGAGATATTCCAAAATGTATATTTTTATTTACTGGGGTATATTTGTCTACGTTTTTAAAAAATTGTGAAATTTTGAAACTTTGTTTGAATGGTTTCTCCGAGATTCATATATTGATGTGTCTAGTTCGAGTACAGATGGTAACCTATTCAATGCGGGTATCGGTAATGATAACGCTATTTTCTTTTATTTCCGTAACGGTATTTTAGGGGTAACGATATTTCAATTATTCCGGAAACGGTTTTTTAGCGTTAACGGTATTTTACTCATTTAGAGATAACGGGTTTTCGTTTATTTCGGTAACGGCATTTTAAGGGTAACGTTATTTTAGGTATTCAGGTAATGTCAATGCACACCCATATGTTTAGACCCATTATGCCCGAATTTCAATGAGTGGCTAGTTTATGATCAAACTTTGGGAAAATATATATACAGGGTGTCCGCCGGGAAGGTATACTACTTTGTTTGTTTATAATTTTTGATTAAAAGAAAGAGAATAGATCTTATATTGATAAATGTTTTATTTAATGTCGGCAATTATGTATGGAATACAATATCAGATAAATGTCCGCCTCTGTTAGCCTCACAAATGCGAGCCCTTTTGAGCACATTTGTCATTACATTCTCACACATTTCACGCGGTATTTCATTAACTTCATCACGAGTATTCTGTTTGAGTTGCTCAAGCGTTTCTGGTTTGTTTGCATAAACCTTGCTTTTCAGATATCCCCACAAAAACAAGTCCGGCGCAGTCAAATCAGGCGACCGTGGAGGCCAATCAACATCACCATTTCTTGAAATAACTTGTTGTGGAAAGAGGTCTCGCAGTAATTCCATTGTAATCCTGGCTGTATGCGATGTGGCACCACTGTGTTGATACCACTGAATCTTAAATGGAAACAAATGCAAATCTTTGTGCAAAATTTTGGCCAAAGTTGTTCTTTGAAGACCAAGCTCCTGAGCACGGCGTCGAATTGAGGTTGATGGATTGTTTTTTACACTTTCTTGAGCAGCAGTAATGTTTTCAGCCGATCTTGCAGTACGTTGTGGTCCATGCTTGGGCCTATCACCTACAGACCCTCTTTCTTCGAAATCATTCACTACACGATAAATAGTGCGTTTTGTTGGCACGTTGTTCCTCCCAAAAATTTCACGTAACTTTCTGATCGTCACAGTAATCGATGATTGATTTTGATAAAATGTTTTAACGATTAAAACACTTTGGTTTATCGAATATTTTTCCATAATAAATTTTCCACGTGTCTACTTCACGACTGCCAAATATGAACCGTCAAGACTAATGTTTACCAAAATGGCGGCAAAACAAAGTAGTATACCTTCCCGGCGGACACCCTGTATTTACAGCGATTTTTCTTTTCAAATCTTGTCAGATTATTTCGATAACGGTATTTTAAGGATAACGCTATTTTAATTATTTCGGTAACGATATTTTAGCGATAACGGTATTTTAGTTATTTTTTATTTATTTATTTATTTATTTATTTATTTATTTATTTATTTATTTATTTATTTATTTATTTATTTATTTATTTATTTATTTATTTATTTATTTATTTATTTATTTATTTATTTATTTATTTATTTATTTATTTATTTATTTATTTATTTATTTATTTACTTGTTTATTTCCTATACAACAAGATTTAATCTTATATTTATATATATTTATATTTGGTAACGGTATTTTACGGATAATGGCATTTCAATTATATCGGTAATGGTATTTTAGGGATAACGATAGTAAGTTGAAAGGGATTTTAATAGATAACGGTATTTTAGCGATATTGCCTGCCATCCCTGGTGTTTACGTAATGCTCTCTCTTTTCATGTGTGATTTGAATACTGGTCCGATTTATGAAGATAGCCAACATTTCTAGCTCCCATCATCATCGAAAAGACCACGAACCACATAGTTTAAAATCTTTTATACTACGTTTCCACTAAACGTGTTTTGGTCGTGTTTTGAAATAAAACATGTTTTGTACATGTTTTCTCATACATTTTTTTTCACCAAAACCCATGTTTTACTCAAAATACGTAAGTGGAAACATAGTATTAGTTTGTTATATATGAACATAATGCGAACTATGAATTTCTAACTGAAATGAAATTCCTAAAACACAAATTTTTAAAATAAAAGTATTTCATAAAAGAAAAATATGTGCGGTAGAGTGCTGGCTTATCAGTGCGGGGATCGTGGGTTCGATTCCCACCAGAGACACTGGTATGTTTTCGCTACAACGCGTCGAAATTCATAGAAGGATAATAGGATATAATTTGTAATTATATTATTATTAATTAATTTGACCACGCCTATCTCGCCTACTATTTTGTTGAAATATATGAAAAAATATATTTTCTGACACTGAGTTCATTAGAACAATATATACAGACAATTACATCCAAACAGAAATATTTTTATTTTATTTTGATTTTCGCTCATAGTGGAAAAAAGTTAAAAAATATCAACAGGCCATAAAAAATAAATTCGAATTAATTTTGCAAAATTCTTCGGCCATTTTGTTTATTCAATGATCCACTTGCATTTCCAATTGAAACCATTTAGGCGGATTTTTTCTTGTTCGACAGTGCAATCAGTCTAAAACCCGCTTTTAATAATATATTTTACTTTTGCGTATCTTCATCTAAATCTCAGGAGTATGATTCTGTTTTCCAAACTAATTACAATTATTTTTTGTAAATATTTTAATTTTCCAATGCTTTATAAATCAAAACCATTAAACCCAACTGTCAATTTAAATTATTTTTCTACAAAGAACATCTCTCTTTTAATAACCAACCATAATTTATCTTTTCAAAGTATCCCACGCAAACACTTGGGAAGAAATATTATAAAAGAAGGAGTACATTTTCAAGTACCTACAGCTACTTCCTTTTTTTCACTTCCTCTTAATTAAAAAATTAATACACACATTAAAAATTGTTGTTTGAAATATAAAAAAGCAACATTTTTTGATAAGCATATAATGTTGTGTGATTAAATCCTTTATCAAAATGTAACAAAAAGGATTTGTTTTTAAATAGACCCACCAACATACTCTGTTTTGTTTCTGTTATCCTTTCATTACATCTTGCAGACTTGTAATAAAAATTACCCAGTCAGAAAAATACCACCGCTGGCAAGTCACTTTAGCAAGTGATACAAGTGCTGACAACAAGTGCTCGGACAAGCACTATAGAAACAAAATTTCCAACGTTGGCAGAATGTTGATAAAACCACGAAAAAGGTGGTCTGAAAATTTGTTTTCCCAAATGAAATAAAAAATTTCAAATATAACTTTTTTGCTACCGCCGGGATTCGAACCTTTGCCGCCAGATTGGCATACGACAGCTCTAACTACTGAGCTAACAAGACATATAATACTTGATAGCTTAACAAGGTAGAAATTAGAGACGGTACAAAAACCAAAGCGCTGTTAAAGCCTTTGTTTTCGATAGTACAAAAATAGAAGCATTTTCAGAACGTCAGTTTCCAGTTTTGGTATGAAATAAAATAATTACAAAAGCATTATTTAGAATTGATTTTTGAACGTTCGCAAAAAGTACTTTGAAAGTACTTTTCACACAAAATTTACAACGGTTTATGAAATAAAAGCACTTTAAAAACATTGCTTTAAAGCGTTTTTCTAACATTTGCAAAAAGTACTTTAGCAGAACTTCTTTTACAAAATATATATCTGATTATTTGAAAAAACGTTGTCGGAAAAACGTGTTCGGAAAAAGTGCTTTCCCAGCTCTTTTTCCTTGCTACATTGTCTTCAATAATACAAAAAGTTTATGAAAAATTGGTTTAAATGGTTTTAAATTAAACTTTTTATTGATTGTTAATTAAAAATCTCGTTTTCCATTTTTTACTTTTAAATTGCAAGTGTAAGTTAACAAATTCAGGATCGGATCCCAGTAAAAAATTTTCTGGTTTTTGAAGCAGGATAAAACAAATGCGCTGATGTAAGTGCTTACTATTACATGATATTGAGAAGCAGCAAAAGAAACAAATAAATAAACAAAATTTTTTTTTCTGTAGAATTTTATGTAAAATTTATTATGTACATTAATATTATTACTTTTAATCGTAATAATGTAAACATGAAATATGATTTTACTGAAACCCATGAAATCACTGCTTTTTATAAGCGCTGAAATCCGCGATTATTTTGGCCAAAAGTAATGCATCTAAGTGGGAATTCGCCATATAAAAATCATGTCATATGTAAGCAGGTTTGTAAGGGATTCTTTTCGTCTTACTCCCTTACAAAGCTGCTTGCATGTAAGCAACGTTTTTTACTGGGATATTTTTCCACTAGAACTTGAAAAGTTTAATTTCTTTAGTAATTTGAAAATTTTAGTTGTTATTGGCGTTTTTACTAAAAACGCCTTCATACAAATCAAATTTTTCAAAATCAAAGTGAAGAAAAACTAAAATTTTCTTGGCGAACCTAATGTAATGTCTTACTTGACTCTTAAATTTTGCAATAATAATCGTTAGAACTACTAAAATTATTTAGTAAAAAAATTTAGTAAATAAATATTTACTAAAATCATGCTCAGAACAAAATCAATTGCAATGTTGGCCTATTTTCAATCATATTAACAAACAAATAAGTTGTATTAACAAATTTTAGTGTTTAAAAGTTAAAAGTTTGTTAAAACAATTAATTAGTTTGTCAATATGACAAAATTTTAATTAACAAAATTTAGTGTTTAAAAGTTAAAAGGTTGTTAAAACAATTAATTAGTTTGTCAATATGACAAAATTTTAATAGAAAATAAGACCCATTTATCATGTGTATTATGTAGATTCATGATATATCCATGATAACATACATAATTCTAAAAAAACTATTCTCACAAATGTATTTATGGCAAATAACTTTAAAATTTGTTTTTTTTAACGTTTTGATAACGTTTATAAAATACCACTCTAAAACAGTAAATTTTAACTTGTAAACAAGAATGCTATACGAACGTTATTTTAACGGTTAAAAAAGCATTTCAAAGTTTGTTTTGGCAACGCTTTGATAACGGTATAAAATACTATCCTCACACCGTAAAACATGGCTATCATTTGGGTCGTTTTCAAAACGCTTTAAACCAGTAAATCGAAATGTTCTGAAAACGCTGTACCACATTTTAAAATGCTTTTAAAACGCTTTCATGATCGTATTTTTTATATTTTAATATTTTTTTTATAAATATAATATTTAATGAAAAATTAAAATTTAATTTAAAGAAGAAAAAAAAAAAACAAATAAAGAAAATTAAGAAAAAGTTAATGTAAAATGTTTTTGAGATCCCGCCGGGTTTCGAACCCTAGCTGCCAGATTGGCAGCAGACAGCTCTAACCACTGAGGTAACGAGACATATAATAGTTGATAGCTAGCAACTTAGTATATGATAACCGCTGGGTAACAGTAGGCTGCTCAAATACGTCAGCACTGGCATAAGGTTTGATGGAAACAACTTGCCAACGTTGGAAAAACAAAAAAAAGTTAGCCTTGAAAAAGTTTTTCCAGAAAAAAATTAATTTTATATGAAAAAAATATTAAAAGGTATAAAAAAATCAAATTAAACAAAAAATAAAAAAAAAAAAATGTTTGCCTGAAACCGGGCTCAAAACTCGGAAAATTCCGACTACAAACTATTTTAAACAAAGCATCATCATTTTTATAAAATAAATGCGTTAGCAGTGGTTAGACTTTTGAGCCGTTGATAATTTCTGTCTGGATAGCACTTGGAAAACATTTTTTGCCAACGTTGGTAAAGTGTATTAAACAAGTGTTCTGCCAGTAGTTTATTTACAATACCTCGGTTAGCCAGTGGTATACCAGTTTCTGATTTTTTGTACCACTGGCAGTTCCTGACTGGGTACATGCAAGTTCTACACCTACTCCTTCATGGTAAAAAAAAAAAAAAAAAAAAAAATTATATAAAAGATGAGTCTACAATCTTGATTTCTTTTACATTTTTTATTTTTTTTTTAATTCTTTATATAAAGAGACATGTAATATAATATAATGCCATTTCGTTGTGCTACTTTATCCCAGGTCATTGGTACAATACTTATCAAGATTCTACTTTTTCCCATGTATTTTTTTTTTTTTCATTCTAAGCTTTTTGTGTTACAGATATTTTTTGTATGTTTTATTAAAATAAAATTTCTATAAAAAAAACCCAAATAATTTTAAACAAGTCAATTACCCCTAATTTCTTTTGAACATGTCAACATTTTCAAGTGACAGGATAACCCCTTTTTTAAACTTAACGTTTTTTTTTTCTTCTTCTTTCTTGAAAAGAATGAATAAAACAGAAGCTTTTATTACAAGATTTGAAGAAGATGAAGAATAAAACTGAATTTAGTGAAAGAAAAAAAAAATTACAACAAGAAGCAACAGAATGTGATAAAGAAGTTCCAAGATAAACAGTGGGATGTGTTAGAATAAGTTAAGGCACACAAAAAATCATTCATTTAAGTCATGTTGAGAATTTTAAATTTTAATATTCATTATTTAATAACAAAATTTTATTTAAAACAGTTTTTCGAAAATTTTATTAAAAAACACTATGAGACAATTTACACGACTCATCATTTTCGTGATTTTATTGCGCGCCTGTCTTGTTTGTGGGCGAACGGAGTAGAATAGCAAGTTGGTTAGCAAAAGAAGCACGGTTTTCGATTTTCGTGATTTTTTTTTACATTTCTATTGATCCTCAGTCGTATTCCTAAAAAAAGTTAAATAAAAAATATTAAAGCTACACCCAAAAAAATAAGTTAGTAGAAAAGTTAGTAAAACGTCTTGTAAATCAGGTATACTATTTTTTAGCAAAATTTTTTGCTAAAATCCTGTTTTCAGCTAAAATTTTTGTTATACTAATTCAGCACTTAACTGTTTTATACTAATGCTTTACTAATATACTAATGTTTTACTAATTAATTTTGCTAAAAAAAATTGTGCTGATAAGCACATTAATAGTGTGGACGACAACCAGATTGAAAGATATACGCAGAATGAAGTAGATGTCGCGGCATGTCAAGATGTAGTAAAGAAGAGGAAAATGATACTAAAAAGTACAACTCTAATAAGACATATAAAAAAATCAACCATTTAAGTTTTTGTATCTGTTTTTCATACATAAAACAAAATTGAGGATTAAAATAACTAAAATTTTGCGTTGTCACCGGCTTGTGAAAATAATTGTCTATTAATTTAAATTTTATTAATTATTAATTTTTAGCAAGGCTTTTGTATTTCTAATCTACTAAGTGTTAGCAAAACTTTAGCTGAATCTACAAATTTTGTTGCTAAAAATCAGCTCGCTGATTTTCAGCAAAAGATTTTGCTGACATTAGCAACTTTTTTGCAAGCATCCTCCTGACTAAAATTTTGCTGACTCAGCAAAATTTTTTGCTGACTTTACAAACTTTTTTTTTTGAGTGTACTTCAAAAACACTTGAAGCCAGTTTGGAATTCTTTTTTTTTTTATAACAATTTATAAAGTAAGGGTTTCAGAATTTTAATTCAGAACTTAAATTTTAAATTTTTTTTCAAAAACCACCGCACAGTGGTATATGTATATCAGAAAATGTTTGGAAATAATTTGGTCATTACTTACTTTGTAGTCCGATTTCAATTTTGACGTGATATAGAGCTTAAGTTTTCATTTTGAACCTACAGACAAGCCCGTGGCGGCAATATGACCACCCAAAATAGAGAACTTTTTGCATATAAAATTTTGAGTGCAAGCAATTTTATTGGTTCTGTTTCCAATTTCAAAAATATATTTCTAATCTGCTAGTAGAGACTAACAAAAACATGCTTACATTTGTGGGTGATCTCGACTAGTTCCCGAGATATTCCCATTTGAAAATAAGAAATTTCAAATTCGGTCCTACTCAGGTCCAGTTTTAGCGAACAGTGGGACGAAATCGGGACAAATTTCGTTTTCGAAGTATTGGTTATTTAACTAAATAAATTCTTAATTAAATATAAAAAAAATAATGCAATATCTTGTTCCACTACATTCGTTTAAAGTACACTCAAAAAAAAGTTTGTAAAGTCAGCAAAAAATTTTGCTGAGTCAGCAAAATTTTAGTCAGGAGGGTGCTTGCAAAAAAATTGCTAATGTCAGCAAAATCTTTTGCTGAAAATCAGCGAGCTGATTTTTAGCAACAAAATTAGTAGATTCAGCAAAAGTTTTGCTAACACTTAGTGGATTAGAAATAAAAATGCCTTGCTAAAAATTAATAAATTTTTTGCTGAATTTTAGTAGACTAAAAAAAACGCAAAAAATTTGTAGAAAAATTGTTATTTAGTTAATTTATTTGCTGAAAATCATTAAACATATTTTTGTGATTCTTTTAAAAATAATTTACAATAATTACGAAATATAAAAATTTTCATTTTCCCACATTGACGACATGAATGAATTTAATATCTGAAAATATATAGAAATAAGTATATATAACATAACAAAAATTTTCTTTCAACTACTTAGATCAATGGTTGTCTAAATGATGCTTTCTTTTAAAGGACGCAACTGCCGAAGATAATTAAAGAAACGAAACGAAAAAATAAACAAAAACAAACGAAACGAAAAAAACAACCCTTTTTTTTGCAATAAGAAAAAGGAACCATTAAAATCTACCTAAGATGTGTGGCTTTGTTTTTCGCTTTACTCTGTCTACATGTTTGCAATTTGACCACACTAGATTATTAATCTATTAACATTTATTATAGAAATACATATTAAATTTAAATATTTTCTTTTGTCTTTTATTTAATTAATAGACAATTATTTTCACAAGCCGGTGACAACGCAAAATTTAAGTTGTTTTAATCCTCAATTTTGTTTTATCTATGAAAAAATCTTCCATGGTTGATTTTTTTATATGTCTTATTACAGTTGTACTTTTTAGTATCATTTTCCTCTTCACTATTACATCTTGACATGCCGCGACATCTGCTTCATTCTGCGTATATCTTTCAATCTGGTTGTCGTCCACACTATTAATGTGTTTATCAGCACACTTTTTTTTTAGCAAAATTAATTAGTAAAACATTAGTATATTAAAAGCATTAGTAAAAAACAGTTAAGTGCTGAATAAGTATCACAAAAATTTTAGCTGAAAACACGATCTTAGCAAAAAAATTTGCTAAATAATAGTATACCTGATTTACAAGACGTTTTACTAACTTTTGTACTAACTTATTTTTTTGAGTGTAGAAATTAAAACAAAATTTAATTTTTGCGATTTTTTCCCCAAAAAGCACATATAGTTTTTTAACTCCAGTTAAATATTTTCTTTCTGAACATATAAAGGGTGGATACTATTCAGAAAGGTATTTTTATATAAATGCGATTTGTGTTAAAAAAATTCAAGATTTATATATACTTTCCCCCCAGCCGCTTCACAAGTTGCCACATTTTAAGCCAAATATCAACTTTAACCCACTGTTAAAAATTAAGCACCCCTCCTATTAGGAGCAGAAGCGGCTTTAAATACTCAAACATATACCTATTTTATTGGGTAAGTCTCTTTCAATCCCGCTTTAAATGTAAAATGTTTTTATTTTTGGGAATTGTTTAAAGTAAACTATAAATTCAGACATAATTTTCACATTTTTGACTTAAAAGTCTATTTGAGTTTCTATTACGTTACCCAAGTTTTTGTTTTACCAAGAGTGCTAAATGGGACTTTTTTTAAAAATGTCTTAATCTACACGTAATTTCCTTTCCAACGATACCGAACACTTATATGATATGTTTATAACTCCTTAACGGAAAATCTTCAAAAGTTACTTCTAGCGCATATATTTCTTATTATGAGGTTTGTTTTCACATCTTGCATCATTGAAGTCAGGTTAAAAATGAAAACACTGAAGATTTCCTGTTAACGAGTTATTAACACATCATTCAAGTGTTTGGTATCATTGGAAAGGAAATTACCTGTAAATTGTGACAATTTTAAAAAGACTCCCATTTAGCACGCTTGTTAGAACAAAAACTTGGATAATCCCAATATGAATTTACAAATTTCAGTTTTTATTAAAATGTAAATTTTCACTATTCTATAAATTAATAAAACGATTTTTTGGACTTAAATAGACTTTTAACTGAACAATGTGAAATTGATTTCCGAATTTATGATTTGCTGTAAGCAATCCCACACTTGTGACAACTTTTAGAAGCGTCTGGTGCGAAAAGTATTTACAAATCAATAACATTTTTAACATAACTCGCTTTTATGTAAAAAAGAGCTTTCAGATTTTTATCTTCAGAAAGAAAATATTTATTTGGAGCTAAAATGCTGTTGTGCTTTTTGGGGAAAAAATCGCAAAAGTTTGTTTATTTTTTCTTTAAACGAATGTAGTTTTGAGTGGAACAAGATATTGCATTAATTAAATTCATTTAGTTAAATAACCAATATTTTAAAAAGGAAATTGGCCCCGATTTCGTTCCGCTATTAGCAATAAGCAATAAGCGTATGCAGCAGGCTCTGAACTATACTCTTTCTTGGTGCCGGGAAAAGGGCTTGTCTGTCAACCCGTCGAAGACAATCCTGGTACCATTTACGAATAGGAGGAAACTTATCCTGACAATGCCTGTCCTTGATGGGGCCACGGTGGGCTTTTCCAGTAGTGTTAAGTACCTCGGCGTGACTCTTGACAGATCCCTTACCTGGAATGAACATCTTGACTATGTCTCCAAGAAGGCCACAAGGGCATATTATGCCTGCCAAAAGCTTTTTGGTAAGACATGGGGTCTAAGGCCGCAGATGGTCTACTGGTCGTTTAACACCATTGTTAAACCTATGATCACCTATGCTGCCCTGGCATGGTGGCCAAAGGTTGAACAGGTAGGGGCAAGGGATGCTCTCAAGAGGATCTACCGTCTTATGTGTATTGGCATAACGGGGGCAGGCGGAACCTGCCCGACGGATGCCATGGGGGTTATGCTGGGGATACCACCATTGCATATTTCTGTAATGGAGGCTGCCTGCATAGGATCCTCCAGACTTAGAGAATTCGGTGACATGAGGGGAGGTGATCTAAGGGGTCACATGAGGATCGCTAGAATCCTAATTGATGACCCGGTTACAAAGGTTACGGATAGGAGGTCACCGGAGTACATCTTTGATAGGAACTTTAAAGTGATGCTGTTCGACAGGGCCATGTGGACCAACAGATGCTGGGAGCCAGAGCGGGGTTCTCAGATATGGTTCACAGATGGCTCAAAGCATGCGAATGGTGACACTGGTGCGGGTGTATATGGACCAGGTTTCCAACGGGCCTTACCCATTTGTAGATACCCCTCCATTTTTCAGGCAGAGATTTTTGCTATCTGTGTCTGCGCGGAGGAGTGTCTACGAAGGGGCACTATTAGATCTCGCATCTACATTATTTCCGACAGTCAGGCGGCATTAAGGGCTTTAATGTCCTATGAGGTGTCATCTGGTCTGGTCATGGAATGCATTCTGGCTCTTAACCGACTTGGCAGACGCAACTCGCTTACCTTAGGGTGGGTTCCTGGTCACGAGGGGCATGAGGGCAACGAGAGGGCAGATTGTCTTGCTAATTGCGGGGCCCGAAGGCCCTTTATTGGCCCTGAACCATTCTGTGATATACCTTTGGGGTATGTTAGGGAGAAGCTCGGGTCGTGGAGGGAGTCAGAATTCTCTCTCTATTGGGAAAACTCTCTTGGCCAACGACAGGCTAAGAGATTAATTTCTTTTTCCAGTGCAGGATCGAGGAGACTCTTGTCCCTCGGGAGGGGTGACTTGAGAACCCTGGTATCTTACCTGACTGGACACTGCAATCTCAGATACCACCTACGCAAAAGGGGTCTTTCGGACACGGATGAGTGTAGGTTTTGCGAACTGGTAGCTGAGACATAAGAGCATGTTCTTTGCGAATGTCCGAGGCTATGTGAAAGGCGTGCCAAGTTTCTTGGCAATCGCTTTGTCTCCCCTTCGGACATTATGAAGATTTTGCCTAATAGGATTATTGGCTTTATAGGTAGCTGGAATCTTTAGGGTAACTTTAGGCAGCACAAAAGACCTAAGTTGGTCGCGGTGCATAGTGCCATATAATCTAATCTAATCTAATCTAGCAATAAGCAAGACCTGAGTCGGACCAACTTTGGAATTGCACATTTTCAAGTGGGAATATCTCGGGAACTATTACAGATAACCCACACATTTAAGCATGGTTTTCGTTAGTATCTACTAGCAGCTTGTAAATGTGTTAACCTTTTTAAAAACCTGATTAGAAACAAAAATGGAGAGCACTAAAAATTTTATATGCAAAAACTTTCCTAGTTTGAGTGGTCATACTGTCGCCCCGGGGTATTTCGAAGGTTTAAAATCAAAACTTAAGCTCGATATTGCGTCGCTTATACTTATTTCAAATTGCATTGCAATCGGACCACTAGGTAAGACATTGCCGAATTATTTCCAAAAATGTTGTGAGATATCCCACTGTACACTGGAAAATATTTTTTAAAAGTCCTTTAAATGTAAAATGAATAGAAATTTTTCTCTTTAAGTGAAAAACATCATATGCTACTTAAGACTTTGTTTATTTTTTTCTTGTAATATATTTTATATTATGATGGCATAGAGTTTAGTTTTCATTTTTTTTTTTATTATATATTTGTTTTGTTCTGTATTTTGTTAAGAAAAGAATGAAAGTAAAACAATGTAATAATTAATTAAAGAATGACGTTTAAGAATAAAAAAAAAAAAATGAAATTATAAAGGATAGAAAAGAAAAACAATCACGCTAATGAATGTACAATGTTTTTTTTATTCTTAACAAACAAAAGGATTTGAGTATCCATTTTTATATTTATATTTAGGGCAAACAAGAAATTATTAATATTCAACTTTCATTTAAAAGGATTTAATATATAAGTACATTTTTTCAATATTCCGGGTAATATGCTAAGCTAAAAACAGTTTTACTGTTACACAGTTGGACTGTTACACAGATGGTACCGGGTTCGATTCCCGGTGACGACAACATCAATTTAGAAAAATAATATGTATGAGTTTTCTATCACTTATATGTATCGCTGCGCCCACCTTCGGTGTTCCCATAGCACTTAACCCCAAGTAAAATAATGAATCAGGGCTATGAAACAAAAAGCTTCAATAAATTCGCCAACTCTACATCAGGTGGCGAGCAACAACTGTTCTAAGACTTATCTACTAGCGCAATTACAGTGTTGCCATGTTTGAAGCCCTTCATCTTTCACCACCTTTCATCTCTCCACTATCCCCTTTCCAAAGAAAGCAAAACATTAATTAATAGGAAGAAAGTAATGAGTGTTGCTTCTCTTTAAAAAAAAAAAAAAAATTAATTAATAGGCAAAATCGGCAATCATGGGTACAAAACGTAAAGCCCACTTGAAATTTTAACTCAATTTAGTTTTTAAACGCACTATTCTGTAACTCAACATCGATGTTATAACCACTTCTATAGAGTTGTCAAAGCCGGTTTCCGAATTATTCGCTGAACCGGTTTTTTCTATTTTTCATGTTTTTTTTTAAACCGATTTTCCAAAAAGTGCTTTTTTCGAGCTATTCGAGAAACCAGGGTCTTCGTCTCGAATTAATCGGCATTTTCGTATATTTCGTAATCTGAATATTTTTAGCGAAATATGCACTTTTTTTCAAGTGCTAAAATCCTGTGAAGTTCTGTTTTATAACTTTTTGTCCTTTTGATTTTGATTTTCCGATTTGAGCTTACAAAACTTATTCTTCAAATTTTTCCGCTTTTAGTTGCTTTTCTAAAGATTTTGTGACTTAAAAAATTTTTACTCATAAAAAACAGACTTTTAATAAAACGTCTCCATGCAAATAATTTTTTTTTTTTAAATCAAAATTAACTATTTTTTTTTTTTTGGCAAATTTAACGGATTTTGATGTAGTAAAAGTCTTTCTTGACTGTTTAATATTGAAATAATTGTCGTTATAAAGACTTTACTGTAAAAACGTTTTAAAGATGGATTAGTTTTTCTTTTAACTTTGAGCTTTTTTTAAAACTGGGTATTTTTCCAAGTTTTTTTACTTTTGTTTTTTTTTACAATATTTCCTAGCTTTAAATACATTGAATATTGCTTTTTTGTCTTCTCTCATAATGGCTGTAAAGGCTATACTAAAAAAGAAAAAAGTCAGTAAAAATTCATTACATTGTAATGAACATTCCTTACCTTCAGCATTATTTCGAAACATAGAGTAATGATTTACCAATTGTTGGTTACATAATTCATTACATTGTAATGTATACTCCTTACCTTTAACATTATATTGAAACATACAGTAAGGAGTTACCAATAATTGGATACTCAGGGTCTACCTTGTAATGATACATCATTACCTTTTACATTATTTCAAAACATAATAAAATAATGACTCATCGATCATCGGTTACATTATAAATAATTTACATTATATATAAACGTAAAGTAATATTTAAAATATTTTTTGAAAATCTACATTTAGACACATTACTTTGTGATCTCTTATAGCCACTAAGGTAAGGTATATATTGTTAACATCACAACAGAAAACTCGATGCACAACAATTCATTTACATTTTAAGCAAACCATGTTTACACAGAGAAAAAAAGTGCCAACCGAATCGAAAAGTGTATTTTAATGGTAAAAACTTATAAATTCAGTTAGTACAACGATATTTACATTAGATTCCGGCATATTTTTAGTGTTGGAACTAAAATTTAGTTGAATTAATGGAATTTTGTTGTAAAAACTAATGTTCAGTTGTAGCAAACGACTGAAACTCGTAATAACCGAATTTGAGTCCTAGTAACCAAATTTCAGTTGGCAAATAGCTAAACTTTTCTATGTGTGTACATATATGTGCCGATAGTTCAGTTTGTCGACTCCTCGACTAATAACCAGAGACCCCAGCATCCCACCCCGTTTCTGTATCGAATGTGAGAAGTTTTCGCATCGAGAAATTAATGACCACCCTGTTTCCTACAGGGTGAGTTAAATGATGATAATGTCGACTACAATTTTAGTGCTAAATCGTTCAGATCTTATAACTTTTAAAACTGTTGACTAGCGTATTTTTGTAAAATACGTAATTAGAAAGAAAATCAACCTTAATGCATCATTTGATTCGCTTTTCATATTGACTTAATATTTAATTGTCTGTGATTCACCCTGTGTAAAGCAGAGCAAGGTTGTATTTTATATGATTTTTGCGAAAATTTTTTTGATGCGAAAGGAACAAAAATGGGTTACAGGTTCGAATCCCAGCACAACCACATTATTTATTTAATTAAAAAAAAAAATATTTGTAATTATTTTTTTTCACATTAGACACATTACTTTTTCCAACCCAGTAAACATATAAGTAACCAGTTACTTTACCCCCTACTTGATAATGAGGCCACCAATTACTTTTAGCCTCATCGCCTGTAAAATTCGTCAGTATAGGTGTATTGTAATGAGTGTATCTCTATGGCTATACATTACTTTACCCATTATTTGGTAATGTGTGGTTTTCCTGGGAAGTCAAATTGAAATTACGTCTAATTTTCCAATCCATTGATTTATATTTAAATATTAATTATTATTTGGAACGTGAAACTAAACAGTAGCTAGGATATCCAACAAGTTTTATGAAGTTATGTAAAATTTTATCAAATTATATATAAATTAATCAATTTAGATGGAACCATTTTTCGGATCAAATTATATCAAATGATATCCCATTGGATCCCATGAGATCAGGTTATGTATGCCATTTTTCGGATCAGCTAAGATATGATGTGATATGGAATTATATATATATGACTAATGTATTCTTATATCGGAACTTTTATCATCGGGCGGTAAATAATATAGCCGTTTGAAATAATGAGTTATGGAAATTTTTTAATATTTGCCCGCGAAATAAAGTTTTTTAATAAATTTTCAAAAAAATTTATGTATGAAGTTTTTGATTATAAAAAAATATATTTGGAAACTTAAAAAATATTTTTTTTTTATTTTAAAGAATTTAAAAACATCTATTAAAAAATAAGTTCAAACCGAATTATGTAGCGCAATAAACAGAATACAATCGTCATAAGTTGACCATCCGTAACGGATAGTTAAATCTCAACTTGAGTTAAGCATGTCAAACGGAACGGTAGTCATTTGGCATCCTTATATTAAGGGGTTAACTAATTTTAAGTTATGAATTTCCAACTTATGACCATCGAATAGTTTTAATATTGTAAGATAAAACTAGAAATATATTTTTAAAAAGTTTATAAGTTATTAATTAATTGTATTATTTTTTTTTTGTATCTTATAACAAATTGAGACGGGTTAAATTTGCTTCTCTCCTTTTTTACTCCTTCTTTAACTACTTTTTATATATAGAATAAACACACACACACATACACCCTTTTTTTAGTTGAAATTGAAATTGAAAAAAAAAAATCACATAATCTAAGAAATCTAGTTTTTACACAATCTAAGGTATTTAGTTTGTAAAAATATATAAAAATTAAAAGCTTAATAATATATTTTGCTTAAATTTTGTATGTATTTTTTTAAAGTCTGTAACAAAAAAATATAATAAAAATTAAAATCAACTTTAAGTAGCAAAGCGCGCGCGCACTTTTAACCAGCAAAATATATCTCTATACAATATTAACACAAAAATTTATACCCTTTTTATTTTGGGTAAAACCAGGAGTTCACTTCATAACACATCATCTCTAGTATATAAAAATAAATAAATATATGAAATATATATAAAAAATAAATAAACCTACACACAATCACAGTCAGTGGTTTTAAAACGGAAAAAGGATGTAAAAAAATAAAACTCTATAAAAAAAACAAACACACACACACACAAAAAGCTAAAAATTCATGTTGATGACGACAATACACCGAATTTAAACAATACACATCAAAACTAAACTACACTTTCATTATTATTTTATTATTGTTTGTTATTTTTTTTTTTTTTTACAAATTTTTTCACTCTCTAAAATATACAACATTCATATAAAATATACATTTATTTAAAAATATAAAAATAAAACATAAAATAAAAACTAAACTTACACTACAATAAAAAGCAATAAAAACTTTATGCACAGTTTATAATTATATATATACGAAATTATTGACTATACAATAGGATGTCCCTTAAAAAGACGATTTGTCGATTTTTGTTTGGTTTCAAATGGAAGAAATCGATCTTTTGTTTGTTTTGGAAAACGTGCAGAATTGTTTCCAAAAATTGTCCATTTTTGAAAAAAGCGTATTTATTAGAGTTCGTCAGAAAAGTAAAAATGTCTTTCTTTGGGATATCATCACCTTTTAAAATGTTTTCGCATCAATGAAAAAATTACGTTATTATTTTTTTTAAATTCCAATTCATTCCATTTTCTCAGGGAAAAGAGTTTCATCATATTAATGAAGTTTTCATAGGTATTATAAAGAGTTACATAAAAATGTATGTCAATTGTTTCATAATGTTTTCATCATTTCATAAAAAGTTTCATAAACTGTGTGAATATATATAGGAGAGAAAAACTAAAAACGTGTATTGAATATCCACCAGAGGTATACCTTGCACATGACAAACAAGTTTTCAATTTATTTTTTGATCAATGGTTATAATCTTTAACTTTGAGCTCATATATTATTTCTCATTTAGTGGGAAAACTAGGTTATATGAATGTTTGATGTTTTGCATGGGATTGTCACTTCTTTCAAAACGTGTTGTGATGATGGGAACCTAGAAAATTCCCGAAATAGATCTATCAACACATTCCTGAAAGTGGTCAAATAATAAATTTGAAAACATAAAACTCTATAGATTATTTGTTAGGACAATATCCTAATAAAGAAATATAGTGTATGGCCTCGAACTTGAATAATTTTCATTTTTTTTGTTTTCCTATGAATTGAAATTCAGAATTTCCATTTAAAATTTTGAAATCATCAATAGACATTAAGAATTTTCATTTGAAATTAAAAAAATGTTATTTGTATCATAACATCAATTGAACGTCAGAATTTTTTATCAGATGACGTATTCTAAATTTTGCATGAATTTTTTCAATATACATATATTAAATTTTTATAAATTTCAGTGGAAACAAAAATTCTTATTTATTTTTTTTATAATTCAAAATGAAAATTCTTAACTTAATTTATTTTTTCTGAATTTTAATAAAAACTAATATCAATTGCTATTTTTTGAATTTAAATTTTAAATTCTGTGTTATAATTAATATATTCTGAATTACAGTTGCAAAAATATTGGGTTTTCAAAATAATGTATTAAAAATAAGTTTTCGTCATTGGATGTAGCATTTATTGTGTTTGTACGCATATAGGGTAAAGAGATCTCGACCACGTTTTTTCTGCAAATTCGTGCTCACAAAATTTGTATGGGCACTCGGTTCAGTAAAATGCCTTCAAGAAAAATGCCTTCAAAAATATAAAAACTGTGTTTTTCCTATACTTAAATAAATCGGTACAAAATGCAACTTTAATAATTAAATTATTGAAAAATAATTAGTTTTTTTTCGTATAAGCTTTATTTTTTGTTTGGAAACACGATTTTATTAAAATTTTATTTTTTCAACTTCCCTTACTTATCTCTCATTTATCGTTGAATTATGACAGATTATCTCATTTTCTCTAGGAATTTTTTTGGTAGAAATTACAGACTTTAAAAATCTGCAACGAAAACCCCCTGACGCTACTAACGAAAACTTTTCATTTCATAAAAATTTTTGAATTGTCTTCATTATAGTAATAAATCGTCTTATAAAATTTATGAAGCATAACATGAAAAACTATGAAACTACTTCATATTTATAAAACATTTCATAAATATGATGAAGATTGTCTTTAATGTGAACTTGAAAAGCTAGGAAACTTCTTCATATGTATGAAACATTTCATAAATATGATCAATGTGAACTTTTATGAAACAGCTTCATCATATGTATGAAGTGTTACGATACTTTGGACGAAAATCAATGAAAGACTTCATAAATATGATAAAGCTTTTCCAAGTTTGATATAATTTTTATTAAAAAATAAAAATTATGTTTTTACAACCTTTAATTGTGCAATGAAAATGAAAATTATTTAAGCTCGAGTCCATAGTCTATATTTCTTTATTAGGATATTGTCTTAACAAATAATCTATTGAGTTTTTTGTTTTCAAATTTATTATTTGACCCTTTCAGGAATGTGTTGATAGATTTATTTCGGAAATTTTCAGAACACGATGATGGGAACCTAGAAAATTCCCGAAATGGATCTATCAACACATTCCTGAAAAGGTCAAATAATAAATTTGAAAACAAAAAGCATTTCCTTTGAGTGCAAGCACGCAACATCCAAAAACTCTGATTTAAGGTTTCCTTTCCTACAGGGCAAAAAGAGTGGTATTTATATGAAATTTCAATTCATCTTTCGATTCTGCACCAAAAAATGATTTAAAAAAAATAAACTTTTTTTCCAGTTTTTGAATTTAGTTTGCTGTTTAGGCAATAGAGTAAACGGAAAACTCTCTTTTTTAAAAAAAAATATTAAAAATAAGTTTTTTAATCGCACATAATAAAAATGTATTGAAAACTGAGAATAATGGGCCAAAAATTTTCGATATATCTCGAACCGCTAAAAACTTATTAAGGTCTCTATTTCGCAGACAATAATAAAAATATTTTTTTTAACACACACAATGAAGAGGTATTTTGATATATCGCGGCCCGTCAAAAAGTTTTTAATCAATAAAATATCGCATTTTAGTAAAGACAACATTGTGAAAACTTAATAACTTTTTGCTGGGTTACCATTTTTCTCAGCTAAAACTGCTTTAGATTGTGTGTCATAAAAAATACTTTATAAGTTTTTTCAAAAAATTTGATTTTTTTCGTCCAATCTATTTCCTAAATGGTGTGCTTTAGAAACGGTGAAAAAGGTTTTATAAAATAATTTTTTGTGTAGAACCGAAAGGTGGATTAAAAGTTTGTATAAATACAGCTCTTTCTCCTCTAAAGGAAAAGGAACCCAAAATTTTACAAAAATAATTACGCCGTTTGTTTGTTATTGATGCAAAACCCGTAAAAAAGGTGATGATATCCCAAAATCAAATTTTCTTGAAGAACTCTAGTATTTATATTAAAAATGTTCAAAATTTTGAAAAACTGTAATTTGTATCTCATTTATTCCTTTAATAAACTCAAAATTATTCAGATATGGAATTCTGACTTCATCGGATTTTAATAAACCACCTTAGCCTGGAATAAGAAATAACACCCAAATTGGCGCAAAAAACGTGTTTTGTTTAATATATTTTAAAATTCGAAATTTTTAATTCTTGTTTATGTGTCTATAATTACACAGGGTTACAAAATTGACCCATTAAATCGAAAACAAGCGTAACGACATTAAAAATAAACGTTTAAGTTTTTGACATATGGGCCAGATTTTTGCCAAAATTGCATTAAAGTTTTGCATGTTTAAACAAAGTTTATTATACATAAAAATTTTAAAAATAAGAAATTTTCTATTAATTTTTTCTTTTAAACACTGATAAGACTTTCAGCAACATTCGGGTATTAAATTTGGGTAAAAAATGTGCAGCATTAACAAGTAAATCCGCGGCATTTCTCAGTTTTTACTATATTTAACTATTTTTTCCCAATTTGTCTTCCAATTCCGCAAAGTAGCATTTTTTTGGATAAGAAAAAGACCAATCTGAACAATTATTTATTATTATGGGAAAATCACGAAATGTGTCTAAAATTCATATGACAGCATAGCGAAAGAGAATAACCTACAAGCTAATCTTTTAGTATAATATGTAAACAGCTTAAAAAATAACGTATACCAAAATTCAGAAAAAATTTAATATTTGGGAAAGTTAATTTAACAAAAACTTTTATACTGTGAATGCCTAAAAAATATTTTGAAATTTTATTTCAAAAATATCTACACATACGTATGCATTTTAAAATAAATTTGGAAATATTTTGTAGAAATTCACTTTTGTTAAACTAACTTTCGCGAATATTGGCATTTTTGGCAGGATTTTGGTACACGTAATTTTTTTAGCTGTTTACATATTATACCAAAAGATGAACTCATAGGACATCCTTTTTCGCTATGATGTCATATAAATTTTAACCACATTTTGTGTTTTTCCCATAAACCTCACTTTCTTTTTTTTTACACGAAATAATTGTTCAGATTTGTCTTTTTGCTTATTCACAAAAAACATTGATCCTTTGTGAAATAAGATGATAAATTGTGCAAACATAGTAAAATATAAAAAACCCCGGATTTACTTCTTAATGCTGCATATATATTAAGCAAATGTTATACCAAATTGTGGTTGAAGGTGTAATCAGTATTCATGGTACAATACAATTGTGCAAAAAACCTTACCCATGAAAAAACTGGATACGCCATTAAAATCAGGGTGGCCAAAATAATTAGGAACAGTGGTTGGTACTCTTGTTTTATTTTTCGAGTTTCGCTGTGTTATCTTTACTTTTATTTAATTTTTTATTTATTTTTAAAAAATCGTTAACCCTTAGTTGCCTGGGGACAAAAAAGACCCATAAAACGTTATTTATATTAAGACTATAAGTTTACAAAGCTTTTAAATTATAAAAAAAAATGTTTACTTTATAAAAATAATTATTTTATGTCACTTGATCCACATAGGGTTAATCTTTCCACTTTTGACCAAAAAAGTGCCACTAGGAAATTTACAGAGAAATGACTGTCAGATTTTCATTAAATATGGATATGCAATAAAGTGTACTAAACTAACGAAAGAGCAGCAAATAAATAAACACCCTTTTAATTTTTTTGGTAATTCGTTAGATATTTTAAATGCCTCTTCTTTGATACCACTTTTTCTAGGGTTTTGTTATAATAAATGTGAATAAAACGAAAAAAGTGAAATTTAGATATTTTTGACCCCAGTTTAATAATCCTCAATAGTAAGATGTTCCAGAATTAGGTATTGAAAAAAAAAAAAAATACTCCTCAAAAAGTGAGTATAGGGGTTGAAAACACTATAATTCTGATTTAAGAAAAACCTATTTTTAAAAAAATCTATAGATAAATTTTCAAATTATGACTACACAGGCCTACAAAACATACTCTTCTAAAGGCTTGAGGTCCGCTGAATCCGAATTTGACTTCAGAATTTATCAATCACAAGTATTTAGAAAAGTATGTTTTAGTCATAGGATCTTGACCTCCTGTAACTTGTAACTTTAAAATTTGTCTACAGAT
Source organism: Delia radicum (assembly GCA_021234595.1). Classification (NCBI taxonomy): domain Eukaryota; kingdom Metazoa; phylum Arthropoda; class Insecta; order Diptera; family Anthomyiidae; genus Delia; species Delia radicum. The sequence continues at coordinate 309,798,761 of CM037851.1, read as the reverse complement.
TTTTTTTTAGAATAGGTTTTTGTAAAATCCGAAATATAGTGTTTTCAAACACTATACTCATTTTTTGTGGAGTATTTTTTTTTTTTTTTGTCAATAACTAATTCTTGTTTGTTGGTTTAGTACCCTTTATGACATATCCGAATTTAATGAAAATCTGAAAGAAATTATTCTGTAAATTTCCAAGTGGGTTTCTTTTTTTTTGATCAAAAGAGAAAACATTAACCCTATATGGATCCAATTGCATAGAATCATTTTTTTTATCAAGTGGAAATTCTTTTATTTGTCTTTATAGTACGTTTTTTTGCAAAAAACATTAACATTTTTTTAATTTTGTACAAAATAATAAATTTTTATAAAACGTCGTGGAAAGGACACACACACACACAAGCACGAATTATATTTTTTTCAATTAATAGTCCATATCTCTAAATTAGTCATTTGAAAAAATCTTTAAAATTTATTTAACCCTCAAACCGACCTAAGCTTTTTTGAAATGAAATTTATACCGCTTGTTCATCACGAAAAATAAGCAATATGTTCTTCTACCAAAATTTTTTTCTTTACATATTTTAGTCGATATGGGCCATAATAGGTTATGAGCAAATGTCAAAATTAATCCATAAAAGTAAATAACTTTGATCAGAAATTATTCCTCTTACCAAAATATAACTACAGTCCAAAAATGACCATTACCATTTTTTGTGCTTTTAGTAAAGATGATATGGCGATTTTCGTTTTTCGAAATTCGCGAAATTGAGCGAAAACGCACCTTAACTTCATTATATATTGCTTAAACTTAAAGGCTTTGCTACTACTACCAAATTTAATCTTTCTGACGAATTTCATTAAAATCCGTCCATATGTTTTCAAGTTAAGACGATGTCATTTCTTCTATTGGAATCCTGTATGTCCTTGGACCAAAATAAGTGCTTTTTCAAATCTTAAGCTTCAATCTTACTTGTGTTTAAATTGTATTCTTTTCAAAATATTTATTTTTTTAAATTTTACGAAACTTTAAATTTGTCATTGTCAAACCGTGCTCTAGACTCACAAAAAATTATTCCACAAAATATTTTGTAAATTTGGTTTTCTATCAAAATAGCTCAAATTCTTATTATAAATCACTCATATGGCGTACTTATGGTTAGAGGGTAAACAAAACACGCTTTTGATTTTTTATTAAATTCGTTTGTCATTTTTGAGTCCAGGCTAAAGTGCGTTAATGATGTTCGAAAAAGTAAGAATTCCATATCTAAATAATTTTGAGTATATTAAATAAATAAGTGAAATTAAAAATAAAAATTTTAAATGTTTTACTTTTAAATTTTAAAAATTAAAACCAAAAGTTTATTTTTCGATCTTTTGTCATACATTATGATGTGAGCAAGATTATTCGAGTTCAAGATCATTTGTTTTTTGTTAAACAAAAAACCGTGCAATATTTATTTATTACTCAAACAAGTTTTTGCCCGCTTTCTTATAGCAGACTTTATCTACTGACAGGTCCTTACATGTTTCATTTCGCGTCACCGAAAATCATCAGAGAACCAATGTAGAAGGGCTAGAATATTCTACCCAAATTTTGAAGGAAAAAGATCAACGCTTTACCCGTATTGTTATATTTACTCGATGAGAAGTAAAAAACAAAATTGGAAGAATTGAACTAATAATAGCCCTTCTACATTGGTTCTCTGATGATTTTCGGTGACGCGAAATGATAAAGTCTGCTATAAGAAAGCGGGCAAAAACTTTTTTGAGTAATAAATAAATATTGCACGGTTTTTTGTTTAACAAAAAACAAATGATCTTGAACTCGAATAATCTTGCTCACATCATAATAAAAATTTTAAATTTTAGGAATTTTGAATAAGAATACATTATTTTTCACAAATGGGACATTTGCGGCAGAAATTCGACATCGGGTAAAGTTTTCAAAATAAAAAATAAAATCGATTACTTTATTTGGAATCACTTTCAATAAAACTGGGCGGGATATAATGACAAATTTATTTTTAAGGGACACCCTAATATACAAGTATGTTTGAGTGTATACAATACAAGTTTAAATAGTTTTTCTGAATTGAAATTGTATACAAGTCCTTAATTTTTTTGTTTTTTTTTTTTGAAAAAAAGTACCACCACTACATGCATTGATTTCCGGTTTTATTTTTGTAGTTGTTATTTCTGTCGGTATTTTATTTTAGGTTTTTTTTTTGTTGTTCAAAAATATTTTATAAACAACAATAGGTGTCATAAAAAATTAAATTTAGGTTAATTCACTTGATATGTTGATACGTGAACAATTAAATTTTAATTGAGTCCTTAGAGTGTTAAATCCTTAGAAATGTGTTGAAAACAAAACAAAACAAAAAAACATATTTGACACATGCATGCATACAAGTTCGGTATAATGATGAAAAGTTTTGATAATATTAAAAGTTTATGAAAGCTTAAATAGTCATTAAAGCTATTGATAAAAATTGTTTTTTAATGTTTAATCTTAATTTGAGTAAATAACACTTTTTATGGCTTGACTCAAACTATAAAAAAATGGAAATCGATTTTAATGTAAATTAAACACAAAGATAAAAATAATTGATAACACTAGCAGAGCTTCAAAGGAATTAATTCCTTAATAGTGCGCCCCGGTAGGCTAGTTGGTAGCGTGCTGGCTTATCAGTGCGGGGGTCGTGGGTTCGATTCCCACCAGAGGCACTGGTCTATTTTCGCTACAACTTGCCGAAAGCCATAGTAGCTCGGTTAGGGAAATATTATATAATTTGTAATTATATGATTATTAATTAATAATAAAAAAAAAAAAAAATTCCTTAATAATTTTTTTTAGTCGAATATATATTTTGGGAATGAGTGCCCTGACCAAATTTGAAAATGAATAAATGAATTTTTTTCTTCAAAAAATATAATTTTCATAGGACGTTTATCTTCTAGGTACTTGAAATAAGTGTTTAGGCAAGACTTCTATTTAAAATTAATCAATGGCGAAAATTAAACGGCGAAAATGCATAAAACAATAAATATGGCATATCAAGTTTTTACAATAAGCATTTCATTATAAAAAAAAATATTCTAGAAAAGCGTTATCAAGATTTGTAGAATATCATTTTAAGCAAAATAAATTAATGCGCTATTTTTGCTAAAATTGTTTAAAAATATTACCCTTTACTATGAAAGAGAAGAAATTGATTTTAAATCACAAAAGTCGACCATTTTTTGAATTTCTTATTTGAAATATACCTCAAAATTTTGATTTAAATAAAAAAAAATCTTCAATTTATAACGAGCTTTCAACCTCCATATATTTGCAAAAAATAAAGCAAATCAAATATATTAGCTCGGTTGATACTAGTATTTCGATCTGGCTAAAGATCTCATCAGAACCCGAAGTTTGAGAAAAGCCAGAGCCTCCATAATAGGCAGAACTATGCATTTGTATGCATTTGACTTTTTTGTAAAAACTTCATTTTAAATATTTTGTATAGTACGGGCAAAACAAAAACTTGGTTAAAAAAAGTAGATTTAAACAAAAAAATACATTTTGAAAATGGAGATAGTAGTGCTACGTTTCCACTGAACGTGTTTTGAGCATGTTTTGAAACAAAACATGTTTTGCACATATTTTCCTATGCATTTTTTTTTTAGCAAAAACATATGTTTTGCTCAAAACACGTAAGTGGAAACGCAGTATTAGGCTGATAAATTTTATATTTTAGTATGTTGATGAGAAAATACAAAACCATATTTTGTGTGGTAAAAACATAAATAATTTCAAACAAAACATAATTAATGGCTAGTTTGTATTGAAATCTAAAAATTATATTGCCAGAGTTGCCAATGAAAATTTTAAAAAGTTGTCAAAAAACCCCTATATTTTTCCACAAAAAGAAAACTTTGGAATAAAGATTTGTGCATATAAAATTACCAAATTAAAATGTTTGAAATACCTTCAACCATCTCGTATATGAATTCTTTCAAAGTTTCAACTTTGACTGCTAAAATGTTCACTAGAGGGCGCTTTCAGAAAAAAAAAATCAAAAATTATTAACTCATTAAAGACAGACCCCCGATTTCATGGTCCAATGTCGATGAAACTGTACACATTCAATATTTAAGTTCAGTATTTAACTTCTATAAGTTACCCAGCAAGCATGTCAATACGAAGAAGACTCGGCGATCATATCGACTGGAAGAAAACATTTATTGCCGGCAATAAGTGATTATTTTGGAAGTTTCGTTCGTCTTGAACAACTAGAGCGACCCATTAGGCAATACGAAAGCAATTCCCCTCGAAGATAAATCTGAGATATTAATTATCGCCAAACTATTGTAGGGAAGATAAATCGGCGATATTTTAAGACGTTATTTCTCGCCAAACAATCACCGGGAAGATAAGTCGACTATAGTTTAAGGCGTTATTTATCGCCAAACTATCGAATGGAAGATAAATCGGCGATATTGCCTAAATATCACCTGGAAGTTAATGAGAAGATATCGCCCTACTGTCACCCAAGAGATAAAAATACATTGTTTTATGTTATATACATTGCCATCGTGGACTTCAGTCATTCCCGATCTTCATTATTTACGTTTTGTCAAGAAAGAAAAGACGGATTTTTATATATTCGCTTTGCCGAAAAAGAGAATAACTAGTGCAAAAGTTCGTTATCCAACAAAATAGTTGTTTGAAGATATTTGGTTTTTAATGACAAATAATTTTGTAAACATAAACAAGATAAACATTCCGGAAGATACAAAAACTATACATTAGCAACAAATAATTTCAAAGTGACATATAACTATATTTCTTGACTATTTATTATTTTTCAATATCGCTAACATATCTTCTAGATGTTATCAATACGATATATTTGAAATGTTATTTTAACAGTTTTTTCATAATAATGAAATATCTTCTAGGCGATATATCCTTCAAATGTTTGAAGCGATATGGTATATTGTTTTCTTGATATTCCACACTTGGGACTTATGCATTAACCACTAATATAAAATAATACCGCCATATTTTTTTTAATAAAAAATATTTATTTAAGATCTATCATAAAAATCGGTATTTTAGTGCATATGTCAAGAAATCATATTTGCATCACAGGCGAGTGGTCCTAAACAGGGAAATATTTTTTGTACGATAGAGAACACCTAAGACTGTTAGTCAACAAGAAAGTTTTCCGATTTGTCACTTCCCCAATTTTTCAGACAAATTGCATTGCAATTTTTGAAACTATGTGAATTTGCAAACTTTTGAACCGTTAACCCTGTAAGGGTTTGAAATAGTACCCCAACATTTTCTTTAAGTTTTTATCCTTTCTCTACCTGTGTGTAAAAACCAATTGGATGCACCTCTTACCTGTTTCTAGATATTTTTTTTAATATTACACCTTTTCGGGTATTTAAATACCCAATAGTCAGGATTGGGTTAACGATGCAGTGTTTCCTACATCTACAAATTTTCGTTAAATAAAGTTCAGCGGATCAATGCCCTTATTGAGTTAATGAATTCCACTTAAAGTCATTTAAGTGCGCACTAAGCTCTCTGAATAAACTGAAGTTTTTGCCTAACTCCTCCAAAGAGAATAAAATTTTTTCCATAAGAGAATGACATATTTTTGGGAAAAAATTTTAGTCCCTCTGGAATTTTAGGACCCGCTAGGCCCTAAAAACCGGTACGCCTTGTAACATAAAACTGTGGGTACTGAAATGAAAGGACATTTTCACAGGACTTAAAAAAATTATAAAAATGGTACGAAATTGAGCGAATAATTTGTATGTAAATTTTTTTTGAGGTTTTTTTGGTTGTTTTTGTAAAATTAACTGTAAATTTCATGATTTTTTTCATAACAGGACCCGAAAAAATTGTGTAAAGGCGATATTCCAAATTCCCTTTGGATGGTTTATTAACCATCTCCTCGCCTGTCAAAACATTTTGAATATATAAAATGACTTTTTTAATGTGAGTTCTCTTGTCGCTCACAAAATCGGTTAAGTTGAATAGTAAATAAAACGTGATTTTTTTATTTTATTTGGTAACTATAATTATAAATGAAAATTATTCAAGTTCGAGGCCATACTCTATATTTCAATGGTGATAATCTGTAACTTCGAGCTCATATATTAGTTCTCATTTAGTGAAAAAACTAGTTTATATGAATGTTTGATGTTTTGCATGGGATTGTCACTTCTTTCAAAACGTGTTCTGATGATAGTAACCTAGAAAATTCCCGAAATCGATCTATCAATACATTCCTGAAAGTGGCCAATTAATAAATTTGAAAACAAAAACTCTATAGATTATTTGTTAGGACAATATCCTAATAAAGAAATATAGAGTATGGCCCCGAAATTGAATAATTTTCATTTTCATTGCACAATTAAAGGTCGAAAAAACATAATTTTTATTTTTAATAAAAATTATATTAAACTTATAATTATAAATTGAAATTTTTTAGACCTTATCTTTGCGCTAAAAGTTAAATAAAAAGTGATTTGTAGCCTTATTTTTTAAATTATGACAACAATTTCTTAGCGAATATTCTAAACAGTACTTCAGCAGTGAATTTGATCATACCCCCGAGGACAAATATTTTAAATTTCATATTTCTAGCCAAAGCGGTTTGAACAGGCCGACAAGAGGCGAAAATTCTCCTCTTTGTACCTGCTAGTAGGAATTTCTGAAAACCCCGTCTTATCGGATGTTGACTTCGCAGTTAGTGAATCTTGTTACTCTTTTATAAATATAGAAATTCTGTTAGATCGAATCAATTTTTTTTTTTTTGCCGACATTTTCAATTTAAAATTTTCCATGTTAATGCAGTTAAGACTTTTTACAACAGTTTTTGACCAACTTTTGTTTATATGAAGAACTTACAAAATTTCACAGCAAGACCAGAAAACTAAAACAAAAGTACCGCCCATTAATTCTAAAAGTACATTGAAGTTTTGCATGTTTTAAAATTCAACATTTCTGAGTTTTTCATCAGAAAACACAGCATTTTGTACTACTAGTCGTATTAGCAATACGATTTAATTTTAAATTAATATCACTCATACGACTAGTAATATATATTTTTGTGTTAAATTAGTGAAAAATTCACACATTTTTAAGCAATTGGCTATAACTTTGAAATTCATTAAGGGATTTTCCTTATACCTATGTACATAAATATTCAGAATTATTAAAAATTAGCAATTGTTAAAGTGAAATTCTGTTGAAAAATACCCATATCAATAATTACTTAAGCCTTAAATCACTTTCCTTTATACAGACATTCGTAAATATATATTTGTTTAGTAATTTTTGTGTTCCCATTTTCAAAAGTTAAAGGCCAACAAATTACCCTTATAATCTAAAGTGGTTCTTGAAATGATTATTATTACTTATAATAATTGAAAGTTCAATGGTTTTTTATACATATATATTTTTTTAACTGATAAGAGAGTTTAATCTTTATCAAGGACTTGTATACAATAATAGACTAAAGCTACCCTAATACATACATATTGTAAGGATATACTCATACACATTTACATACACATGTGAATGTATATAAGTAGTGCTTAATACTTATAGGTTTAAATTAGAAAAAAATCTAGTGTGTTAGTGTTCATTTTTTTTTTTTTTTTTTGGTAACATGTCATAACTATTTATTATAGTTATTAAACTTGTTTATCAAGTGAGAGCAAACTTTATATTTTTCCTTAAACACAAAAATAACATACATTTACATATAAATACATACATAAAGATACATTTATTTATACACATACACATAGCTATATATATTTGTTAGGGTAGCACTTATTTGTTCAAACATTATTTAACCAAAATTGACAAATCTTTGTTTTTACAGTTTAAATATTTGTAATCAGTTTTAACAATTTTTGCTCTGAACACACTGAGCAACTCAAAAAAAAAGACACGCGTACCAAGTTCCTCGTTTTTTTATGCATAAAATTTTAAAAACAAAAAATTTTCCTTAAGTTTTTATGGTAAATACTGATTAGACCTTTAACAACATTTGGCCATCAAATTTGTTTAATAAAATGCAGCATTAACAAGTAATCCGCGGGTTTTCTCAGATTATACTATATTTTACTATTTTTCCACAATTTATTATCCCATTTTGCAAAGGATCAAAGCATTTTGTGTATAACCCAAAAAGTCAAATCCGAACAATGACTTCGTGTAAAAAAGAAAGAAAAAAATACGGTTCATGGGAAAAAATGCAAATGTGCCTAAACTGTATACACTGCGTTGCAAAACTATAATTATACATTAATTTTACTAAATTTCGTAGAAGAGTTAAACCGGCATAAATGTAAAATCATTGGAAAATTAATAATATTTAACAAAACAACAATTCATTTATTTTTTATTTTACTATTTAGAAAGAAATAACAAAATCAATTAGTGTTTCATAACTATAAATACACTTAACAAAGGGTCCGCCATCTAACGTTTTTTTTTTTTTCAACTAGTGCTTATTTCGTGAATGGTAACACTTAGCTCATGTCTGATTTGACAGATAATTTGTTTTATCCTTCCGCTGAACGAATATGGTTGTGTATACGCTTGAACAACGCTGGGAAATATTGCGACATTACTTTGAAAATCATGGTAATGAGCAAGGAGTGGCCGTTACAGTCATTGGCGATCGTTATCGGGCCATGTTGAACGAATTTTTGTTCACAAAAATTGAAGAGGAGGATATTGGCAACATTTGGTTTCAACAGGACGGCGCTACGTGCCACACAGCCGAAGCTACACTTGATGTTTTGCGCCCTGTTTTTGAAGATCGCATTATCAGCCGCAGAGCTGATGTCGTTGGCCACCTCGGAGCTGCGATTTGACACCGTTGGACTATTATTTGTGGGGTGCCGTCAAAGATAAGTGTTACGCCAACAAGCCAGAGATAATTGACGCTTTAAAGGACAATATTCGTGAAGCCATTGGTGAAATACAGCTGCACACAATAGGTAATGTGCTTAAAAATTGGACTGACCGTGTAGGCTACTGCATGGCCAGCCGAGGCAGCCATTTGAATGAAATTATTTTCCATTATTAACCGGAAGGATTGTACTTTCAAATAAAAAAAAATTTGAGAACATATTCAGTAGTTTTTTTTATAGCATTTTCAAAAAAGAAAAGTTATTTGGCGGACCCTTTATATCATAATTTAAAAACATTAAGAAAACTCAAAAATTCGACCAGGCGTACTCTCTACCAGATTTATTCGAAGTATCAATAACTATTAGATAAAAAAAAACGCTTTCATACACTGAACGAATTATACTTCATGATATTAATGAAACAATTTCATAGAATTTTTTTCTTAAATTTAATGAAGAATTTCATTATATCCAACAAATTTTATTAATATTAAGACATTTTTCATAAACTTTTTTTCATAACTTTTCATAGTTTCATAAAAACAATTCATTCGTTTTCATAAATTATCTTTTCATAAATTTAATGAAAATTTTTAAATTTAATGAAGAATTTCATTATATCCAAGAAATTTTATTAATATTAAGACATTTTTCACAAAGTTTTTTTTCATAACTTTTCATAGTTTCATAAAAACAATTCATTCGATTTCATAAATTATGTTTTCATAAATTTAATGAAAATTTTCTTTAGAGCTAGGAAATTATTTCAAAGACTTAATTTTTTGTTAGAAAGTGTTTTGCAACCGTCAGATAATGACAATCGTAATCAATTTTTATATTAATTACTGTAGATTATTACTTTAGTTAGTCTCTTTTTTATTTTTCATAAAATTTCATAATTTTATTAATTTTCATACATTTAAGATTTAATTCTAAAGTGTTCAACATATTTTATAAATTTTTTCAATGTAGCCTTTAATTAATTTTGGACTTCAATGAAATTGTTTAAAAAATCATATGAAGCCGTTCATTGGCTTAGTTCCAATGCATTTTTAAGACATTCATGAAGAGTTTAGTTAATTCAAGGAAACGTATTAAATTTAAAAAAATTTCATAAAACAATTTCATAAATTCTATTAACGCTTCATTGTCGCAATGATTAATTAGTTATAAGTAGATTTTCTTTAATTCTACAAAAATTTCATAAACATAAAACCTGTTTCATAGATTCTATGAAAAGTTCCAATGAACGAGTTCCAGTGGCAATTTTCATTAATGTTGTAAAGAAATTCATTACTGAAGTGCAGATAATTCTCTTAGTGTATTGACTGTTTTCTGCGTAAACTCGACTGGTTAATACTCCCCAAATATTCTAAATGGGGTTTTGAACTGGAGATCCACTTGGTTTGTGAATTCCTTTTAGCGAATTCAAGTCGAGCAGTTTTGTGGCAGGTTAATAACCTTGACACAGACTTCAGCTTTTGGAGAGTAATTCTCTCGAAATCATTTAAGAGCCTATTTATGGTTGATTTGGACAAATTTACCTTACATTGATCGATTATATGTTTCAGACTCTTCATTGAATTGCTGGCACAGTTGATTATTTGACGCCGGTCCCCATGACTAAGCTTTTTTCGGGCTGCCTGTTTTATTTTTACCATAAGCACTCGGATTATTTGCAAAATTTGTGACAACCACATGTGAACGGTTTATTTTTCTAGCAATTTCCTGAAAACTTAAGTCACTTTTTAAATAGGCTGATATATTTTTTTTTTTTCTAAATCACTTAGCTATGAACCACGTTGCATTTTATTGCAAATTGATTAAAATTGCATAAAAAAACTAAAATAACTCTTTAATTTTTCTTTATTTGCTATTCTTCTTTGTTTACCGTTATATGTAATTATAGTTATGAAATACCAACAAAATATGATTGCACAATTTTTCTCTTAAATCTCTTAAATTTTATCACACTCTTAAAAACAGTAAAAATTTTAAAAAATAATTTGGTAATATTAGAAAAAATATCAAAAATGTTTTGTAATTATAGTTATGCAACGCAGTGTACATATGACAGCATAGCAAAAACGATTACTTTAAGGCACATTTCGCGTTTTTCCCATGAATCACGCGTTCTTTTTTTGTTTTCTTTTTTGCACAAAATAACTGTTCAGATTAATTAATAGTTAATGCTTGGCCAAATGGGATGATAAATTGTGCAAAAATAGTAAAATATAGTAAAATCTGAAATATAGTAAAAAAAAAAAAAAAAAATGTTTCATGAATTTTATTTTATTTTGCCAATCTGGCTAACAACTAATAGGTTATGCCGCTTATAGATAATTAATTATATTTATTCTGAATGAATGAATTTCTTGTAAATATATTTTTATATCTATTAAATAAATAAATAAAAAAAAAATAGTAAAATCTGAGAAAAATCGCGGATTTACTTGTTAATGCTGCAAATGTATTTAAACAAAATTTATACCCAAATGTTGTTGAAGGTCTCCTCGGTATTTACCATTAGAAATTAAGGGAAAATATCTTAGTTTAAAATTGTATGTATAAAAAACATCTTTAAAACATGTAAAACTTTAATGCAATTTGGCGAAAAATCTGGGTACGCCATTAAAATTAGCGTGGCCGAAATATTTTGGAAAAATGGTCGGTATTGTTTGTTTTCAATTTTAGGGGGCAATTTTATAGCGCTGTGATATTTAAAACTAAAATTTAGTTTTTTATTACATTTCTTAAAATTTTAAAGTACGGAGATTCTAAATCCGAATTAGGGCAACTTTTACTAATAAAACTGATGGCATTTGTTAAAATTTTATTAAAAATAATTTCCACCCAATAATTTTCCATACAAATAACTTTTCATGAAAATAACAATCATTACAATAAAATAAATTCATAATTTCGGTTTTTTTTTTGTTATACAATTTTTGGTTGTAAAGAAAAAGTTTTTTTCCATGTCAATAAAATAGATCTTAACGAAATAGATAACAACAATACAAATAATAGTTAAAGCTAAAGTTTTATTTTATTCATACACATTTGTTTGTTTTTTAACAAGAAAAAAGAAAAAAAAAAATCATAAATCGATAATACACCCGAAATAATATAAATATAGTAAAATTGCTGCATATTTATACTGTTAAACTCCAAAAAAAATAAAAGAAAAACTATTGCTTTTGCTAAAATATATAAAAAATATTTCTTAGGGTGTCCCTTAAAAATAGATTTGTCATAACAAAATAGTTGTAATCAAACATAGAAATATATAAATTGAAAAAATTTGAATTCATATTACCAGGACTTTTATGAAAATAGATTATTTTGTAAAAAAAATTAACAAAATTTCATTTTCAAATTAACAAAATTTTATTGTTTTCATCAAAGTTTGCGTGGTTTCCTAAAAAATATCGCTTAAATTTGATTAAACTATAATTATCTTTACTTTCGTTTAAAAAAATCTTTAACCCTTGGTGTTCTGTGGACAAAAATGTCCCATAAAACGTAATATATATGCACTTAGACTACTATGTAGGTAAATACCACTGCAATTGTAGTTGAAAACAAATGAAATTTCACTTAAAGAAAGGACGACTTACATTACAGTAAATTCAACTAACATTGTCATTTGTTTTTTAATGTTCAAAAAATGACTAACAATTGTAGTAAAAATGAACCACATGGTAGTAAAAAATAAACAAACATTTTTTTTTAAATAACAAAAAACAACTGAAAAAAATTAATGTAAAAACATAAAGCAGTCATTTGATGTATGTTGTTTTTTTAAAAGAACTACAAGGTTAGTAAATATTTTAATTTGTTCTACAAATGACTGACATTTACATTAAAGATAAAGAAACTGTATTACAACCCAAATAACTACATATTTTTAAAGCAGAAGTGCCCTGAGTGTAATGACTACAATATTGTAAAGCTTTTAAATTGATATAAAAACAAATTTCCATTTGATATAAATGATTATTTTATGTAATTTGAAATATATAGAGTTAAAGTTTTCACTTGTGACCAAAAATTTACAATGTGTTTCTTTCAGATTTTGCGTAAATCTGGATATGTGATAAAGGGTACTAAACTTTCAAACAAGCGCATTCAAATTAAGTGATATTTCTCCAAAAAATTATGCAAACTTTGATGAAAACATTCAAATTTTGTTCAACTTTTAATAAAATAATCAATATTCATAAAATGTCATGAAAAGGAGTCGCTCTACACACAAACACGAATTATAATTTTATAAAAATAGCCATCGATTTCTATGAATTAGAAATTTTAAAAAATATTTAAAATTATTTTTTAAAAAAACTGGTTTTTTTGCATTTTTATAAAATTTATACTTAAATTTGGTTTCCGGGGTTAAGTGGGTTAATGATATTTGATGAAGTAAAGTTCCATATCTACTTAATTTTGAGTATTTTAAATCAATAAATTAAGTATTAAGTTTTTGTTTTTGTTTTTAAACAAAACAAAAAAAAAAATAAAAATTAAAATTAGGAAAAAACAAAAAACGTGTATTTAATTTCCAACATAGGTGGACCTTGCACATAACAAACAAGTTTTCAATTGATTTTTGATCAATGGTGATAATCTTTAACTTAGAACTCATATATATATATATAATTAGTTTTCATTTAGTGAGAAAACTAGTTTATATGAATGTTTGATGTTTTGCATTGGATTATCACTTCTTTCAAAACGTGTTCTGATGATGGGAAACTAGAAAATTCCCGAAAGTGGTCAATTAATAAATTTGAAAACAAAAACTCTATAGATTATTTGTTAGGACAATATCCTAATTAAGAAATATAGAATATGGCCTCGAACTTGAATAATTTTCATTTTCATTGTAAAAATTATATTTTTCTAATTTCGAATTTTATGAATTTTTAAAAAAAATAAATTTTATTTTCAAAAATGGGCAATTTTCAGCAGAAATTTGACTCTGGTCAACTGGTTCATTTTCATTTACGTTTTATTTAATCGAGTTCGATGGCCATATATGATACATGTGTAAAAATAAAAAAATAATTGTATTTATAATTATATAATTAAGAATAATAAGTATATAATTAAAATATGTTTCTTCTTCAATTTGGAACCATTTGCAATATGACTATGGGGTGTAATAGACGAAAATCGACAAAGAATTTTTTAAGGGACATCCCATTATTCATATATTACATCTAAGCCACCGCACTCTCAACCCACCGCACTTCCTTTTTCCTATTTCGGTACATATTTTAATAAAGTTTGCGTGGAGGTGTGGGGTTGTTTGGTTGTTTGGGGCGATGTATTAGTACGAGTGTTAGTTTGTATCTACTATTTATTTACCACATTCATACACAGACACAGACACAACATATACATTTAGTATTATATTCAAAGGTGGTGGTTGTATATTTATATTTGTTTTTGTTTTTTTGTTCCTTATGTGTACATAAGTTTTCTTGTTTTTATCATTATCACAGGGTGTATGTGCTCTGCTTGATTTTCGTTGTGTTGTCATCATCAAAAAAAAAATAAAAAAAAACAAATTTAAATACATAAACTTATAACTAAATAAATACAAAAAAAAAAATTAAATAAAAATTTGCGTGTTGGATTTTATAGTTTTCTATAATTCTTTTTATGTTTAGTATAAAATATTATTTAAATAAAATAAAAATGAATATAAAATCCTTTTTTCCATATTTTAAAATAAGGACATGTTTTTTTAGTGCTAGTTTAGAGTTTAAGTTAAGTTTAACTGTACAGATAAAGAGATTCGGGCTGACAATCGAATGGTTTAGTTGCAGTAACCGAATTTTTCGGTGGTGAGAACTAAATTTCAGATTAGGCAATTGTTGTTTAATTATTTCGGTTCTGGTTTAACATTAATTCGTTAGTCACAGCTGAAATTTTCGATTGGCAATAAAATCGGTTGTCAGTACGAATCTGTTTTCTGGGTGCATTATTTGGGAAAAATTTAATAGCTTTTGACAAATTTAAAGATTAGATTAAGTTAAACTAGGTTTAATTTTTACGTCAGATTTAAATTTTTTGCTATCAACTTGTTTGTTTAATTCTGGCTTTTATATCATTATATAGTCCATACAATTACCTTTCATTTGATATCCAATTTTTATAATTTTGAGCTAGTTGCTAAACTTTATAATCGCATTGCAATTTTAAAACTGTATAAGTTTTTTAATGATTTTTTTTTTAAATTTTATTAAACTACATCTCTTTTAATAAATTAATTTGACTGTGGGAAATTTATAAAATTACTCTTTTTCAACATATCACTCATTTACTTAAAGACTGTCATAAGTCAAAAAACTCGATTTTTGAGTTAATGATGCATATAAAAATTTTATATTAATATCTTGTATACTTTTCGAGTTAGAAGAGAACATATTTTCTATTTTTTTGAAAGTGGGTGCATCGTATATATAAAAAATGTATGCTAATCACGGGTCTCACGATAATTAGCGAACTCGCACCCAACTCTCACTAATATAAAAATGCATTAAAAACCATATTTATAAAAAACGGGACCAAATAAATAGAGAGAGTATCCAGCTAGACAGATATGGATTTAAAACTTTAAACGCGTTTTCTGTTAAATCGTGTTTTCTTAATTATGTCTGTCTTTTAGTAATCGCGCGATATATGTGCCACATTAATGATACGTCCTGTTTAAGCTTTATTGTCACCGGTTACTGGACAGGTGAATAGTTGATTTTAAACTGGTCCAGTTCTTATCAGTCACGGGGTATGTTCTTTCAGGCCAGTCCTGTTTTCAGTGTCCACGGCAGAGAGCCTAGTTTAACTAGTCACCGGATGGTACTTTCAGACCGGTCCTGTTTTTACCGGTTACGGGACAGGCACCGAATTTCAACTAATCCCTTTTTCCAACAGGGTATTTTCATTTCTTGCTTTTTAAGTGCATGATTTCTCCCTAACATCTCTATTCAATTGATTAAAAAGGAGAATTTATCAGTATTCGACCATTTTGAGGTTATAGCGAAATTATAATTTAATGGGATTAAACTAGAGTTGGGCACGTGACCAGAATTTTTCGTGATTCACGTGAATCTCGAGTGAGCGCGAGTAGGAAAAAATTCTTCGTGAGTGACTGTGCTTAAGCCAAATTTTTGAGTAAGTGAGTAGAATTATACAAAAAAAAAATGTTTTCGCTTTAAATAAATATTTTTTTTGGGTTTTAAAATACAAAATTAATGACAAAATTTCTTATTCAGAGCAATTTTAGATTAAACATTGGACTGTGCCAAATAAAACGACTATTTTTTTCAGTCCCATATGAAGACTATATTGTCGGGCCGAAAAAATGTTTGCCAAAATTTCAGACCTCTATCGTACCGACCCTAAATATTTTTTCAATCCCAACATTTTCTCAGAACAAACCCACCCTTACCTACCCTTATCTACAATCGATAAAAGGGATCCCATACGAAATTACAATTTTATAAAATTTGCTTCCACTGCTTTATTATCTTTCAAAATACGATATAGGAATCAATGGAAGTATGAAAACTATTTCTTTGGATCATAAAGTTTCAAAGAGGGTTAAAAAATAAAAATAATTCAAAATTTAAAAAAAAAATGATTCGCGTAAATTACTGATGAGTGAGAGAAAAAAATTTTTATTGTTGCAGTTTCTAAAAAGAAAATTGCAGAAATGTTTACTAAAAAATTATTTGGTACTAAAAATTAGTACAAAAACATTAAATTGTGATATATGTTCTACTGACTTTTTTATTTGAGTGTACACTCAAAACAAAAGCGTCATCATATTTATGAAAACTTTCATAAATATGATGAAAGCTTCATTGGCTTGCGTCTAATTTAACAGTTTCATAATTTCAGTTTCTAGTCTTGAAAATTTGGTCATTTTGCCATCTCTCTTTCGGTTTTCTACCATATGAAGAAGTTATGAAGATTTTTTTATAAATATTTATGAAAAATACTCCCTGAAGATGTCATTCAAAGAATGACGAATTATTGGAGATATATAAAATAATAAAGGATAGAGCTCAATTATTTAATAAAGTTTTTTTATGAAAAATTTCATAAATATGATAAAACTTTTTTCCCTGAGTGTAGTATTAAGTATTTTCAAATATTGAGTTCGTTACAAAAAGTGTTTATATCGACTGTCTTTGGTAGAGCTTAGCCTTTTTTTACTCTGGATATGAAAGGAATTCAGAGGTTAAGAAAAGCCGATTTATAATATTTTGTTTCAACTACATGGTACACTCAGAGAAAAAACGTTCATCATATTGATAAAAGTGTTTTATAAATCGTTTGCTATCAATTATTCATTCAAACTTTCATAGATATGATAAAGAATTTCATAAAAATGTATGTCAAATGTTTCAAAAACCTTCATCATTTCATAAAAAAGTTTCAAAAAAATTAATATCAATTCATATTTTCGGGATTAAAATTTTGCTGAAAAATTATTAGGTTTTCAAAATATTGCATTGAAAATAAATATTCGTCATTGGCTGTAGCATTAATTGAGTTTGTAGGCTACCAAAGAAAATTTTTCATTTCATAAAACTTTATGTATTTGCTTCATAATATTAACTTATAACATTTATGAAACATTTCTTGAAAAGCTATGAAACTTTTCATATTTATGAAATATTTCACAAATATGATGCAGCTTGTCTTCAATTTGAATTTTTATGAAACAGCTTGATCATATCAATGAAGCGTTACATTGGACTAAAGTCAATGAAGTTTTTCATCAGATTTATGATTCCTATGACTGTAACTAAACTAAGGATATTATGTAGGTAAAGACAACAGCAATTGTAGTCAAAAATAAATGAAATTTCATTTGAAGAAAGGACAACTAACATTTATCATTTGTTTTCACTGTTCAAAAAATGACTAACAATTGTAGTAAACATGAACCACATACATATGTTAATAAAAAATAAACAAACTTTTATTTTTTTTACTTTTTTTAAATAACAAAAAAAAAACTACTGTAAAAAATGAATGTAAAATCATAAAACAGTCATTTGATGTGGTTTGTTTTTGTTTTTTTTTTAAATGAACTACAAGGTTAGTAAAAAATTAAATTTGTTCTACAAATGACTGACATTTACAGTAAAAATAAATAAACTGTATTACAACCCAAACAACTACAAATTTTTAAAGCAGAAGTTCCCTAAGTGTAGTAAACTTTAACTTAAGTTTTAGTTAAATGTTTGCTTTATATTAAGTTCATGTTTTTTTACTTTAAATTTAAACGTTATTGAAAACTATGTTCAATACTAAGCTAAAATGGAATATAAAACTAAGTTTAGTTTTTTAATTAAATAAGAGTTTAAACTAAGTTTAATAATAAGCTCAACTTTACTTTAAACCAAAATTAAATTTTTCGCTAAATTTTATTTTGTACTAAGTTCTTAAAAATCTTAATTTGATTAATTTCGATTTTTGGCACTTAAACGAGTACTAGAGAAACTGTCCTATTTTTTTTGTAGTCAAAAAAAAAAATACTATAATGGAAATGTCATGTTATAATTTTATATTTTACAATTTTATAAAAAAAAAAAACCCCCCAACCATTTAATAAACCCTCTGCCATCCATAAACAACATTTATAAATAATCCTCGTTCAGTTTTATCAATGAATCATTTAATAACATTTTAATAACTACACTCAAAAAAAAGGCTGTAAAGTCAGCAACATTTTTGCTGGGAGGATCTTTGCATATTTAATGAAATATTGCTAATATAAGCAAAATGTTTGCTAAACTTAGCAAAATTTTTTTTTTTTTGCTGATATTAGCAAATTTTCGAAAAAGGTTGCTGTCTTTACTAACTTTTTTTTAAGTGTTTTATTCATTTCATATTTAAAAACATTTATTAAGTTTTTGTTTTGAAACTCTTTAAATATTTATTATTTCTCATTTTCATATTTTGTAAATATTTGTAGTTTTTCATTTCATTTCATTTATTAAAAGAAAAAACTATTTTAATTAATTTATTTGCTCTTTTGTTTTTGGTTTGTTTGTAAAGTATATAAAAATTGTTTTATATTTTATTGAAATTAACATTAACAAAAAAAACTTTGTATATACAACTCAGGTTTTATGAAAATTATGAAATTACTAAGTTTTATGAAATTACTAAGTTCAGTTTTCCTTCATTATTTTTCTACTTGTAAAACTTTCATAATTTCATAATTTAATGCTTTTATGTTTTTTTGATGAGAAAATGTCTTGTGTTATTTTTTTTGGTTTTAATCTATTTACACAATTTTATGATTAAATTTTAGGTTTTCTTTATTGTCATTCATAAACAAATTTATTATTTTTTTTTTTTTGGTTTATTATCTTATGTAAAATAACATTATCATTGTTATATAATTATGTAATTATCATCATTATTATTAATATTCTGATTATTACTGTTAGAGTGATGACTTGTAATTATTTTCATTAGTTATGTTCCTTTTTTCTTCTTAAAAAAAAAATTTATTTTTACACAATTTTTTATTTTTTTTTAACGATAAGAATATTAAATGAGTGTACATAATTATTATAAATTAGACCACCTATTTCGAAGAGAAAATATTTAGAAGGGATCTTTTTTACTATAAGACAATACATCTGTGACATCTTTAGTTGAACCCATTTTACACTGGAGTTGCTTTAAAGCTACGCCTCCTTCTTTTCAAACCTCTAACCGGCAAGCCAGGTTCTGGCGGGGTATTTTAAATTGGTCATAAATGCTGCAAAATAAGTGTTTTAAAGGATCCGCCAAATAACTTTTTTTTTTTTTGAACTCCTAAACCAATTGGACTTTGTATGGCGTCATACCAAGGTCTTTATGCAAAATTCGTCTCAATGATGTCCCCGAAATGGTCAATTGTTAAGAACGACGTTGAATTGCTGTTGATGGCGCTTCACGCACACTTTCTGCAACAGCAGCAATATTCTCGGGTGTACGCACTGTTTTTGGTTTTTCACGCTTTGGTTTATCGATGAGGATGCCAGTTTCTTTCACTTTTTTCACAAGATAACGAACATACGGACCATATTCGTTCAGCGGAAGGATAAAAATAATTATCTGTCAAATCAGACATGAGCTAAGTGTTACCATTCACGAAATAAGCACTAGTTGAAAAAAAAACGTTAGATGGCGGACCCTTTATAATAAGAAATTATGCTATTTCGATAGAAACCTAAATTTACTAACTATTTTGCGAAGAATTTCTAGTGTTCATACCACGGTTTGGAACGAGAACGCGTTAAAGTAAGAATTTCGTAAAATTTAAAAAAGTTTAATATTTTGAAATGAACACAATTTTCAAAAATCTTGAAAACATATTTATGTTGAGTAGAAACCGTTGATACTTAACACAGAGTAAGATTAAAGTGGTCATGGAATGCATTCAGACTTTCAATAGGCTCGGTAGGGGCAACTCTCTAACCTTGGGGTGGATTCCTGGTCATGAGGGCAACGAGAGGGCAGATTGTCTTGCTAACCGCGGGGCCCGAAGGCCCTTTATTGGTGCTGAACCATTCTGTGGAATACCTGCGGGGTATGTTAGGAAAAGGTTCAGGGCATGGAGAGAGTCTGAATTCTCTGGTTACTGGGAAAACTCTCCTGGTCAGCGCCAGGCTAAGAGGTTGATCTCTTTTTCCAGTAGGGGGTCGAGGCGACTCTTGTCGCTTGAAAGGGGGGTTTGAGGACCCTGGCGTCGTACTTAACTGGACACTGTAAAAATCGCCATATCTTCTTAAGTAAAATCTCACAAAGTGTAATTTTTGGACTGACTGTAGTTATATCTTGGGAAGATGAATAATTTTGACTACACTTATTAATTTTTATAGATTAGTTTTTGAGATTCGCTTTAAACCTATTTTGGCCCATATCGCCTAAAATAAGCTACGAAAAAAATTTAGCTAGAAGAACATATTGCATATTTTTCGTGCCGAACAAGTGGTATAAATTTCATTGCAAAACCCCTTAGGACGATTTGAGGGTTAAGGTACGATAATTTTAAATAGGAGGGAGATATAATAACGTATAATAACGTAGTAAAAAGCATGGGAAAATTTTAGGTCTTTACTATATAAATAATTAAAAAAAATTTTTATGTAAAATTAAAAGATCGAATCAAGAAATTTCCGATCTTGTGAAAAATTTAATATTCAGAAAACTACTTCGTTTTCTATTTTAATGTAAAAAATTTTCTATTTTTTTCAACAAACAAAAACAAATTTTAAAATTGATTCGCTAGTGCTGCCATATTACATTTTTGAATAACACCAATTTTTTTTTTTAAAAAATTGGTGTTATTCAACTCAGTAACCAACCGATACGTAAAAAACCGTTTTTTTTAAGAGAAATTTAGGTTGTCTTGACAAAAATTCGGTTTGAAGGTAAAAAAACTATATTTGAAGATGTTGAAATTGAGTTTGATGCTGTATTATAATAATATCTTTCAAAATATCCTAAATCACCCAGCTAAAACGATAAAATGCTAAAAATCTGCTTAACTAAAAAATCAAAAAGTCTTGTAAAATTTATTATGCTAAAAAAATATGCTAGTTGCCACACAAATAATGTGCTAAAAAAAACTTGTGAGTCAAAATATTAAAGTTCTTGATGTAAATACTGCATTTTTAAATACTGCATTTTCCTGTTAAATACATTTTTTGCAGTTTTTTTATTTGAAAACGTTTAAAAGCATAAACAAGTTTTAAAAATATTTTTTTTAAATTCTATAAAAATACAATTTTGATTGGGAAAAAAATATTCGGAAAAGCATTTTTTTACATTAGGGCATTTGAAGTAGTTTTTTGAGAATTACCAAAAATTGGTACAAAAACAAAATATGAAAAACATCTTTTTAGAATATCGTTATACGATAAATTAAGATCTATACAGCCATATATAACAGTGCGAAATCGGAAAGTTAGATAACTTAAATGACTCAATAAAACTATGTTCAAGAAATTTTTGAACTAAAAAATTACTTCGTCTTTGCAGTAGAAAAACTAGCATATATTTTATCTTCGAAGATGCAAACTGCGTCTATACAAACTGCAACAAGAACGGAAATCATTAGATACTGATACTTTATGCAAAAATTGTTTACGCAATGGCCATCTAGGGGGCCTCTCCCCTATTAAAAAGTATTTTGCATATTTATTTAGTAGTAATTTGGTTTGTTATTGGTTTTATGTTATTAATAACACATGCCATAATTTTTTACCGAAACTGGCAATCGCAACTGGTTTATTTTTCAAAAATATGGCAACCTCCCAAGAAAAAGCTTTTAACAAAATGTTGCAACACGACACATTTTTGCAGAAAATCTTGCTACTCGACTCATTTTAAAGAGAAAATGTTGGTTACTGAGTTGGGCAGAGGTCGAATTTTTTTGAGCGACACATGAGAGGTATTCCATTTCTTTAAAATAGTTACTCTGTGGTTTTGACTCAACATCTTTGGTGTTCGTAAATTCTTTTAGAAATTATAATTTTAAAAATTGTTTGTATTGTTAACTTATTTTTAATAAAAATGTTGTCATATTAACAAACAATTAAACTGTATTTACAAATTTGATTTGAAATTGATTTAAATTTGTTTGTTAATAATGAACAAATTTAAATCGAAAATGAGCCAACAATGCTGGCTTATCAGTGCGGGGGTCGTGGGTTCGATTCCCACCAGAGGCACTGGTCTGTTTTCGCTACAACGCGCCGAAGGTCATAGTAGCTAGTGCTCGGTTAGGGTAATAGTATATAATTTGTAATTATATGATTATTAATTAATAAAATAAAAAAAAAATAAAAAAATCTATCAATTTTCTAATTTGGCACGGTTTAAAATCACTATTTTTCAGGGATGGCAGGCAGTATCGCTAAAATACCGTTATCGATTCAGAGCCCTTTCAACTGACTAATATTATCGAAATAATTGAAATACCGTTATAACTAAAATACCAAAATCCTAAAAATAACGTTACCGATGCAACTAAAATATCGTTATCGCTAAAATACCGTTATCGAAGTAATTGAAATAGCGTTATCCTTAAAATACCGTTACCGAAATAATCTGATAGGATCAGAAAAAATAATCCCTGTTAATAGATATATATTTGCCAAATCGGTGTTCATTAATAACTAAAATAACGTTACTCCTAAAATACCGTTACCGAAATAACTGTAAAACCTTTATCCTTAAAATAACTTTACCAAAATAACTAAAATACCGTTTCAGCTAAAATAGCGTTAATACAAAAAAATCGTTACCGAAGTAATTAAAATATCGTTATCGCCAAAATACCGTTACCGAAATAATCCGACAGGATCAGAAAAAATAATCCCTATTAATAGATATATATTTGAAAATGTTAGATCATAAACTAGCCAGTCATTGGAATTCGCCCATAATGGGGCTTAAAATTATCTATGTTCATTAATAACTAAAATAACGTTACTCTTAAAATACCGTTACCGAAATAACTGTAAAACCTATATCCTTAAAATAACTTTACCGAAATAACTAAAATACCGTTTCCGCTAAAATAACGTTAATGCAAAAAAAAAATCAATAGCGAAATAACTGAAATATCTTTACCCCTAAAATAGCATTACCGAAATAAATGGAAATATCGTTACCCTCTCCGATACCCGCATCGAAACGGTTACCATCCATGCTATTTTTCGAAAAAAAATATCACCCTAAGATCTGAATTTGTTAATACTATAGTAAAATTTGTTCACTTACGAAAAAACTCTGTTGTTTTAACAGTTTTTTTTTATATGTGTAATATACCTTGTAAATATTTCTTATAATTGTATTGGCCTCCTTAGTAGTGTTTTTTTTCAACTGTAATATCTATTTTTTATCTACTCATTTAATATTCTTTGTCACTTGTAATATACGTTTGTCCAAAAATATTATAAATTTATTGTTTTTTTTTGTTTTTAGTTTAATTCTTTATAATTTTTGTAAATAAATTTTTTTACTTTATAAAAAAAATACACTGCAAAAAATAAAATGCTTTTATTTACTGTACAAATAAAATTTAAATTATTATTTTTAAATTTAAAAAAATAACCTTTTAAAAAATTTTAAACCAAAAAAAAAAAAATTACTTTTAAAGAGAATTTTTAAACAAAAGCCGTAAAAACCTACGTTTTTTGAAAGAAAAATTTTATATCCAGAATAAAATAGTTTAAACACGAAATGTTGGGATGGGCTGCCCGGTGACCGCTAGTATTGTATAAAAAACATATTTGTCTCATTTTGTAACAATTAAATGTATTAACAAATTTTTTAAGTTTTGTAAAATGTTTTTCTTTTTTCTCTTTTTTTAGTTTGTTTATAATTAATAATTTTTGTGTTAATTAATTGTATTGTTTAAAATGTGAAACAAAAATCAACAATTTCTGTTTAATTTTTTTTTTCTCTCTATTTATTTAAATGTTGTGGTAGTTTGTTATAAATTAAAAACTTTTATTATCTAACTATTATTAATGTGAGTGTGTCTTTTATACAAAAAAAAAAAAAAAAAACATTTTAATTTTTTTTTTTTAATTTTATTTTTCTATTTATAAAAAAAAAAAAAAAATCTTTTAATAGTTGTGTTTTTTTCTATATATATTTTTTTCTAATATTTTATATATTTTTTTTTTCAAATGCGTTGTTGTTTGATCTAAATGTTTTACATTAAATGTTGATGTTTTTTCCTCCCGATTTTTTTTTTTATTTTCCATATTTTCGTTTTTTTTTTTTTATCCTGTAAAAGCTTTGTTGTTGTTGATGTTGTACTTGTATTTGTAGTGTTTTATACTTGAGAAAACTTTCATTTATAATATGTAATTTTTTTTTTTATTTCCCTCTCATTCAACAAAACAACAAGTAAATATATATTATTTTTCTGATTGAAATGTAGTTTTTTCCTTTTTTTTTTTGTTAAAATATATAAAATAAATATAAAAAAAAAACAACAACCATTCAAAATAAAACCCTTTTCTATAACAACCATCTCTGCATACAGTGTTCAAACCATTTACCCACCCACTCAGCCCACACCATTACACACTATTTCATCCTGTTCGTCATCATCATCATTGCACAGTGGGAACTAGATATATTAAAATTGGTTGCAACTATGGCATAACAATACAGGGTAAAGGCATTAAAGAGAAATAGGATTTTTTATTTGACTTTCTGTTTACTTTTTATATGAATTTTTATCATTTTGTGTTTGAAAACGAAAAATTTTTTTTAATAAGTTTACCAGTAGTGCGATTCAGTAATTTTTAACGATCCGACAATTGCAAAATATATCGACAACTTTTGTTGTTGGCACTAACGATTAAGTGATTCACTAAATACACCTTAACGATAGTCGACAACTCTATTTCTCTATTTAAACTTTAAACTTTTTCTCGATTGAATAAACAACACAAAAATTGTTGTCGTTTAGAAAACACCAGCTGACTTTAACAATAGGTCCATTCGTTTACACCAAAACTTGCACAAATTTGTACTGGATTTTACTGAAATGCGTTCGCGTACACATAAATTTGCAAAAGAGAGCATCTACTAAGAGAGTAAAGTGACAGTTGTCAGCAAAAAACCTGCAATTTTTTACTGAACAAATGTTTGCCAGTAAAATCCAGTAGAAAACAAAAACATATGATTGAATTAAGTAAACAAACAAAAATAAGCATGCATTTAGTAATAAAAACATTTAAAAGAACAAAAGCTGAATTAAAAGTGCGGCAAAAACTGAAAATAATTATTTTCAACCTGAAACAAATTAAAGTAGTCAGTTACAATTATTATAGTAACAATTTATCAGTTTTCTAATATCTGTGTTAATTGTTTTTATTTACATTAATATATTAGAGATGTAAAGCTAATGAATATATGAATACTTCTTACTGCATATTATTCAGGGTACCGAATATCAAAAATCAAGTATTCATGTACTTTCGTATGTTATTTAACTAGAAACAAAATTAAAAGTCATGTACAAACTAAACAAGTTTAAAAGCTTCCACAAAAGTTTATTTAATAAATACAATTGCTACGAATTTATAATTATTAAAATGCAATGCATCAAGTACCAAAAACAATATATACTGGGTAGTCTAAATAACACATATCTTACAACACTAAGCTTTTTAGCGCTCATATGTTTGAATTAACCTGCAAGTTTTTGTAATTTTCCGTTCGTTTACTTTTTTGTGCAAGAGCCAGTTTTGAGAGTAAAGTTTTCATGTTGCCCAAAATTTACTCATCTACTGGATTTTACTGGAAAAGTAAACGAATGGACCTAATAGCAAATATCGTTTCAAAATGTTAATGAAAAAAAATCGTTAATCGTTTACTTTTTTAAACAATTCGATTATCGTTAAAACAAGTTACTGAATCGTACTACAGGTATTGTTTTGCTGTGGTTGTAACTAATTTTACACTTAATGTAAATCGCAAATTTTTTAAATTTGTGTTAGTAAAATCTTAATTTCAACCATATTTAATTTAAGACAAAATCAGAAACATTTCTTTTTAATTACAAATGTTTTGTAAATATTCAAAATGTACACTCATATTGAATGTTGAAATGTTGTGTGAAATTGTCTGAAAATTAAAAACTTTTTAATTATAATTGTGCCATAATGTTTGTTGATTTACTAATATTTAACTGAAAAATGGTCAGTTTCTACAGAAGCAATTTTGTCAAACTTCAGACATATTTTCTCAGTGTATTTTTTAATCTAAAAAGCTAAAAAACGTTAGAATTGTTAAATTAACTAATATTTTAGTTATTAAGTTAACTAATATTTTAGTTTCTACTAATATTTTATTTTTATCATCTTTCAAAACAAAATCGACGAAAAAGAGTATACAACTTAAATGTACTTTAGAAAAATTAGCTTTTTTAATGTACGCCTGTTCTGAGTTTTAAAACTTTTTTATTAGAGTGGATTACACGAAATTAAAATGTTCAAAAATTTGTTTTTTTCTAAACAATTTTAAAATTTATAAAATTTAAAAACTAACAATGTACATTATCAAGTGCAGTCGTTTTAGTAACGCCAAACTTTTTCTACACAAGTTAAAAATGTTCAGAAGTGCGTCAGAGAACAATAAAAAAAATCTAAAAAATGCAGTCGTTTAACTTTCATCAAAGTTTTTCTACATAAAATAAAACAAACAAAAAGGTTCGATTCATTGTTTTTCGTCCAATGAAACAGTTTCATAAATATTTATGAAACAAACGGATTCAAAAAACTATTGTTAAGGTGATGCGCTTCAGAATTCTAGCTGGATCTGGCTCAATTTTGAAACAGAAGTGTATTCGCACTAGGAATTTTTTTCGAGAATTCCCAGGACTGGAATTTAATTTCCCGCTTTCCCGGGAATTTTGTTGCGGGATCCCACGAAATAAAAAAAGTGAAAAATTTTAATGGTCTGCTGTAGAAGAAAAAACATTGGAAATAGTTTTAAATGCAAATATTAATGCTCTCAACATAACTCCAAAAATACGTCAAAACTCGAAATTTTTGTAGGAAGTGGTAAAAAAAACTCAACATATTCAATATTTGTTTAATTACTCATTTATACGAGTATTATAACCGTAAACTAGAAGTTTTTGAAAACTTTTAGTGTTCGTTAAAAAATTTACTTGAAATTTAACAAGTAGCTTTCAAAAACTTTTAGTTTTTGGTTGTACACTAAGAGAATTATATGCATGATATCATTGAATTTTTGCATAAGATCTATGAAATGTCACTGGAACTTGTTTATTGAATCTTTTCATTAAATTAATGCAGTTTATAGTGAATTTTTATTGTTGATCTAAGTGTTTTTTCTGTTAATTCAAGTAAATTATCACAAATAAAATTATAATTTTTCTGTCAATATGAAAAAATATGCATGATCTTTAACCGAATTAATGCAGTTTTTCATAAAATTTATTTATTTATTAAAAATTTCATACGACTAATAAAAAAGCTTCACTAAAAATAGTTTCATTAAAACTTTTTTCATAAAGCTTAAAAAAATTTTCATTCATATTGTGAAGAAAACATTATTAGTTTAGTGAAAAAATTTCATTAAAACTGGTCCAAGAAATTCTCTCTGTGAAATATAAATGCAGTATAACGCTCTTCTTACTATTCGTCCAACTTCGGTAGAAAGCGAGTGAGTATTTTCGGTTACAGGAAAATTGGATAATAACATCAGAAATATACTTTCACTTTGAGTGTATTGAATAATTATTTCATATGCCGAAAAAAAGTTAATTTAGGTTTTTAAAATATTCTAATATTGAATTTTTATGTTTTCGTTTTCGATCTCGAGTGTCTGAATTATTATTTTATAAATATTCCTTTATGAGTAAAATTGTTATGTTTTTGGTTTTTGATCTTGTATCTGGAGAATAATACTTTTTCTTGCTGAAAAAAAAACATTTTTACGGAATTGACATTAAAAGGTTAATAATCCAAGTTGCTCTAAAACTTTTCAATTAAAATTTATTTTTGTAGTATTTTAAATAGTGCTTCTTTTACGATTTTCATTTTACGATTTTTATTAGTTCAAAACAAATTTACTTTTGATTATTTCTATGAAGCGGGAAAACCAAACCCGAATTACCACTGCAGATTAAGCAATTTATCCGTTTTGCCTTATCTCTTTTGGTTTTCGAGATATGTGACATTATCATAAAAAAATATTAAGGACGTTTTTCTATGAAATGATGAAAAAGTTATAAAGAATGTTTCATAAATATTTATAAGCTTCATCATATTTATGAAATTTTTATATATATAGCAATGTTTCGCCCAATGAAACTGTTTCATAAATATGATGAAACTTTTTTCCCAGAATGCAGAATTAAATATCTGGAGTTTAAAATGTTGCAACAATTGCTTCATATTTATGGTATATATTCCTGATTTAAATTAAGAAGACACTATTCCTGAAACTTTTTAAAACTCCATTCTCATATATATTTAGTACCAACGATTTAATATGTTTTTACTAAATAGCAAAAATAGTAAAAAACGAAGGTACAAGAATATGTCACTCTGTTTTTAACATTTCTTTAAAAAGGACAAAACTACTAATTTTCTTTACCACCAAAACTTTGATGATGGCACAGAAAAAACCGGTAAACCTTAGAAATCGCTATTACATATCCGTAGAGATTGAATTCTACCCGGTATTTACCCATATATTAGGTAAAGTTATATGCCCTTTTGGGGAATTTATTTAGGTATTTAGAATATGCATCTGGCAACCACTGTTTGTCAATCAGCTGATATGTTGTTTGAAATGACTCATTAGTTTAATGTTTTTAACGGCGCTTATGTTCTTAAATACCAAAAAGTGGATTAAATTGAATTAAATCTGCATTAAACTGGACACATTTTAAGTAAAATTGTGGAAAAGGTAAATCACACTCATATAAATAAATATGAACACTCCGATAATAGAATGGAACATTGGTCCAAAATTTAATGATATGGAATGGAACGAGAAACAAGTGGAATCGAAACACTTAACACATTTGTATTAAGTTCTAAACGTTAAGTTTTGCAAAAGTTTTGTTCGTTTTGCAATATCTTGCTTAGTTTTCGTTTTTTTTGCTTTTTTTTTTAATTTCCGTTATCTGCGAAACTAAATGAGAAGCAAAACGGACAACATATTTGTTCCGATAATAATACAAATAGGTTAGGTCCGGGAAGATTTATTAATTTTTTAATTTTTTTAATTATAATAAAAATTTTAATGCTCTGATTCCCAGTTCAAAACCATTTTGTTACTTAAAATCAATGTTCCCATTCTTCTCGCTTCCCATTACATTCCATATCGTTATCCGGGATTAGTCTTTCAATGTCACTCATTCTTAGTTCCATTAAGTTTCGTTTCCAATATTAAGCAATCCAATTCTGTAATGCAGTTTAATTGCTCTATCATTATTATAAAAAAGATTCATCACATGTTTCTTGGTTTTTCTGTGTCGTTTCAAAAAAAAAAGCGTAATTTTTTGTAAACATAACAAGTGAATTACAAACAAGTTTTAAAATATTTTCCAAGTCGGATTTTTGTAAACGGTAAGAATTTTTTTTTGTTTTTTATATATTTTTTTTTTTTTTAATAAAAGTTGATTCCTTAAACAAATATAATAAATGCAACAAAAGTTTTGAAAATAAAATTTTCATAATGATATATTTTCTTATTTTCTGATTTTTTTTCAAAGTTTTAGTCTTTTTTAAATGGTTTACACTTTAACTGTTCTTGCCTATTTTGGGCAATTTTTAAAAATGTTTTACAACAAAAAATATTGTTTGTTTAACGCAATTAAAAAAGTTATCATAGCATATGGTAAACCCTTAAGCAGCTTTAAACGATGCACGAAGCGTTTTAATAAACAAAATTAAAATAAATTTTAATTTAAATAAACATTTTTGTGTATTTTACTTCATTATTTAACAATTTTATATGCTTTTAAAGAGTTTTTTTTTTTTAATTTAGGTCCACTTTATAGTACATATTCCCTAAAGTGAATCTTTTGAGTTGTTTTGAAAATTGTTCTATAACTTTTTTTTAGATAAGCTGCCACAAGAAAATTATATCTAACCGAAAAATGTGTAAGGTGTTGGCGTATAAGCTGATGTATTTGGAATATTCTACTTAGTTTTTTTATAGCCCAAATACCTGGTGTAGGTCTACATTAGGGTGAATTCCCTTATATTATACAAAAATTCTTATTTGGTCAATATTTAACCATGTCTACTTCGCGTACTATTTGGAATGCTGTACTGTTAGCTTGGAAAACTTCATATTTGGAAGAAATAAAAAACGATACCGATATGTTCCATTTGATCTTAATAAAATTGGGATATATGAAAGAGTGTACCTTGTTATTAGCCCTACCTCTCGTTTAACGGTTAAAAATTGTGATCAAAAATTAACTCGTGTTTTTGATTTTTGAGTTTTTCATATTCTTCAAAGAAATATAGAGGTTCAAACTGGGTATTAAATGAAAGGGATTTCAAACCTTGCCTACCTTTACCCTTTACCAAAGCACAGTTTTTAGTAAAATATTAAAAAATGTTGTTAAAAAAATGCACTTTAATGCAAAATATGCATTTATAGCATAATAAAAAAATGCTAAAATATGACAATGAAATGTGCATTTATCGCGAAATATATTATGCATTTGTAGCACAATGTGCATTACAAATCGATGCTATTTGATTGTTAATTTTCCTGCAGTTAACGACAACAAACATATTTTTAAACAAACTTCCGAGCTTGAACCATAACTATTTTGTATTAGCATTAGAGTTACTTTTTATTTCCCACATTCAAAATACACACACACAAAAATCGTTTGAACTGATGGCATATCAGTTAATAAAGCATTTTTTGCATAAATTATGCAAACAGTATGCTTCCTTTTTAATCTTTGCATAATTTATTCGAAAAAAACGGTAATGTACCCTAATGTGGCCTTACACCTAGTATTTGGGCAATATAAGAAAACTAAGTGTAGTATTCATCAAATACATCAGCTTGTGGGCCAACTCTTTGGACATATTTTGGGTGTAGAACATTTTCTTGTGGGAACTGATTTAGAAATTTTAATTTTCAAAACAACTTAAAATGTCCACATAAGAGAACATGCTTAGGGTAGAAGTGGACCTAAATTTAAAAACTCTCTGACAGCATATAAAATTGTTAGAAAATTAAGTAAAATCGACCAGACATTTGTATTTAAATTAAAATTTATTTTGATTTTGTTTATTAAATCGTTTTATGCATCGTTTAAAGCTGCTTAATTGGTTACCATGTGTAATGCTAACTTTTTTAATTGCGGTAAACAAACGATATTTTTTCTGTGAAACATATTGAGAAATTGTCCGAAGTGGACAACAACAGTTTGACTAAAACAAAAATAATCAAAAAAATAAGAGTGTATATCCACTTTAGGGAACATTGTGAATATTTAATTTTTAACATTTTTTATTTATTTATTTCATTTTGAATTGTCAGTTTTGAGTTCATAATTAATATGTTACTATTACAAAGAGAAAACACTAAATTTAATATAAGAGAATATGAACAAAAATATAAGAGAATGTGAACAAAATCTTATGTTTTATTATGGAATCAATTATTTTTTATTAAAAATGTCCATAAAATTCTTACCGTTTACAAAAATCCGACTTGGAAAATTCTTTAAAAAATTCAAAAAAAATTCTTACCCTTTATATTGGCTTTTTTTTTTTTAAACGACCCAATAAAATCAAGAAAAACTTGTGAATTCAATAGTCATGCTTTTAAATTAGTGATGGCAGAAATTAAGCTCTATGACAGTGAACAGTTTTGACATATTCATGGAACAACACGAAAAAAACGAAAGGTCCACTTTAGGGAAAACGCCACAATTGGGAACATTCCCTTATTAATTGTTAACTTAGCAAACGAGTTTTTTTGTGATTTTGTATTTTGGTTGTTGTGTGAGACATAACCCATATTTTTATGCAAAATTTGCTAATATTACTAAAATAATTAGTTGTTGTTAAAAAAAAATAGGAGTCTCAAAATATTTTGAAAAATTTTTAAAAATTTTTAATTTCCTGTTTGCATCAAGAGTATTTTTTAAGACGCAAAATTTCGCAAAGAAATTTGATCCCAACTTAAAATAAAAAGTTGTCCCATTTTTTTGGGACAAACTTTCATAATGAAAATTAACCCCAAAAATATTACGAAAAATTACCCCAAAAAAATTAAAATTAGCCCCAAAATGAATCTTGGGGTATATTTTCACTTATTACTTTAAGGCCTCTATTCATTATGCAATATAACCCCAATTTGAAGACATGAAAAATTATCTCAAAATATTTAAAGCAAAAAACAAAAAAAACATTGTTTATCCACAGCATTATTTATTGAATAATGCATTTTGAATAAGGTGAAAACTTGCGTGTAATCATCAAAGCCCGCTTTTCAATAAGGACACTTATGCTTTGCCTAATTTTCTTGTGCAGCTGGCAGAATAAGATTGGATACACAATTTGCCTTTTAAAATGGTTCACAAATGAAGTACATTTCTTCTCTCTGTCCATGTTTAAAATATTGCGTCGTGTGTTTTACTAAATTTGCTGGTAACAATTGCATAGCCGGATTTAGCATTTTGCAGCATCCGACGATCTTGTAATATTTAAGAGCCAACGATTTTTTTATGACATTTCGTCTTAGAGATTGGTAATAATGAAACCTGTTAAGAATAATATTTATATAATAATATTTAAATTTTATATATGAAAAACAAAATGAAAAAATTTTTAACAAAATTTGCTCGATTTTAAGTCAAACTTTTTTTATACCTACAGTGGGGAGCACTTGTAAGTACATGTAAGTACTTTTTACACCTAAAGATTCAGGCCGAAAAATGTTTGACACTAGAACTAAATTATACTTTTCTAAAGGTACAAGGTACGCTGAATCCAAATCTGTATTTAGATTCACTCTCCGACATCAGGCGTTCGAGCTATATTAACGAGAAAAGTGTATTTTTTGATCAAAATGCTCTGATTTTTGACCTTCCTGGAAATACATTTTTCATAATACTTGGAACGTCACCTGAACAAACTACTCTTACCATTTTTTTCAGTTTTTCAATTTTTAAGATAACTTATTTCCAGCTGTTCGATGTCGATGCATGTTGGTTGGAAATAATAAAAAGTAAATTAAGAAACAAAAAAAAGAATTTTTCGAACTTCCTGGTTAAAACTTCAAATATATTTTTTTTGGAAAGTTTTTTTTCTTTTGTCTAATTTCATCTATGGAATCATACCATATAAAACCATAAAAAAAATCAAATTTTTTACCACGATCCCCTTCAATTTTAACCAAACTTGATATGGATGCTAATTGCAAATTTTATGTTGGTAGCTCTTATGGTAGTGGAAATATCGCATTCGAAAATTTGAAAATTTAAAAAAAATTTAAAAAAAAATCGAAAAGTTAGCAAAAGTAGTCGTATAACATAGTTTATATCTTTTTAACGGTTAAAGCTATGTGATCCATTGATACCTTATTTTAAAGCTGCTATTATCATGCTTTAAATAAAATTAAAGGGAAAAATGCATTTTTTTGAAAGTCTGCTTATCAAACCGTAGTATTTCAAAAAAAAAGTTTTTTTTAAATCTTAAAAAAAATATGTTAATTTCAAATTATTCCCCAATATGTCCTTGCCAAATCCCTTTATGGATCTCTTACGGAATCCTAAGTTGTGAATAAAAATCAGAAAAACGATACTAAATGTAGTAGAAAAAAATATTAACGTAAAAAAATATTTAATTAAAAAATAAAAATCAGTCTTACAAAAGAAGTTGCCATTGATGCCTCATTTCAAAGCTACTTAAATCATAATTGTACTGGTACAAAAAAGCTATTCACTTTATGAACGGCTGCTTTTCAAAATCTTTAAAAAAATATATGTTAATTATAAATTATTCTTCCATACCGTTGCAAAATCAATATATGGTACTACTGTGGGCTCCAAAGTTATCGGTTTTTTAATTATATTTTTTTACATTTTTATGCATATCTTTGGATTCCGAAAGAGTTCCAAAAAGGGATTTGGCTACGGCATAGGGAAATAATTTATAATTAAAATATTTTTGTTAAGAATTATAAAAGGTTAGTTTTTTAAAATATATCGGTTGAACCGCGGATTTTGAAAAATATTAACTTTATCTTCAAACAATTATTTGTTTTATAATTTTATTTAAAGCACGGTAGCATTAGCTTCAAAATAAGATATTAACAACGAATCGCGAAGCTTCCACCGTTAAAAAGATCTCAACGATTTCATACGACTACTTTTGTTAAATTTTGAGATTTTTTCGACTATATGGAAGTTTATGTACGACTACTTTTGTGAAATTTTCAAATATTTTTCATATTTTTTTTGAAACGCGAGTTTTCAAGATCCTCTGGTACTAGCTTTACTAAACTAGCTATACTATACCAAGAGTGGTTGAAATGGGAAAGGGTGGAGGAAATCGATTGGTTGATTTTAGATGTTTTCAGTCTATGGGAATACCGAAGAAAATAAAATATTGTGTACAAAAACCATGTTGGCATTAAAAAAATTAAATTGAAATTTGACTTGAGCTTTAGCAGCCACTGCCTACATATGTTATGAGACCATATCATACCTACTCAAATAGCTTATGTATATTAAGCTTTCTTAGTTTAGCTAAAATATTTTCAAATCACACAAATTGGGTCCAGTTTTCATTCTTAAAAATTGGTGCTAAATTCCATAAAGAAATTTTAACAACAAATTTTTTATTCTTATTTTGGGGCGTTGTTTCATTTTTCAAAATGAAAAAACGCTCCAAATTGTTGTCCTTCTTTTTTGGGGCCATTTTTCATTTCACACTTTGGGGAAAAATTTCTTGGGGCTTAATTCCATGGTGCCTAAATTTCCGTTCAAATTATTGATAAATAAGATTCATGTTTCATTGAAAAATAAAAGTTTGCCAACAATGTATTATACATCTATTTTTGATCAGCGTAGAGTTTTTTATTACAAACAAACCATTATATTTATTAATTATTAACATTTTTATAGACCCCACTGTGCATTAAACTTACCCGTTTACCAAACCCGTCCCAATATAATGTTCATCATTTTACTCTTAACAGTTTTTTTTTTTTTTTCTTCATTTATTTAAGATTTTTATATTGTATTTATACAACCTGCTTCCCGTCAATGGGGGAGCCATTATTATACCC
Source organism: Delia radicum (assembly GCA_021234595.1). Lineage (NCBI taxonomy): Eukaryota > Metazoa > Arthropoda > Insecta > Diptera > Anthomyiidae > Delia > Delia radicum. Next base: position 309,762,980 of record CM037851.1, on the reverse strand, counting down.
CCGACCCTTTTATTCTTTAGAAAAGTATTCCCTTTTGCTTAGTAGTTTGTGTTTTAGTTGTTGTTGTTGTTGTTATTGCTTTTAACCTTATGACGAGTTGCCTTTTTAGTGAATTGATGTTGTTGTAATAGAAAACATTTTCATTGTAATAATTTTTATTTCTTCCTTTTTTTAACATCTCCTTGTTCTTCTTCTTCTAACTGTATCCTTCATCATTTTTCATTTAGTTTGTTAAATTATAATTTTTTTTTTTTAGATTCAGCACTATTTCTCTATTAAAGTGTATGTGTGTGTGTATGAATTTGCAAAATGGCAAAGAATGTGTGTATATATGTGTGTGTGTTTGTATACAGTTGTGTGTGTGTGTGTTTGTTATAAATTCATTGCTTAATTTAGTAGTTATTTTATGTAGTTTGTTTTTTTTACAACTTTACATTATACATAGTTTTTTTTTCTCTCTGTATGTGTACAATCCTTTCATTTTCGCAGGATAAAAAAACTTAAAATTTCAATTTTACAAATGAGCTGCATACCTTGAAGTTTCATTTCTTTTGTTTATGTGTCTATGTGTGTGTGTGTGTGTGTGTGTGTATGTGTGTGTGTTGTGTAAATTTATATTAAAAACGTTACGAAAAAAAAAAACGTAGATATTTTATTATTTTAAATATATTTTCTTTTTCTATATAAATTTTATCACTTCATGTCGTGTTTTTCGTAAAAAAAAAAAAAATGGAATGCTTGGTGTGCTGTGTAATTAAATTAATTTATTTTGTTCGTTTGTGTAAAATGAAATGAAATTCTATCATTAAATATAAGAAACATTTTCAGTTCATTCATATATTTTCCAACAAAAAAAAAAAAAAAAAAAAAAGTACGTAATAAAAAGAGAGAGGACCCTTTTTGTCATTAAATTAAAATTTTTATCGTTTTAATTTTTAATACTTTAATTTAAATAATACAATAATAATATTATTAAGTAAAATTTATTAGTTTTTATATTTAATAAAATTAAAAAAAAGTAAACATGTTTGTAAGTTAAAACAAATTTCATGAAGTTGCCATAAAAACTCAAGTCGTTAAAAGCTTGAAGATATAATTTTAATTACAACCCAGCAAAAATTTTTAGAACTGGTTACCTCTAAATCCATTCCAGAACAGCTTCTTTTACCACCGGTTGCATGGAAGCGGTTCTAGAACAGGTTCTTGGGAGAAAAATGTTAGGTTTCACTGTCCTGGAACCAGTTCTATTACTTGTTCTAGAACCGGCTTTAAAGCAACCTGTTCTTTTTTGTAGTTCTTTACCTCCTATTGGAAATAGGACAAGCTCCATATAAAAATAATCGGTTGTAGAACACAACTTAGAACCTATTACAATAAAGTATAAGTTATTCTGCAACCTTTTACAGTAGAAACTCGATTCTTGCACGTAATGAAAACCGGGCTCGGTGCAAGTTTCGAGGTTGTCGCAAGTACCGAGTATTAATTTCCCATACAAAATAAAAGGCACATACATCTGTTTAGAATCTAAGTTTAATATTTCAATTCAAAACACTTAAGTTCAACGCGTTCGTATAACAGTAGATACATATTTTATGTGGAATTAAAGAAATTTAAAATTTTTGTTTGTCTTGTACAAAGTTGCTTGTTCAGTACTACACTGCTTCTTAGTCTCTGGAGCGAGCATCATAATATCGTCTAATGAAGCATTGTTTTTCTCCGCCCATTCTAAGCAAATATATATACATAATACAAAAATGTTGCAAGTATCGAGTTCAAAATTTTCGGATGTCGCAAGTGCGTAATGAAAAATATTCCTATGTTGCAAGAATCGAGGTGTGCAAGTATCAAGTATGTGCAAGAATCGAGTTACTACTGTATTTGGATTTTACTATTTTACTGGGAAATTTAATCATTTTAATGTGTGATTTCAAAATTTTTAGTGAATTAACCCTCTAACCGGCAAGTCCGCCTTCAGGCGGGGTATTTTATAATATATTAGCCATAAATGCTCCAAATGAGGGTTCTAAAATAAGAAATTAAGCTATTTCGATAGAAAACTAATTAAATTTTCTGTGAAGTAATTTTTTGTATTCTATGCCATGAATTTGGAAGCAAAAAATCGTTAAAATTAGATATGAGCTAATAATCTGCTAAAATCGGCAAAAACATTTACTAACTATTAGTAGACACAAAAATCATTTAAAAATGTGAAATTTTTAAAGTTTTTTTTAGTTTTTTTTAACGCAAATAAAAGTCTGCCCTTATGAAATTAGCAAACTACAATTTTTTTGCAAAAATTTCTGTTGACTTTAGCAAAATAAAGCGTTATTTGCATTCTACTAAAGTTGAGGTGAATATAGCAGAAATTTCGTTAATATTTCAGATTTTGTTTGCTCTTTTAAGTCTACAAATATTTAGTAAAAGTTTTTGCTAATTTTACAGAGTAAATTTCCCGCTATGGGTAAATTTCCCGTCTTGGCAACTTATACGGTCTCGTTTTAACTCTGCCACCCAATATCTTATAGTCGTAAACGAAGGAGCAGACTACCCGAGAGTAGAATCTTGCTCGGCTTTAATATTGTTGAGAAATTTTAAATGAATATATTGAATAACATAACGGTGACCAATTTTTGCCATATATACAAATTCACTAAGATCATTTATATTTGATGGCTCCAAAAAAAAAAAAAAAAAATACTTAACAACGTGGCTCCTTGAAACTTAAAACATATATTTTTTAAGGTTACCACTTTTCACCAAAGTAGTTTTTGTCAAAAAACTGCCGCCGTTTATAAGTCAGGTCGGTTAATTTCGGGACCGCCCTCGTAATCTAATAAAAAGTGGATTGACTGCTTAATCGAGCTCAAATTAATCTTCTTGATTAGCAGTTAATTCAATATTTAATCTGGTTACTATTTCTAAACGACGCTGTACTTGTACTAGTAGTAGTGTGTAACTCTGGTTTAGATTTCGTAATCCATACGATCGAAATCTAATTTAAACTTGATTTCGAGTATAATGTAAATAAAGCTTCATAGCTATAATTTGGTACATTTCTTAAAAACAATGTCCGCTAGGTCGAACCCTCAGATCTATTTAACACTTGTATAGTTTTGCTAGACGAGACAAAAGTAATACATTTTTGGTTTGAAACAGCAACCAGATTACATTTTTGGGATGTTAAAATGGACTCCAACATTTGTAGAATATTTTTTAACCCCGGTTAAAAATCAAAATATATGTAAGCATTTATGTACATGTATGTATTCGTGCTCATATATGATGTCGTTGGAGGTCATACATGTTTATATACCACCATATAGGACTCATATATGCTCATATATAACATCAAAATTAAGTACATATACACCTTTGCGTTTTTTCAAGAATTAAATTTAAGAAATTTTTTACCAAAAACCACATTTTCTTTAAATCCGCTAATTTCAAATCGTTCCACACACTAAGTGAATAACTAATATGCACTATAATAACCAAAAGTTATAATTTTATTTCAGAAATTATCAATTATATTTCAGATTTATTAATTGGATTTCAGAAATTATAAATTGAATTTATAATTAATAAATTGATTTGCAAAAACTATTAATTGTACTTCAGTTTTATCAATTGTATTTCAGAAAATACTAATTGAATTTATTAGATGCGTTTCAGAGATCATCAATTGTAATTCAGAATTAGCAATTGTATTTCAGATTTAACAATTGTATTTCAGAAATTATCAATTGGAAGATGCCAATTTTATATCAGAAATAGTCAATTGTGTTTTAAAAAATATCAATTATATTTCAGATATTATTTTTAATAAGTATTTAATAATTTCTCAATTGTTTTTCAAGAATGATTAATAGTTCTTTCAGAAATTATGAATTGTATTTCAGAAATTATGAATTGTGTTTCAAAGATAAAAACTATATTCTAAAAAAATCCTTTACACCGGTCGACACGATCTATCTTCTAAATGTAAAATTTTGGTTTCTTTTATGTTACCAATAAAGTGAAAAAGGCTTATTTTTCAAATTTTCCTTTTGATCTAAAATCTCCAATTAACATATAGACGTAAAACAGCAAAAGCAAACTTTAATAGCTAGAAATGGATATTTTGGTGTTTTTCGATGTCTAGAATCAGAGTTTCTCCATTAAAATCTAAACCCAAAAAGAATAGTTTTATGTCGACCGATGTTATTTATAACCTCTGAGATTCAATTTATAATTAAAAACTTTTGATTATTTCTGAAAAAATTTATCAATTTCAAAATATATCTGAAATACAATTAATAGTTTCTGAAACACAAATAATATTTTCTGAAATATAATAATTTTATATCTGAGTTAAGAATATGTTCTAAATATATTATGGAATGGATTGTTAATAAATAAGGCAAGTTTTAATGGCACAAAACACGGTTCATTTTTGGTTTTGTTGATTTTTTTGGTATTTCATCCAAAGGAACTATATAGAAATGTTCCATTGATAGAAAGAGATATTTAAAGACCATTCACAAAAGCCTTTCAAAATTTTCAAACGCCTTTGCAACCCTGAGTAAATTTAAAATTTTCTGATTTTAAGCCTTCATTGATCATGACAATTGTTTTAGACAGCGTTGCCAAGAAGTCTGGAAGACACCAGTGAATTGCCCTTAAATACCTCTTTAAATCAATTCCAAATTTTTATATATTTAGTTCCTTTGGATGAAACGCCAAAAATAAAAGTCGACAAAATGAAAAAATAACCGTGTTTCGTGCCATAAAAAACTTGCCCTATTAATAAATTGTAAATTACAATACATTTGATAATTTCTAATGTACAGTTGATAATTTCTGATATACAATTAATATATTCTGCAATACAATTAAAGGGGTTATTGTAAAAACTTGATAAGCCACATTTACTATTTAATAATTCCCCGCTGTTTTCTACACATTAATTGATTAATTTTTGATAGAAATCTTGCTTAAACAATTATTACAAGTACCTGAACTATTAACATTCTGCAATTGTCCTATTTTATAAATTTGTTTAACCCTTAAAAGCCCAATACAAATCAAAAATTTAATGTGGCTTATCAAGTTTTTACAACAAGCCCTTCAATTAATAACTTCTGAAATACATTTTTAAATAAATATAAAAAACAATTGATAATTTTTAAAATTCAATTGATAAGTATGAATATCAATTGATAATTTCTGAAATACAACTGATAAATATTAAATTCAATTAATGTTCATAAATCTGAACACCAGTCCATTACTTCTGAAATACAATAATTGTATTTCAGAAATAATATATTAAAATTATAATATATTATATTATTCAGATTATTGATAAATCTAAAAGATTATTGATAAATCTTAAAACAATTGTTAATTTCTAAAAAAACAATGGAAACGGAAACGGTGTAGTGCCGTTTTAAGTGCATTTTTAAAATTCCACTACGATTCTGTACAAATTTCTTGTCATTTTGGATTGAAAGAAGTTAAAGAGTTTCAAAGAAAAAAATCTCATAATCCGAGAAGTGAAAAAGTGCCAGAAAAGTGAAAAAAAGTCAATAAAGCTATATCTAAAAGACTTTATATGAAGATGAGATTAAATATCTAGATACGAAAAGTGCTTTCAAAAAATAAATAATCTTAAGGTGGCATGTGACATATTTTTACAAAAGAGATTGTTTTTTGTGGCAAGCAACGAAAAAAGTCTTGCCAACCCCTGCTCTATAATAACCCAATGGTTGCGGCAGGGAATTATCGGTTATTATAATTTTAATCAGTGTTGCCAAGTTAGGTGTTTTTCTCCTAGATTTAGGGGGTTTTTTAGTCGTTTAGGTGGAGTTTAGGTAGTAGCAATTTGTTAGGGGCGAGTTTTGTGTGGGGGGGAGGGGGGGGGGGGGGGGGGTAAAAATCCGATTAAAAGGGATATTTTTGCCTTTATAAGATAAAATTTTGTAAAATGTTTGCCATAATTTTAACTTTTTTTAGATTGTTGGTAAAATTTAAGTCACTTTACTGCGCTGTTAAAATAGAATTTCAGATTTTCACAATGAAAACAGTAAAACTCTAACGAAATTAGTGTATTTGTCACCTAAAATCCAAAAGCCCGTAACTAACAAAAAATTCGAAATTTACTTTTTGATTAACGTTGACGTTCAAAAACAACAATTTTATTAACGCAAATCAAAAGGTCGCAACTGCAATTTTAATAAAGTCATTAACCCAAAAGTCGTGTAGTGCAGTTTTATGCGTTTTATTTAATGATTTACACTGTTTTTTGTTATTTCAATTTTATTTTGTTTTCTCGGAATAAATTAACCAATTTTTTAAATTTTTTCGAAAAATTTTAATTAGTTAAACGGGTTTTACTTTAAAAATACTCACAATAAATAGATAAAATATAAAATTTGACTAAAAACTTTTTAATTATAGTAGAAAAGCATTTTTTTTTTATCTTAATTAAACGTACGTTTTATTTTTTGCATACATTTTTGTATTGGGGAGCTCGTGTTGTGACGTGTTTTTTTTTTTGTTCTTTTGCTAAGACTAAGACTGATTTTTTATATTGTTTTGTAACTGTCATGTAGTGTTAGATGTTTGCAAGAACTACCCCTTGCAAGAACTACCGAGCTCTAGTCTAGCTGAAACGCGGGCATGTCAGCACCGCAAACAATCTGGCCACACAATTAAACCTTTTTTTAACCCCAGCTAACAATACAGAATAGTTTTTTGGTTTCATTATTTTTCCATGAATTTTTTTCACAGAAACAAATCCGTCTTTATTTTTTAAGTATGAATTAACCAGTGTATAGAGAAACACATAGTACTCGACGTAAACGAATCGTAACGTGCCGAACAATTCTGTTGAAAACATAATTTCTCTCCGTTTTTACGTGAGGGTGGTAAAACAGCTGTTTTAGATGCCGGAAAAAAATAACAATAGAAAAAAAAAACTAAAACATAAGAAACAAAATCAAAAAGTATGACGCGTTACGTATTTTGAGTAACTGAACAAATTTTTTTTCTCCACGATACGCCTCGTTGGCTTTAAATTTACTTTAGAGTAACGAGCGCTTTAAGCATAATTCCAAAATTTGGATACTAAACTTTAACAGACAATTTACACGAAGAAATTAATTGCAGGCAATTATTGAATTCTCTTTTAAAGTTGCTTCGAAAAATCATGAACATTTACACGAGGAGTTTTTGCATGCAATTTTTTTAACGTTTATTTTGCCAATATTCTTTAATTGTTCATTCGTTGAAAAGATTCTCATTTTCCTGGTACTTTATAAATAAAAGTTCCACTAGTTCTTTATTCCACATTATTTATTTTTTATTTTACGAAATATTTTCGATACACAACACTTTAGAAGCCGAATACGAATAAAACAAATTAACAAGAATACGAACGATAGCAAAAAGAAATGTCAAAAAATATCTTGAAAAACGAAAACCGTGCAATTTTTGCTACCCCCGCTTGCTTCTCTACCCTGTTTGCCTACAAACAATAATTGCACGCAACATTGCATGCAAAAATTGCCTCGTGTAAATTGCCTCTAAGTAGTTTTTTATTCATGTTTTTTGGCTCTGCTGTAAAAAGCTAAAAAGTGTAGTAACGGCCATTTTGGAGTATTTTAATTCATTTAATATTTTTATTCAAAGAATTTGTAATAAAAACTAAAAAATTTTGCAAATTTTAGGAAAAGTTATTTTTAGCGTGATTTTTTTTTTGTAGTAGAATAAATCTAGGAGTTTTTTTTTTTGACAATTTAGGTGGATTTGTTAAAAAAATACTTGGCAACATTGATTTTAATACAGTTTGAAGTTGTTTTAAATTGTTTGAAATTGTTTAAAATTTTCTAAACTAACCTTGTAATTAAAGATTATGAAATTTAATTTGAGAATTTTAAATTAAATTGATTTTTTATTAAAAAATTTTACTCCTACAAACATTTTTACTTAAACAATTTTTTTTTTATATATATTTTATGCATTTTAGCCAAAGAAACATTTATAATTCAATATTCTTGAAAAAAAAAATACTAACAGTTGTAACAAATTTTTAAATTTATTTAAATTTTTTTTAGAAACAACAACAAATTTACCAAAATATATTTGTTTAACAAATGAACGTGTTTTTAAGTTTTGTATTTATCTGTTGTATTTAATGCTTTTATTTATTAATTTCAATGACAAAATCAAATTAAATCAACAATAAAAGAATGAAAAATGATCTGGATGGAGTGAACCGCAACAATAACAATAAACTTTACATACATACAGTGTCGGACAAAACTTTTCGAACAAACTTCTATGCTTATAATTGTCAGAGTATTTTAAAACTAAAGCTCATATTCATATTCTGTTAACGTTCATCGATAAAAGATATATAATTTTTGCATGGTTGGCTAACACTACTGTTTCATTATAATGGCAGTTGCCGACCACGTCTACATCAATGCCGATATTAATCGATTCCAATAGTGGCATGCACACAGAGAAATAAAGTGCCAACTGAATTGAAAAGTGTATATTAAAACTGATAAATTCAATTAGAACAACGATATTTACGTAAGATTTCTGAATATTTTGGGTGGTGTTCCAACTAAAACTCAGTTCAATTAACCGCACTTTGTTGTGAAAATTAATGTCTGACATTCGTAATAACCGAATTTGAGTTGTAGTAACAGAATTTCTGTAGACAAATAGCTAAATTTTTTCTGTGTGTGTGACAGGTCTTATTTCAAAATTCTTTTTTTTCTTAAAAAAGAGAAACAACACTCGGGAAATTCTTCCTATTAATTAATGTGCTGCTTTCTTTGGAAAAGGTGGTGAAAGATGAATGGCTTCAAACATGGCAACACTGTAATTGCGCGAGATGATAAATCTTAGAACAGTTTTTGCTCGCCACCTGATGTAGAGTTGGCGAATTTATTGAAGCTTTTTGTTTCATAGCCCTGATTCATTATTTTACTTCGGTGGGGTTAAGTGCTATGGGAACACCGAAGGTGGGCGCAGCGATACATATAAGTGATAGAAAACTCATACATATTATTTTCTAAATTGATGTTGTCGTCACCGGGAACCATCTGTGAAACAGTCCAATGCGCTAACCATTACACCACAACGCCCACAATAGCGTTGTAAATCATCGTTTCGGTATTTTAGCGTTATTTTGACTTTAGTTCAAGATATTTCAAAATCAAACAGGTAAAATAGAAAAATAAAACATACGCCCATGTTCCTACTTTAGAACGTTTTGCAATCAGAACGAATTTCTGAAATCACACGAAATCGAAATTTGGTGTTCTCAAATCCTAAAAGCTTTCGAAAACTCGAATTTTTTTCGAAATTATTATCGAAGTGCCAAAAACATATGGTTTTATGTAAAATAAAAAACATATGGAAAGTAAAATGCTTTTAAGAAATGCTTCTAACATTGTTGTCAATTTGTTGGAGTGTTTTCTAGAATATCAAAAGAAAAAATTTTTTTTTAAAACAGTTTTTTAGAGTATAAACAATACAACCAAAAATACAATAAAATCAGAAATAAGTAAAAAAAGTTCTAAATTTTTAATATTAAGCACCATTTTTAACCCTAAATTGTAATTTATTAGAAAAAAAGGGCATTCGTTTTACTTTCGACCAGGCTTTTTTACACGAATTAAAACGAATAAAAAATAGGGAAAAACGTTCTGATTTAATCGCAAGAAACACCGAAAAATTCTAAAATTTTCACTTTCGCTCTGATTTAAAAGCCGTAACAGGGGTGATATTCTTAATTTAATCGCTTTTTAAATTTTCATTTCGGTCTTAATGTTACAACTACCGTTATTATGAAAAGTTATTGAATGGAAAAAGGTTAAAATTTCTTCTATACAAGCTCATTAATCCAAAATAAATTTGGTTTTTGAAGTATAATTATTGAACATCATTTATTGGGCGCTGTGGTGTAATGGTTAGCGCGTTGGACTGTTACACAAATGGTCCCTGGTTCGATTCCCGGTGACGGTAACATCATTTAAAAAAATAATATGTATGAGTTTTCTATCCCTCATATGTATCGCAGCTCCCACCTTCGGTGTTCCCAAAGCACTTAACTCCACCGAAGTAAAATAATGAATCGGAGCTATGAACAAAAAGCTTCAATAAGTTCGCCAACTCTCCATCAGGTGGCAAGCAACAACTGTTCTAAGACTTTTCATCGCGCGCAATTACAGTGTTGCCATGTTTGAAGACCTTCATCTTTCCCCACCTTTCATCTCTCCACTATCCACTTTCCGAAGAAAGCAACACATTAATAAATAGGAAGAATTTCCTGAGTGTTGCTTCTCATAAAAAAAAAAAAATCTTTGCATAAAAATATGAAACTATTTTCAAAACAACAAAAACGTACATAAAATTAACAGATTTTCGTTTATTCTACGAAAGTTTGGTTGTTTTGAAACTTTTTCGTATTTTAATGCATAGATTATTATCAGTGTGAGATTAATATTCAAAATTAACGGATTTTGAATAAACCAAAGCATTTTATTAAAAACGGTATGTCTTGTTTCGATAAGCGTTTACAGAATATAACTATGAGTGTTACTTTATAACAAGGTTGGCCATCGAAACGAATAAAGATATTAGTATTGATATCGATTTTTTGTTTGTTTCGGTATCGGTATCGGTATTCTATTCGTATCGGTATCAGTATATCCGGTATCAGTATATCCGATACCGAAACATTAATAACAGTAAGTAACGATATTACTTAAAAAAATCAGTTTCAAAATTAAAAGTTTGAAAATATAAAGTTGTAAAACTTTATTACTTTTTTTAAACCCCAACCAGCAAAATTTGGATACCTTTCTGAGGATTCCTATTCAGTATCGGTATTCCATTCGCATCGGTATCGGATATACCGATACATTAACAACAGTATGTATCGGTATTACTGAAAAAAAATTTAATTTGAAGAATTAAAAGTTTAAAAAAATATAAAGTTTTACAAGTATTACATTCTAAACCCCAACCAGAAAAATTCGGATACCTTTCTGAGGATTCCTATGCTATGAGTTAAACATGAATCAAATAAAACACATATTTTTGAAATTAATAATTGTATTGTCATAAATTAAAAATTTTTTGAAAGAAAAAAAAAAAAGAATCTTGTAGGACACAAACATTCGAAGAAAATTATTGAATTCCAAAAATTTTCCAGTATTGACTCAGAAATTTAATTGAGTTTAAATATTTGGTGAACAATTTAAAAAAGGCTCCATAAAAAGATGAATTTGTGAGCATATAGAATTTTTTTAAATATCTATCTTTTTTTGAGTATTTTTTTAAACAAAAAAGAGGGCTAATACAAAAATTTTAAATTTCAATAATATATTTTAAGCCCATTTCTGACTATTTTCGAGCTTGTTTGCTGACAGGGGCACAAAGTTTGTAAATTTAATTTGGAACTCAAGTTAGCTTACTACAAATATTTAATATTTGAATCGAAATTATATAAAAAGAAATTAGTTTATAAATTCATACAAAACTGTTGTCAATGCAATTTAAAATCTTGTAACCTTAAGTCAAGTTTGTAATACAATTTTCTATTAAAAAAATTATAAATTGATTAACAATTTTGTATGTTTTATATAAAACAAATTATTTTTTGCAAAAACCATAAATTTTTTTTAAAACCGATTCAACTCCGGTATCGTACCGGCATTAAGGAAAACGGTTACGGTATACCGGTATTTTAGAATTCAGGAGTTTCGGTACTGTATCGGTTATCAATTTAAAACAGTTTTAAAGCGGATAATGGTATTTAAAAGATTTCGGTGGCCAAACTTGCTTTTTAAAATACACTCAAAAGAATAAGCATGACATTTTGTTCAGTTAGCTTTGGCCGACACTGTACTTAGTAAACATTCATATAGATAGATTTTGAAATGATATTTGAACAATAACAACTTTTAACATTGTTGTAGTTTTAATTTTTATTATTTATTTAACAATAACAATCAAACTTTTGTTGTTACAATGTTTAGGAAAAAAAAAACCTCCCAAATATTTAATGGAAAATAGTTATTGGGATTTGAAAAATAAAGTGTGAATAAAAAGCCAATGACATTTGGCGTCACCAGCAGGTCTATAGATCTATAGATACAATAAATATTTGTATTTTTCATAAATTATAGTAACAGAAAATGCGTGGTTGATTGTTTATTTAATTCTATATGCACGCAGAAAAAAAACTGGGTAAATATTATCAAAGTGCTTAGTAATTATACAACTACCTAAGTTTTAAGTTATTTTTACAAATTTTTTGTAAAATATAAGAATTTTTTATAGAAATTTTATTACTAGGCTTGTAGTATATATTTTACAAAAATTTGTAAATATTTTACTAGAACTTTGTAAAACTAACTTGATAAACTTATGTATTTGTATAATTACTAAGCACTTCGATAATATTAACCCAGTTTTTTCTAAGTGTGGTGAGTTTAAAGCTCAGGTTTTGTATTAAACCAATGAGGGGAAGTATACCCAAAAGGGGTATTTTGAATTGTAACAAAGTTGATATATAAATATCAGTTGCAATCATATCAAATTCTTTAAAACGTGTTTGTGAAATTTCTTAAAAATTGATTACCTATTCTAGGCATACCTTCTCGTCCATTAAATTGGTTTACCCTACAAAATCGTTGGTTCATTTCACTACGTTTCATTCATTTATTGTTTACTTTAAATTATATTCTGATTAAACAAAATGAATACAAAAAAAAACGTTAACGTTAACATATTTTTGTTGTACTTTTTTATGATTAAAAGTTTCCACTTGTATTCTTAAAACTTTATTATATATAAAAAAAAATAAACAGAAATTGTTGTTTGATTTATTTATTAGTTTTTCTATTTTTTTTTTTGAATATTTTTTAATATTTATCTTTTATTTATGATTCAAAGTAAAAAAATATAATATGAAAGAGTTATTAAAACTCCTTTTTTCCTTATCATAAGTAAATAACAAATGGGGTTTTTCCTGATAACATAAAAAAATAATACAATAATCATGGGGAAAATATATTAAAAAAAATAATTAAACCAATGATTTCATTTTCTTTTTATAAAATTAAATATTTTTATTTTTTTTGAATCATAAATAAATAAAATAAATTATTATTTATTTATTTAATTAATTTATTTCTTAATTTTAAAATTTAAACTTATTCAATATCATGAAAAATGTGCATTAATCTATTTTCATTTTTCCCTTGTGTTTGCTTAAAAATCTTTATGTCCCCCAGACTTTTGCAAGGGCCGTGAAACGTTACAGAATCTCTGTGATCAAATACCTGGCGATGCTTTATTATATTCACTGTTTAGAGAAAGTGCTGAACCGGTTAAATGTCCTTTAAAAGGTAATTGTTGACATTAAAACTATTCAAATGGATTTTCTGTATAAATTTGTATTTCAATTCCTTTTTTTATTTTAGGCCCTTTTATTTTCACTTATAATCGCGGTAATGGCGAATGTAAAAGTCCTGTTTCGAATATTGAAAGTTGTACCGAAGACAGTCGTCTCCTATTAAGTTTTCAAGCTTGTCCAGATGTTGTAGGAACTGAAAGTACAGGTAAGCATCGAAATTTTAAATGACATACATAAATATTTCTAAGATGTTTCTGCGATATAATTTGTATAAGTCCACAGAAAAACTAAAATCGATTTTCAATTAAAATATTTGATAATTCAATTAAAAGTTTAATTGAATTCGGTCCTTTTAAGAAAATTGTAGTATCAACTAAAATAGTTTGTAAAAGTTTAATTGATTAGTTTCAATTAAACTTTTAATCGTATCTATTAAAAGTTTAATTGAATATTTTTTTTTAATTCCAATCAATTTTTTACTGACACTATTAAAATTTTACTTAAATCGGGAAAAAATCTCCAAAAATTGCAAAAAGCTCGTCAAAATCGAAAAATCGCCCAAACTAAAAAAATGCCTTAATATAAAAAAAATCACCAAAAATTAAAAAAAAAACTCCAAAAAGAAAAAAAAATCACCAAAATTAAAAAAAAAAGAATAATTGCTAAAAATTTAAAAAATTTTAACATTGAAAAAAAAATCGGCAAAATTGAAGAAAAATATCGTCTAAATAAGATGTAAAATATCCATATCTTGAAGACTAAAAGAGGTAGATAAAAATGTTTAAACCACTGCACAGTGCGGTGGATCACAAAAGTTTTGAAATAATTCAGCCATTTCTTATTGGCTGATCGGATTTCCATGAAACTTAACACCGCCATGATCAATGTAATTTGAAGATTAAGTTTTGAAGAAGGGCCCTTTAGATACATAAGGCGCTGATTAATTAGACTACCTTGGGTATTAAAAAATTTTTAGAGCTTACCAAATTTATATTTATCAACTGATTTTCAGATGTTGTGTCATGGGTCCGGTTTTTTTATATGAAAGGGACCGGTCACTTTAACATGGACTTGTCCTAGGAGGGGGTCAATTACCCTCTGTGACATGTCACAGGACCGGCGTAAAAGAGAATGTCATACAACTATCCGAATAGAATATGGCACAGGACTGACACAAAAGAACATATCTTGGAACTATCACAAAAGAACATATTACTATTTTTTTTAGTTCAGTCGGAGTTCTTCCTTGAAAGATTCCCTAATAGTTACTTTAAACCCGGCCCAATGATAGGTACTTTAAAATCCGTCGTAATTGCACCTATTCAGACCAGTCACTTGAAAGATACTTTTAACCCAATAACGTGTTCAGTACTTTAGGAACCGGTCTTATATTCAGGCCTGGTACCTTCAGACCAATCACGTGGTAGACTTTTAAATTGATCAATTGGTAGGAGCTTTGGGAACCGCTACTGTTTATACCTACTACGTGACAAGTACTGTCAGACCCATCACGCGATAGAGACTTTTAAACCGGTCACGGGGTAGGTACTATATAAACCGGTCCTATTTTCACCTATCACGTGATAGGTATGTTAGAAACTGCTTCTGTTTTCACGTATCACGAGACAGGCCCCATTTCTCAACTGACCCCTTTTTCCCCGTTGGGTACTCTTATGATCGAACTATATCTCGAAAACATATTTTATTTGTAATATTACTTCTAATCTTTTTTTTTTTCTTTTTCAGTTGAAGAGCTTACATGTTTGGCCACTTGGAAAGATGGTAATTCTCGTTATTTGGTGGGTTTAGTATCACATCATCATGCCATATCCAATGAAGAACGTTATCGATGTTTTGTCTATGAGAAGATATCCTCTTTAATGGGTAATTTTAATATAATTATAATTCGTCCAAGGAGTTTTTAATGAAAATAAACTTTTGTTTTGTAGATCTAGGACATTTTGCTGGACCGAGTATGTCCACATCAAAAGATGCTGAATACAAATTAGCACAATCGGGTGATGCCACTTGCAATGGTTTAGATAGTGCAGAGGTAAGGTATTAACGCAGTCAGATACTGCTAGTGGTACAAAAAATCAAGCACTGGTATACCACTAGCTAACCCAGGAGTTGTAAACAAACTACTGCCAGAACACTCGTTTAAGACGCTTTAGCAGCGTTTCCAAAAATCGTTTTGCCAGTATTTGATTTACAATAACTTCAGTGGTCTGCAGAAAAAATCATTGGCAAAGAATTGACTAACACCAATATGCCAAAGTTTGGAAAAAGTATTTTCCAGTCAGAAATTACCAACGGCTCAAAAGTCTAACCGCTGATAAAGCATTTATTTTATAAAATTTATAATGCTTTGTTTAAAAAGGTTTCTAGTCGGAAGGTTCCGAGTTCGTGTCCGGAGTCAAACAAACATTTGTCAAGCAAACATTTTTTTTGTGGTTTTTTTACACTTTTTAATATTTTTTTCATATAAAATTAATTTTTTTGATTCATTTACAGAATCAAAAAATTAATTTTAAGATCCGCCATTTTTTTTTTCCAAAGTTGTTTCTATCAAACCTTATGCCAGTGCTGACATATTTGAATAGCCAACAGTTACACCGAAGTTATTATTTACTTACGTATTAAGCAATCAAGTATTATATGTCTCGTTACCTCAGTGGTTAGAGCTGTCGGCTGCCAATCTGACGGCCAGGGCTCGAATCCCGGCCGGATCAAACAAATTATTCTTGAACTTTTTTTTAATTTTATTTTGAAAAACAAATTTTTAGCCCACTTTTTTAATGGTTTTACCAAATTTTGTTGCCCCAGTGCTTGTCCGGACATTCTGTCTAAATGTTATCATTTTGAGATTGGGAAAGCACTTGCTGCCAACACTTGTACCACTTGCACCACTTGCTACAGTGCCTTGCCAACGTTGGTCCGTTTGTCTTTTTCTGACTGGGTAATTTTGAAAATTTTGAAACATTAACGAACTTGATTTTACTTTTAGGTGGGTTCTCGTATAATGTCTTTACGTAAACCTCCGGTAACCGAAAGATGTGATTTTCCGGTATGGTTTAAGGGTCCTAGACACTGGCATGTTTTAATGGGAAATGCGGTTTACAATTATCATACAAAGTAAGAGTTTTGTATGCCCTGATTTTTTTTCTCTAAAACATTATTTTGTTTCCCTAGTGATGGATCCATACACATAATCAAACCTAATGGATATATGGAAACTCGGGCGCTATGTGAACAAATTAATAAACAGACATCGACGGAAATGATGTCGGTGGTGCACTATACCACGGGATGGTAAGTTTTAGGACTTTGTCTGGAACTGGAAAATATTTAGTACATTTCTTAAATTTTAGTCAATCTGGTTTTATGTGTATGATGTTCTATCGCCGTGATACCCATGTCATTGAAATACAAACGGGTAAGCCAGCCTCGAGACTAGAAGATGCCTGCGCTCCAGATCATTTTGATATTAACAAAACACCATATATAACTTTATTGGGTAAAAGAAAGCAATTCTAAACTTAATAAATTTTTATAATAAATACTTTTGTTTTATAATTTTTCATCCAGCTTCTAATCCTGATCCTCAAATTTGTCCTATGGAAGGTTTATATAGTCTTAAGGGTGCAATAGGTCCACCCTATTTAACTACCAGACATAAACGTAATCACAATAATAAGGTCCACGGTTTGCACAATCATCATCATCCATTCGATAGTATAGAAAATAACGGTAGAGGTTATTTACATAAAAGGTACTTTCACCACAAAAGAAAACTTAAAATTCTTTTAAACATAATTTCCTATTTCACATTTCCTATTTCATCCAGACATAGTTCTTTAAGTTTCCGCAATTCCCAACATGATGAAAAGAATGCTTGGCATTCAAATACCCGTGGTCTTCCCATACGCTCACGTCGTGATGCTTCTAGTACTGCTACCCCTGTCGCCTCGTCGTCAAATCATACTCAGTTGGCGACATCGACTCAGGAGATTTTAGTGGTTGGCAATAGTACCAATGTAGGTTTCATACAAGATCCTGATAGTGATACTAGATTAAGGAGTAGACGTAATGTTCCTGAATGTGTAACAAATTATAAGGCCCAACGTCAATTGTGGGTTGGTTGTACCGAACCCAATGTTATTGATGTTAGACCGTTGTGTAATGATGAGGGTGATGAAGGTAAGTTTAAACTAGATTTTTAATATTTTAAATATATGGTAACATGGGGTTAAGTGGGAAATGTTTCTAAATGTCGAAATTTATATAAAAAATGTTGCTGTCCAGAGCACGGTTTGGCGGCAAGAAAATGTAAAAATCAAAACATGTAGCAGAGTTTAGTAATGTAAAAATATTATAAACGATGTTTTTTATAGAGGTGTAGAACTTTGAAATGGAATAAAACAATGATGAATTTTTTTAAATTGACATGAAATTTAATTTATTCGAAAGAAAATCTTCTGACATTATAATTTAAATATGACTTCTGGCTGGAGGTCAAATTTTCGATGACTTTTTCCAACATTTGTGGCCGTATATTGGCAATAACGCGTCGAATGTTGTCCTCCAAGTGGTCAATCGTTTCGGGCTTAACGATGTAGACTAGCAACTTCACATATCCCCACAGAAAACAGTCGAACGGCGTTAAATTGAACGATCTTGGAGTCCAAATCACGGATCCGAAACTTGAAACTATGCGGTTACCAAACGTTTTCTTCAATAAATCAAATGAGCCACGAGCTGTGTGACATGTTGTGCCGTCTTGTTGAAACCACAGCTCTTGCACATCATGTTTGTTCAATTGATGAACGAAAAAGTTAGTAATCATGGCTCTATAGCGGTCACTATTGACGGATAGACTTATTTTGGTCTTCCTCTACGCTACGCTCTACAGCAGCAATGACTTCTTCTCTACGCACTGTACGACGTCTCTGTGGATGTATATTATCATTTAGAGTAAACGGGGTGCAAAAACGTTCCATAGTTAATCGAATTAATTGCTCTGATGGACGATTATGTTGACCGTAAAATAGACGTAGTGCGCGAGACATATTTCGAACAGAACCATGATTTTCCAAATAAATTTTAACAATTTGAAAGCGTTTTTCAGGCGTCAGTCTTTTCATGATGAAATACCAAACCAAACTAAAGATAAATCAGTTGACAGCTGATAAAATGGCCGCCAGTTAAAAAAGTGGTGCCAACTTAAAGTTGTATGCCTGTATAAAAACACCCTTTATAAACTTATATAGTCATATAAACATATATGTTCAAGCATAAATATTTGTATCTAATTGTATATAGCTTTGTATGGTTTCAAAAATATTTATATGGAGGTATATGTAAAAATATATTATTTTATATTGTCTTATATGCAATTATACCCAATGTACCTAATTACATGTCGTCACCTAAAATGCAAAAGGGCGTAACTAGCATATTTACTTTTCGACAAGAGAAGCAAAAAATGCCCACAGAAATTTTAACAATATCGTTAATAAAACTGATAGTTTTAATCATAGAACCCACAAATTTTAGGTAGAAATGTAGTTCGATACAGAGCTTCATAATCACTCAACTCTACTTTAGTATTTTATAGGGCAACCAAAAAAATGCGCAAAAACGAAAACATATAAGATTTGAACTTTATTTGTAAAACCGCTATTTTTATCGTAGAAGTCCAAAATTTTGTGTAGCTTAGCCAAATGAATCATTGTCATCAATAAAACCGGTTTTGCAAACTTTGTTAGTTACGCCCTTTTGCATTTTAGGTGACGATATTACTATATATACAAAATAGAGTTATTCAACATAAATGTACATTAAAAATTCTTGTACCCATTTTAAAATTCTTCCAATTTAAAATTCATGTACCCATTTTAGGATGCCAATATGGGTGTCAAAATAAATATGAAGATCTTTGATATTTTTAAAAAATATTGGTTATAAGTTTTCGACAATAGAAATTTCACAAACGCCCTTTTAAAAATTTAATCTTTCCAAATGTAAAAGGTTTTTTTTCTTTTTAGCAGACGCCAGAGGTGAATAATATTTTATTTTACCTCAGTTTCACAAGAGTTTTTTTTACCACAAAAATAGTTTTTCACCACAAAAATGCTTTGTCAATACAAAATTTTTTTTATTTGATAAAAACCTGGTGCTATATAAAATTGATGTGATTTTCTATAAATCCAGTTTTCATTACATATGAGATACTGTGCTAAAAACTTCCGAGCATATATAACTACATATGATACATACTTATAAATACCCTATGGGGAATGCGACCGGTTCTGCGTGTGCCACAGGATCGGTCCATTTGTGCCAGAGACCGGTCCTCTGCTAAACCCTACCCTATGTTAACAACTGGCAACTTTCTGTAAAAATAGCTAAAAAAAAAGCTACTAAAAACTAGTTAAAAATTACCTTGGAGAAAAAACGGCTAGAATTAGCAGTTTTTTACTTAATATAAGAATTGGAAAAATAAATCTGTTGAATTTACAAATATTAAATTTTAAAGTAACAAAATAATCTGTTATAATCAGCAAATACATTATTTACTAAATATTAGAAGACAAAAAATATCATTAAAAACTGAGAAATTAAAAAAAAAAATTTTTATTTTTTTTTTAATGCGAATAAAAGTCTGCCCTTATGAAAGCAGCAGCCTACAATTTTTCAGCAAGCATTTCTGTTGATTTTAGCAAAATAAGCTGTTATTTGCATTCTACTAAATTTGAGGTAAATACAGCAAACATTTTGTTAATATTACAGTTTTTGTTCGCTTTTTTGAGTCTACAGATATTGAATTTTACAGAGGAAAATGCTATTTTCAATTAACTAAAATTCACATCGAAAATAACTAAAATTTTGTTTTATTTTTGCTGTTCTTACATTATTAATATTCAGCAAAATATTTTGCTAAATGTAGCAGTTTTTTCTGCAAGGTAATTTTTAACTAATTTTAAGTACACTCAAACAAAAAAGTTAGTAAAGTCAGCAAAAAATTTTGCTGGGTCAGCAAAATTTTAGTCAGGAGGGTGCTTGCAAAAAAATTGCTAAATTCAGCAAAATCTTTTGCTTAAAATCAGCGATCTGATTTTTAGCAACAAAGTTAGTAGATTCAGCAAAACTTTTGCTATAACTTAGTGGATTAGAAATTAAAAAACAGTTGCTAAACATTAATAAAATTTTTGCTGAATATTAGTAGACTGAAAAAAATTCAAAAAATTTTGTAGAAAATTTTTACTTTAGTTAATTTATTTTGCTGAAAATCATAAAACATTTTTTTGTTATTCCTTTTAAAATAATTTACAATACGCTACAAAATATAAAAATTTACATACTCCCACATTGACGACATGAATTTATATAATATTTGCAAATATATAGAAATAATTATATATAACACTAGCTGACCCGGCAGACGTTGTCCTGCCTAAAATTGTATTTAAGGCTAATGACTTTTCAACAAATAGCAGAGTTTAATTAACCACAGATTTTTTATATAAATTTAACATACATTACTATGGGAGGGTGCCACGTCCATTGCTTGGATCCCGCCACTTTTTGCAAGATTATGCATATTCTTATCAAAGTAGCTCACACAACGTTTGAAGACTCCCACTGTAATAGTACTCCAGATATGCAATAATAAATTTTTACTTCGTATGGGAGGTGCCACGCCCATTGCTTGGATCCCGCCCACTTTTTGCAAAACTATGCATATTATTATCAAAACAGCTCACACAAAGTTTGAAGACTCCCGCTGTAATAGTACTTCAGATATGCAATTATAAATTTTTACTTCGTATGGGAGGTGCCACGCCCATTGCTTGGATCCCGCCCACTTTTTGCAAGATTATTTATATTCTTTTTAAAGTAGCTCACACAAAGTTTGAAGACTCCCACTGTAATAGTACTCGAAATATACGATGATAAATTCTTACTTCGTATGGGAGGTGCCACGCCCATTACTTGGATCCCGGCCACGTTTTGCAAGATTATGCACATTATTATCAAAGTAGCTCACACAAAGTTTGAAGACTCCCACTATAATAGTACTCCAGATATGCAATAATAAATTTTTACTTCGTATGGGAGGTGCCACGCCCATTGTACCTATATAGGTCAATTGTAAATCTAAACCATCCAGGGACCAACTCAAATACACACAAAAAATTTCATCGAAATCGGCCCAGCCGTTAAGGAGGAGTTCAGTTACTAACACACTTTCAGAAGAATTATATATATAAGAAAAAAAAAAAAAAAAGAAAGAAGATAAACAAAATTATCTTTCAACTACTTACATCAATGGTTGTCTCAAAGATGCTATCTTTTAAAGGAACGCTAATGCCGCAGAGAATTATAGAAACGAAACGAAAAAAAAAAAACAAATGTAACATATAACCATATAACCATATAACCCCTTTTTTACAATAAGAAAAAGGAAACATAAAAATTTACCTAAGTCTATGTCTTTCGCTTTAGTCTGTCTACCTGATGTATATTTGTTATCAACTTGACCACTCAATTTGACTACAAATACACATTTAATATTTTTTAAATTTAAATATTTTATTTTGTCTTTTATTTAATTAATAGACAATTACTTTCACACTCCGGTGAAAACGCAAAACTTAAGTTGTTTCAATCCACAATTTTGTTTTATGTATGAAAAACAGATACAAAATCTTCCATGGTTGATTTTTTTTATGTGTCTTACTAGAGTTCTTCTTTTTAGTATAATTTTCCTCGTCACTAATACATCTTGACATCTAATTCATTCCGCGTTTAACTTTTAATCTGGTTGTCGTTCACACTATTGATGTGCTAATCAGCACAATTTTTTTTAGCAAAATAAATTAGTAAAACATTAGTAAGACATTAGTTCAAAACAGTTAAGTGCAGACTAAGTATAACTAAAATTTTAGTTTAAAACATAATTTTAGCAAAAAATTTGCTGAAAAATAGTATACCTGATTTAAAAGATGTTTTACTAACATTTCTACTAACTTATTTTTATGAGTGTAGCATTTTCTGCTATTTTTACTGGTTTATTTGAGATTGGAGACGAAATACTGAAAAGGAAGACTAATAATTATAATTAATAAAAAGAATTTCAAGCTCATTTAAAACTAAAAATATAAATTAAAAAGAGGCTCTTCTCAGCAAACACTGTCTGATGGGATATATTTTGTTTTTACAAATTGTAATACAACAAACACACATACAAAGTATATCGACATGTAAAATTGTTGTTTTTGGAATAGTTTCATTTTATAATTAGGGTTACCAGATCGGGCAGTTTATACACTAAGGCAGACAAAAAGATTCTCATAAAGTTTATTTTGTCTGTTGTATGTAATGTCTCGGTTTGAGTTAAGACAATTATCTTTTTCTATTGCAGGCAACTGAAGATTGGGGTGATGCCATTGAAACAATTGTACTGTTTATTATGAAAATGATCAAACTTTTTGAAAACCAACAAATAAAACCTAATATCATATTAGATTTTTGGACTTGATGTACAACAATATTCTAACTAAATATAGAAAGTCCGCAAAAACAATTTTTGGATTTTTAATACAAAAACTAAAACATTTTTAATAAAAAAGATCTAAGAAAACTTAACAATTTCAAAAAATTGAGCTGACAAATATTTTTTA
This sequence comes from Delia radicum, assembly GCA_021234595.1. NCBI lineage: Eukaryota > Metazoa > Arthropoda > Insecta > Diptera > Anthomyiidae > Delia > Delia radicum. The sequence goes on along the minus strand of CM037851.1, from coordinate 309,739,871 downwards.
ATAAAAAATACCGATATACTTAAATTAGTTTTCAAAAATAATTATTAAGATAAGAAATTTTTTAAATTTATGCTTAATCTTCTCTACCACGCCTATCTCAAACAATTGAAAATATGTGCATATTAATTATAGTATTAATTGCACACTGTCTAAGAAGACGATGAATAAAATTCAAAAATCCCTAATAAAACCTCAATTTTCGAATAGATATTGGAGTTCTATTGTTCGGAAAGGCATTTCTTCATAACACAAAATGTTATTAATTTGTCAGTTTCGATCTGTGGTTTCGATTGTCTTACAAGATGGGTTCCCTCCGATCTCAATGAAATTCAGATATGTGATATAGCGGTAAAAGTAAGGGAAAGGTTTTTTTTTTTTTGCGCTCAGGGCTTCACAATTTGGGTCAAAAACTACGCCATTTTTAGTTTTATTACGTGTTGTTCCTCAGAAATTGTAGATAAATGGGGTATCAAATGAAAGATGTTTTGAAGATGCATTATTTGGTATATGAAACATTTCCTTTCAAGTACTTTTGTTATTCAAAAAACGTGTTTTAAATTGAGGAATTATTGTTGGCTTAAGCTAAAAATTATGTATATTAATTTCTTTTTAAATTAATCGAGGGGCGTCTGAGCATATCCGTTATTCGTACCTGTTCGTCGTTTATGCGACTTTTCACGAAAAGGTTTTTTTCACACATATTATAAATATTTAAAATAAATGGCAACCCTAAGTTACTACGTGGAAATATGGGTATCAAAATTTTGTTTTTTTTCAAGTACAAATAAACCTAAATTTCGTTAACTTAGGGTCAAAAGTAATAATTTTTACCTCTCCTCTTAATGCCTTAACGTGGCAATGAGCCACTAACAAAATACTTGCCCCTCATTTTTTACTCCTGTATCACATATACGAATTTCATTAAGATCGAAGAGACCCACTGAACGTGTTTTGAAACTAAACATGTTTTGTCCAATACCATTTTGTAAAAAAGTCATAAATCGCAGATTTTTTCTAAATTTAAGTTAAGATATCTCGAAAAGCTGATGTGATTCAGCGGGCCTCAAGCCTTCACAAAAGTATACTTTAGGCTTGACCTCTTTAAAATTTGTTATGCCTGTGTTGTCATAAATTTTAAATGTGTTTACAAATATTTTTTAGAAAAGGTTTTTCTGAAATCGGAAATATATTTTGTTTATCAATATCAAATTCTAGACAGAATGTGTCAAGCTTTCGCCAACGACAACCGCAATAAGCGTCATTATGTCTTCTCTGAAAGGGCGCTGCAGATGTTCTATTTTATTTTTTCGTTAATATTTTGAACTGGAAAATATTTTTGAATTTTGAATTGAGGTACATTTTTTATAAATGACGAAAATTTAGGATTTTTTCAAAATTTTTAATATTGTATGAAAATAACGCATTTTCAGAAATTTTGAAAAATTTTTAAGAAAAATATTTTTTTAAAAAAATAATCAACCCAAGAAACCCAGTTCCTCGAATACATATTCAAAAATGCAAAATACTCGAAACCGGTTCGGATTTTGATAACAAAATACCGGTTTTCGGTTACGGTTTTGGACACTCTACGTGGTAACGTACGTAGAACAGACTTAATATTTGAAATATGTTCGATAATTATTGAAATATATTTGATGGTTTCTAAAAATGTTTTTACTATTGGGAAATTAATTATGGTTTTCTGAATTATATTTGATAAATTATGAAAACAAATGAAACATAATTGGCTTAAGTGACTTAAGTCAGGTATGAAACGAAAATTTGAAATTCCAGTTCTAAAATTTAAAAAAATTCAATTTTTTGTTTCATACCAACACCTTGCTTAAGTCACTTAAGCCATGTGCGGCTCCAGCAATTAATATAAAGGAAAATTTCATATGGCTCAGTGTACAAAAAACAACAAACACATGCAATTGTACATAGTGGCGTATGAAATTTCCCTGTATATTAATTGCAGGACCCGAGCATGCTTAAGCCAATTATGTTTCAGCCTTTAATAGGAATCTGTTATGAAATTCCCAGAAAGAAAAAAACATTTTTAAAGATATTTTATTTAATCTTTGTTTATTTTTAAAATTTTTCAGAATATTCCTGTCATGGTTCTTGGTCTGAAAATGGTACTGTTTACATCATAGCGAGGCACAAAGGTACCAAACATGGTGTTTGCATAAGCTATAGACCGACTGAAGGTACTTCGGCTAAATTGGTAGTTGGAGATGCCTGTTACCGAGGAACTCAAAAACCACCAGAACATCATTTGGTGGCGAATTTATCAGTGTTTGGTAAGTATACACTGCGTTGCAAAACTATAATTATAGATTAATTTCACTAAATTTCGTAAGTTAAAAAAAAAATAGAAGAGTTTAACCGGCATTAAAATAAAACCAGTCGAAAATTAATATTTAACATAAAAACAATTATTTTATCTATTATTTTAGTGTTTAAAAAAGAATAACAAACTCAATTAGTGTTCCATAACTTAAATACACTTCACGTAATATATCAAAACTTAAAAAACTTAATAAAAATATTTTAAAGCAGCAGTTTTAATAATGCCTCTGTTTGTTTTTTGAAACAACTCGAAAATTCGACCAGAAATTCGTATTTATTCGAAGTTCTTCCGTTAGATGATGCTTCTTTTAGATGAAAAACGCTTTCATACTGACGGTTTTCTGCGCAAACTCGACGGGTTAATACTCCCCAAATATTCTTACTGGGGTTTTGATCCGGAGAACATGCGGTCCATTCTAATACTCTTATATTATTTTTTGATAATATCCATTCCATCACCTGATGACTTACAAAAATCAAAATCACCGGCATTGTCTTTTTTGAAAATGAATTCTTCTTCGTTATTATTTTCAATAAAAGGCTCCCATTTCTCTTCTAATACAGTAGTGTACTCAGAAGAATTCATTCTGGTGCTTGGAAAAGCCAAATCAACCATACCATCGATAAAAAAGCGCCCAAAGCCATTAAGGATCCGCCTTCGAAATTTCTTTTTGAGAAATATCGTGGTAATTTAAGTAGATCTCTCCAAAAACTGTTAACATCATTTAATGGAAATATTAACATCTTTGAACTCGTGAAAAAGAACTCCTACATGGCATATTTTTATTCATTTAGAAGTAGTTCCATTTATTTTTGCTGGGGTTGATTATTTTACGCCGGTCCCGATCAGAAAGTCTTTTCAAGGAGTGTCTAAATTTATAAGATGCAATCAACATCGGATAGATTATGCAACACGACATCGGACAAAACACGCATGCGAGTGCATTCAAATCCCAAAATTTGTACATACCGATTTTACTTCAACGTTATTAACCCATTCAGACCTCAGATACTTGCAAAAAGTTACGACTTTAGAATTTGTAGACAAATCCTTTCCATTTGAAAATTAAATTTTTTCAAAAAAATTCTCTTGAAATTATCTCAGAAAAGAAAATTTTAAAAAATGAACAAAGATTGTATTAGATTTTTGAGTTCACAACACTGAAACATGGAAGTTACAACTTACTTAAGCCTTTTACAGTGAAAACATTTAAAACAAAGCCAAAACTCATAACGCTAAAAATGAAACAAGTTCTATTTTTCACAAAAAAAATTAAGAATTTTTCGAAATAACTCTTTGTGTAAAAGGTGTAGAAACTTAAGAAGCAGAAAGGAATCAATGTGCTTCTTTAAAAAAAACAAAAGTCGGGAGGAGTTTTTTAACTCTACTTAAATTGTTTTATCAAAAGTCCACATACAAAGTTTTGCACAATATGAAGTGTTTTGATGTAATATATAATTATATCCAAAAAAAAGGTTGATCCAAAATTAAATTGTATTTTTTTTTAAATATGTCATGATATCTAAATATATTTCATAATGTCTAGGTATATATAACGGCATATTTAATTGGATTAATTTTATCTAATTCTATATAAAGGGTGTCCCAAGAAGAACGCAATTTTTAAATCTGGCAACATTCGAAGTGTCATTGTTTGACATTTGAACAATTGTTATTGTTGGCTAGTAGAAGGTAGGAGGTTAGTAAAAATGGAGCGCTACACGAATGAACAACGCATTCTCATTGTGAAATTGTTTTACCAAAATGGTGAAAGTTTTGCGGCTACAGTTCGCAAATTGCGATCAATTTGGCGAGGCCCATTTTCATCTTGATGGCTTCGTCAATAGGCAGAATTGTCGCATTTGGGGTGAGGAAAATCCTCGAGTGATTCACGAGAAGCAATTGCATCCTCAACGTGTCACTGTGTGGTGTGGTTTTTGGGCTGGAGGAATCATTGGACCTTTTTTTTTATGAAAATGAGGCAGGTCAAGCGCAAACAGTCAATGGTGTTCGGTATCGTGTAATGATAACCAGTTTTTTCTTGCCTAGAATTGAAGAAATGAATGTGGAGGGCATGTGGTTCCAACAAGAGGGCGCCACATGTCATACAGCCAGAGAAACAATTCAATTGCTGCATCAGTCATTTCCCGGTCGTGTTATTTCGCGTTTTAGAGTTCAGAATTGGCCGCCTAGATCGTGCGATTTAACACCACTAAATTTTTTTCTTAGGGGTTTTTTGAAGTCGATGGTTTACGCGAATAAGCCGACGACGACTCAAGCCTTAAAAGAGGAAATTGGACGCTGCATTAATGAAATACCGCAGCATTCATGCAAAACGGTCATTGAAAATTTCATTAAAAGATCGCGTGCATGCCAGCAAAGCCGCGGCGGCCATCTGCACGATAAATTGTTCCATACATTTCCTCATTCTGTCTACTTTACGATATAATAAAGTTTCACGATTTTTTTTTAAATATCTGTGTTTTATTTAAAATTTAAAAATTGCGCTCTTCTTGGGACACCCTTTATATTAGAGCGACTCACCAAAAAAAGTGCTCGATGTATCCTCCTAAAAATGAACCTTGGACTTTTTTAAGATGACATTTAAAACATTTCGGCTCCAGCTTTGACCTCTCGTGAGCTGGACCATTTTGAATATGGGTCTATTTTTGCATGTTTTGTTAATTTGAGAATCTGTTTCCTTACCTACATATACAATATGGGTATCATAAGAAAGGTTTTTTTAAGGCGCGTCCAACTGTATATACAATTTGTCCAAGGACGAACATCCATGTCCTTTTTTTAAGGATATTCTGTAAAAAAAAACGGTTTCTGAATTTTTTGTTCGGGGTTGTTTGTAATAAAAATGCCAAATTAATATATTTTAATCTTTAGTCGATTTAATTAAATACGGGTCTCAGCTTTTTTTGAAATTCGTGCTAGTTCGCGTTTTGACAAAAATGCAATGGGGTGGTAACTCTTCGTTTTAAATAGGGCAATATGGGTATCAAATTTTTTCTTTTGCCAAGTACATCATCTTTGTATGTAAATAATTTAGATTTTTGCAAATTAGATGCATTTTACACGGTGCTCTGGAATATATATAAATGCAATCTTGTGGTAACTCTAATATGATAGCGGATTTAGTTTCTAGATCATGTATGGATGAAAATAGGACTAAAGAAAGAAAAAAAAATGATGCAAGACTTTTTGGCGGCATATTCTTTTTTTTAATTTGCGAAAATGATGTACTTGGCAAAAGAAAAAATTTGATACCCATATTGCCCTATTTAAAACGAAGAGTTACCACCCCATTGCATTTTTGTCAAAACGCGAACTAGCACGAATTTCAAAAAAAGCTGAGACCCGTATTTAATTAAATCGACTAAAGATTAAAATATGTTAATTTGGCATTTTTATTACAAACAACCAAGAACAAAAAATTCAAAAACCGTTTTTTTACAGAATATCCTTAAAAAAAGGACATGGATGATCGTCCTTGAACAAATTGTATATACGGTTGGACGCGCCTTAAGAAAACCTTTCTTATGATACCCATATTGTATATGTTGGTAAGGAAACAGATTCTTAAATTAACAAAACATGCAAAAATGGACCCTTTTTCAAAATGGTCCAGCTCACGAGAGGTCAAAGCTGGAGCCGAAATATTTTAGATGTCATCATAAAAAATACCAATGTTCATTTTGAGGGGGGTACACCTTGCACGAATTTCGCTTCCATACAACTTGAGTCGCTCTAATCTATATATGATATCATATTAAAATTTTTCGTCAAATATAGTTTTATATATAAATTTATATAATTATGTCCGATTAAATACACTGGCAGACAAACACATATAATAAAATATAAAATAACGTATTTTTATATCCAAACATTTTTACTCGGCAAAAACTTAAGTTTTGCTCTTTTTTAACAGAATTACATTTTTGAAGTCATCGCTTGTAGTTATTATTGTGTTTATTATACAACTTTTAAAACATTTTTAAGCTCTTTCTAATAAATATCATTTATTTCCTGAAATTTTAGGTAAATGTGGTGAAACTGGTTCAACATCTTCTTCAATGCCCATCATCAGTTGGTTAAATCTAATCATAGCCACTATATTAATTACATTTTTAAGTCAATTGCCGAATCAGAGATGATTTAGAAACTAAACATATAAAGAAAAATCGCTTTAAATTTAAAAAAACAAAACATTTATCTAAATAAGCTGAAATATAAATCAACAACAAAATTATAAGAAAAAGTTTTCATTCTTTCAAAAAAATTGCAAAACTCACATGTTAAAAACACAACAAAACTATTTTTTTTGTTTAATTTTTTTAAAAAATGCACCTCCAAAATGTTTATTATTTTTTTTTTTTTTTTAATAAAATATAAACTAAAAAATTGGACATTTTAATAATAAGACTTGAAGAAAAAAAAAAAAAAAAAAAGCGAAATAAATGTAAATACCTAAAAAACAGAAACATTTGCATTAAAAAAACAGTAAGTAATTAATAATGAAAATAAAAAAATGTGTTATTAATTAAATATTATTAACTAAGTTGTAACAAATTTTTGTTTATTTTTTTATATAAATGTCAATAATTAAGTCTTAAACTAAAAAAAAACAAAAGAAAAAACTAAATGTTGTATACTACCCCCCAAGTGATTGTAAATATGAAAAATATTTAATAACATTAATAATTTTTTTTGTTTGCGATTTTGTAAATAATTAATGTTTTTGTTAAAAAAAAAAAAAATATAAAAATTAATATAAAAAAATTGGTTTTGCACAAAATTTATATAAAAAAAAAAAATTGAAGAAAAAAACTCTGCTGTGTGTAATACCATTATTTTAAGTTATTTAAGGAATTCAATTTTAAAATGACGGTATAAATTTTTTAATTGTTTTTTATTTTATATATTTTTTTATATTTGTAAGCTTTATATAAACAAAATTATAAACACAAATTGTAATGCTAAGCTTATTATAGTTTTGATTATGAATTATTATAATTTTTTTTTTTTTTTTGAAAATAAAGAAAAATATTTAATTAAAAAATTTAAAACAAAAAAAAAACATGCATTGTTATACGATTTGTATGAAGCTTTAAGCTTTTTATGTCTATTTAAATATTTCAGGTGTTATTTTCAAATATATATATAGGCTAGATAACATTGCTCTACAAAATTGACCCCTAAAATCGGAAACAAGATTATTTCGTACACGTTGATTTTAATAGCGTACACAGTTTTTCACTTATGGGCCAGACTTTGGGAAAATTCGCATTAAAGTTTTGCATGTTTTAACACAGTTTTTCATACATAAAATTTTAAAATTTCTAATATTTTATCTTGGTTTTTTATGGTAAATATATAAAAGACCTTCATTGACATTCGGGTATGAAATTTGATTAATAAATGTGCAGCATTAAGCCCCACTTACATTACATAATAACACATGTGTGTTATACATGTCAAAAATGTCTTGTATAAAGCAAATGTATAATGTATGTGAACACAATTCGTTACATAAGTACATTTAAAAATATCGACATACATTTTTTGATAAGCTTTACTTCTTTAAATATTTCATAAACTTAGCACATGTCTTAACACAAGTGTTGTGTTATACACAAATAAAAAGTAAACAAAGATTTAAATCTAGAAATGGTGGAAAACTTAGAAGAAAAAATAGCTGTTTCAATGTATTTGTTGTGTGTGTCGATAAAAGTCTGAACTATCAAACAATTTTTCTTTTATACTATTTGTGTATAACACAAGTGTTGTGTTATACACAAATAAAAGTAAACAAAGATTAAAAACTACAAATGGTGGAAAACTTAGAAGAAAAAATAATAATGTAAACAGGGCTTTAACGAAAAAATTCGCGCATTTTCTCAGTTTTTTTCTATATTTTACCATTTTTGCACAATTTATCATAACATTCCGCAAACGATCAGAGCATTTTTGTGCATAAGCAAAAAGACAAATCGAAACAAGTATATCGTGTAAAAATATAAATAAAAGGTTAATGGAAAAATCGCGAAATGTGCCTAAATTTAAGTACAAAAGCACAACCTATGACATGGCTGGCAAAATTGGTACTCGTGCGGATTTTTGGTGGCACTGTAGCATTTCTCAAATATTTGCAATTATTATTATTTATTTACTTATTTGTATGTGCTTTAAACTAGAGATGGACACGTGAGTGAATTTTGATTTACACTCACCCACGCTCGCGAGAGAAAATATTCCACTCACGCAGAATTGTTTACCAACTCACACTCACTCACGCTCACGTAAATAAATTTAGATGTTGCTCACACTCACGCGTGATTTACGATTAAGGTAAATTGTGAATGTTTAACTTAAATTTGCTCTGAATATGTAATTTTAGCATTTATTTTGTATTTTAAAACCCCAACAAATATTTAATCGCCGAAAAAGTTACAGAAAACATTTATTAAAGCAAAAACAAAATTGTTTGGTAAAGCTCTACTCACGCATTTTCTCTCACGAAGATTTTTTTCCTACTCACACGCACTCACGTTCACGTGAGTAAAATTAGGTTTTACTCACACGTGAATCACGCAAAATTCTGTTCACGTGACCATCTCTACTTTAAACTAAAATTTTAAAAATGTGTACAAAGGTTGAAGATCGGTCATAAAAACGATTAGAAAAGTATTAAAGCTTTTATTTTTACAGAATTATGGTAAAAATTGAAAAATTAGTTTTGCCAGAATCAAAGTTCAACATGTATAGTATCGTTTGTATAACATTATTGTCATCAGAAGTGTCGAAATGGCTCATCAAAAATGTATTAACAAAAATTAGCTGACATTTTTTGTTTAAAATAATCGGTACAATTTTTTTTTTTGGAAATTTTAGATTGATAGAAGATAGATAGAAGAAAAAGTTTAAAACAATCTGCAAAAGAATTGCAATTAAAGACCGATAGTCTTTAATTTCCAAAATATATAAATCTGACAAATTTTATATATTTATAGCATACTTGGAAACTTTTCATTGGCATTGAAATTTAATTGGCATTACCTAGTGTCAGAGCTAATGTCAAAATATGTCATTACCATTTCAATGCCAATGAAATATTTTTTAATTGTCATTGATTAGGCAAATGGTAATTAAATGACACCAATGCCTAAAAAAACCAATTGTAATTGACAAAAAAATAATTGTTTAAAAAAATTAAAAATTGTTTTTTTGTTTTGGGAAAATATATAAAAATTTTAAATTTAAGTCCTAACTTTAAATGTATTCATAATTTTTTTCAAATTTTATCACGTATACACTATTCAATATTGTTTGATAATTGCGTCGTCGTGATGGATCAGCTTTTTATATTTTATATTTTGATAAAATATCGAAATTTTATAATATAATTTCGATTTGTATCTAAATTAGCAAATACATTTTTTTCTATACAATTATAAGAAACAATTATAATAAACAATTATAATTGTTCAATGTCAATTGAAACAACATTCCTTTGGCATTGTTTTTAAGCAATTATAATGCCAACAAATTTAATTACCATTGACGTCAAACAATGCCAATTAAATCGTCAATTAATTAGTCCATTCAATGAACTAGTCCCAAGTATGGTTTATAGCATAAATTCGTTGGAAATAATCGAAAGTATAAAAGCTTTAAGATCACTTACTAAACCATTTATTAAACAACAAAGTTAATAGAAATATAATTTTATTTAAGTCCGAAAATCTTAACAAAAAGTTACATGAAGGCTCAAAAATTTCAAATACCAAAAAAATAAAAAACAAACAAAAAAGACTGATTCTTTTCTCTGCACTTCAAAAGATTGCAGTAGAAAGGGGCTTTCAAAAAAAATTGTTATTGTGACACACTACACTTTTTTATATAAAAATATGTATGTTTTTGGCACTCACCAAAAAAAGTCTTGCCACCCCTGACCTATGGGTTCATCTTCTAGTATAATATATAAATAGCTTAGAATATTAAATGAACAAAAATTTAGCCAACCAAATTTATATTTGCGAAAGTTAATTTAACAAACACTCTCATTACAGTGAATGTCTACAAAATATTTTCCACAGTCAAAAGATTTTCCAAACACGGTGGAACACGGTACGGTGTACGTACTTGTTATTAATACAATTGCTAAACTACTAGAGTTAAATCAATTTTCAGCCCAAGTAAATCTAGTTGACGAAGCTATAAAAAATTAATGCATTGGCCGGCGAAGTTTACCAACAAATTCGTCATTAGGTCCATACTGTTATTCAAAAAAATTATGTTTTTTTTTTTTGGTGTTTACCTCAACGCATTGTGATACAAACTCAGAAAAACAATACACAAACTTTTAAGAACAAATAGATTAAATTTTACGTTTGAAATTTTGTTAAATTAAAATGAACCTACAGGGGAAAAAAAATTTAATATGGAGTCCACTATAATTATATCTCATTTAATGAGATCCCATATATAAACACATACAAATTAATACGAAAAGGGGTTATCTACCTGTATCTAATTATATCAAATTAGATATAATTTTATACAATTTATCCGAGATTTGTCCATATCCGGGACATTAAATTATATCTAATTAGATATAAATATATCTGATTTTATACAATGTTAGCCGATAGTAGGTATGATTTTTGTAACTTGAAGTTATGCTTAAAAGTATTTAAGTTGAAATTTAAATTTCTAGAAAACCACAATTTTAAAGGCCAAAATTTATGAAAATGTAACATAACGCAAAATTAATATAGTTAATTGTGAAGCCATATGCAATAAAGTCTTAACTTGCTGATAACTTAATTTAATACTAAACTTTTTCACAATATCTCTGAGATTATATGTTAAGCTATAGAAAATTATAAGGACAATATTTTCAGTATGACGTCACATATAATAAGACTTGGCATGGGACCATATATAATCATATCGATCACTACATATGTTTGGATTATTATTATATCTCTTATGTAGCTATACATGGAGTAATATTTGGAGAGATATAAAAATATCAAGAACCATATAAAAAATGATCACAATAAAATTTACCAGATGTAATTGTATATAATGATATAAGCCGTAATGTGACTCCATTCAAAGTCAACTCTGACTTAATCATATTATATATTATTAGATATAACTATTTTAACCCGGGTATTTAATCTCTATATATTTTAAAGAGAGTAAATAAAATTTTATTTTTGAGTTTGAATTTTGACGTCTTTTTCAGACAATTGCAATTAATACTATAATTAATATGCAATTTTATTTAATTTTAATTGTGAAAGGCGTGGTAGAGAAGAATGAGTGTATTTTCTAAAAATCAGAACTACATTGCAAATTTTCAATTTTCTAAATCAGACTGCGCAGTTTCTAGTATTGAAATTTCGTCAGTGATCCTGTTTTTTGAATAATGTAATATTTGTTATGTTTTTATTTGTTCGATTGCGTCTATATGAAATTTTCTGTGCAATCACTTACCGTGGTATAGATAAACTGATTTTTAATGCCACATGCACTCGCACTACACGTTAGACAGAGCGCTTTAGCCTACTGATCTATCGTCAGGTCGAGTTTTGTTGTGATTAAAGCTAGTTTTATTCAATACACGGTGTTTTTTTTTTGTTCTTGCATACATAATCTCAGAAGTACAAATCAAAATTTTAAGTGCATTTTTTTTTTTTATTTTTAATGCATATTTTCAGATTTTTCATGCATATTACAGGCTCCGTAAATACACTTTTTAGTGCATGAAGTTCCTGTCCCTGGTGATGATAAAAATAAATAAATAAAAACCTAAAATGTCAAGATTTGTTTGGGGGTGTTCGATGTATTAAAAAAAATGTATCGGCCTAAGGTGTTTTAAATTATATTTATATTTTGCACGATAGCGCTTTTATTTTCTCGAAATTCTAAAAACTCATGGTTTTATTCGCGATTTTTGTTTTTTTTTTTTTAAATATAATAAGTTTTAACACTCCTAGTTTTTTAAATATATTTCGGATCATTTAAAATGCATTGAAATGGTGCACTCCTCTACTTTTATATTTTAAAATATTTTTTTTCAGCGTAAAAAAAATTTTTAAACAAATAATTTTTTAAAATGCATATTCTAAATGCATATTTGCAACATATGTAAAGTTACACTTTCACTTTTTTGAGTACCGGATTATAACTAGTTTTAATGATTATTTTTAAAAAAACCAAAGTTGTTGTTTTATAGTAAAAAAAACCCACATTTTGTAACAATTGCATAAAAATGCATTTCTTTTTGACGCTGAAAAAAAAAATACATTCCACAAAAAAAGTAGGCGAGCAATTGTAATTTAATGCAATTTAATAATGGTGGTGATCTAGTGAATATTAAAGAAAATACGAATATTCACGCTTACACACTTTTTGCATATTTCTTATTTTTCAATAAAACTAAGTCGCACATAAAAACGTGGATTTTTCAAAATTCAAAAAACTAATAACTCCAATCTTTAAGTGGCTCCATAAAGTTTCTGAATGTAAAATTTAATTGAAATTTGAAGACACAAGGTCAAAAAACGCCCTTTTTTGACCGGTCTTCAGTGAAATGACCGATATGCAAACTAAACAAATGTTATTTTAAACAATTTGACACTTTTTATAGAAAAAGTGAGAACTTTTAATATTTTTTTTATATTTTTTTCTATTTACTCATAAAAATCCAGTTATGTTTTTTACTGCGTTTCCACTTACGTGTTTTTGAGAAATATATGTGTTTTGGTGAAAAAATATGTATGGGAAAACAGGTACAAAACATGTTTTGTTTCAAAACAAGTCCAAAACATTTGCAGTGGAAACGTAGCATTAGATTTTTTATTTAAAATAACCCAGTAAAATAGTATAATCCAAACAAAGAATGCTTACGAAAAACTTTTTACATTTTATTTTCCTCATAACTTTATGAAGTGAAAAGTTAAAGACAATATTTATTCATCAAATAAACAACAAAAATGTCAAAATTTGTAGTGCAAAAAAATGTTGCAACTCGGAGCGAAATGTAGCGAATTTTGAATTTTTAGCGTATAGTTAGCCCAATCAGTTTTGAACAGTTCTTACCATGGATGCGGTTATCGGTTAGGGTAACGCTATTTTCTTTTATTTCGGTAACGGTATTTTAGGCGTAATGATCTTTCAGTTATTTCGGTAACAGTTTTTTTAGCGTTAATGGTATTTTAGTCATTTCGGTAACGCTATTTTTGTGGTAACGATATTTTAGTAAATTTGGTCAAGTTTTTTTAAGGATAACGGTTTTTCAATTATTTCGGTAACGGTATTTTAAGGGTAACGTTATTTTAGTTATTCAGCTAATGTCAATGCACACCGATATTATTTGCTCAATTATGCCAGAAGTCTAATGACTGGCTAGTTTATGATCAAACTTCGGGAAAATATATCTATTTGCTACGATTATTTATCTTTTCATCTTTTTTTTGATGCTAGCTATTCCTTATACTGATCTACTTAGGAAGCATTGTCTTGTTGGAAAATCAATTCTTCTTTGTTGCTATGAATGGCATCAATTTCTCTTCTAATACTGTAATGTACCCAGACAAATTCATTCTGGTCTATGGAAATGTCTAATCAAAACCATCAACGATCCGCCTACGAAATTATGTATGTGAAATATTAATGTATGTGAAATATTGTGGTTCCTTACGTAGGTCTCTCCTATAGCTGTTAAAACCATCTGGACCATCAGTATTGAACTTTTACTAATCAGAAGAAAATCACATTTAAAAGAAATTTGTGTTTAAACAGTCCTACACTTAAAATACTATGGAGGCAAAGACCACTGCAAATGTAGATAAAAACAAATGAAATTTCACTTCAAGAAAGGACGACTTACATTTCCGTAAATTCAACTAACATTGTCATTTGTTTCTTAATGTTCAAAAAATGACTAACAATTGTAGTAAACTTGAACCACATGGTAGTAAAGAATAAACAAACATTTATTTTTTTTATTTTTTTAAATAACAAAAAACTACTGTAAAAAATGAATGTAAAATCATACAATAAAGCAATTACGGAAGGCATTCTGTTGTGCTTCCCTAAATGTCTTCTTTCAAACAGTTAATACTGCATGCAATGCATTACTGTTGACAGCACACAAAAAAATGATTTTTATTGCCTACGAAGGCATGATATTATTGCTTCTTAGAAAGAAGCGATTTTCCCCTGTTGAAAGGAGTCATACCAAGTGGGACATCGCGATCAAAAATCATGCCCTCTTTATTTACTTTGCAAGCTCTCGGTAATTAAATAATGCCTTCCGGAACTGCTGCTGCGTAAGCACTACCATGATACTAATCTGTGCATAAAAATACCAATAAATGTCAAAATAACAAAAACTTTTGTAAAATAAACCAATGTTTGTTCATTATAAAGTACCAAATTTAACTCCGAAATTTTTTTGAATGTAATTTACACTACAGCCTAAAACTACCCAGCCAGAAAAACACGAACGGCAAAGCGTTGGCTCAGTACTTTCAATGGTGGCACTAGCGTTGGCAGAGCTTTGTATTTCTGAACTATTTAATAGCTTAAAATGTTAATAAGTGATAACAGCTGGCTAACCGTTGGTTGTGCTAGTTTGCCAGCTCTGGCATAACGTTTGTTTTAAAGTAATTTGCCAACGCTGAAATTCAAACAAAAAAGTTGGTCTAAAAAAGTTTTTTCACAAATGACTGAAAACATATAAAATCAACCACTCGATTTCCTCCACACCTTCAGCTTTCAACCAAACTTGGTATAGAAGATGTAAATTATATAACTGTTATAGTATAGTCAAAATATACTGCAACGTTTCAAAATATCAAATGTATTCGAATATTTAAAAAAAGTAGGCGTACATAATATTCCATATCTTTTCAATGGCTTAAGCTACGAGAGTCGTTGATACCTCATTTTAAAGCTACTTAAATTTTAGCTTTACTAGTTAACACAAATTATTCACATCTCCACAATAAAATGCATTGTTTTCAGCAACCGCGGTTCAAAAAGCTGTATTTCAAAAAACTGGCTTTTTAAATTTTTAAAAAATATATGTTAATTATAAATTAATTCCCTATACCGTGCCCAAATCCCTAATGTACATCCCAAATCCACAAACTAAAAACCCGATAACTCAGAAACATGCAAGAGTACCACATAGGGATTTGGTAACGGCATAGAAGAATAATTTATATTTAGCATATATTTTTTTGAAAATTTTAGAAAACCAGCTTTTTGAAATACAGCGTTTTGAACCATGGATTCAAAAAAATACATTTTATTGTTGTGAACCAGTATAACCACGATTCAAGTACATTTAAAATAAGTTATCAATAAATGTTATGGCTTAAACCGTTAAAAAGATAATTATGCACAAAACTTATTTGTTTTTTTAGAATAAATTTTTTTTTATTTATAAAGGGTGATTTTTTTAGCAATTTTCTTTTTGGCAGCACTGTTTTTGGAAGCTCAGCTGTTTTCGTGTAACATGTTACTGTTAAACATGTTCAGTTTGGTCTATAATTAAACCATGAATCGACATACAAACAAACAACGCTTGCAGATTATTGAATATTATTATCAAAATTAATGCTCAGTTAAGAAAGTGCATCGTGCACTTCTTCCAATTTATGGTCAGTTTGGGCGGCTATTCGGACTCTTGTGACTAAATTTCGCACCAAATTTACAATATTGGACATTAAACCACCAACACGCAACAGAGGAAAATATCTGTTACTCCACTACATGGAAAAATTTGCGGCAGGATTTGGGTGTAAAATTTGGTTTAGTGAATAGAGTATTTCTCGTTTGGGGCCGGTCAATTGGCCGCCTAGATCGTGCGATTTAACGCCTTTAGACTATTTTTTGTGGGGCTATGTAAAGGCTAATGTCTATAGGGACAAGCCCGCAACGGTTAGACGCACTGGTAGCAAATATTGGAGAATTTATTCGTGAGATACCAGCCAATATGTTGGAGAGAGTATGCCAAAATTGGACAAAGCGTATGAACCCATTTGAGGTCAAAATTTATATGAAATCATCTTTAAACATTGAATTACATAGATTGTTCTATCGACTCAAATAAAGATTTCATACATTTCTCTAAATTTTATGTGTTTTTTTTTTTAAATCATATCCGAAAGCTCTTAAAAATCACCCTTAAATCTTTTTTCTACTAAATTTAGTATCTTTTTTTTGATTTTTATCCGTAGCTTTGAATCCCGTAAGAGCTCGAAATATTAATTTGGCAACGGCATAGTGGAATAAATTATAATTAACAAATATTTTTTTTAAAAAAAAACAGTGTTTTTGAAATACAGCGGTTTTAAGCCGCGGTTTAAAAAAAATCAGTTTACCTTCGAAAAATTATCTTTTTGCTTATTTCATTTAAAGCACGACAACAATTTATTTAAACCACATCAAAAATGAGGTATCAATGAATCGCGTAGCTTCAACCGTTAAAAAGATATGGACGATTAAGTACGACTACTTTTGTTAAATTTTTGATTTTTTTTTTTTAATAATTTAAAATGCAAAATTTCCACAACCATTAGAGCTAACAACCCAAAACTTGTAGGATGACAAACTTCTATGACACTTAACTTCCATATCAAGTTTGATTAAAATTGAACGTAAAAGAGGTCGAAAATTTGATATTTTTTGATAGTTTTATATGGAATGAGTCAAATATAAAAGAAACACAATTTCTTTTTAACGAAGTGTCGTGCTTTAAAAGCACTTTTTACTAACGCTGGGGCAAGCGTTCTTAATCAAGACTTTGCCAGTGCTTTAATTTTTTTAACAGTTGTAAATTTTATAAACCAAGTTACTGGCAAAGCTTATTTTAGCAACGTTGGAAAAGCGTTTTAAATCAGGGTTTTGCCAGTGCTTTAATTTGAATTTCTGTCAACGGTACTAAAAATATAGTGCTAAATTTTTCTGGCCATCTGCAATTTCTAGCTGGGTAGTAGTTTTTAAAACCGTCTCCAACTTTGGTTATAGTGTAAATTAGATTTTTGGATATGATTTATAGAAAGTAAAAAAAAACGCCATTTTAACAACTTTTAACTGCAAAGACAATACGAATAAAAAGAGTTACTTTACAATTACCATTGAGTTTCTAATAAATATACTGTGGAATATAATGTATATTTAGTTAATTTTATTAAAAATATAAATATTTTTTACATATTTTTATTATTAATTAACCATTTTATTTATTGAAAATAAAAAATAAAGAAACTCATAATACAAAACAGAACTTTATTTGAATTGACAACAAATTTTGCGCAACTCTTTTAATATAATTTTTCATATTATTCTTCTTAGTTTAAACGAGCTTAAGATCATTTATTTATTCTTTATTTATTTCTAATATTTCGTCTCCACATTGGGAACAAATATTACAATTTGAAAAACTAGTTTTAATAATTAAAAACTCATATACATATAAAAAATTTTTTAAAAAAGGCGGAAAATCAAAAATATTTTCTGTCAATATGAAAAAATAAAAATATCCCAGAAATATATATTTTTATTTTTTCATATTGACAGAAAATATTTTTGATTTCCCGGCTTTTTTAAAAAAATTATTATATATATATAAGTTTTTTATTATTAAAACTAGTTTTTTCAAATTGTAATATTTGTTCCCTGAAGAAGTCAACCAATGTGGAGACGAAATATTGGAAATAAATAAATGATTTTAAGCTCGTTTAAACTAAGAAGAATAAAATAAATCAATAACGAAGAAATCTTAACATTTATAATTTTTAAAAATGTTAAGTTTTCTTCGATCTTCTTTTATTTTATTCTTTTTAGTTTAAACGAGCTTAAGATCATTTATTTATTAATTATTTATTTCCAATATTTCGTCTCCACATTGGGTGACTTCTTCAGGGAACAAATATTACAATTTGAAAAAACTAATTTTAATAATTAAAAAATTTATATACAGATAATAAAATTTTTTAAAAAAAGGCGGGAAATCAAAAATAATTTCTGTCAATATGAAAATATAAAAAAAATAAAAAAATAAAAATATCTGGGATATTTTTATTTTTTCATATTGACAGAAAATATTTTTTTGATTTCCCGCCTTTTTTAAAAAATTTTATTATATGTATATAAAATTTTTAATTATTAAAATTAGTTTTTCAAATTGTAATATTTGTTCCCTGAAGAAGTCACCCAATGTGGAGACGAAATATTGGAAATAAATAATTAATAAATAAATGATCTTAAGCTCGTTTAAACTAAAAAGAATATTTATAATTTTTCATATTATTTTGTACATTTTTTTTTTCTAACAACAAAAAAAATATAAATAATAAAATCATACATTTAAAAAAAATACTGTTTTTATAATTAAATGTACAAAAATCAAGACAACAAATTATAAATAATGAAAACAAAATCAGATAATATTTTGCATAGAAAAATTGCATTCATTGGTTTCATAAACAAAAAAAAAATTAAATAATTAAAAAAAAACACAACAAATTAAACAAATAACTAAAAATTACCAACAACAAAAAATAGTTATTTAATAATAAAAAAAAGTCACTTTAAAAGTAAATAAACATAATGTAGTTATAATTAATCTAATTAATTATAAATAAATGTATTTATAACAAATAAAAAAAAAAAAAAACTATATTAATGTATGAAAATATAACTCTAATTAAGTAGCACTAAATAAATATTAAAAATAAAAAATTAAAAAATAAAACTAAAAGGTATCAGTATAATCATTTTTTTAAATTATAATAAATAAAATGAAAAAAAAAAATAACAAAAACATTTTTTCAATTAAAAAAAAAAAAACAAAGAACATCTAAATAAACTAAATTTTAACAGATTGAGAAAAAAAGGATTTAATTAAAAAAAAAAAACTAAATTGATTTAAATGTTTTTTAGAATGTTTAAGGCAATTAAGAGGTGATATAGATCTAGAAACTTGTTTAAATATATTCACAGAAGAAAAAAAAACTACACCACACTCCTCCTCTTCCCCCATATACATTCCCACACATAAAAAAAACAAAAAATAAATTTAAAAAAACGCTTATGAATGCATTAATTATATTTAACGATGAAAAACGTATAAAATCTTAATAAAACATCAAACATTTTGAAAAAAATAATCATCTTGGCAGAGATTTATTAAGTTGAAAGGATTTTTTTTTTTTGCTATTAAAATTATATTGAGTAGTTTACTACTTTCAGGGTAAGGAATGACACACACATGTACCGCACACAGGCTCGGATCCTGGGGGGAGTTGGCGATGAGGGTGATAAAGTTCCCCCAAACTGATACAAAAATATAATACTACACAAAATAACTTTATAATAACAGCCCGGTACAAATTTTAATATAGAGTTTAATATAATTATATCTCATTTGATTAGTTCCCATATATATAAACACATACAAGTTGATCCGAAAAATGGAGCATATACATTAGAGCGGGTCGATTTAAAAATCGCTCAACGTACAAGGAAAATCGTTATTCTAGGGATCAAAATAAGAAACTTTGCCGAAGGAACCATACATCTAAAACGAATTCTGATGGATCCGTAGGGTCAAATTTTGAAAATCCCACTTTGATATTTCAGAGAGTAGGAGGAATAATAATAGTTATAAAGGGTGATTTTTTAGTTACTTTCCTTTTTGCAACACTGTTTTTGGCAGCTCAGCTGTTTTCGTGTAACATGTCAATGTTGAACATGTTCAGTTTGGTCTATAATTTAATCATGAATAGACTTACAAACGAAAAACGCTTGCAGATTATTGAATTTTATTATCAAAATTCATGCATCGTGCACTTCTTCCAATTTATGGTCAGTTTGGGCGACCTTCTGAGGCGGCTATTCGGAAGCTTGTGACTAAATTTCGCACCAAATTTAGGCATCTTTGTGCAATTGGGCATCTTTTATTCCACTACGTGGAAGGATTTGGATGTAAAATTTTTCAAATACAGCTGGTTCAAGAATTGAGCTGGCAAAGTTGGATGAAGATCCACTTTTTTTATCGGAAAATTGTGTTCAGCGACGCAGCTCATTTCTGGTTGAATGGATACGTGAACAAGCAAAATTGCCATATTTGGTGTGCCAATGCATCCCGAAAAATGCACTGTTTGGTGTGGATTATGGACCGGTGGCATCATTGGACCGTACTTTTTCAAAGACGACTAAGAAAGGAACATTACTGTGCGATTACAAATTTGTTGTTGCCCAAAATGGAAGAGCTGAACTTGGGTGACATGTGGTTTCAACAAGACGGTGCCACACAGCACGCGAAACGATGGCCCAATGAGAGGCGGTTGACGCAAAGAAAGGCAATATTAAAGTATTTATTCGTGAGATATCGGCCGATATGTTGGAGAGAGTATGCCAAAATTGGACCAAGCGTATGAACCATTTGAGGCGAAGCCACGGTCAACATTTACATGAATCATCTTTAAACATTGAATTATTCTATCGTTCTATCGACACAAATAAAGATTTCATAACATTCTTTAAATTTTATATGTTTCTTTTTTTAAATCAAATCCGAAAGCTCTTAAAAAATCACCCTTTATAAAAGTGATAGAATTATTTTTGATTAATGACGGACTTTCAACAAATTTGACTACGTTTTATTCACTTTATAACGGTGCGTCATGACGCACTTTCAACGACTTCGAACCCGATGTTTCTTAGAATCCCTTTTCTGATCCGTATACCAGTGAAGAGCATAACATATACTATTACATTTACGCTTGTGTAGCAGCAAAAAAAACGTAGTTTAATACGTGTACTTTTTTATGTTGCGTAGCGTGATATTGCTTCAACAAGCGTTTAACAACAATTGACTTAACAGCCGAACGTTCATAATCGCTAGAAACACGAAGACGCTTTTAGTGTACGTGTGCCTACGTCACACAAGATTCATTTTCTAGTCTAATCCCACGGGAGTTGAAAATTAAGAGGAAGCCCTTCACTGCCTTATACGGATCCAGAAAACGGTACGTATACATAGTCGCTTCCGTTTGTGCTGTTCCGTAAACGGTACGTAAAGGGTATATATTGTTTGTTGGGAGAGTATATATTATTATATCTAAAATTATTATATATCACATTATATGAGTACATATTATGTTATATATGAAAATGTATTATTATATATGACAATAGCGAAATCTTATTATGTATATCATATTCTTGTAAAATGTTTTTTTTAAAAGATAGTCATATACAAACAAATTACATTTGAATAAATGGGCTTGAAGGCCAACTTTGAGGGTCGGACGCACCCCCTAAAACACAACTTATCGCTATGAAATTTGTTTGTATTTTTTTAAATAAAACTTAACCGATTTGGGTGAAGAGAATATAAGAAATCAAAAAAAAAAAAAATACTCCATACAACTAACGGCAACGCTAATGTACATAACCCGATACTATGATGAACATGCACAAAATCATTCTCTGAGTCCACTTTCTTGTTGAAAATGTGGTGAAATCTGTAATTTAAAATTTGGGGTTTGTCGTAAAACAAAGTTGTCTGAATCTAAAGAAGCAAAGTTGTAAAAATTACTGCAGAACGTGGGGTTTTTTATGGAAAATTTTCTTCGTTGTTTGGATTTTATAGAAATTATACAGTACTTTTCGTTTACAGTCACATCGCTTATAGTCCATTTAGCGATATAGTCCATTTTTACACTTTTACTGTCATCTAAATCAAATTGCATACAAAATATTTAGGATATAGTCCATTCACGATATAATCACATTTGGCTTATATGCCACTAAACTCTGGCTACTAAAAGTAAATTTATATGCAAATAATTTAAGTTATAGTCACAATACAGAAAATTTCTAATATAATTGTGAAATCTTGAATTTTTTTCGGTTTAAAATTATTTAAAAATTTAAGAGGCTAAAACGAAAATTGGAACAAGGAAACTGAGCTGAATCGTTTCAAACATCGTTTTTATATTCCAAATTTTCCACCTGTTATAATAATAAATAAATTGCATATAGTCACATTTTATGATGACTATATCACAATTTATTTATAGGCAACAAAATGGCATATAAAAAAACTAGCGATATAGTCACATTAGCGATATAGTCCACAACTTGTGTGCAACTAAGAGATGTGACTATAAGCGAAAAGTACTGTATAATTAAAATATATATGTTAGTCACTACCGAAAATTTCAGTTATTGATAATTCATTCAATTTAAAGATGGTTGTCGTAACAGCCACAATTCGATTTTCAACGAATTCGGTAACCACAACTGATGCTGTTTTCTGGGTGTATAAATCTGTTCGATTGTCGAGTGTTTTCTAGCTAAATCGGATTTGGTGTTAAGCAGGGCAACCAGAAATATGCTCTATTAGCTTTTTTCCATGCGTTGTATGGACAAATGAATAATACATTTATCCATTTCAGAACAATTGACGAATTCTGGCAACGATTTTTTTAGAGCATATTTTTGCATATTTTCCTCTTAATATCATTTTTTTTTCATATTTTGATCTTAAGAGCATATTTTTTGTACTTTTTAAGAACAAATGCCTATTTTTGGAGCATATTTTTCGTTCTTTTTTCAAATTTTCCGTTATCTAACAATTTTATTTTTCATTAAAAAATTTTCAAAATTTTTTTAATATTCTCTGGGTTTTGCAACAGCAATTTCGGAAATTCAAGCCATTTTTACAAAATTAAAAAACCCGTATTTAGACTGTACCGATTTAGGTATTATTAATGTTTTATCTCCTTTTTTCTTAGGATCTGAATAAATTTCACAAAAGTTGCCCCAATCTAACTGAAAATAAATTTTCAAATACAGGTTTAAAAAAAACTGCATGGATGGTAACCGATTCGATGCAGGTATCGGTAAGGGTAAAAGTATTTTCTTTATTTCGTTAACGGTATTTCGGTATTTTAGCGGGTAACGGTATTTTAAGGGTAACGTTATTTTAGTTGTTCATGTAATGTCAATGCACACCGATAGTTTTGGCTCCATTATGCCCGAGTTCCAATGACTGGCTATATATCTATTTACAGCGACTATTTTTTCGGACTTTGTCAGATTTTTTCGGTAACGGTATTTTAAGGATAACGCTATTTTAATTATTTCGTTAACGGTATTTTAATAATAAGGGTATTTCAGTTATTTCAGTTATTTGTGGTCTTCCATAGTGAGTATTGATTTTTTTTTGTCATAATTATGACTTAAGTACTTAATATAATATAACTTAATATAGTATAACTTAAGTTAACTCCAACAAATACTGATTAAGATTTTCATTTTTGAATTATTTTATTTGTCTACTCAGTTTCGGAGTAGTAGCATTGTTAAGAACAGTGGCCGAATTTCGGCTTTCGTGATCGTAATTTTTCGATCGAAATTAAATTTCTAGATCAGGTATGTTGTAGTTCGGTCCTTGATTTGAAATAAATATAAAACGTTGTTTTCATTGCAGTGGACTCGCAGAAACGTGAACATCCAGTAACATGAACGTCCCAGAAACATGAACACTTTTTTTTACAATGACTGTTCCATAACGTGAACAAAGTTATTGAACTCTAAAACGTCAACTTCCTTCCTTTTATTCAATGTTTTAGTAATTTGGGAAATCCGCGAATAATAATTTCACCACG
Source organism: Delia radicum (assembly GCA_021234595.1). Classification (NCBI taxonomy): domain Eukaryota; kingdom Metazoa; phylum Arthropoda; class Insecta; order Diptera; family Anthomyiidae; genus Delia; species Delia radicum. Next base: position 309,715,799 of record CM037851.1, on the reverse strand, counting down.
TTCTTATAGTAAACACCTTTTCTAAAGTGAACAGAAAAACTCTTTAATTATTTTCCTGTATCTCCGAATTTAAGAATTTTTTAATCAAAATTGTTTTAAAACGCATAGAATAAAATTTAAATAGAATTAGCAGTTATTTTTATATTTAGTACATGTATTAGAAATTACGAACTGCTAAATTTTAAAAACGTATTAAAATCAATAATTTGGGTATGCAAAAAATGGCTTAGATTCTGGATTTGGTCTATTTAAAAAGTCCCAGAATCATAAAGTTTTCTAATAGGAAAAATTTCTTAAAATGTTAATATTTTTCTATTTAAGGCAAGTGTGTGAATATCTAAAAATGTTGTCTAAAAATGTATCTTTGCATTTAAGAAAGAACAAAAGAAAAATATTCAAAATCTTTTCATATTTTATTTTTTGTTAAATAATCAATATATATTCTGAAGTACTTGGAATATAATTTATTCTAAGTGGATCAATTCTGTAGTAAAATAGTTAAAAAAAAAATCCAATCACAAACGTGAACAAAATCAGAAACGCGAACACAACTTGCAAAAATTAGTTCACGTTTTTGAGAGTTCAATGTATTAGAATTTTTGTAGTTACTCAGTTTTCGAACGATTTCACTCGATCACGAATGCTGTAATTCGGCCCAGTTTTATCACAGAGGCATCTAGTCTTCTCCATTTTTTCGAAGTTAACGTTTGTTTGATATAAGTTATCGGATTATTGGAGGGGTAGGATACTCGATTGTGAAAATTCCACTCCGCCTTTTGAATATGTGTCGCAAAATCTTCTACTTCTTTTTCTAAATCTTCTGAAGTAGGTACACTCAGGGATTTTCTTTCAATTTAACATTTCATAAATATGAAGAAGCTGTTTTATAAAAGAGAAAATTGATGTCATGTTTCTTCATATTTATGAAATGTTTCATAAATAAGAAGAAGTTCCATAACTTTTTATAAAATGCTTCAAAAATGTTATATTTCATACACAGTATGAGGGAGGGAGTTTCACAAATTTTTATGAAAACTTTCATAAACGTTGCATATTACATTTAAAAAATGCGATTTATTTATGTTTCAGAACTGCAAATAATTTCTGGTAGCTTTTTAGTTTTACAAATTCTAATGACCGATTACTGAAAATCCTGTTAAAATTTAACAATCAGTTAAATTGAAAATTTATATGGGAAACAACAAAAAATATGTCGGTTAAAGTAACAGTTAGTAGCTAACGGCGCATTCAGTAATCGGGACTAAATGATAAAGGGTGTAAACGAAAAATTATTTTACAAATTTAAACGCAAATTGTTAAAGTTCTACAAAAGCTAAAATGAAAACCTTTGAGCTTTTTAAAATATAATTTTTTTTTTCTAAAACTTTTTTCATGTCAATATTGTTCGAAGAAGAAAAAATTAAAAAAATGAATATGGGCAAATTTCTACCAACTATGGTTTCTAATTTGCAGGTATAGTTTGGTAAGAGCAAAACCTCTGGGAATAAAACTGACTTCCATAAATCGGTTGTGGGAAACCAACATCTTCCAAAAAATGCCTAAACCCATCTTGATTTTTTGTTTTCATAATTATTTGACATTTCATTACAGTAATTTATCATATCGAAATGTGTGACCGTCGTTAGTGCTTTTGAGGAAAACAAATTGTAGCTATTGAAAGTGCTAAAAGGGAAGTGTTTCTAACAACTGAAATCTTTTCAAACTTTAACGTGTCACATTTAAACCAGAAAATGCATAAAAAAGAATTGCCAACGAACACAACCTTTGTTAATTTAATATTGCTCTATGTAGAATCTTCACAAAAATCTAGAGTCTTCACAAAAATCTCTTTTTTATGGATTTCTAAAATTCAAATTTATTTTTCTTGACATTTTAAAATAATTAAATAATTAAAAATAATTAAATTTGAGAATAATATTACGGAGTTTGAAGACATCTTTCAATCACTAAATCGTATGTGATACAAAGTGATTCTAATAAACAAATGTATATAAATTAATGTGTTAAACACTGAATATTGATCGAAAATAGTAATAAGTTTTCACTTTTCACTTTTCACCATGACAGTTTTCTGGTAAAATTTGATCTTAATTAGTTTAACCTTGAAACTTAATTAGTTTTATAATGAAAACTGGTGAACAGCACGTGATGCTGTTTTATGCTTAGGAAACAAATACGGATTTGTGTCTGAAAAAAAAATCAATGAAAATTGTCGTTTTTAAGTAATGCAGTTAGGGCCTTTTGTAATCGATTTTTCTGAAAACAAAAAGCCGTAACTCCAATACAAAAATGTATGCAAAAAATAAAACAAACGTTTAAGATAAAAACAAAACTGCTTTACGACAGGAATTAAAAAAGTTTTTAGTCAACTTGTGTATTTTTATATATTTATTGTGAGTATTTTTAAAACGAAACGCATTTTCACTAATTTAAAACTTTCGAGAAATATTGATAAAATTAATTTATTTATTTCGAGAAAATAAAATTAAATTAAACTAGTGAAACAAAAAAACAGTGTAAATCATGACAAAAAGGATAAAAAACTGCACTACACAACTTTTTGACTAATTTATATACTAAATTTGGCAGTTACGGCCTTTTGATTTTTGTTAATAAAATTGGTGTTTTTGGACGTAAACGTGTAAAATTTTGTGGAAAGGTGTATTTTGGTTAACTACATCGTAATTAATTAAAAATTTAAGTTCGAAATATTTGTTGGATTTTAGGTGATGATATACTGTTTGCAAGTAATGTTGTGTATTGTATTGGATGTAAATAAAGTGTACGAGTTATTTGTTGTTATTGTTGAAATTCATTTTTTGTAGCTTAAAATTAATTTTTGTATATTTTTCTTCTTCATAATGATCTATATTGGATCTTACCAAGATTGCACTTCCAGCTATGGCATTATTGCTTAGATGGATTGAATGTCGGGTTTGGGTACGGGAATTCCCTGTAGAAAATTCCCGTGAAAAATTTTAATAATTAATGCAGAAATATTTTATTTCTCAGCATTTTTATTTTTCTATGATTTATTAATTTTTAAAGGCAAGAAATGCTGTGTATTTGACTCAGACTTGGGCGACGTCAATTACATTTCACAAGCGTTCACTTGTGAGATTTTTCGATATCATTAATAATATCAGACCGATGCCCACACTTTTGAGCTTAATCGCTTTCTTGGAAAATTTGTAAAATTTTTAATACCAAACATGGGGATTAGTAAAAACATCTGGATATTTAATTACATAGCAATTACTCAATTACACCAAGTGCACAGTTTGAAAGTGAGAAAGTGTTTAATTTTCGTATATTTCAAAAAATAAATATTTTAAAATGAACATAATTATCAAAAATTAAAAAAAATATAGTTATTTTCAATAGCAACATTAGTCGTATAAAATTTTTAATAATAAAATGAAAATTTTCACTAAATTTTATGCATTAGTTTAATGAAAAGTTTCAATGGACGAGTTCCAGTGACATTTCAAAGATCTAATGCGAAAATTCATTGATATTATCTCAGTGTATCCGCCAAAAAAATGGTCAGTCGCGGCTTGGAGAAAAGTGTCGGCGGCGGCTGATAATCGGCTGAAGAAATTATTCTAGTGTTTTTTTAATAGTTTTTCAACTTTTTTCTTTAAACTTTTCACATTTGATTTTTTCTTCTAGCAGAGCTGTATTTTAATACTAATTATTTTAGCGGAGTCGTAGTTTTGTATCGTTTGTACAAAATTCAACTCTGAAGATATCGAGTAGTTACTTTTAAATATCAAATACTCGATACTAACTACTCATTCTTTTACCAGCACTGTGCTTATTTATGGACTATACGGTTACGATAGGTAAAATTTGATCATTTCAAAAACCAGATTAAAATAATAATAATACTAATATCACAGTGCAACAGTGAAAAAAATGCGCAGACTCGACAGTATAGGTTCGATTTTACTACCAAAGGTTAGTAAAACACTGTAATCGGTTTGGCCAGTATTTTTATGGACCTCAAAAGATTTTGAAAATCAATGCACCACTCAAAAAAAAACGTCCTCAGTTTTTGGCCAACAGCTAATTCAGACTTGATGATATTGCTTAGCTGTATTTGTCAATAATGTAGTGAAGAGTCTACTGAACAAATTTTATAAACATTTTATGTGCATAAAATTATTTTTTCCTGCAATTTTTTTGAATAAATATAGGAGAAAATTATTTTTTTTTTTTTTGCCTTTTTCAGCATAACTTACAGGGACTCTTAAGTTTTCACTAACAATAGGCATTCGAAATAGCTTACAAAGACCACTTTGTGCCTTTAATAGTCGGTTTTGACTAGACTACACTTTTATTGCATTTTTGTTTACTTTTTTTGTTATTGAAGAAAATAAACAAAAATGCAATAAAAGTGTAGTCTAGTCTAAACTGACTATTTATAAGGCACAAAGTGGTCTTTGTAAGCTATTTCGGATGCCTAGACACATTCAGATTGTATTGATATGTTCACAAAAGTTGTTCAGATTTACAATGTCTACAATTTTGTTATACATTGTTAGTGCAAAATTATGAGTCCCTGTAAGTTATGCTGAAAAAAGAAGAAAAAAAAAGTAGTTTTCTCTAATATTTTTTCAAAGAAGTGCAGGAAAAAATGATTTTTTGCACATAAAAAGCTTTTGAAAATTGTTGCACTGTGTATTTATACTTAAATTTTAATATTTTCCATTAAATCCAAAAAAAAAATTTATTTTTCCATTAAATCCAAAACATTTAAAAGAAAGATTGTTTTATTTTTTATTTTGTATTTAATTTTTATTTGTTTATTTGCATATGAATCTTTTTAAGTAGATTTGTTTTTAAATGTCTATTAAATAGAGTAATTATAAACAATGAAAAGTATAAACTAATGTAGATTTTAACATAATAATTTTTAAAATGGCTGTAATATTATTTTTTTTTTTTAATAAATATGTTTTAACAAATAAAGTTTTTAATTTATTTATTGCTGCTGTATAAACAAAGTAAAGCCATTATTTTATTTTTTATTACTTAAATGTCTTTATAAAGATTTCTTTTTAATAAAAATGTAATAACCATTTAAATTAAATTTTAATTATTGTTTTATTTTCGACTAAATATAACTTTAAAACAAAAAAAAAAAAACATAATTCGATGTTTCTTAAATTTGTAAAACTTTTGCATACATTTTCAGTCAGCTACGTTCCAAGAACTTGAGTTATAAAATCCTGGCGTTTTTGTTGTTAAAAATTTCATGCAGAAGCATCCAAGCGTTTTTTTTTCTCAAAACATTAACAGATGTAAAATCTTAAGAATGTTACAGAAACAGGGTGCAGAATTAGAATTTCCAGCCATCCTTAAATTGCAATGTCTTCTTCTACTTCTTGTGTTAGATTTGGTTTTCATTGTACAAAAATTTTACTTTCTTTCCGTTCTTTTGTAGCTATGGAGATCATATCCCTTTCCCTGCATTTCAATCAGGTTTATTCTTTTTTGGAGTTAGGTTTTTTTCGGATATCCTGTTATCTTTAGAATTTTTATGACAATTACAATTAAAATATAAATTTAAAAATTACCTGATATTTTGTTTAATGTAAAATCTTCAACGAAACATTAAGGTCATCGAGTATATTTTCCTAAGGTCTTCTCCAAATGAAAGGCTGTGACACTCACTCTTTCTCTTTCTCTCTCCCACTGTCTCAGGTTTTGGCATGATATACTTCGATTTGCTGTCTTTCGTTCTCTTGGGTTGCTGAATACTTTTCTCTTGCTGCATCTTTTTTATTGCTGTTGGTTGTTTTGATGAAAATCACTCTTAATGTAATTTTAATCATTATCTCTAATATATTGTTTGACAATTACAAATTTAAACATCAATTTTAAAATTACCTGATATTTTGTTTGATTGAAAAATCTTTAGCGAAACAATAAGGTCATCTAGTATCCTTTTATAATATCATCTCTTAGTAAAAGATTTTGACAATTACTCTCTCTATATCCCACTCTACGATTGTGCCATGATGCGACTTCTGATTAACTTCCTTCTGTTCTTAAGGGCTGCTGAATACTTCTTCTCTCTTGCTTCTGGTATGCTTTCCTAAGGTCATCACTAAATTAAAGTTTGTGACACTCACTCTCTCTCTCTCCCACTGTCTCAGATTGTGGCATGATTGACTTCAAATTAGCTCTCTTCTGCACCCTTGGGCTGCTGAATACTTTTCTCTTTCACTGCAGTTTATTCTCTTGATCAAAATCTCTCTTGGAATTTTAATCATTATCTCTTTTTTAATATATAGTTTGAAACAAATATCGATCTCTTTTTAAAAATATTTGGCGGGTGAGGTTTTTTATGTTTGTGTCACTCGTTAAGAGTATCACCATTAAGGATTTTTTTATTTTATATTTTATTTAAAAACAGGCTGTTCTTAGTCAAACCTCACCCTTGAAGCTAAAAGTTTAATGCATTAAACACAATACATGGGAATAGGGACTGAAAAAGGGGTTTAAATTTTTTTTTTTTGGTTTTATTAAATAAAAATTATATATTAATTAAATAAACTATATTAAAACCAGATAAATATGAGTGAATAACAATAACTAAACGCATAGAAAATATAAAACATATTAATAATTGTAGAGGAACGTATAATAATGTACATAATTAAAGCTGAGCTGGTGGTTATAAGGACTAAAAAGGACGTGTAAAAACGTATTAATAAGACGCCGTTGAGCTATAAATGTTTTTAGGTAAAAATGGAATTTTATAAGTTTTTAAAAGGAAAAAATAAATCTAACAAATATATTACGACGCTTATTACAGTACAGATTTTATTGGTATCAAAAGTACAATTTATGGTATTTAGTAATGATTTTGAAAATATAGTAAAGTTTCAAACAATACACGCCCTTATAACAAAGAAACAAAGATATAGTTTAAAATATTTAGTAAATAAATTGTATAATTGAAATATTTGTAATAAAAATAAAATAATGATTTTTTTGAAATTTTTGTATCATACGTGCGCTTTTTTCAAAACTCATGCTACATACATACAAACATTTTATGTAATGTTTTATTCTGTTAATTTTCGCAGTTGCAATATTATCGCCATAATTAAGAAAAACGAAAATTTGTACCCAACACCAAACAAAAAATAAATCATAAAAAATATGTTGCAATTTTAGCACACTTTTTAAAAGCCTTAATAGGACTCTTACAATATCGTTAGAGAACAAATTTTAAAAGCATCAATTAGAAATTTTACAATATTAAACCAGTGGACATATTTATAACCATTTAAACATTCTTCTTATGCAATAAATTTAAATTATTTTCAAACATATAATTATTAAAAACGCATATACATTTTCTTACATACTCTTTCATTGCTCTCACATACCCATATTACTTTTCTCTCAGTGATTTGTTTATTTCACTTTCTTTGTGCTCTCTTAATTCACTCTTCTTTTTAAAAATACCGCAATATTCTTGATAATTTTAAAAAAAAATCATTCTATATTAAATGTTTTTAATTCGAAGCGTATCTTTGTATACTCTCTCTCACGACTCTAAATTTCCTTACTCTCATTTATACATAAATAAATTCCGATTTATATTTTGCCATTTCATACAACCTCTCAAACTTTTCTCGATTAAATATTTTATATTTCATAGCCATTCTCTACCATACTATTTTACTATACTCTAACAGATTCTCTTACATACATTAATTTCTTTTCCTTCTCGCTCATAAACATTCACCTTCCTAATTTGTAATTTCTCTCATTTTAAATCGTCGTTGTGATTATTCTTATTCACGCTTATTCAACTTTTTATAAATTTAAGTATTTTTCATACAATTTAAACTTTCATTTCATTTCAACTTTTTCATTGAATTTCTCTTGCAATCACTACTCTAGTCAACTTTTAGTCATGCTCTTGTGATTATTTTTATTATAAATTTAAACTATTAATACCCTTTAAATCACATCAACAACATTTTACAAAATTCGTAAAAAAAAATTCTTTCAATTTAACGTGCGACTCTTCGCACAAAAGCATTTCAAACTTGAGATTCTTTTCTCTCCCACAATTTTACATTCGACTTTTACTTATTTTCTTGTAATTGTTTTCATACCTCATATTTCTCTCTTATCAATCGCAAACACAAGTTGCTCTCTTTTTTTATTTTATAATTTTTTGTATACATAAATTCAATGCTCCCACTCTACTTTTGCGTGTGGATTTGTGATTATTTCAACAATGAAATTTTTTTGTCACACTGGCATTCATACAAATTTTTGGATTTTTATAATTGAATTCTTAAAATATCAATTTTCGTACTCATACACCATCAAAATTTTACTTTATTATTTTCAAACTTGGTTTCTTGTGTTTTAATTATTTACACACTCTTTGCATTAGGCTTCAATAAAAATTATTGTGGATTTTCTCTTGTGATAAAACTCAATTTATAATATGCACACTTTCTCTGCTCATTTCTCTCAATCAACATTTTACTCGTTATACATTTGCTCTTTTGCTATGCTTTTAATTATTGTAACACCCTCTCAGTTGACTCACAGTCTTACCTTACCCATTCTAACACAATTAACTCAATTCAAGCAATAAACATTTAATTTTCTCTTTCGCTCTAAATTAAACACATTCATAAACTCGTTAACACAAACTTTTCAAAATATGAATTTCAAATTCAAAACGTAAACTTAAATATCACAAACAAAAATTTTAAATAACGTAAGTAATGCATAAATGACTTATTTTTAGAAACAAAATTTTTGTTTTCGAAAATAAAACTAAAACGGTAAAACAATTTAAATTCATAGTTAAATTTTTTCGAAAATTTAACGCTAAATTTCGAAAACATTTAGCCATTTTTTTCTTGTCGCTAAATATATATTATTTAAATAGAATTTTTATTTCAAGTTCTTATTTAAAAAAAAAATGTTCGCAAATAATTTATCGCTTTGTTCAATTTGTATTAAAGATAATTTTCTTAGTTTATATATTATATTAAATTACTATAGATTGGGTTTCGAAACTGACTTAATTTATCGGTCTTTTTTGACACATCTTTTAAAATTGTTATCGGCTATGAGGGGTTTTTTTTGCATATCACAGTACTTAAATTCCTTAATAGGGCGCTTTGCAACGATACATTATCCGAAGATTAATTTTCTTGATTAATTTTATGATTTTTTGCATTTTTTATACTTCAATACAACTTCGCTTTATAATTTTCGGTTTTGGGGGTGCTTTAATATCGCAATATTTAATTTTCAGATTTTTTTAACTATTTGAAGATCAATTTTCTCGCTTAATTTTGTAAATTTTTAGTTTGTTTATATATATATTATAAATACAACTTTGATTTCGCGAATCTTGAGTATCGCAATACTATTTAATTTTGTACATTTTTTTATTTTTTGTTGTTTATACATTTTATTTTAAGAAAATTTCGGTTTAGAGGTTAAGCAACGCATTATTTAAAATTTCTTATGGGATATTCGATATTTAAACGGAATCCGAAGATCAATTTTATAATTTTTAACTTGTTTTAATATTTAATGAATAAATTTATTTTAGATTTATAATTTTATAATCATTTTCGATTTTATAGTATTAATGGATAGACTTTTATTTGGCGATTTTGTTAAAATTTTATATATTTTATATTAAACAAAGATTTGAGATTCAATTAAATTTTTTTTAGAATTTCGTGTGATATAATTTGAAGCTAGTATTTTTTTAATATTTTTAAAACAATTTTAACTTATTGGAATTAGAATAAAGTTATACAAAAGTATTTTAGATTGATGTCTTGTCGTTTAATATTGTGTTAAAAATATAAATAAATATAAAAATATAAATAAATAAAAAAAAAAAAAATAAAAGAATAAATATTAAATTATTATTTATTTAAAAACATTTAAAATATTAGTTTAGGATTTATATAAAATTAGATTTTTTTATTTGAAATTAAAGTGGATTTTGTATGTCAAGAAAATTTTTTCTTAAACAATCTTAATTTTTCATTTGAATGCGGAGATTATTTTATAGAAAATTTAATTTTAATATTTTATTATTTTTTTATATAAAAATAGAAATTTCTTTAATCGATGTTGGGATTAAAATGATCTTTTAAATATTTTGGAGTTAATAAATTATATTTTCTATTTTAATAAATTAAAGTTTAGGGGCATATTTTTCTCATTTAAAGAAATTTGAAAATAATTTCCGCACAACATTTTTGTTCAATTTGTGTGTTAAGACAGTTTTCTTCGTTTTTATATTATATTGAATTATTATAAATTATGTTTCAAAATTAAATTAATTTTTCCGTCATTTTTGACACATTTTTAAATTTGTAACGGCTTTCCGTTTTTTTTTTTTGCATCGGAGTATTTAAATTCTTTAATAGGGGGCTTTGCAACTATACCTGATCCGAAGATTAAATTCTCTCGATTAATTTCATAATTTTTAGCATTGTAACTTATTTAAATAAAATTTCGCTTTATAATTTTAGGTTTGGACATGTTTCAATATCGCAATATTTAATTTGGAGATTTCTTTTTAATTATTTGTTGTTGGTAATTTTCGATTTCGGGATTTTGTGATCTAAAGATTAAATGTTCTCGATTAATTTTGTATATTTTTAGCTTGTTTATATATTTTATAAGTACAACTTCGATTTCGGAAATCTTTCTTGAGTATCGCAATACTATTTTTTTTATACATTTCATTTAAAATTTTTTCGGTGTGTTTTGGTGTCAAGGTTTTGAGCAACGCATTGTTTGAAATTTTTAATGGAATCTTCTATCCGAAGATACATTTTATAATTTTTAACTTGCTTTAAACTTTAATACATAAATTTATTTAAGATTTATTTTAACTTATTGGAATTAGGATAAAGTTAGCATTTTAATTATTTAAATAAAATTTCGCTTTTTAATTTTAGGTTTGGGGATGTGTCAATATCGCAATATTTAATTTTGAGAATTTTTTTTAATTATTTGTTGTTGGTAATTTTCGATTTTGGGATCTAAAGATCAAATGTTTTCGCCTAATAAATTTTTAGCTTGTTTATCTATTTTATAAATACAACTTCGATTTCGGGAATTTTTCCTGAGTATCTCAAATTTATTTAGTTTTGTTTATTTTTTATACATTTGATTTCAAATTTTTTCGGTGTTTTTTGGTTTCGAGGTTTTGAGCAACGCATTATTTGAAATTTTTAATGGGATCTTCTATCCGAAGATCCATTTTATAATTTTTAACTTGTTTTAAATTGGAATACATAATTTTAATTTAGATTTTAACTTATTGGAATTATGATAAAGTTATACAAAAGTTAGAAATAGAAAATTTTTACGAAAAATAAGTTTAAAACTTAATTAGTTGTTAATTAAATTTATGTATATTAAATATTAGAAAAGGAACAATTTAAAATGTTTTTAAATATTAGTTTAGGATTTATATAAAATAAAATTTTATTTGAAATTAAGTTGGATTTTGTATTTGAAGAAAAATGTTCTTAAGAAGTGTTAATAATTTTGTATTTGAATACGAAGATTTTAGGTACAAATATTCTAAAGAAATTTTTATTTTTATATTTTATTTAATTATGTTTTTAATTATAAATAGAAACTTTTTTATTTTTGATCTACAGAATAAAATGATCTTTCAAATATGATTAAGTTACTAAATTATATTTTCTTTTTTTTTTAATAAATAAAAGTTTCTTTTTTATTTAAATGTAAATTTTTAATTTTTGTTATAAAAACTTCGTGCTTCTTGTAGCTTTTATATTTTTAATTTGATGGGCCTCTGTTATTAATTTTTTTTACATTAAAACAAATTAAGAAGTTAAAAATTCGTTTATGGTTTTCGTTAAAATTTTTTTTTAAATCTTTGAAATAATTTAATTAAATAATTCAATTAATGCTTTGATTTATATTATAAAACTAAAAAAAAAAAATATTTAGTTTGAAAACGTTTTATTATATTGTCAACCAAGGGATTGAATTATTTTTTGGCAATTGCAATTCTTCAAGGATCGAAGAAATATACAATTTCAAAACATTTCAAGTTTTTCGAATTTTGTTTTACCTTTGAAATATAATTGTTTTCCGTGGGTAATTTAAATTAATGATAGTTCTTCAAGGATCGAAGAAATATATTTTAAACTCTAACTTTTTCTATGGATTTGATAAGAAGTTTTAATTATGTGATCTTAATTACGATAATGGGATTTTACACAAGTTATTAGGTAATATTTTATTATTTTTATTTAGTAAGATTTTGAAAATTTTTCAATTTATTCCTATAGAATTGAAGTTTTCTTCTTCGTTTATACAAATTGAATCTGATTAGTAGCAACGAGTACTTGCTTGCGCGTAGAATAATTGATAATTTTAGTAATGAATTTTGAAAAATATACCAATTTATATTATTTATCTATAAAATAAAATTTATAAAACAAAATATATTTTAATTGCTATTATATTTTTTGATTAATTAATTAATTATAATTTTTTTTTATTTATAATTAGCCTTAAATAGTTTTTGAAAATTTGTTTTGTTTTGTTTTATTTTTATATTTAAATTATTCAATTTAAAAATTATAAATTTTTTATGTTAAAATAAGTTTTAATTCAATCCTTCGTAGAATATTAAAATGGAATAAAATTCTTAATAATTTTTTTAATTTATTTTTTGATTTCTTTAATTTTTTATTTTTTTTTTTAATATTACTTTGAATAATTTGAGTTTTAAAAAAGATTTCCTTTATATTTCATTAAATTTCGTTTAGAAATCATTACATCAACTTATAGAAAATTTTCAGCTAAATTTTATATATTTTTTTTTATTAAATTATTATAGATTTAAAAAAATTTAAGAATTTTCAATTCGTTTTTAAAGGGTTTGTGTTAAATTAAGATTAAGTATTCGCTTGTTTAATCATTGCATGTTTTTTGGTGTTTATATTTCTCTAATTTTAATATGTTTTATAAAAGGAAATTTGTTATAACGCTGTAATTTATATCAAAATTAAAAATTATTAAAAAATATTTGGTGTATTTTAAATTAAAATAAATATTTGCGGAAGAACTAGTACTTTTTGTTAAAATAATGAATTAATATTATTTTGTTTCATGTTAATTATTTAAATGTTTTTAAATCATAAAGTTTTTTTAAAACAAACTTTAAAAATGTTTGAAATTTAATTATTTATTGTTGTTTTATAGTTTTTGTATATTGTTGAAATTTGTAGAAAGTTTTGTTGTTAAAGGATGTGTTGAAAGGAGAGCATGTAAAAGTTTTAAAATAATAAAATTTTTATAGTTTATGGAGCTTTTGAAGAAGAAGTGTAGACATTTTTGTTGATTAATGTTGGAAATGATGTATTTTTGATGTAACAATGTAGGCTGTAAAATATGTTATTTGCTTTCGCTGTGCTTTTTATTTAAAATTATTAAAGAAAAATATTTAAACGCTTTTAAAAGAATTTTATCGCATGGCATATATTTTTTGTTTCTAGGAGATTTAATTCATTGGAATAGTGCCCCCACTGTTGTTTGTTCGTTCTATTTAAAATAATACATTAGTTTTAATAATTTGTTTTCTGAATTTTTTTGTCGCATGATATATAAGTTATTTCCATAAATGCCAAATATGAAATCTTATGGCTGCAAAAATTTTTCTTTCGTAGAATGAATATTTAACGCAAAATTTTAATATTGTTGAAATTTGTATAAAGTTTTGTTGTTGAAGGATGTGTTGAAAAGAGAACATTAAAGTTTTTGAAGAAGAAGTGTAGGCATTTTTGGTGATTAATGTTGGAAATGATGTATTTTTGATGTAGCAATGTAGGCTGTAAAGTATATTATTTGCTTTCGCAGTACTTTTTAATTAAAATTATTAAACGCTTCTAAATAATTTTATCGCATGGCATATATTTTTTGTTTCTAAAAGATTTATTTATTTCATTGGAATAGTGACCCCACTTTTGTTTGTCGTTCTATTTCAAATAATAAATTATATGTTTAAAAGAATGTTTTAATAATGAAATTAATAATATAAGCTTTTTCTGAATTTTTTGTCGCATGATAATTTATTTCCATAAATGTCAAATATGAAATCTTATGGCTGCAAAAAATTTTCTTTCCTAGAATATTCAACGCAAAATTTTAATATTGTTGAAATTTGTAGAAAGTTTTGTTGTTGAAGGATGTGTTGAAAAGAGAACGTGTAAAATAAAGAGTTTAAAAGTTTTTGAAGAAGAAGTGTAGACATTTTTGTTGATTAATGTTAGAAATGATGTATTTTTGATGTAGTAATTTAGGCTGTAAAGTATGTTATTTGCTTTCGCTGTGCTTTTTAATTAAAATTTTTGAAGAATTTTATCGCCTTTTGAATTCGTAAAATGTTGACCACAGAACATGTTTTTATAAATGTTTTATATTAAAGTTGATGTGTGTGTTATTTGTATAATATAATATATATTTCAATTGATGTGAAGTTTGAATTCTTAAGATGTTGACCGCAAAACTTAATATATTTTTATAAGTTGAATATTAAAATTGATACGTTTTTTATTGTTGGGAAAACAAGGCTGTAAAAGATGGTTTTGCCTTACATTGAAATTTGAATTTTTAAATTATTTTATCGCATGATTTATAATTTACTTCCATTGATGTAAATTTGGATTCGAAAACGTTTATTATTTTAATGTTTTATATTGAAATTGATGACATTGGTATAAATATAATTAGGGTTTTAAATTAATTTTATAGCATAATTCATAATATATTTCCATTGATGTGAAGTTTGACTTCTTAAGATGTTGACCGCAGAAATTGAGTTTTTAAAATTATTTTATCGCATGATTTATAATTTACTTCCTTTGATGTAAAGTTTGGATTCGAAAAACGTTGCCCGCAAAACATTTATTCTTTTAATGTTTTACATTGAAATTGATGACATTGGTATAAATAAAATTAGGGTTTTAAATTAATTTTATAGCATAATTCATAATATATTTAAATTGATGTGAAGTTTGACTTCTTAAGATGTTGATTTTTATTTTTATAAATCAAATACTAAAATTGACGTGGTTTTTCTTGTAGGAAAGAATAGACCGTAATATATGGTTTTGATTTTCATTAAATTAATTATTTAAATAAGAAATTTTTGAAATTATTTTTCGCATGATTATAATTTAATATCATTGTTTTGAAGTATGAATTGTATAATGTTAACCGCAAGACATTTATTTTATTAAATGTTTTATATTGGAATTGAATATTTTAATTTAGTTTTTAAAATAATGTTATAGCATGATTTATAATTTATTTCCATTGATGTGAAGTTTGGACTCCTAAAATGCTGATAGCAAAATTTTTAAGTTTAATATTGAATTTGATGTCATGTTGGTGTAAGATAATTTATCTTTTTATTGAAATTATTCAATTAAGAAGTTTTTGAAATTATTTTATCATAATTTTTTAATTTATTTCCATTGTTGTAAAATTGAATTAGTAAAATGTTGATCGCAAAATATCTATGCTTTCAAATATTTTATAATAAATTTGATGAGCAATTTAATTTATATCATAAATATTTCAATTAATGATTTATAATTAGTCTTCATTGGTGTGAAGTTTGAACTCGTAAAGTGGTGACCGCAACACATATATTTGTTTAAATAGTTTATATTAGAATTGATGTGTTGTTATTTGCATAGTAAATCTTTGAATTAGGGAATTAAAATAATTCTATCGCATGATTTATATATAATATATTTCCATTGATGTAAAGTTTAAATTCCTAAGATGTTGACCGCATCACTTGATATACTTTTATAAGTTATATATTGAAATTGGTGTGGTGGTGGTTTTATTGTAGGGAAGACTAGGGAAGATTGTTTTTGCTTTTCATTGAAATAATTTTATCACATGATATATAATTTATATTCATTTTTGTAAATTTTTAATTTGTAAAATGTATATTTTTTTAATGTTGTATATTAAAGTTGTCGTGTTTATTTATATAATAAATATTTATATATGATTTCTAAAATAATTGTATCTCATGATTTATAATATATTTGCATTGATGCGAAGTATGAATTCTTAAGATTTTGGCTGCAAACCTTGATATTTTTTAAAAGTTAAATATTTAAATTGATGTGGCTTTTATTGTAGGGAATTATTTCATGATTTTTAATTTACTTTCATTGTTGTAAAGTTTTAACTTGTAAAATATCACATGATTTATAATATATTTCCATTGATTGAAAGTGATGCGGTGGTTTTTATTGTAAGATGGGTGTGCTTTTCACTGACATTATTCAAATAAGTCTTAAAATAATTTTATCGCATGATTTATAATTTGTCTTTGAATTCGTAAAATATTGATCGCAAAACATATATTTTTTCTAATGTTGAAATTAATGTGGTATTTATACAAAAAATATTTCAATGAAGATTTTGAAAAAAATTTATCGCATGATTTATAATTTATTAAATAAATGTGATTTTCTTTGGTGTTAGTATTTGCATCTTTTAAAGAGGAGACGATTATTTATATGTTTAATTTTATTTTGAAATTATTAAAATCTAGGTGGATTTTGGTGTTGTAAAGATTTTTTAATCGTATTCAGAAAGCTGTTGAGCAATAGAAATAATTAGATGGCAGGTGCTATTTCGCTAATAATAATTTTTGAGGTTTGGTGATATATTATTATGATGTGTAGAATTATATTGAAGCAAATATTGGGTAATAATGTTGTTGTTGTTGGGTAATAATGTTGTTGCTAGGTAATAATGTTGTTGCTAGGTAATAATGTTGTTGTTGTTGGGTAATAATGTTGTTGATAATTCATAATTTACACTAAAATCCTTATAGGCTATGTGTGAGCTATTAAGTTGATAGATTTCAGATTGATGAGAATTGAAGAATTTATTTATGTTTTTTAACAGTTTTAAACAAGACCTAGGACTTGGTTTATGTTGTAGAGGGCATATATTTTAAGCGAATACTTTATTTTGATATTATTCCAGTGGAATATTTCAGTAGAAATTATTGAGAATAAGATTGAGGAATGATGATAATTAAGTAGTTCAAACTACATTCGAAAAAATGTTATAATATCGCTACATTTTCAATGTTGAATATAGTTGATAGAAGTTGGGACGGACGATTTAAGTTGAGAACATGTGATTGGTGTATAAAAAAATTGATGAAAATAGTTATGATGTTTTCGAAAAATATTGAAAATTTTGTTGATAGAACATGTGATATTTTGTAGAACTCTTTTGTATATATCAGTGATAATTTAAGTTGAGAACGTGTGATATTTTGTTAAATTCTTTTGAAGATATCAGTGATAATATAAGTTGAGTACATGTGATATTTTGTTGAATTCTTTTGTAGATATATGTGACAATTTAAGTTGAGAACATGTGATATTTTATAGAAATGTTTAAGATGAGAAGATATTATTGATGATTTATATAATAAGTGGTGGGGGCTGAGAGGAAAGTGTAGAGAAGAGACGGTTATAACTTCGATTTAAATCACTGATAATTTAAATATAAAAAAATAAAAAAATATCGATTGCATGATTTAAAAAATGCATTTTGATAGTAAGAATTTGTTACGCTATTTTGCTTTAATATCGTTACATTTTGGTGTGTATCGCCACGACTTATTCAGATCAAATATGTTTAAACGCATGATTTGATTGGAGTGAAGGAGTTTTGATGTTGCCAAGTTAAGATACGGATTTTTAGTTTATAACAATTTCTTAACGTGTATAGAAATAAAAAACGATTTATTTTAGTTTAAAATATTGGCAGCATGATTTAAAAAATCGAGTTTTGATAATAAAAATTGGTTCTTTCGTTTTTTTTCAATATCGTTACGTATTGGTGAATATTGCCACAATTTGTTCATTATATGCTGATTTCGTAAGCAGATTGATCATTGATGTTTTTAATTGACAGATTCAAATTTTTGATGAAGTGTAGAAGTTTAGATGTTGCCCTTTGTAGATTTTATGAGCTTATTTTTTGTTTAGTTTATAAACATTTTGTTAGGTGTTGAGAAATGTAAAATTGTATAGTATTCTTATGTAGATATCAGTGATATTGTAATTAATGTTGAGAGCATGTGATATTTAATAGAAATGTTGCAGATGAATAGATATTATAGATGTTTTATATAGCAAGTGGAGGGATTGAGAGGAGGCGGCTATAATTTCGCTTAAATCATTGATAATTGATGTTGAGAAGATGTTGCAGATGGGAAGACATTATTGATGTTTTATACAACAAGTGGAGGGATTATAGGTGGGAAGTGTTGAAAGACGCTTTTTAAAATTCGCATATTCGTTTAAAATAAAATTAAGTTTAAAAATAATCATAAATTATAAAAAAAATCTATCGCATGATTTAAAAAATTGTATTTTTTTATAGATGGGAAGTGTTGAAAGACGCTTTTTAAAATTTCGCATATTCGTTTAAAATAAAGTGTAAAAATAATCATAAATTATAAAAAAAATCGATCGCATGATTTAAAAAATTGTATTTTGTTACGCTTATTAAGTTCTTTGTTTATTAATAATTATAATATAAAAATAAAAAAATCGATCGCGATTTAAAAAATTTAGTTTTATAATAAAAATTTGTTGTGTTTATTTTGTTTTAATATCGTTACGTTTATTAATATCGTTATATTTTGGGGTGTATCGCCACGATTTATTCAGATCAAATATGTTTTAACGCATGGTTTGATTGGAGTGTAAGAGTTTGATGTTGCCATGTTAACATTAGGATTTTTTTAACAATTTCGTAATGTGTTGACGTATATCGCCATGTGTATTCGGTATAGAAATAAAAAAATTATTTATTTTAGTTAAAAAAAATATATATTGGCCGCATGATTAAAAAAATCGAGTTTTAATAATAAAAATTAGGTTCTTTCGTTTTTTTTTTTTAATATCGTTACGTATTGGTGAATATCGCCACAATTTGTTCAGTTATATGCTGATTTCGTAAGCAGATTGTTGATCATTGATGTTTTTAATTGACAGATTATAATTTTTGATTGAAGTGTAGAAGTTTAGATGTTGCCCTTTGTAGATTTTTATGAGCTTATTTTTTGTTTAGTTTATAAACATTTTGTTAGGTGTTGAGAAATGTATAATTGTATAGTATTCTTATGTAGATATCAGTGATATTGTTATTAATGTTGAGAGCATGTGATATTTAATAGAAATGTTGCAGATGAATAGATATTATAGATGTTTTATATAGCAAGTGGAGGGATTGAGAGGAGGCGGCTATAATTTCGCTTAAAATCTTTGATAATTGAAGTTGAGAAGATGTTGCAGATGGGAAGACATTATTGATGTTTTATACACCAAGTGGAGGGATTATAGGTGGGAAGTGTTGAAAGACGCTTTTTAAAATTTCGAATATTCGTTAAAATAAAATTAAGTTTAAAAATAATCATAAATTATAAAAAATCTATCGCATGATTTAAAAAATTGTATTTTTTTATAGATGGGAAGTGTTGAAAGACGCTTTTTTAAAATTTCGCATATTCGTTTAAAATAAAGTGTAAAAATAATCATAAATTATAAAAAAAATCGATCGCATGATTTAAAAAATTGTATTTTGCTACGCTTATTAAGTTCTTTGTTTATTAATAATTATAAATATAAAAAAAAAAAATATCGATCGCGATTTAAAAAATTTAGTTTTATAATAAAAATTTGTTGTGTTTATTTTTTTTTTTTTTAATATCGTTACGTTTATTAATATCGTTATATTTTGGGGTGTATCGCCACGATTTATTCAGATCAAATATGTTTAAACGCATGGTTTGATTGTAGTGTAGGAGTTTTGATGTTGCCATGTTAACATTAGGGGGATTTTTAGTTTATAACAATTTCGTAACGTGTTGACGTATATCGCCATGTGTATTCGGTATAGAAATAAAAAATTAATTATTTTAGTTAAAAAAAAATATATATTGACCGCATGATTTAAAAAATCGAATTTTGATAATAAAAATTGGGTTCTTTCGTTTTTTTTTTTTTTTTTTTAATATCGTTACGTATTGGTGAATATCGACACAATTTGTTCAGTTATATGCTGATTTCGTAAGCAGATTGTTGATCATTGATGTTTTTAATTGACAAATTATAATTTTTGATTGAAGTGTAGAAGTTTAGATGTTGCCCTTTGGAGATTTTTATGAGCTTATTTTTTGCTTAGTTTATAAACATTTTGTTAGGTGTTGAGAAATGTAAAATTGTATAGTATTCTTATGTAAATATCAGTGATATTGTAATTAATGTTGAGAGCATGTGATATTTAATAGAAATGTTGCAGATGAATAGATATTATAGATGTTTTATATAGCAAGTGGAGGGATTGAGAGGAGGCGGCTATAATTTCGCTTAAAATCTTTGATAATTGAAGTTGAGAAGATGTTGCAGATGGGAAGACATTATTGATGTTTTATATACCAAGTGGAGGGATTATAGGTGGGAAGTGTTTTTAAAATTTCGCATATTCGTTTAAAATAAAATAAAGTTTAAAAATAATCATAAATTATAAAAAAAAATCGATCACATGATTTTAAAAATTGTATTTTGTTATAGATGGGAAGTGTTGAAAGACGCTTTTTAAAATTTCGTATATTCGTTTAAAATAAAATAAAGTTTAAAAATAATCATAAATTAAAAAAAAAAAAAAAATCGATCGCATGATTTAAAAAATTGTAATTTGTTACGCTTATTACGTTCATTGTATATTAATATCGTTAACTTTTTGTGTATATCGCTAATATATGTTTAAACGCATGAATTGTTTGGAGTGTTTAAAAATAATTATAAATATAAAAAAATATCGATCGCGATTTAAAAAATTTAGTTTTATAATATAAATTTGTTAAGTTAATTTTGTTTTAATATCGTTACTTTTATTAATATCGTTACATTTTGGTGTGTATCGCCACGATTTATTCAGATCAAATATGTTTAAACGCATGATTTCATTGGAGTGTAATAGTTTTGATGTTGCCATGTTAACATTAGGGGATTTTTAGTTTATAACAATTTCGTAACGTGTTGACGTATATCGCCATGTGTTTTCGGTATAGAAATAAAAAAAGGATTATTTTAGTTAAAAAAATATATATATTGGCCGCATGATTTAAAAAATCGAGTTTTGATAATAAAAATTGGGTTCTTTCGTTTTTTTTTCAATATCGTTACGTATTGGTGAATATTGCCACAATTTGTTCAGTTATATGCTGATTTCGTAAGCAGATTGTTGATCATCGTTGTTTTTAATTGACAGATTCAAATTTTTGATGAAGTGTAGAAATTTAGATGTTGCCCTGTGTAGATTTTTATAAGCTTATTTTTTTAGTTTATAAACATTTTGTTAGGTGTTGAGAAATGTAAAATTGTATAGTATTCTTATGTAGATATCAATGATATTGTAATTAATGTTGAGAGCATGTGATATTTAATAGAAATGTTGCAGATGAATAGATATTATAGATGTTTTATATAGCAAGTGGAGGGATTGAGAGGAGGCGGCTATAATTTCGCTTAAAATCATTGATAATTGATGTTGAGAAGATGTTGCAGATGGGAAGACATTATTGATGTTTTATAC
Organism: Delia radicum; assembly: GCA_021234595.1. Taxonomy (NCBI): domain Eukaryota; kingdom Metazoa; phylum Arthropoda; class Insecta; order Diptera; family Anthomyiidae; genus Delia; species Delia radicum. The sequence continues at coordinate 309,694,052 of CM037851.1, read as the reverse complement.
ACCAAGTGGAGGGATTATAGATGGGAAGTGTTGAAAGGCGCTTTTTAAAATTTCGCATATTCGTTTAAAATAAAATAAAGTTTAAAATAATCATAAATTAAAAAAAAAAAAAAAATCGATCGCATGATTTAAAAAATTGTATTACGTTCTTTGTTTATTGATATCGTTAAGTTTTGGTGTATATCGCTAATAATAATCATAAATTATAAAAAAAATCTATCGCATGATTTAAAAAATTGTATTTTTTTATAGATGGGAAGTGTTGAAAGACGCTTTTTAAAATTTCGCATATTCGTTTAAAATAAAGTGTAAAATAATCATAAATTATAAAAAAAATCGATCGCATGATTTAAAAAATTGTATTTTGTTACGCTTATTAAGTTCTTTGTTTATTAATAATTATAAATATAAAAATAAAAAATCGATCGCGATTTAAAAAATTTAGTTTTATAATAAAAATTTGTTGTGTTTATTTTGTTTTAATATCGTTACGTTTATTAATATCGTTATATTTTGGGGTGTATCGCCACGATTTATTCAGATCAAATATGTTTTAACGCATGGTTTGATTGGAGTGTAAGAGTTTTGATGTTGCCATGTTAACATTAGGATTTTTTTAACAATTTCGTAATGTGTTGACGTATATCGCCATGTGTATTCGGTATAGAAATAAAAAATTATTTATTTTAGTTAAAAAAAATATATATTGGCCGCATGATTAAAAAAATCGAGTTTTAATAATAAAAATTAGGTTCTTTCGTTTTTTTTTTTTAATATCGTTACGTATTGGTGAATATCGCCACAATTTGTTCAGTTATATGCTGATTTCGTAAGCAGATTGTTGATCATTGATGTTTTTAATTGACAGATTATAATTTTTGATTGAAGTGTAGAAGTTTAGATGTTGCCCTTTGTAGATTTTTATGAGCTTATTTTTTGTTTAGTTTATAAACATTTTGTTAGGTGTTGAGAAATGTATAATTGTATAGTATTCTTATGTAGATATCAGTGATATTGTTATTAATGTTGAGAGCATGTGATATTTAATAGAATGTTGCAGATGAATAGATATTATAGATGTTTTATATAGCAAGTGGAGGGATTGAGAGGAGGCGGCTATAATTTCGCTTAAAATCTTTGATAATTGAAGTTGAGAAGATGTTGCAGATGGGAAGACATTATTGATGTTTTATACACCAAGTGGAGGGATTATAGGTGGGAAGTGTTGAAAGACGCTTTTTAAAATTTCGAATATTCGTTTAAAATAAAATTAAGTTTAAAAATAATCATAAATTATAAAAAAATCTATCGCATGATTTAAAAAATTGTATTTTTTTATAGATGGGAAGTGTTGAAAGACGCTTTTTAAAATTTCGCATATTCGTTTAAAATAAAGTGTAAAAATAATCATAAATTATAAAAAAATCGATCGCATGATTTAAAAAATTGTATTTTGCTACGCTTATTAAGTTCTTTGTTTATTAATAATTATAAATATAAAAAAAAAAATATCGATCGCGATTTAAAAAATTTAGTTTTATAATAAAAATTTGTTGTGTTTATTTTTTTTTTTTAATATCGTTACGTTTATTAATATCGTTATATTTTGGGGTGTATCGCCACGATTTATTCAGATCAAATATGTTTAAACGCATGGTTTGATTGTAGTGTAGGAGTTTTGATGTTGCCATGTTAACATTAGGGGATTTTTAGTTTATAACAATTTCGTAACGTGTTGACGTATATCGCCATGTGTATTCGGTATAGAAATAAAAAATTAATTATTTTAGTTAAAAAAAAATATATATTGACCGCATGATTTAAAAAATCGAATTTTGATAATAAAAATTGGGTTCTTTCGTTTTTTTTTTTTTTTTTTTAATATCGTTACGTATTGGTGAATATCGACACAATTTGTTCAGTTATATGCTGATTTCGTAAGCAGATTGTTGATCATTGATGTTTTTAATTGACAAATTATAATTTTTGATTGAAGTGTAGAAGTTTAGATGTTGCCCTTTGGAGATTTTTATGAGCTTATTTTTTGCTTAGTTTATAAACATTTTGTTAGGTGTTGAGAAATGTAAAATTGTATAGTATTCTTATGTAAATATCAGTGATATTGTAATTAATGTTGAGAGCATGTGATATTTAATAGAAATGTTGCAGATGAATAGATATTATAGATGTTTTATATAGCAAGTGGAGGGATTGAGAGGAGGCGGCTATAATTTCGCTTAAAATCTTTGATAATTGAAGTTGAGAAGATGTTGCAGATGGGAAGACATTATTGATGTTTTATATACCAAGTGGAGGGATTATAGGTGGGAAGTGTTTTTAAAATTTCGCATATTCGTTTAAAATAAAATAAAGTTTAAAAATAATCATAAATTATAAAAAAAATCGATCACATGATTTTAAAAATTGTATTTTGTTATAGATGGGAAGTGTTGAAAGACGCTTTTTAAAATTTCGTATATTCGTTTAAAATAAAATAAAGTTTAAAAATAATCATAAATTAAAAAAAAAAAAAAATCGATCGCATGATTTAAAAAATTGTAATTTGTTACGCTTATTACGTTCATTGTATATTAATATCGTTAACTTTTTGTGTATATCGCTAATATATGTTTAAACGCATGAATTGTTTGGAGTGTTTAAAAATAATTATAAATATAAAAAAATATCGATCGCGATTTAAAAAATTTAGTTTTATAATATAAATTTGTTAAGTTAATTTTGTTTTAATATCGTTACTTTTATTAATATCGTTACATTTTGGTGTGTATCGCCACGATTTATTCAGATCAAATATGTTTAAACGCATGATTTCATTGGAGTGTAATAGTTTTGATGTTGCCATGTTAACATTAGGGGATTTTTAGTTTATAACAATTTCGTAACGTGTTGACGTATATCGCCATGTGTTTTCGGTATAGAAATAAAAAAAGGATTTATTTTAGTTAAAAAAATATATATATTGGCCGCATGATTTAAAAAATCGAGTTTTGATAATAAAAATTGGGTTCTTTCGTTTTTTTTCAATATCGTTACGTATTGGTGAATATTGCCACAATTTGTTCAGTTATATGCTGATTTCGTAAGCAGATTGTTGATCATCGTTGTTTTTAATTGACAGATTCAAATTTTTGATGAAGTGTAGAAATTTAGATGTTGCCCTGTGTAGATTTTTATAAGCTTATTTTTTTTAGTTTATAAACATTTTGTTAGGTGTTGAGAAATGTAAAATTGTATAGTATTCTTATGTAGATATCAATGATATTGTAATTAATGTTGAGAGCATGTGATATTTAATAGAAATGTTGCAGATGAATAGATATTATAGATGTTTTATATAGCAAGTGGAGGGATTGAGAGGAGGCGGCTATAATTTCGCTTAAAATCATTGATAATTGATGTTGAGAAGATGTTGCAGATGGGAAGACATTATTGATGTTTTATACACCAAGTGGAGGGATTATAGATGGGAAGTGTTGAAAGGCGCTTTTTAAAATTTCGCATATTCGTTTAAAATAAAATAAAGTTTAAAAATAATCATAAATTAAAAAAAAAAAAAAAATCGATCGCATGATTTAAAAAATTGTATTACGTTCTTTGTTTATTGATATCGTTAAGTTTTGGTGTATATCGCTAATATATGTTTAAACGCATGAATTATTTGGAGTGTATTTTCGATTAGAGTATAGGAATTTATGTAGATGTTGCCATGTACGAATTTTCATAAGATTACGTTATTTAGTTTATAACAATTTCGTTAAGTTTTGATGTATATCGCCACGGATTTTCGGTATAGAAGTAGAAATAGATTATAAATTAATATATTGATTGGCTGCATGATTTAAAAAAGCGAAGTTTGATAATAAAAATTTGTTATGCTTTTTACTTTTTTTTTCATCAATATCTAAGATAATTTTTTCAGTTATGTGGTGATGGGTTTAATTAATTCGAATGTTTTATTCGAGTGTAAATGGTTAGATGTTGCCATGTAAATATTTTTATAAGATAACGTTTTTTCAGTTTACAAAAATCGCTACGATTTGACGTAATTAAAATAAATATTATAAATTATAAAACATTTTGATTGGCCGCATGATTTAAAAACCGAATTTTGATTATACGAATTTTTTACACCTTTTACGTTTTTTTTTGTTCGTTTATTAATATTGTTACGTTTTAGTGAATATCGCTACGATTTTTTCCGTTAAAATATGTTGATACGTATAAAGATATTTGATCATTGCTGATTTTAGTTGATAAATTATAATGTTTAATTGAAGTGTAGTAGTTTGATGTTGTAATGTTCAAATTTGTATTAGATTACGTTTTTTTAGTTTATATATTTTACGGAATGAAAATAAAGAAGATAATAAATTATAAAATAAATAAGATAATAAATTATAAAAAAAATATTGATTGACCGCATGATGGAACAAATTGAAGTCGGCTAATAAAAATTTGTGTCGCCTATTACGTTTTCTTCTTTCATTAATATCGTTACGTTTTGATTTATATATATATATACTCATATAGCCGCAATGTTTCAGTTAAATTATTTTGATGCGTAAGAATTTATTAATCATTTCATTTAAATAGTTCGAAGTTTTGATTGGAGTATAGAAGTTTACATGTTGTCACGTTTGGATTTTTAAGTTAAAATAAGGTGTATAAAGACTGAATCAGCCAGATGTAGAGAATTGAATCAGCCAGACGTAGAGAATTGGTAGATTATGGTAATTATATTGGTAGATGAATTTGATTTTCAAAATTTTTATGTGGACAAAAATGTGTTTGACCGCAATTCATTTTTCAGTTCTTATATTTGTGTGGAACGCTAACATGATAATTGAGTTAGAGAAATTAGCTTTGAAGTAGAAAAATTTTTACTTTTTTACATCATTTCTTATATTGCAAATATGAAGTTTAACTGAATTCCGTATTAGAGTATCAAATTTGTTGGCGATACCATAAGAATGGCAGTTTCACTTTTTACTTTTTAAATCCGTATTAATTCCAAACATTTTATGCAGCCCTTTTTCGCAAATATCATTGATATTCTGAATTTTCTTGCGTCATTGATATTCTGAATTATAAAATGTGTTTCAACGAAATTATTATTTTACTTATTTGTGTGTGGAAGGCTAACATAATTGGAGTAGAGAAATTTGATTTGAAGTAGGGAAATTTAGACATCGCTTTTGTTTTAAAGCTTTTTTGCACAGTTAGCGTTTACTTCTCCTACTGTTAATTTAAATAAATCCCTTTTTCGACTATCAAATTTGTTGACGAGATCATGAGCATAACTGTGTAATAATTGGGGTACAGAAATTTGATTTGCATAAATTTTGAAAATGTTGACTTTGCATTTGTTTTAAAGCTTTTTTGAGCTGTTAGCGATTACTCCTCCAGATGTTAAATAAATTGAAGTTTAAATAAATCCCTTATTATCAATTAAATTTGTAACTTATTGAAATTTGTTGCTGAAATTATTTTATTTATAGCATGATACAAAATTTTGTCAATTATTCGAGATGAACTTTGAGAACTACTCGTATAATGATATTATAGTTGTTGTGTAAAAGTTAGATTTTCGATGCTTAATGATGCAATTTTAATGGCAGTGTAGGCATGTGAAGGATTATTTTCCTTTTTTTTTTGTTTCGGTAAAAATTGCTTAAATTATAAAAATATATTTTCGCAGTGTGTTTTAAATTAGAATTATTGAAATATTTAAATTATATGTCATTAGAAGTATTTTATCGCATGTTGTTCGTTTAATTTTATTCGCAAGCGTATTAATCGAAAATTGTTCAAATATTTAGTAGTTGAAATTATTTTATTGAATAATCACCCCTGTTACGACTTTTAAATCAGAGCGAAAGTGAAAATTTTAGAATTTTTCGGTGTTCTTGCGATTAAATCAGAACGTTTTTTCCCTATTTTTTATTCGTTTTAATTCGTGTAAAAAAGCCTGGTCGAAAGTAAAACGAATGCCGTTTTTTTTCTAATAAATTACAATTTAGGGTCAAAAATGGTGCTTAATATTAATAATTTAGAACTTGTTTTTACTTATGTCTGATTTTATTGTATTTTTGGTTGTATTGTTTATACTCAAAAAAACTGTTTTAAAAAAACATTTTTTTGTTTTGATATTCTAGAAAACGCTCAAACAAATTGACAATAATGTTAGAAGCATTTCTTAAAAGCATTTTAATTTCCATATGTCTTTTATTTCCCATAAAACGATATGTTTTTGGCACTTAGATAATAATTTCGAAAAAAATTCGAGTTTTCGAAAGCTTTTAGGATTTGAGAACACCAAATTTCAATTTCATGTGATTTCACAAATTCGTTCTAATTGGAAAACGTTCTAAAGTAGGGACATGGGCGAATATAAAATTTGATGAATTTTTCGAAATTAATTTTGGGATCTAAGTAATTATGTTGAATTTATAGTTGTTGTGTAGAAGGTGCCTATATGTTTTATGGTGCAATTTTTATTGAAGTGAAGACATGTGGTAGATTATTTATTTTTCTTTTAGTTTAGGAAAATTGTTTTAAAATATAGTTTAAGGTTTCCTTATTTGTTCGTTTTATTTTAACTTTTAATAGTTATTTATATTAAAAAAATATTATCGTAAGATATTTTTGAGGGCTGATATTTAATGTTGAAATGAAGTTGTTTTCATTGAAGTGCAGACTTTAACTGATAGATGTTATTTCTTTTCGCTGTTAAAATTTATTTTATTTAAAATATACGTTATTAAAAGTATTTTATCGCATGAGATATATATTTGAGGTTTCCTTATTACTTCGTTTTATTTTAATATAAAGGTTATTCGATTTTTTTTCGCGTATAGTATTTAAAATATTTCAATAGTAAGTAATTGAAATTAATTTATCGCATGATTTAAAGTTTATCAGTTATTCGAAATGAATTTTAGGGTTTAAGTAAATATGTTGATATTATAATAGTGTTGTGTAAAAAGATATGATATATTTTTTTTTTAATGTAGACATGTGGAGGATTATTTGATTTTCATTGAAGTGAAAATTGCTGTGAAGGATATTATTTGTATTCGCTGTTGAAATTAATATTATAAATAATAAATTATGAAATTATAAAAAATATTTAAATTATACGTTATTAAAATAATTTTATCGCATGAGATTTATGTTTAAGGTTTCCTTATTTGTTCGTTTTATTTTAACTTTTAATAGTTATTTATATTAAAAAAATATTATCGTAAGATATTTTTGAGGGCTGATATTTAATGTTGAAATGAAGTTGTTTTCATTGAAGTGCAGACTTTAACTGATAGATGTTATTTCTTTTCGCTGTTAAAATTTATTTTATTTAAAATATACGTTATTAAAAGTATTTTATCGCATGAGATATATATTTGAGGTTTCCTTATTACTTCGTTTTATTTTAATATAAAGGTTATTCGATTTTTTTTTCGCGTATAGCATTTAAAATATTTCAATAATAAGTAATTGAAATTAATTTATCGCATGATTTAAAGTTTAGTAGTTATTCGAAATGAATTTTAGGGTTTAAGTAAATATGTTGATATTATAATTGTGTAAAAAGATATCGAAATGTTTTATGATGTAATTTTTATTGAAATGTAAACATTATTTCGTTTTTTATAAATATTTGGGAAAAATTGTTTAAAAAATATTTTAAATTATAAAAGTAGATTCGTTATCAGAATGTTTTGAAATTTTTAATAACATAACGCATTTTTAGGGGGACCTTATGTAAATTTTGGCATTTCGTAGTATTTTATTTGCAGACATTTTTTACGGATGATATTTAATTTTTAAAATGAAATGATTTTCATTGAAGTGAAGACTGCTGTGAAAGATGATATTTGTATTCGCTGTTGAAATTAATATTTTCAATTATGAAATTATAAATTATAAATAATATTTAAATTATACGTTATTAAAATAATTTTATCGCATGAGATTTATGTTTAAGGTTTCCTTATTAGTTCGTTTCATTTTAACTTTAATAATTATTTATATTAAAAAAATATTATCGTAAGATATTTTTGAGAGCTGATAATTAATGTTGAAATGAAGCTATTTTCATTGAAGTGCAGACTTTAATTGATAGATGTTATTTCTTTTCGCTGTTGAAATTAATATTATTTAAAATATACGTTATTAAAAGTATTTTATCGCATGAGATATATCTTTGAGGTTTCCTTATTTTTTCGTTTTATTTTAATATAAAGGTTATTAGATTTTTTCCGCGTATAGTATTTAAAATATTTAAATAATAAGTAATTGAAATTGAAATTAATTTATCGCATGATTTAAATTTTAGTAGTTATTCGAAATGAATTTTAGGGTTTAAGTAAATATGTTGATATTATAATTGTGTAAAAAGATATCGAAATGTTTTATAATGTAATTTTTATTGAAATGTAAACATTATTTGGTTTTTTTTTTTTTTGTAAATATTTGGGAAAAATTGTTTAAAAAATATTATAAATTATAAAAGTAGATTCGTTTTTATCAGAATGTTTTGAAATTTTTAATAACATAACGCATTTTTAGGGGGACCTTATGTAAATTTTGGCATTTCGTAGTATTTTATTTGCAGACATTTTTTACGGATGATATTTAATTTTTAAAATGAAATGATTTTCATTGAAGTGAAGACTGCTGTGAAAGATGATATTTGTATTCGCTGTTGAAATTAATATTTTCAATTATGAAATTATAAATTATAAATAATATTTAAATTATACGTTATTAAAATAATTTTATCGCATGAGATTTATGTTTAAGGTTTCCTTATTAGTTCGTTTCATTTTAACTTTAATAATTATTTATATTAAAAAAAATATTATCGTAAGATATTTTTGAGAGCTGATAATTAATGTTGAAATGAAGCTATTTTCATTGAAGTGCAGACTTTAATTGATAGATGTTATTTCTTTTCGCTGTTGAAATTAATATTATTTAAAATATACGTTATAAAAGTATTTTATCGCATGAGATTTATATTTGAGATTTTCTTATTAGTTCGTTTTATTTTAACTTTAATATTAAAAATAAAATATAATTTATTAATTTTGTATTCTCAAGCGTATTATGAGTAAATTATTATAACATTTAGTTTTAGATATTATTTAATCGCATGATATAAAATTTTATGACTTAATCGATTATTATATTCGATTATGCTGAAATTATAGTGGTTGTGTATAAGGTGCTTAGATAATATTTCAAGTATACGTTATTAAAAGTATTTTATCGCATGAGATATATATTTGGGGTTTCCTTATTACTTTGTTTTATTTTAATATAAAGGTTTATTAGATTTTTTTCGCAAGCTTTTAGTAATTAAAATCTTTAAATAATATTTGATTTAAATTAATTTATCTCATGATTTCAATTTTACCAGTTATTCGAAATGAATTTTAGGGTTTAAGTAAATATGTTGATATTATAATGTCTGTTGTGTAAAAGATATCTAAATGTTTTAGATGTTTTATGACGTCATTTTTATTGAAGTGTAGACATGTAGAGGATTATTTAGATTTTTTATAAATATTTGGGAGAAATTGTTTAAAAAATATTTGAAATTATAAAAGTAGATTCGTTTTTATCAGCATGATTTGCTATTTTTAATAACAACACATTTTCAGGGGGACCTAATGTAAATTTTGGCATTTTGTAGTATTTTGTTAGCAGATATTTTTGACGGATGATATTTAGTTTTTAAAATGAAGTGATTTTCATTGAAGTGATTTTCATTGAAGTGAAGACTGCTGGGACAGATGTTATGTGGTTTTCTAATTTTATCGCATGAGATCTATATTTGAGGTTTCCTTATTAGTTTTTTTTACTTTACTTTAATATTAAAAATAACTTTTTATTAATTTTATTATTCGCAAGCGAAATTAGAAATTATTTAATCGCATGATATAAAATTTTATGAATTATTCGATATTAATTTGGTGATCTACGTAATTATGTTGAAATTATAGATGTTGTGTAAAAGATGCCCAGAAGATTTTGATGCTTTATGGAGCAATTTTTATTGAAGTGTAGACATGTGGAGAATTATTTCTTTTTTTATAAATATTTGGGAAAAATGGTTTAAAATATATTTTAAATTATAAAAAAAAAATAGTTTTTATCCGCAATATTGAAATTTTTAATAACATTCTGAATTTCGCATTTTTAGGGGATTAATGGGGGGGATATTATTTAAATTTTCACATTTGGTACAATTTTATCAGCAAATATTTTCCAAGTGTTATGTTAATATGATAATATTACGATTTTTATTTAATACGCTAAAATTTAATAATACAGTAAAGATTTAAAACTCATATTAGAAATTACAAATTGTTACGGCTGTTGTTACGTTTTCATGTTAAATTTTAATTACGTTTTTCACTCAATTTTTATTAAGTTGAAAATTTTTGGTTTTATAGGTTGTAGAATTTTTATAGGTTCATAAATTGTTACGTTTTTTACTTTTATTTACGTTACGGTTTATGTTTTACATTGTTGAGCTTTTTACTTTTATTTACGTTACGGTTTATGTTTTACTTTGTTACGCTTTTTACTTTTATTTACGTTAGGGTTTGTGTTTTCTTTATAATATTCGAAGCATTTTGTATGGGTAAAAATTTTAAAAATGTATTGCAGCTAATAGTTAATATTATAAAAAAAAATATTCGCATGATAATGATATTTAAATGAAAATAACGTTTTTAATAAAAAAAAATTACAAAAAAAAAATTTTTTTTTTATTGATTAAATCATTTTTGAGTTAAAATTCGTGTTGATATTTGAGATTATAGGTTTCGGAAAGTTGAAATTTTGAGTAAAATATGTTTTGAGATGTATCATAAATTATATAAAATTTAATCGCATGATTTATAAAATAGTAAGTTGTATTTTGATCATAAAAGTTCTTACGAGTTTTATTACGTTTTTCACATATGTAACGTTGTGCATAAAATTTTTAGTATATCATTTTGACCAATTATAGATAGTATATTTGACATTTTTTGTTGAGTTGTTGTAAATGCATTCCGCTGAGTTTTGTTTGTGTTAATATTATCGAAATTTAGAAAGATGTATTTAAGCTAAAAATCAATATTATAAAAAAAAATTTGGCATGATAAGGATATTAAAACAAAAATAATGGTTTTTAATAAAAAAAAAAATTCCAAAAAAAAAAAAAAAATTTCGATTAAATCATATTTGAGTTAAAATTCGTGTTGATATTTAAGATTATTGGTTTCGGAGAAGTTGAAATTTGGAGTAAAAAATGTTTTGAGATGTATCATAAATTATATAAAATTTAATCGCATTATTTATAAAATAAGTTGTATTTTGATCATAAAAATTGTTACGAATTTTATTACGTTTTTCACATATGTAACGTTATGTATAAAATATTAAAATTTTTAGTGTTATTTTGAGTAATTTATTTATCGATAATATATTTGACAATTTCGTTGAGTTGCTGTAAATGTATTCCGCCGAGTTTTTTATGTGTTAATATTATAGAAATTTACAAAGATGTATTTAAGCTAAAAATCAATATTATAAAAAAAATATTCGCATAAGGACATTAAAACGAAAATAATAGTTTTTAATAAAAAAAAAAGAAATAAATTTCGATTAAATCATATTTGAGTTAAAATTCGTGTTGATATTTGAGATTATTGGTTTCGGAGAAGTTGAAATTTTGAGTAAAAAATGTTTTAAGTTGAATCATAAATTATATAAAATGTAATCGCATGATTTATAAAATAAGTTGTATTTTGATCATAAAAATTCTTACGAGTTCTATTACGTTTTTCAAATATGTACCGTTATGTATAAAATATTAAAATTATTAGTTTATCATTTTGAGTAACTCATTTATAGATAATAGATAATCTATTTGACTTTTCTGCAGTAAATTCATTCCGCTGAGTTTTTTAGATGTTAAAATTATAGAAATTTATAAAAATGTATTTATGCTAAAAATCAATATTATATAAAATTTATTCGCATGATAACGATATTTAAACGCAAATAATCTTTTTTACAAATACATATTTTTGATTAAATCATATTTGAGTCAAAATTCATTTCGGATTATTGGTTTAAGAGAGGTTAAAAGTTTTGTTAAAAAAAAATGGTTTGAGATGTATCATAAATTATATAAAATTTAATCGCATGATTTATAAAATAATAAGTTGAATTTTGATAAAAAAAAAAAAAAAAAAAAAAATACAAATGTTATGTTTTTGCATTTGCTACGCGATAAATATTTTATGACATTTTGTGTAATTTATGTAAAGATATAACATATTTGACGTTTTTTGTATGTGTAAAAATTATAGAAATTTATAAAAAAAATCTATTAAAGATAAAAACCAATATTGTAAAAAAAAAAAAAAAATATTCGCAAAATGGCGATAATAATCGTTATTGACATAGAAATTAAAAAAATATATATCGGGTAATTTTGATGTAATTTGTGTATCCGCTTTTGTTTGAAAAGTTTATATAATAACTCCTCATTTATAAAAATGTTTAGTAGTGTTCAAATTATAAAGTTTTTATTTATTACGTTTTTCGTTACGATTCGTATTTTTTAGTATTTATAATTTTTAATTTATTAAAAAGCGTCGTTTTAGTTTCAATTCTAATATTTCGCAATTTATGAAATTAAAAAAAAAATTATGGATATTTGATCGCATTAATGTTTTTATGTTTATTTAAATCTTGTTGCTGATTTTGTAAAATTTGTTTATCAGCCTTATTTTAAACTTTTTATAAATTTAGTTTTTCTGTTAAAACTATAAAGATTTAATTACGTTTTTCGTTACGATTCGTATTTTTTTTTTTTAATTTGTAATTCTTTAATTTGTTACAAAGCGCCGTTTTAGTTTCAAATCCAATGTTTCGCAATTTATAAATTTAAAAAAAAAATTTAAAAAGGTGATTTATCGCTTTAATTTTTTATATTTAGTGAATAAAAAAATCGAAAAAAATATATAAAATTGAATTGCGCATTAGTCGCTTTAATTTAAAATCTAATATAATTAAAATAAAAATTAAATAAATCAATTTATCGCATTCATTTTTATATTTTTTTTTTGTAAAAAAATTTTAAGGATGTATATTTTGAATTAGTGATTGATAAATTCTTTTAAATTATGTTGTAAAAATTTGTTATTATTAAAAAAATATTTAAATTATTAAAAAATAATGTTTTATAATTTTCGATTCCCTTGAATTCATTATAAAATTTTAAAAATAATAGCATTAATTGTAAAACGTAATGGTATATGAACAAAATTTAGATAGTTTGAAATAAAATTTAATTAATTCAAACCAGAGAACATAAATAATATCTTAAAATTTTGCTAGAAATTGCATTTGAAATAATTTTTTTTTTAAATATTGCTAAAATTGCAGTTGAAATAATTTAGTGAACACTCTTAAGAAAATTTAAACTACGATTTAAGTTATAAAATAATCTAATATATTATTTATAAATAATTAAAGAACTCTTTACCAAGGTAAATTGGCAAATTTCTAAAATGTTATTATTTTGATTTATAACTAAAATTTTTAGATTAAAAGTTAACTAAAGTGTTATAAAGTTTTTAAGTTTTTGTTAAAGTTTAATAAACAAAATTAATTAATAAATTATAAAAAACATATTGTGTAAAAAGTAGCAATTAAAAGTTATAAAAATTGGAGAAATTATATAAAAAAATTATTAAAAAAGACAAGTTAAAAAAAAATATTTAAATAGTTTAGTACATATTTTGATAAAACGGTTCTAACAATCTATTATAGGAAAATCTTTCAAGGATATTAGAAATGTAATATTTGTATTATGTTTTTTTTTACAGTTTTAGAGAAAATTTTTAAGCATATCAGATAATACCAAGAATTTTTATACAATTTTGTATATATTTTTAATAATTCAAACTAATTTCAGTTAATATAATATGGATTTATACATTTACACTGCGCTACAAAATTGACCCCTAAAATTGAAAACAAGAGGAGTTCCGACCATTGATCCTAAATAATTCGGCCATGTTGATTTTAATTGCGTACCCAGTTTTTTTCCCTTATGGGTCAAATTTTTCGCAAAATTTCCATTAAAGTTTTGGATTTTACAATTTGAAAAATCAAATATTTTATGTTAGTTCTTTATGATAAAATACATAAAAGATCTTTTTCATTAATATTTGGGTATAAAATTTGGTTAATTAATGTGCAGCATTAACAAGTAAATCTGGGTTTTTTCTCAGTTGTTATTATATTTTAACATTTTTGCACAATTTATCATCCCATTTCGCAATCGATGAAAGCATTTTTATTCATAAGCCAAACTACAAATCTAAACAATTATTTCGTGTAAAAAAAAAAGAAAGTGCGGTCGATGGGATAAATGCGAAATGTGCCTATAGCGAAATAGGACAACCTATAAGTACATCTTTTAGTATAATATGTAGATTTAAAAAATGGTGTGTATCAAAATAGGACAACCTATGAGTTCATCTTTTAGTATAATATGTAAAGAGATTAAGAAAATGGTTTGTATCAAAATTTAACAAGCGTTCACATCATTACAGCGAATGTCTACAAAATGTTTTCCAATTTTATTTTAAAATTTGTACAAATATGTGAACATTTTTAAAATAAAATTTTAAAATATTTTGTAGACATTCACTAGACATTATTTGTTAAAATAACTTTCGCAAATATAAACTTTTTTGGCTGAATCTTGTTAAACATCATTTTGCAAGTTGTTTGCATATTATACTAAAATATGAACTCATATGTCGGCCTTTTTCGCTATGCTGTCATATAAATTGTAGGCACATTTCGCGTTTATTTTTCTTTTTTATACTAAATAAATGTTAAGATTTGTATTTTTGTTTATGCACAAAAACGCTTTGATAGATGGCGAAATGGGATGATAAATTAATTAAGGTCTTTTATGTATTTTATCATAAAAAACTTAAGATAAAATATTTGATTTTTAAAATTGTATATATATGAAAAACTGCGTTAAAACATGCAAAACTTTCATGCAAATTTTGCGAAAAATCTGGCCCAAAAGTGAAAAAAAAAACTAGGTACGACATTAAAATCGGTGTGGCCGAAATATTAAGGATCAATGGTCGGTGTACTCGTGTTTTATTTTTTCGAGTTGCGCAGTGTTATTACAATGTTAAAACGAGACATTTTTATCAGACTTAAGATGCGAAGGCCCTAGCATCCAGCCCTTGCTCAATTAATATTTTTTTATAAATTTATTTGCAATAAATAAATAATAATAATATCAGAATTGTTATATTTTTGTATGAAATTAAATAATTTAACAAAATTTTTTGTAATGAGAGGATTTTTAAGTTGTTATTATAGAGTTGTCAAGTTGAAATGATGGGAGCTTTGAAGTTTTTTGTTGAAATGTGTTGATTTCTTGTTTGTTGAAGTGTAGACACTGGACACTAAATAGTTTTAAATAATTTTTTTTACTAAATTAAGAAATAAAATTATGAATTTTCTTACAATTGTTTTTAATTTGGTAGTACAATTTTTATAAATTTATAAATGAAAGAGTATCAAAGTTTAATTTTTGGAAGAATCATACTTTGCGCTCTTTTTTAAAAACTTCGCAATTAAAAAATAGGGGTTTTGGTTAAAAATTACAATCTTTAATTGGACAAAGTTAAAATTAACCGTATTTTAGAAGATTTATTTATATCGGCTTTTTTACATTTTTTAATAATTTTAAATTGATGGTTTTGCGATTTTTATATATTTAGATCTTTAGTATTTAGATCTTTAGTATTTAGATCTTTAGTATTTAGATCTTTAGTATTTAGATCTTTAATATTTAGATCTTTAGTATTTAGATCTTTAGTATTTAGATCTTTAGTATAAATTAATAAAGTTTGAAATGTCGAAATTTAAAAAAAAAAAAATCGTTATTATAATTTATGATTTATTATCGATTCAATATTATGAGTCGAATTGCTTTTTGTTTTGTAAATCTGGAAGAGAATCATACTTGACGATCTATTTTAAACAAATCGGAATAAAAAAAAAGGTTTTTTGTTTAAAAATCACATTCTATAATTAGACAAAGTTATAATTAACGGTATTTTAATAGATTTATATCGCCGTTTTTATAATTTTTAATAATGTTAAATCGATGTTTTTCGATTTTGTTTTAATCTAAGAAACTTATGTATCGTATCTATAGTATACAGATCCATTTAGTGTTAATTTGAATTTTTGTTCTCTAGATAAATTTTAAAAATCTATTTTAAAAAATTAACAAAGCTAGAAGTTTCGCTTTTAAAAAAAAATATAAATAGACAATTTGTTTATAATTTATGATTTATTATCAATATAATATTATGGGTTTCTTTTAAAATCAAGGTATTTCTTGCAAAACTTTGTAAATCTGAAATATTTGATGGAATATTTTTTATTGTAACCATTTTAAGAAATATATTTAATTTTAGGGTTTTCATTTATGGTTTCTCGTACGTACAAATTAAATGTAGTTTTCCCTAGATTAAGGGTTTAATTTTCGTTTTTATAGTCAATTTTTTAAAAATTCTACATTTTTAGGATTTTTTACCATTTTCGATCAAGGATATTCAATAAATTTGAGGTTTATAAATTCAGATTATAAACAGACATTTTATTTTCATTTCAGTGTTGACCATTGAGGGATTTTCTTTACGATATATTTAATGCTTGTTTATAGGTGGTCAACAAAGTGAAAGTGTAGGGTTATTTTTTTACGATATTTTTAACACTTTCACTGCCGACTTTTGTTTGTGAATATATCTCTTTTTTGTTTTCAGATTCTTGTTAGAGGCCCTTAAATTAACAAAAAAAGATTCACATATTTGCCCCTCCTCCTGCCCGCCAAAAAAGTTGTCCGAAAATCGAATTTTTTAAAACTTCTCAACCTATTTGTACCACTTCAACATTTAAATAATCAAAAACTTTGTTGTTTTATTTTGTTATGGGCGCGCCCCGGTAGGCTAGTTGGTAGCGTACTGGCTTATCAGTGCGGGGGGTCGTGGGTTCGATTCCCACCAGAGGCACTGGTCTGTTTTCGCTACAACGCGCCGAAGGCCATAGTAGCTAGTGCTCGGTTAGGGTAATAGTATATAATTTGTAATTATATGATTATTAATTAATAAAATAAAAAAAAATATTTTGTTATGGTCATTAAATAAACCTAAGTGAAAAATTTCAATTCTAGTTTTGCTAGTTTAGGAGAATAGCGGCGCGCCTCTTTTTGCGGAGATAAAGGCTGATTAAAAAATTGTTAACATATGTAACGACTATGTTGCCCTGATGACGTTTTCTTCATTTTGGATTAAGGATAGTTATTAAATTTTAGGTTTATAATTTTACGGTTCCATCTGTTTTTATGGCAGTGTTGCCCATTGAGGGTTTTTCTTTAAACAAGATTTACGGTTTTTATTTTCGCTTAGTAGGGCTACAAATATTTTGGTTAATAATATTTTAATTGCATATTACTAATTGTTTAATATTTCAAAATTGAAAAAGGATTTTGGGTAGTTTTTAAAAATCTATAAAACCTTAAAGATTTTAACCCTCAAACCGGCCTAAGATTTTTTAGCAATGAACGAAAAATGAGCAATTATATTCTTCTACTAACATATGTTAAGAGCGAATCTTCATAAAAACGAATATCTTTGGACATAAATTATTCCTCTTACTAGTCATATATATAAAACTAGTCAAAAAATACCCTCTTGTGATTTTAGTTAAGATATGGCGATTTCCGTTTTTCGAAAAACGCGAAATTAAGCGAAAACGCACATTAACTTCAACATATAATGATTAAACTTAAGGGTTTTGCTAATAATACCTAATATAATCTTTTTGGCAAAATTTCATAAAAATCCGTCCATACGTTTTTAAGTTAAGACAATGTTCTTTACAGGCATCCTTTTGGAATCCTGCAAGTCCGTATATTAATATAATAAAGGCTTTTTAAAGTTTACGCTTCAGTCTTACTTTGTGTTTAGTATCAACAGTTTTCCGTTAGCATAAAGATGTTTTCCAGATTTTTGAAAATTGTGTACATATCAAAATATTTATTTTTTGAAATTTTATAAAATTTTAACTGTAAACGCTTTTTCGCTTCCAAACCGTGCCATGCACACAAAAAATATTTTATAAAATATATTTTCAATTTGGTTTTCTATCAAAATTATTATTATAAATCACTTATTTGTCGTACTTATGACCAATTTAAAATACCCCGCCTAGTGGCGGGCTTGCCGGTTAGAGTGTTAAAATAAATAATATTTTTATATGGGTACATTTAATGTAGTACAGTGGATTTCATAATTACGTGTGCAGTTTTTTAAAACTTAATACAAGGACTATATAACATTTAGATGGCAGTCGAGAAATAAAAAATCTAAAAACTTATGTATGAAATAAAGGACAAATATGATTTTGCTACGAGACATAAAATATAAAGTTTTACAATTTATTTTTACAAGCCGTTAATATAGAAACTTTTAGGCATTTTTTTAGAACTATTAGAATTTAGATTACAGTTTTGAAGACTTTATGAAAAGTTGTTACACAATATAGTTTCAGAATTCACATATCTGTCTTAAATTGGAACAGTTTTTAAAATATTTGTTAAAAATTAACATAGACGGTAGGGTAGGTACAGTTTTTAAAGCAGATAACATATAAAGCCCAAACCGCCAAAAAGACGTAAGTAAGAGCCCCGATTTTCGATTTTCAGTTTTTGATGAAAAATTTGCATCATTGCTTAAAATTTCATAACTCTAGGAAATACCGTTACGAATTTTATAGAAAACCAATAAAGACGTTAACGTCAATTCCTATAGGACAAACAAATAGTTTGCTTACATATTTCGTGACAGCAAAGTGTTGCTTACGGCTTTTTTTCTTTAATGAATAACTCAAAATCTTGGACACGCAACATTGGATTCGTTATTCATAAGACTTTTATTGATATATAATATGTATACATTTTCTTTGGATTAAATAAGAAATAACGCAAAAAACCAGAATGGGGTCAGATTAGACCGCATTATTTAACCCCTAAAAGTGAGATTTGGCGGCTAAAAAAATTAAATTTGCATTATGTTTTGGTCTTTTATACCGTATTTAAAAACTTAATTGCAATCGGATAATATAAAGAAAAAAAAAAAAAAGTTTCTCCTGTTAAATTATGTGTTTGTCGCTTACATCTTTTTGGCGGTTAAAGCTCGATATATTATGGTGATTTTGAAATGCGATAGATAAATCATTCAACAAATTCATAGTGACACTTGTAAAAAGGAATGTATACAATATTTTAGCTTTAGTGATTAATTGTTTACAACTATAGAAATTCGTATTTTACAGATATTTAACATTTTGAGATAATTTTCTAACACGAATTTTAAAGGTATTTAACTTCTGGAAATTTTCAATAAATTTACAAAAAAAAAAACATAAATTTGCTTAATAGGTGGTGTTAAAGGGGGCGTAGTGTTATTAAATTTATAATATTAATAAAAATTGAAGTATATGGCGTATAAATGCGGAATTACAATTATTTTATACATGTAGATAAACTCGTATAATAAATAATCATGCAACAATTTAATGTTTTGCAAAAAGTTTAATATTTTTTTTTTAAATACACATTTTAATAAATTTTGTCTTACGGGACAAAAAGATTTGAAAAAAAATCGCAAAACTATGGCACCCAATAGTTGGACCGTGTTACTAAAATATTACCAGATTTTGAAAAAATCACAACTATTAACAAATTATGGCGCCCAATTTTGAGGCCTTATATTAACAATGATATAAAAATTAAGTATTACGATTTTGATTTACAAATCAATTTGGTGTTCATGTTATAATGAAATTATATTTGGATCTTACAAACATTTTTATAATAGTAAAAATAATAGATTTATAAAAATACAAATATTCAAATATTCAAAAAAAAGATAAAAAAAAACGTTGGTAGTAGTATATAGGTTTAAATTTTATATATGTAAATGTTTTTTTAATGCATAAACAAATCAAAAATAATCTAGAATTAATAAAAAAAAAATATAACCATTCCACCGAGCACCGGCCAAAAAGGTGAAGTTTTTGACATTGGGTCTTTCGATTTCAATTAAATTTAGCATTCAGAAATGGAGCCACTTAAAGATTTTCAATTTCGAAAAATCTGGTTTTATAAAAAATGAGAAATATGCAAAACTATTGTGTAAGTATGAATATTCACATTTTCTTTAATATTCATCGGATCATTACCATCTATATTGCAAAGGAATGGTACACTTTGAAATGACAATGATCCGATATATATTTAAAAAAACTACGAAATTTTAAAACATACGCTTTAGGCATATTTTTTTTTTTTTTTTTAAAGGCAAATCCTGAACAAAACTATGGCTTTTTCTAATTTTGAGAAAATAAAAACGCCATTCTTTAAGCTGCCCCTTAGAGTTTCTGCATGCAAAATAGAATTTAAATCTGAAGACCCTAGATCATATTTTGGACGACCTTTCGTGGAATAGCCGATATATATTTTTTAAATAAATAAAGCAAACAAAGAAAAAACATACAAAAGGGAAAAAAATTACTAAAGATTAATAATAAATATTTTTAGTATTACAAAATGTTTCAATACGAAAACCATTTTTAAAAAACTCAAACATTAATAAATAATTAAAAAAAAAAATAAACAATAATAATTTATAGTCAACCACTTTAACAGAAGATTTAAACATAACCAAATAGAGAATAAATATATTGGAACGTTATAAATGGATAGTATTTGAGTGTATAAATAATTTTTAATAAAATATTTTTAGTATTTTTAATTCAACTGTGTCGAAATTTACAATAAACAACCCCATTCATATTTCTAATGCATTTTATAAATTTAAAGAAGCTTTTTATTTTTAATTTAAAATTAAAATTATAATTGCATTCAAGCAAAATAATAACTCAATTACATAATTTCAATAAACATTAGAAATCAGTTTTAATTTAATTCTATTTCAAAACAACAAATTTCATACATATTTCAATACAAAACGCATATTCTTTTAGTTTATTCTTTAATAATAAAATATTTAATCATGTTTATGAATATTTAAATTCGATTTTGTTCATACAATATTTTTGTTCATTCTAATATAACTCGCTTTAATTTTCTCTGTGTCTTATAGCTTAAATTTTCTCACGCTTTAATCGCATAATTTCGCAAATTTTCTCTCTCACGTATCTTTTTCTTCATACCCTCTCATTATGTTCTTTATTTAGTAAGTTCAAATTTTTAAAACTATTTTATTTACAAATAATCAGTTTAACGTTTTCATATATTGTTCAGATCCTTCCTTTTATTTTTCATTCAATACAGTTAAAGATTTTTAAATTCGCTTTTCAATACAAAAAAAAAAACAGTATTACCGCATTTACGCTCTCACATATAATTCATATTTATTTTACGCTTTAAAGAACTCATACGCACAGCCTTAAAAATTAAATTTTTTTCGCAAACTCTCTTATTTCACAATTTTTTCATTCAATCAGCTAAACGATTTTTGAACTGCGTTTTTTTATACATAAACATTTAATTTCCGAGAAGATTTTCTTTTGCACTTTATTCCAAATATTCTAACATTCAATTTTCAAAAACACTCTAGTTCAGTACACTCTCATAATTTCCATCCATTGCACCCACTCGAATAACATTTGATTTCAAACAATCTCTTCAAATTCTTTTTTCAGAAATTAGTGCTCCAACTTTTAAAATTTTCGCTTTGTTCACATAATTTTGCACTTTCGCTGCCACGTATTTTTTCATACTCAATCCGTTATTTTTAATTCATTCAGTTATACTCAGTTTTCAATTAAACAAATAAGCTCTCTCTCATAAACTAAAAGATTTTTTTCGCATACTCTCGTTTTACGCTTTCACAAACTTTCCATATTATTTTCTGACATTTTTCATTTTCATTCAATATATTTAAAGATTTTCGAACTTCGCTTTTAACATAAACAATTAATTTCCGAGAGGATTTTCTATTATCGCTGTAACTATCTTACATACACTTCATACTATTTCAAATATTTATTTCATCATAATTAACGCTCTCACACATTTCTAATCCACTCTCATAATTTCAAACCATTACACTTAGTCAATAACAATTGATTTCAAACTAATTTGAATTTCTCCAAAAACCCTCGCTTTAACTTTCACAAAATTTTCGCATTGCGTTTTTTACATATATAATTTTTATTCAATTTGATTAACAAATGTGTAAATTCGATTTATACGTTTAAATTTATTTTCAAATATAACTCTCATATTATCAGTCTAAAATTTTTTTTATTTATTGTGTATTTTTATATAATTTCATATATCTGTGTTTCATACTCCGCTCTCGCATTCTTTATTCAATGCATTTAATTATTTTTACTCTCATTTAGTAATACTCAGTTTTAAATTAAACTTATTAGCTCAGTCTTATAACTTAAAAAGCTTTTTTCGCATACTCTCGTTCTAATGCTTTCACAAAATTCTTTCATATTATTTTCTTTCAGTTTTCAATCAATATGTTGAAAGATATTTTAAATTTCAAATATAACTCGTATTATCCCAATCTTAAAATTTAAATTTTCAAACAATATTCACATATCTCTACCCTCGCATTCTTTTTTCAATCCGTTCAAGTACTCTGTTTTCAATTAAACTCATAAATTCAATTTTGTTCACATTTTTAAATACATTTTGAAATATAACTCGCATCACATCAGTCTTATAATTAAAATTTTCAATCGGTATTTTCGCATAATTTTGCCAATTTTACATTTCCTTTATCGTTCATTTTTCATTCAATATGTTTAAAGATATAGCTGTTCTTTTCTAATTATGGTCCAACAAAATGATTTAACTTTTCTTTTTATGCATAAACATTGATTTTCCAAAAGGATTTTCTATTATCGCTTTAACGGTCTCCTCACATATAACAATGAATTTTCAACAACACTCTAGTATATTTTAACGGTATCACACATTTCTAGTACACTCTCATAATTTCAAATTATTGCACCTACTCTATAACATTTGGTTTCAAACAATACTTTCTAAAAATTTGCATTCATAACATAAGCCTTAAAACTTAAATTAACATAAGCCTTAAAACTTAAATTTGCATTCTGAATTTTCGCATAAGTTCGCAACTTTCAATTTTTTCTTCAAAAATAATCGCTTTTTCTTTCACAATATTTGAACATACATTCTTTTTACACATATTTTTAATATTCAATTCTTATATTCAATCTTTCCAATGCATTTTTAATTCGCTTTTATATACAATTTCAAATATAACTCGCTAATATCAGTCTTAAAACTTACAATTTTCACTCTGTATTTTCGCATAATTTTGGAAACTTTCGTTTTCACGTATACCTTTTTCATACTTTTAATTATTTTGGAACTCGCTTTAATTCACTCATTCACAACTTTAAATAAAACTCATTACCTCAGTCTTACAACATAAAGCTTTTTTCGCATACTCTCGTTTTAACGCTATCACAATTTTCCCATATTATTTCCATTCATTAAAAATGTTCTCTCGTATTTAGCGGTTTTTAAAAGTTTTTCATATTTATTTCATCAGTTTAAAGATTTTTAACATTCTCATTGCATACATCTTTTAAACTCTCTCATAGTTATTTCATGATCATCTCATACACTCAAAAACGATTTAATGCTCACACAGTTACTTCACGCTTATATCTCGCATAATTTTAAGGCATACGTATAATTGGTAAGCATTCTATCAATTTGAAATTGATAAGCATTTTTTCATACTTCTACCACGCATTTTTTATCATATCTTTTCGGAGATTCTTAAAATTTCTCTCTTTCCGCATAAAAGTTTCCAAGTTTATTTCACACTATTCCTTTCACTTAATTTCAACCATATTAACGATTTCTAACAACGCATTAGCAGAAACTATTTCTCTAAACAATCGCATACATTTTAAATACATTCTCTCCGCATACTTTCAAACTAGCCAAAATATTCAGACTTCGTAAATTCGTAATAATATATTATTTAATACACGGCATTTTATACTTATTTCTTTATTTTCACTTTCAAGTTCATTAAGTTCAATTTGCTCTCTCGTATAATTTTCAATAATTCAATCTATTTAAACAATTTTAAATTCGCTCTTATTCATAC
Organism: Delia radicum; assembly: GCA_021234595.1. NCBI lineage: Eukaryota > Metazoa > Arthropoda > Insecta > Diptera > Anthomyiidae > Delia > Delia radicum. Next base: position 309,669,720 of record CM037851.1, on the reverse strand, counting down.
GTTAATATATAATTCTAAATAACTCTCGCATAACGCCGTCTGTAACACTCTTAAGCTTTTTTTTCAATACTTCTAGACACTCAATATACAAATACTCGGAAGATTTCTCATACTATATTAACCTCATACATTATTATTATTAATATTTTATTTAAAGTCTCTCTTATCGGTTTAACGTTCTTACACGCAATTCAAATTATTTTCTCGTTCACTTTTATATTATTCATTTCAAAAATCGGTTTCATTCTTACAGTAGTATTGATTTATTTGATACATATCTGTCGCATACTCTTGTCGTTTTATGAACTTTTGCATACTTTTTTCTCTATATTTTAATCTAATCGCATTTTATTTTAATCGCATTTAATTTCGCACAAATATTTCTCATTGGTTAATTCATCGCTTTAACACATTTTGTTCATACTCTTCTTATATTCTTTTTAAATCATACAACAATTTAGCATCTACTTTGATGTCTTCAACAATCTCTTACATTTTTATGCACATGCATAAATTTTAATCGGATTAAATTTCTTTAACACATTCTGTGCATACTTTTCTCTCAAATTCTTTTTAAATCATACAATGATGTTCAATATGCATCAACTCTCTCGCATGGCTCTCTGTCTCACAGTTATTTCATACTACTTTCGAATTCTCTTTTTAACAACACTCTTGCATTAAGCAGTTTTTAACAATAGGAACAAACTTGCATATATTTCAATCGTATTCAATTTCGCACAAAATTTTCGCATTAGTTCTTTTATCGCTTTAACACATTTCGCTCATACACTTTGTTTACAATCTGTTTAAATCTCATACAATAATTTTTTAATTTCTATCATATCGCTTACTCTTAGACTAATTTCATACTACAGTCTTGCAAAAACATTCACTTACAAAACATTCTCTTGTAGCTAAACATATTTTGTATACTATTTTCTCACAATTTACATTATTTACTATTCATACATTAATACTTAATTTCAAGCCATTCTATCTCGTATCGCTACACCACTCCCACAGGGAGCGATTTAAAACAAACTAGATTTCTTCCACAATCTCATACACTCTCATATATTTTAATCGTATTCAATTTCGCACAATACTCTCGCATTGGTGATTTTATCGCTTTAACTCGTTTTGTTCATACTTTTCCTTCACAACATTTTTAAATCAAACAATATAAAATTTCCATCAATACTGTATCGTACCGCTTTAACACTTTCAAAGTTATTTAATACATCATTATTTCATTTCAAAAATCGGTTTCATTCTTACAGTAGTATTGATTTATTTCATACATATCTGTCGCATACTCTTGTCGTTTTATGAACTTTTGCATACTTCTTTCTCGCATTTTTTATTCAAACTGCTCAAAGAATTTTTTATCAATACATTCATACACAATTTTTAACAACATTTTTTCTATCGATTCACCGCTTTTCGCACTTTTTCTCATTTCACTGAACATTTAATTTTTCGCCATCACTTTAATATAAATTATTTCTTAAACAATCTCAACTATTACCACTCTCGTGAAAATTTTTAATCATATTCAATTACATACAAAAATATCGCAATTGCTCTGTTATCGTTCTCAACAATTTAGTATATACTTTTATTAATTCAGCAATCTCTTACATTTTCATGCAATCGCATATATTTTAATCGTATTTAATTGCGCACAAATATTTCGCATTGGTTCATTTATCGCTTTAACACATTTTGTTCATCCTCCACGTATATTTTGTTTTAAATCATACAACAATTTAGCATATACTTTTATTTCTTCAACAATCTTTTACATTTTCATGCACATGCATATATTTTTATCGCATTCAATTTCTTTCAACAGATTTTGTTCATACTTTTTCTCTCAAATTCTTTTTAAATCATGTTCAATATGCATCAAGACTCTCTCGCATGGCTCTCTCTAACTGTTTCACAGTTGTTTCATACTACTTTCGAATTATCTTTTTAACAACACTCTTGCATAAAAAATTTTTTTCAATAATCTTAATCAATTTCGCAAAAAACTTTCGCATTAGTTCTTTTAATACATTTCGCTCATACTCTTCGCTTACAATCTGTTTAAATCGTACAATAATTTTTAAAATTCTATCACATCGCTATTAGAATAATTTCATACTACAGTCTTACAAAACATTCACAAAACATTCTCCTATAGCTAAACATATTTTGTATACTACTTTCTCACAATTTACATTATTTTCATTAATTCTTAATTTCAAGACATTCTATCTCGTATCGCTACACCACTCCCACAAGGATTCGGTTTTATTTTTTCGCTTTACTTCAAATACACTTAAAATTCGATTTAAAACAAACTAGTATTTCTTCAACAATCTCTTACACTCTCACTCTCACATATTTTAATCGTATTCAATTTCGCACAATACTTTCGCATTGGTTATTCTATCGCTTTAACACACTTTCTTCATACTTTTCCTTCACATCATTTTTAAATCAAACAATATAACATTTCCACCAGGACTGTATTGTACCGCTTTAACACTTTCAAAGTTATTTAATACATCATTCTCGCAAAAATTTAAATTCTTTTTTCAACAATAGTAATGAACTTGCATATTATATTATAATCTTAATCAATTCCTCACAAAACTTTCGCATTGGTTCTTTTATCATATTCTTCCCTCACATTCTGTTTATATCATACAATCATTTTTACTTAAAAACTTACACACAGGTTCTCTTGTCTCATAATTATATTCAATTCCACAAAAAACTTTCGCCTATCTTATCTTTCGCCTATGTTCGCTCGCATAATACATCAATAATGTTCAATTTCTAAGAAGACTCTCTCGTATCGCTTTAATGCAGTAAAGGGCAGAGTATCGTGATCTTGCTTCAACTAGTGTTTCACAACAATTGACTTAATTTTTTTAACACAATGAGAGCAAAGCAACAGTCGAACGTTCGTAATCGCTAGCCACACGGAGATGCTTATAGTTTAAGTGTGGGTGCCGAATTCGCGCAAACATAAAGAGCAATTTTAAATTATTTTATTTTAAATCGTAAAAAAAATATGAAAAAGTTGTATTTTTGGCATAAAAACGTTAATATTAGTTAAAATTGTTTTAAAATTGTCTTAAAATTAAACGTTTGTCGGAAAAGGCGCTAAAAGAGCTAAAAAAACAAAAAGGGAAAAGCGCCAACCTATCACCTTTTTTATAAAAAGCTCTGAAAGTAATTAATGAGATTTTCGGGTAGTACCAAAGCGCTAAATTGGCACCGCTGATCACAACTATTTAATACTACTTTCTCGCTAAATTCCAAATGTATTAACATTCCATTTCCGTATACTATTTCTTTATCGACCTCAAACATTTCTAATGCACTCTTGCAAAAATTTAAATCTTATTTTTTTCCACAAAACTTTCACATTGGTTCCCTTTGTCGTTCGAACACATTTTTGTACTCTTTTCACACATTATTTTAATGCATACATTAATATTCCTGTTTGCATAAAGACTCTTTCGCATCACTTTAACGCTCTCACATTCGTTTAATACTATTTCTCTAAACATAAACTATTTCTCTAAACAGTCGCATACATATTAAATACAGTCTTCCGCATAATTTCAAACTTGCCAACCTTCTCAAAGATTTCGTAAATTCGTAATGATATATTATTTAATACACGGCATTTTATACTTAATTCTTTCTCTTACACTTTCATGCAATCGCATATATTTTAATCATTTATTTTCGCACAAATATTTCGCATTGGTTAATTTATCGCTTTAACACATTTTGTTCACAATCTTCTCTTATATTCTTTTTAAATCATACAACAATTTAGCATATACTTTTATTTCTTCAACAATCTCTTACATTTTTATGCACATGCATATATTTTAATCGGATTCAATTTCTTTAACACATTCTGTTCATACTTTTCTCTCAAATTCTTTTTAAATCATACAATAATGGTCAATATGCATCAAGACTCTCTCGTATGGCTCTCTCTCTCACATACTCCTACCACTAATTTTTTATCTTATCTTTTCGGAGATTCTTAAAAGTTCTCTCTTTCCGCGTAAAAGCTTTCAAGTTTATTTCACACTATTATTTCGCTTAATTTCAACCATATTAACGATTTCTAACAACGCCTTAGCATAAACTATTTCTCTAAACAATCGCATACATTTTAAATACAGTCTCTCCGCATAATTTCAAACTAGCCAAAATATCCAAAGACTTCGTAAATTCGGAAAAGGCGCTAAAAGAGCTAAACAAAAAAAGGCAAAAGCGTCAACCTATCACCTTTTTTATAAAAAGCTCTGAAAGTAATTAATGAGAGTTTCGGGTAGTACAAAAGCGCTAAATTGGCATCGCTGATCACAACTATTTAATACTACTTTCTCGCAAAATTCCAAATGTATTAACATTCCATTTCCATATACTATTTCTTAATCGACCTCAAACATTTCCAATGCACTCTTGCGAAAATTTAAATCTTATTTTTTTCCACAAAACTTTCACATTGGTTCCCTTTGTCGTTCGAACACATTTTTGTACTCTTTTTCATACATTATACATTCTTTTTAATGCATACATTAATGTTCTTATTTGCGTAAAGACCCTTTCGCATCACTTTAACGCTCTTACATTCGTTTAATACTATTTCTATTAACATAAATTATTTCTCTAAACAATCGCATACATTTTAAATACATTCTCTCCGCATAATTTCAAACTAGCCAACATATTCAAAGATTTCGTAAATGCGTTATAATATATTACTTAATACACGGCATTTTATACTTAATTTTTTCTTTTCACTTTCAAGTTCAGTAAGTTCTCTCGCATAATTTTCAATAATTCAATCTATTTAAACAATTTTAAATTCGCTCTTATTCATACGTTAATATATAATTTTAAATAAATCTCGCATAAACGCAGTTTGTAACACTCTTAAGCTTTTTTCAATACTTCTAGACATTCAATATACAAATACTCGGAAGATTTCTTATACTAAATTAACCTCATACATTTCTCTCATATCATATTTTCTCTTTTACTTTTATATTACTTCGTTTAAAAATCGGTTTCATTCTTACAGTAGTATTGATTTATTTCATACAAAATTGTCGCATAGACTCATTGCTTTCAAAAATGTATACTTTTTTCTCGCATTTTTATTCAATCTGCTCAAAGATTTTTTTATCAATACATTCATACATTCATTTTTTCTTATTGATTCAACGCATTTACTGTTTTTCGTACTTTTTCTCGTTTCACTGAACGTTTCACTTTAACATAAAATATTTATTAAACAATCTCATATATTAACACTCTCGTAAAAAATGTAATCACATTCATTCTATTATCTCTTCAACAGTCTCTTACATTTTTCATGCACTCTCATATATTTTAATTGTCTTCAATGTTCATTTATCGCTTTAACACATTTTGTTCATACTCTTCTGTCATATTCTTTTTAAATCACACAATAGTATTCAATATCCATCAAGACTCTCTCGTATCGCTCTGTCTCACACTTATTTCACACTATGTTTTTAAATTTCGAATTCTCTTTTTAATTGGTTTTCTCTTTTTAATTGGTTTTCGACAATCGTAATAAACTCGCCTATAATTCAATCGTACAAAACGTTCGCATTGGTTTTTTTTTCGCTTTAACACATTTTGTTCATACTTTTCTCTCATATTCTTTTTAAATCATACAATGATATTCAATATCCATCAAGACTCTCTTAACGCTCTCTAAAATTATTTCATACTACTTTCTCCGTAAATTTTCTCTTTTTAACAACGGTCTTGCATAAATTACTATTTCTTCAACAATCGTAATAAGCTCACGTAAATTTCAATTGTAATCAATTTCGCGCAAACTTTCACTTTAACACATTTAATTATTACTATTCCTTCACATTCTGTTTAAATCACACACTCATTTTTCAATTTCTATCAATACTCTATCGTATCGCTTAAACGCTCTCAGAGTTATTTCATACTACAATCTTAAAAAATTTCAAATATACTATTATTCCATTTCTAACTTTACTCTATGATAACATTCAATGTCAGATATTTTGAATACATTGTAGCAAACATTTTAATAGTACACAAATTCGCACAAAACTTTCACATATGTTCTCTTTTCGATATTTTCATAGTTTCATATATTTTGATATACTATCGCAAAACCTTCGCATAAATTCATATCGCCATAACAAATATTGTATACTATTTTCTCACAATTTACACTCTTTTTTATTCATACGTTAATTCTCAATTTCAAACAATTATATCTCTTATAAATAAACCACTCCCACTATTATCTTCAACCACCTCATACACTCGAAAATGCGTGTACTTATATTAATCGTTATCAATTTCGCACTTAACTTTCGCATTGGTTCTTTTATCGCTTGAACACATTTCGTTTATACTCTTCCCTCACATTCTGTTTAAGCCATACATTAATTTTTAAATTTCCATTAATATTCTCTCGCACCGCTTAAACGCTCTCACAGTTATTTCATAACACAATCTCGCAAACTTTGAAAATATATTTATATTTCGTTACCAGCAATACTCTATGATAGAATGTAATTTCTTGAACGATCTCGGACATTTTAAATACGATGTCGCAATTATTTTAATAGTACTAAATTTTGCACAAAACTCACATTTGTTTTTTTCGGTATTTTTAAGCTAAATTACAAATTTACTAAACATTTCAATTCTAACAGTCCATCATAATCTTAGATATATTAATACTCTCGCAAAAACTTTGCATTGCTTTTATATTTCATTTAAAAAATCGGTTTCGTTATCACATTAATATTGAATTTCATACAAAACTGCCGCAGTTAATACTTTCACAAATTCATACTCTTCTCGCATTTTTTATGTTTAAAGATTTGATTCGCTTTCAACATTAAGTTTTTAGCAAAACTTCATCTTATCGCTTCAGCGCTTTTAATAAATATTTCGTAATTTTTTCTCGTTTTATTTCATATTTCAGTTCAAAATACACTTGTTAATACTTTTTCATAAAAATTTTAATCATATTCAATTTTATATAAAAATATCGCAATCGCTCTGTTGTCGTACTCAACAATTTAGTATATACTTTTATTAATTCAGCAATCTCTTACATTTTCATGCAATCGCATATATTTTAATAGTATTTACTTTCGCACAAATATTTCGCATTGGTTCATTTATCGCTTTAACATATTTTGTTCATACTCTTCTCTTTCTTTCTATTCTTTTCCAATCATACAACAACTTAGCATATACTTTTATTTCTTCAACAATCTCTTACATTTTTATGCACATGCATATACTTTAATCGTATTCAATTTCTTTAACACATTTTGTTCATACTTTTCTCTCAAACTCTTTTTAAATCATGTTCAATATGCATCAAGACTCTTTCGTATGGCTCTCTCTGTCTCACAGTCATACTACTTTCGAATTCTCTTTTTAACAACACTCTTGCATAAAACATTTTTTTTAACAATCGTAATAAACTCGCATAAATTTCAATCGAAATCAATTTCGCACAAAACTTTCGCATTAGTTCTTTTATTGCTTTTACACATTTCGCTCATACACTTTGCTTTTGCTTACAATCTTTTTAAATCATACAATAATTTTTGAATTTCTATCATATCGCTTACTTTTAGAATACTTTCATACTACAGTCTTGCAAAACCTTCTCAAAATATTCTCTTATAGCTAAACATTTTTTGTATACTATTTTCTCACAGTTTACATTATTATTATTATTCATACATTAATTATTATTATTCATACATTAATTCTCAACTTCAAGCCATTCTATCTCGTATCGCTACACCACTCCCACAGGAATTCGGTTTTATTTTCTCGCTTTACTTCAAATACACTTAAAATTCGATTTAAAACAAACTAGTATTTCTTCAACAATCTCATACACTCCCACTCTAACATATTTTAGTCGTAATCAATTTCGCACAATACTTTCATATTGGTTATTTTATCGCTTTAACACGCTTTGTTCATACTTTTCCTTCACATCATTTTTAAATCAAACATTATAAAATTGTCATCAAGACTGTTCGTACCGCTTTAACACTTTCAAAGTTATTTAATACTTCATTCTCGCAAAAATTTACACTCTTTTCAACAACAGCAATGAACTTGCATATATTTTAATCGTAATCAATTTCTCACAAAACTTTCGCATTGGTTCTTTTATCATATTCTTCCCTCACATTCTGGTTAAATCATACAATAATTTTTACTTAAAAACTTGCACACAGGTTCTCTTGTCTCATAATTATATTCAATTCCACAAATAACTTTCGCCTATGTTCTCTTATCGCTTTCAGATTTTATTATACATCAATAATGCTCAATTCCTAACAAGACTCTCTCGCATCGCCTTAATGCAGTGAAGGGCAGCGTAGCGTTATCTTGCTTCAACTAGTGTTTCACAACAATTGACTTAATTTATTTAACACAATGAGAAACAGTCGAACGTTCGTAATCGTTAGCCACACGAAGATGCTTATAGTGTACGTGTGGGTGCCGACTTCGCGCAAACATAATTTTCTAGAATAACCCTGCTTGGTTGGAAATTGAGAGGAGGAATATCTTCACTGCATTAATGCTATCCACAACCAGCGATGCAAACTTTTTTGAAGCGAAACGTGCAGTCAGGTACTTTAAAAAGATGGTACATTTTATCAAAATGTCTACTTTTTCAATTAACTTCTAGGGCAACTCGGTTAAAAAGTGCTAAAAAGCACTATTTTAGGAGTAATAGCTTAAATTTACATTCTTTTTTTTTTAGAAATTTTGAACATTTAAAAATAAATATTATTATAGTGCAAATTTATAAAAAAAAATCTTTTTTAAGACCAATTTTAAATTATTTTATGTTAATGAAAAAGTTGTATTTTTGGCATGAAAACGTTATGAAAAAGTTGTATTTTTGGCATAAAAACGTTATGAAAAAGTTGTATTTTTGGCATAAAAACGTTAATATTAGTTAAAATTGTGTTAAAATTAAACGCTTTTTGGAAAAGGCGCTAAAAGAGCTAAGCAAAAAAAGGGTAAAGTCCTAACCTATCACCTTTTTTATAAAAACCGCTGAAAGTAATTAATGAGAGTTTCGGTTAGTACAAAAGCGCTAAATTTGCATCGCTGATCACAGCTTTTTAATACTACTTTCTCGCTAAATTCCAAATGTATTAACATTCCAGTTGCGTATTGCTGCATAAAATACTATTTCTTAATCGACCTCAATTTAAATCTTTTTTTTTTCCACAAAACTTTCACATTGGTTCCCTTTGTCGTTCGAACACAATTTTGTACTCTGTTCACACATTATACATTCTTTTTAATGCATACATTTATGTTCTTATTTGCATAAAGACCCTTTCGCATCACTTTAACGCTCTTACATTCGTTTAATACTATTTTCAATAGAAAAATAATATTTCTTTCGTTAACAGTTATTTTTAATATTGCGTGTTTAAAATTTCGCACTCTGCCATAAATTATTTTAAAAACTATCTCAGATTTTTTTAATACACTCTCGCACATATTTAAATCACATTCAATTTCGCATAGGTTTAATAAGCGCTTAGACACCTTACTAGTGCTTGTATAAGACGAGGTAGTGGTATTGAAAAGTAACCGAAATATCAACATTACACAATGCTGCCATACTCTCACAATCTCTCTGAAAACTTTAATATTCTTGCATTTATTTCATACTCTTCTTTAGATTTACTCAAATACATTAACATTCAGTTTTAACCCTTTCACTAGCGACTTTTTGTTTGTGGTAATATTTCTATTTTGACTTCAGATTCTTTTAACCCCTTTTTCGGAGTTAAAGGCTGATTAAAAAATCGGACGTTGTCAACAAATATTCCGACTATATATCCCTGATGAATAGTTAGTTTATGCATATGATTTTTTTTGCAGTGACAAATAAACATATTTTAACAAAAATGTAGTTTTATTGCATCATCATATTTTTTGAAAAATCTGTACAGTGTACTCTGTATTGTATAGGGGTAGTGAAAGGGTTAAATACACTCGCATATATATTAATCAATATTCAACTTCGCACAAAATTGTCTCATAGATTCTCTCTTATCGCTTAAAGGCTTTCACATTTTATCATACTATTCGTTCGCATTTTATTCGCATTTTACATAATGTTCAATTGCTACCCAAACTCTCCCTCGTATATCTTTAATGATCTCACAATTATTTGTAGTATTAAATAATTGTGAGAGATCTCGCTAAATTCCAAATCTATTAACATCTAATTACAACAATTGTCTATCATAAAATACTATGATAAACGACCTCAGGAATTTCTAAAACACTCTCGGAAAATTTTAAATCTTATTTGTTCACAACACATTTTTTGTATTTTTTTCACACATTTTACATTCTATTCTTAAACGACCTCCAAAATTTCTAAAACACTCGGAAAATTTTAAGTCTTATTTTTTCACACTTTCACAATGGTTCCCTTTGTCGTTCTAACACATTTTTTGTACTTTTTTCACACATTGTATATTCTATTATTTCATACATTGTTACTCATTATTCAACAACTTTCCCGTATCGCTTTAGCGCTGTATTTAAATTTTTTTCACTATGCTATAAGTTATTATTTCAAAAACAATCTCAGATTGCACACATTTTAATCATATTCAATTTTTCATAAAATGTTCGCATATGTTTTCCTAATTACTTCCATACTCTTCTCTAGGCATTTCATAAGTTTCACTCGTTGCATTTAAAAAAAAATTATATTTAATATTGAATACACTCGCACATAGTTTAATCAATTCAAAAAAAATTAAATTTCGCATAAAACTTTCAGATATGTTCTCTTATTACTCTAACGCATTCAAATTTTTATCATACTCTTCACTCGCAGTTTCCCATAAGACATGCTCATATCGCGTTAACGCTCTCACAGTATTAAAATATATAAAATTCTTAATTTCAAACACATAAACATTTCTAACAACACTTTAGCGTAAATTCTTAAATTTTAAGACACTCTCTAGCATAAATTTAAACATATCGCAACAACGCTTTGATCCTCTCGTTTAATTTATAAAATTCACATTTTTTGGTTTTTTTAAAATTCGTTTCAATTCATACATAATATCCAATTACGAACAAAATTACGCTCTCGCAGTTGTTTCATCAGTTGTTTCATACACTTCTATCGTATAATTTAAAATATAACGACATTCAATTTCTAACCAAACTTTTTCATAAGTTTCCTGTTTGATGCTCTCTCTCTCTATCTCTCTATCACACATAATTTCAACCTATAAAAAAAAATTAGGAGAATTTAACACTTTCAAATTCGCATATATGTGTTCAAACATATTCAAAATTTTTAATAGATTGTTTATTTTCGCTATTTATTTCACTCTTTTCTCTAACATAATTTAAATTTAAAGCATTTATTCATTCAATTATTTCATTTGCTCAAAGCTTCGATTTTCACGCTCTTTTTATAAACAACTTCACAAAATACTCTCTTTGAATGTCAAACACTCTCAGTCATTTCATACTGTTCTCTTGCTTTCTTCGTGACAGCAAGAGAACAGTAGCATTATATATCCCGTTCGTTTAGAATTATTTCAAAATCTGAAATCTGCTGCAAGATTCGCTTTCATCCATACTATTAAATTTTAAATAAAAATCGTTTTAACGACTCTGCATACTCTCATCTTATCGCTTTCAAAGTTATTCTCCTTTATCGCAAAATTTCATATTGGATCTGTTTTTAATATCATACTTTCTCTTGCATAATTCAAAATCATATTGTGTCACTAGAAAATAGCGTTATTTAATTCTCTTATTAATATATTTCGCATTTGTTTAATGTAAACAAAAATTAATAAAAAATAAAAAATAAAAAAAAATAAAAAATGAATAGGTTTTTTGTAAAGTTCTGCCTATTGTAAAACGTCGGGTTCTGATAAGATCTTTAGCCGAATCGAAATACTAGTATCAACCTAGCAAATATGTTTCATTTGCTATATCCATAGAAACAAAATACACATATATTCTCAAATCATTATTCTCTCAATTTCGTTGTTTTCATTTCAACACATCCCAAAGATTATTTTCTCTCACACTTTTCATACATTTTAACAAAATTTTCGCATTCTTTTTTCAAAATTAGGTAATTCTTAATACACTTGCAGTCTCTCTTGCTTTCTCTTAAGACTAGTTCTTAAAATCTCTCAAATCTAGACATTATAAACTAAACGCATACAACAATAAATTCTCACTCTTCTCTCTCTATAACGCATTTCTATCCATCACACTTTTAGATAAAAGATTTAAGTAAGAATTAATTTATAAATTATGAAATAAATTTCAGAAATTTTTTAAATATAAATAATGTGAATATAGTTGCGTTCAAATATCACATAAAACTAACAAATTTAATAAATTTGTGAATAAAAAAGTTTAAACATTGTTAATTATTTATTAGCCTTAAAAACAAAGATAAAATACCAATTGGGAATGCATAAGTGTTTTTAGTTAAATTTTGTTATAAGAGGTGCAATAAATTGCAAAATTCTAAAGTGTTAAATGTGGAGAAATACGTAAATTCTTTAAACTAAAAACTGTATTTGTGATAAATTATATTTTAAAAGGTTTATTAAATAAAATCACTCACTAAAGTTCACTACGTAACTCTAATAACATATTCGGTGTGATTACGGTTGTCGAATTTTTCGACTACATACAAAATAATTTTGCTAAAATTAAAAATAATAAAGATATTAAACCCTTCTTAAACATTTTCTGAAATGGGATTGCTATTTATGATAAATTCAGTTGAGAAATTTTTCAAAAAATTGGGTTTTTGTTGAATTTTCAGCAAATTTGACTTACTCTCGCATTCGACTACAACAACCGTAATAAGGCCGATTATACATAAAGCAATTTATTCAATCCACTTCATATAAAATAAATACTCGCTTAAATATTTCACACGCTAAACTCTCTCATATTTATAAACATACGCACACAATTTATATTAATTTATTATCCAAAATTCTCTCTCACTGTATCACACCAACTCACTCATATTATTGCTTTTTAAACAAAGGTCTCGCATTAACTTCATTATTTCTGACACTTACTTCCCTTTTTAATTCCCTATACCCAATTGCATAATTTACAACATTTAATTACTCTTAGATTTTTAAAACTCGCACGTACTCATTTAAAGCAAAAATCTTGCATATATTAAATATCATTATTATATTTTTTCACTAAATATACATTTTATATTTCACACCATTCATCCAATTCATGTTTAAATACATATTTCTTTGAAGGAATTTACAAATACATTATTTCTCTTATCGCGTTAATACTCTCACACAATTCTCTTATTTTAGCATAATTTTAATTAATTCAGTCTGTTTTAAATTTAGAGAATTCAAATTTATTTAGCATTTGAGCTTATTTCTTCAAAATAATCATATACATATTCTCTCATAAATTTATACCAATGATTTGTCTTCATAACACAAACTCATTTTAATTTCTCAATTATAATTTAATTTTTCAATTTCATTTCGATTTCTTAATATCATTTCATACTCTCTCAGATTTATTAAATTTCTCATTTACAATTCAATTTGTCGATTTCAGTTTAATTTCTAATTTCATTTCAATTTTTTAATTACAATACCAATTTTTATTTTCATCATCAAATAATTTTAACTTTTGTTATCTCTCTCTCTCTCAACTTAATTTTGATCGTCACTATTTTTTTCAATCACTAATTTTGATCTCTCTCGGTTTTGCCTTTATATCAGACATAAATTTTCATTTACTTCAATCTTTATCAACCTTCAATCTTTTCTTTGACTCTCACTGACTCACTCTTTCTCACTTTAATTAATTTAAAACTTAATTCCATATAAATATTACTTTTTACATTTAAAAACTAACTCACAGGCTCCCTTTTTGATTAAAGTTCTTCAATTCATACTTCTTCAATTCATACTTCTTCAAAAATGTATAAATAAAAATTTCACAGACTGTCTCAACCTCTTACAATCTTTTATTCCCTTTTATAATTTCTAAACTTTTTATAATAATTTAACGATCACTCTTATTTACTCATTCTCTCTAAAATATTCTCCCTATTCCCTATTGCTCACAAAAAAAAAATTCAAACAATTTGAAAAAATAATATTTTAATCGTAATTGCATACCCATTTTAAGAACATTTCTTTTACTCGTATATTTTCACGCACTATTTAATTTGTAAACATTCAATAAGCCAAATTTATCATGCCCCATTCATGTGATACTTCATCATTCTATAAAAGATTATAATAAACATTCAAACTCTTTTGTACGCAATCATTTATATTTATTCAAATTTTATTATTCGATTTTTAGTTCAGTATACAATCAAGATTTCAGATTAATATTCAATTAAAATTTTAGTTAAAACCCATTTTAATACATCCCTCTCCAACTCTAACTTGCTCTCAGTTAATTTCGATGTATAACTAACATTCTGAAACACACAGCAAACATTCAGTGACTATTTGTTTACTTTTACAAAACACGTTCAAACTTTTTATTTACGCACGTGTAACCATTGGGTTTTTATAAGCGCAATTTTTATATCTTTCGTTAACACTCAATTTCGCATACTTATTTAGGCATTCTCAGTTTTGCATACTCATTTTTCACTCATTTTTGCATACTAATTTTTGCATACTAATTTATGCATACTCAGTTTCGCATACTCAGTTTCGCACTCAGTTTTGCATACTTAGTTTCGCATACTCAGTTTCGCATACTCAATTTCTCATACTCTATTTCGCATAGTCAGTTTCGCATACTCTGTTTCGCATACTTAGTTTCTAATACTCAATTTCGCATAATCAGTTTTGAAAACTCAATTTCGCACAATTTTTAATTATTTCATTAAAACTCAATTTTGCATACTCGGTTTCGCATACTCAGTTTCGCAAACTTAGTTTCGCATACTCAATTTCGCATAATCAGTTTTAAATACTCAATTTCGCACATTTTTAAATTATTCCGTTGACTCAATTTCGTATACTCAGTTTCTCATACTATATTTCGCAGTCAGTTTCGCATACTCTGTTTCGCATTACTCAGTTTCGCATACTCAGTTTCACATCCTTATTTTCGCATACTCAATTTCGCATAATCAGTTTTAAATACTCAATTTCGCACAATTTTTAATTATTTTGGTAAGACCCAATTTCGCATATTCGGTTTCGCATACTCAGTTTCGCATACTCAGTTTCGCATACTTAGTTTCGCATACTCGATTTCGCATAATCAGTTTCAAATACTCAATTTCGCACAATTTTTAAATATTTTGTTAAGCCTCAATTTCGCATACTCGGTTTCGCATACTCGGTTTCGCATACTCAGTTCAGCATACTCAGTTCAGCATATTCAGTTTCGCATACTCAGTTTCGCATACTCAGTTTAGCATACTTTGTTTCCCATATTCAATTTCGCACAATCAGTTTTAAATACTCAATTTCGCACAATTTTTAATTATTTTGTTAAGACTCAATTTCGCATACTCGGTTTCGCATACTCAGTTTCGCATACTCAGTTTCGCATACTCAGTTTCGCATACTCAGTTTCGCATACTTATTTTCGCATACTCAATTTCGCACAATCTGTTTTACATACTCAAGTTCGCATAATCAGTTTCGGCATATTCAGTTCCGCATATTCAGTTTGGCATACTTAGTTTCGCATACTCAGTTTAGCACTTTGTTTCGCATATTCAATTTCGCAAAATCAGTTTTACATACTCAAGTTCGCATAATCAGTTTTACACACAAAGGTTTCACATACTCAGTTTCACATACTCAGTTTCGCATAATCAGTTTCGCATACTTAGTTTCGCATACTCAGTCTCGCATACTCAGTTTCTTATACTCTATTTCGCAGTCAGTTTCGCAGTACTCAGTTTCGCATACTCAGTTTCGCATACTTAGTTTCGCATACTCAATTTCGCATAATCAGTTTTAAATACTCAATTTCGCACATTTTTAAATTATTTCGTTGACTCAATTTCGTATACTCAGTTTCTCATACTCTATTTCGCAGTCAGTTTCGCACACTCAGTTTCGCATACTCAGTTTCACATCCTTATTTTCGCATACTCAATTTCGCATAATCAGTTTTAAATACTAAACTTCGCACAATTTTTAATTATTTTGCTAAGACTCAATTTCGCATACTCGGTTTCGCATACTCAGTTCAGCATATTCATACTCAGTTTATCATACTTTGTTTCGCATATTCAATTTCGCACAATCAGTTTTACATACTCAAGTTCGCATAATCAGTTTTACACACAGTATCACATACTTAGTTTCGCATACTCAGTTTCGCATACTCAGTTTCGCATTCTCAGTTTCGCATTCTCAGTTTCGCATACTCTGTTTTTCATACTCTATTTCGCATAATCACACACAGTTTCATATACTCAGTTTATCATACTCAGTTTCGCATACCCTTTTTTATTCAAAGTCTGATACTTTCTAACAAATATTTCACTTTTATAAATTAATCCTTATTATACGCAATATTACTCTTTTTACAAACTTTTTTTAATATCAGTACAATTTCAATTTTTTTTTAATAGATTTTCCTAATATTACATTTTTTGTTAACTTTTAGTAATATTTCCAATTTCATTCAAAGTCGCATTTCCATTTTTTCATTATATTAAAAATTCTCGCTCTTACTGTTGCTTCGGGCATAACATTTACTCTTTTCTTCTCAGTGATACGTTTAACTATGTTCTCATATTCTTTCATGCTATTTTCAATACAACTCTTACTGACGCTCACTCTATCAACTTGACTTTTTGATAAATAAATTTTTTCAAATTCACTCGTGATTCGTTATAAACCTCTTAATCACACATATTTTGTTCTATATCATAGCATTTAAAAATGTTAAGACTTTTCACAATTTACGCATTCTCTAATACTCTCAAAAACTTGTTCTCACTGCAACTCTTATTATTTTCTCTAGTTTTTTTTAATTTTATCATACAACTACAACAAATACTTTTTTATCTACTTTAATTTTATACTTAATTTCATATCTATTTCTAATTTTGGATATACCATTTCATATCATATTTTTTAATATTTCATTTCATATCATATTCTTTATCTTTTTCTTCAAATCTCTTCTTTTTTTTTGGTATTTTCATATCTTCTCTTTGTTAATTTGATCACATATGTATCTACAAATACTTTTTATATACATAAATTAATAATTTAATATACTCCTAATTCAATATTCTAAAAAGATTAGTTTTCTACAACTACTTTCACCGCCTAATTCAGATTTTTTAAGCAACTTTCATAATCGCAACACACCGTAAAAGTTTTTTTTATTTTTTTTTTCTCTCAAATTTTACCGTTATTTAACGCATTTCAACCATCATTCAAATCATTTTTTCAAAACACAGACTTTCTTTATCCTTTATATTTCAAATACTCATTTTAAACAAATCATTATAAAATTCATTACAACTCAAAATTTATTACACATTTAAAGCAACGCAATATTACGCAATTCATTCAGATCTCATATAATTCACGCTTATTTATATTTTTGTTTTAAAAATTGTGATCTTAATTACCCTTTACGCGTATGATTAGTAATCGTCGGAATACGTATGAGCAATAATAAATAGATTTTCCAGAATTTATGTTTCAAAAATTTAAATATTTCATAACGTTTTTAGAATATATAAGTAAAACAAAGCGCTTCTTTAAAATGTGTGCTTGTTCAAAAGTGTACGTATGAGTTATTTTTAATTTTCCCTATTAAATATTGCGCATACGCAACAAAATAACATAATAATCATACGTTAAGCCTAGACACCTGCTTTATTTCATGTAACTGCATCAGGATTTTCTGTAAAAATATAAAAATATAAAAAAAAAAAACTTTAAAATTTTAATTTAATTATAAAATTTAGATTAATGTTATAATAATCGATGTTTTACGCTTTAGTAATATAATTTTCAAATATTTTACTTTTAAGTTTTAATAAATTAAAACCAAAAGTTTATTTTTCGATCTTTTATCATAAATTATGATGTGAGCAAGATTATTCAAGTTCAAGATCATTTGTTTTTTGTTAAACAAAAAACCGTGCAACGACATTTATTAATCAAAAAAAATTCTTCATCCGCAATTCTTCTTCCGTCCACATTGGTTCTCTGATGATTGTAGGTGACGCTACATGAAACATGTAAGGACCTGTCAGTGGATTAAAATCTGCATTAAGTTGCGGATGAAGAATTTTTTTTGATTAATAAATGTCGTTGCACGGTTTTTTGTTTAACAAAAAACAAATGATCTTGAACTTGAATAATCTTGCTCACATCGTAATATAATTTTTATAAAATATCATTTATTTTCCGCATTCGTTCATTCATTCATTCATTAAATGTCAAATTTTTATAAATTTTTCTTATTCAAAATCGCCATTATGCTTATAAGGGTTAAACTAATTTTGATTCAATATTTTATTCTCTTATAAGTCTTATTTCAGACTTATTTCGCTATAATTTTTTTAATTTCGTTGGGAATATATTTCTTATTTTCCTAATTTTTGACAATTTTACAAATTTTTTTTTTTTTATTCTATTGTTTTTGATTATTTTATATCTTCGCCATACTTTTAGTTGCTTTACGCAATACATTTTCATCATTTAACGCAATATTTTTTATAGTATAACGCAATACATATTTTATTTTTCTAATCGTTAGCCATATTTCTTATTTGTCGCATTATTTGTTTTTTAACACAATATTTTCTTAACGCAATTTTTTTAGCGTTTATCGCAATTTTTTAACGTTTATCGCAATTTTTATATTTTATTGTTTTCCGACAATTTATTGACCTTTTCTCTTTGCTATATTTTTTGTCTCCTTTCGCAAGATTTTTTTAATTTAACGCAAGATTTTTTTAATTTAACGCAACATTTTTTATAGTATAACGTAATATATATTTTATTTTTATTAGGCTCATGAAACATTTTTCGCCAAGTTTAGTATTAATTAATTTTTTATTGCTTGTATTGTGTTAACAATTTCTAATCTTTTTTTCGCAATATAGACGCTTTACGACATATTTTTTATCTCTCGCAATATTTGTCTAAATACAATATTTTTTTAACGTTTATCGCCATTTTTCGTAGTTTATGGTATTGTTTTCCAACTATTTATTGGCCTTTTCTTCGCCATGTTTTTGTCGCCTTTCGCAATGTTTTTTTTTAATTTATCACATTTTTAATAGTATAACATATTTAATTTTTATTAGGGTCAAGGAACCCTTTTTTCACCAAATTTAGTTTTAATTAATTTTTTATTGATTCTGTGTTGTTCACAATTTCTATTTTTTTTTTCTCGCAATATTTTTTTAACATTTATCGCAAATTTTATAATTTTCTCCTTTTGTTTTTCTTTTAATTTAACGCAAAATTTTTTAGAGAAATAACGCAATACATATTTTTTTTTTTAATAGGGTCAAGTTACGTTTTAATTATTTTTTTTTTTTATTCTATTGTGTTGTTAACAATTTACGTTTTTTTTTGTGCGCCCCGGTAGGCTAGTTGGTAGCGTGCTGGCTTATCAGTGCGGGAGTCGTAGGTTCGATTCCCACCAGAGGCACTGGTCTGTTTTCGCTACAACGCGTCGAAGGCCATAGTAGCTGGTGCTCGGTTAGGGTAATAGTATATAATTTGTAATTATATGATTATTAATTAATAAAATAAATAAAATAAAATGTTTTTTTTTCGCAATATAGACGCTTTGCGCCATATTTTTCTCTTTTGTAGTTTATTGTTTTCCGATTTTTTATCTTTTTTCGCAATATTTTTTTGTCGTTTACGCAATATATTTTTTTTTATTATTTACAATACATTTTATTTTTATTAGGATCGACCCCCTTTTCTCAAATTTAATTTTAATAATTTTTTATTGATTTTATTGTTTTGTTAATAATTTACGCAATATTTTTTGTGTGTCGCAATATTTTTTATAGTTTAGCGCAATTTTTTGTAGTTTATATCGTTTTCCGTTTTTCCCCATTTTTTTCAAAATACCATCTTGTCGTTTATGCAATATTTCTTTTTAATTTAACGAAATCTTTAGTTTGGTTTATTGCAATATTTTTTTAAAGTAATATTTTTGTAACGTTTATCGCAATTTTTTGTAGTTCTATTGTTTTTTTTATTATTTTTTAACCTTTTCTTCTCAATATTTATTTTAATCATTTAACCCAATATTTTTTGTATAGTTTAACCCAATATTTTTTGTATAGTTTAACCCAATATTTTTTGTATAGTTTAACCCAATATTTTTTGTATAGTTTAACGCAATATTTTATTTTATATTTATTTTCTAACTAAATTTCTCGTTAATATTTATTTTGTAAATTCTGCTTCATTTTTATTGCTTTAATTGTTAAAATTTTTTAAAATTTTATTCGCAATAAGTCGCTTTGCTTTACGCAATATTTTTTGATTGTCGCAATATTTTTAGATTGTCGCAATGTTTTCGTAGTTTGTTTTTTTTTTTCTACATAATTTTCCCAATATTTTTAGCAACGCATTATTCATTTTAATAATTATCGCAATTGTTTTGTGGTTTATTTTACGTCTTTTTTTGTAAATAGTTTCTAATATATTCTTCGCAATACTTTATAAATAATCTTAAGCAAGAATTTTTTTATGTAACGAAATGTTCTGGAGTTTGTTACCGCACCGCGTAACTTAATTTCCTAAAAAAAAATTTATTTTACAAAACCTTAAGGGTATTCATTTCAGAAATTTTGGCATTGGAAAAATGCAATAGTGTAAACTTTTTCAAAAACACAATAACAAACATAAAGAAAATAATTTTCCACAAATTACAAAATCGCAATATTTTTGAAGTTTACTCAATCTGTATTTAGAATATGTCTAATTTTTTATTTATTTTCACAATTTTATTTTGTTCCATTTTCATTGATTCTATTGTTTTGTGTAAATATCTCCTGAACTTTTCTTCGCAAGCGCAATATTTTCGGAACATATTAAAGGCTTGAATTTTTTCTGAATTTGACGCCATTTTTACCGTTTATTCAATATTTTTAAAGTTTATTTTTCAGTTGTTTGGAATATTTTAACAATTTTTTTATAACTTATTTCATTTTGCTTCATTTTAATTAAAATTTTTTTAACTAATTTCTTCTAAATATTTTTCTTCGCCTTATGTAATATTTTTAATCGTTTAATTTATTATTAGTATGCAGACCTACGGGCTTTTATTTTTGTTGAGTTTTTATTGATTCTATTGTTTTATGAATACAATTTTTTTGCAATACCTTCAGTATGCAATATTTTTTTTTAGTTTAACGCAATATTTTTTTTTTTTAGTTTAACGCAAGATTTTTTCAAGTTTAACGCAATATTTTTTTTTTTTTGTGTAACGCAATATTTTTTTTTGTGTAACGCAATTTTTTTTTTTTTTTTTGTGTAACGCAATTTTTTTTTTTTTTTGTGTAACGCAATATTTTTTTTTTTGTGTAACTCAATATTTTTTTTTTTTTGTGTAACGCAATATTTTTTTTTTTTTGTGTAACGCAATATATTTTTTTTTTTGTTGTTTAACGCAATATTTTTTTGTTGTTTAACAATATTTTTTTTTTTTTTTTTAACGCAATAATTTTTTTTTTTTTTTAACGCAATAATTTTTTTTTTGTTTAACGCAATATTTTATTTTAGTTTAACGTTTTTGAAAAATTTTTGTAGTTTCTTTTTTAATTTTTGGCATTTTGTTTAATTTAATTGACATTCAATTTTTTGTTTCGTCATTTTTTCATGCGCCGCTGTAGGCTAGTTGGTAGTTTGCTAGCATATCAGTCAGGGGGGTCGTGGGTTCGATTCCCACCATAGGCATTGGTCTGTTTTCGCTACAACGAGTCTAAAGCCGTATTAGCTAGTGCTCGGTTAGGTTAATTTGATATAATTTCTAATTATGAATTTTAATACATAAAATAAAAAAAAAATTTTTGTTTCATTTTACGCAATATTTTTGATCATTTAATTTGGTAATTTATTAGTTTTAAGTATTTTTAGAACTATCTATACTATTTTTGTTGTTTAAACAATCAATTTTCAAAATCTTTTAATTCAATTGATTTTAACAATAATATTCTTAATTCGTAAGAATAACACGCATTCGAAGAAAAATTTAGTTTTATTTGTTCATGCTAACAAAATGATTTTTATTATTTGACGCAATTAACTTTGATTTTTAATAATCTTTTAATTCGATAACTTTGATATCGCAAATATTTTGTAAATTATATATTGACAAAAATCTATTTCAATACGTTTAAACTTCGTAAAGACGTAAAGAATTTTAAAAGACCTTAACAAAACTAAATTTAGTTTTTCTAGAAGTTAAAAATAACTTTGAAACTATTCTTTTTTTGCCTTTTAATATCGTATTAAAGCTGAATTTTTCCAAGGTTCAAAAACTCATAAAAACGAGTTTTATTGTTTTTATTACGTAACGTAAGAAGCTTTTTTGAGCCTTTGTTAAATTTTAGAAACGCAATTTTGTAATTTCTAATTATTGCTTTAAGGGCATTAAAGATTTTGATTTTTAATAGCCTTTTTTTATAATTCAATAAATTTAAATTAAATTAAAATTTGACAAAAAAAATTGTTTAATACATGAAAACTTCGTAAAGAAGCTAAGAATTTTAAAAGACCTGAATAGAACAAAATTTTTTGTTAGAAGTTCAACACATCTTTAAAACAATCCTTTTAATATCGTATTTAAAACATAATTTGGATTTATTTGTTAGAGGTTAAAAACCCATTGAAGAGTTTATTTTATTGTTTTTTTTTATTACGTGACGCAAGAATTTTTGTTTTTACCATTGTTTAATTTTAGCAACGCAATTTTGTAATTTCTAATTATATTGCTTTAGGACGGAAAGATTTTCTTAATTCCTTTATGTCCTGAAATGTAAACGATTTTTTTTTTTTTAATCAAATTTAAAAAAATTATAAAACACTAGGATTATTGTATAATGTTAATACTTTGGAATATCTTTTGGTGATCTGCGATAAATCAACATCGTTTTGCTTTTAAATTTAAGCGATCTTATATAAAATTAAATTTAATTAATTTCTAAAACATTCATGAATTTTTCTATTAAAAAAAATATAGATGTAATATATGTTGAAGACGAAATTCAAATTTATTCAGTTATCAAGGGATAATTTTGTATTTGACACAGACGTAATTACGTAATGAAGTATCTTTCATGCTATAATATGCAATAAATTTTCTATGTACGCCCCGGTAGGCTAGTTGGTAGCGTGCTAGCTTATCAGTGTGGGGGTCGTGGGTTCGATTCCCACCAGAGGCACTGGTCTGTTTTCGCTACAACGCGCCGAAGGCCATAGTAGCTAGTGCTCGGTTAGGTTAATAGTATATAATTCGTAATTATATGATTTTTAATTAATAAAAAAAAAAAAATAAAATAATTTTCTATATTCTAAATATATTGTATTTAACGAATTTTTGTTTCAAATCAAATTTAGAAAATTTTTACGTTTTTAAAATTTTTACTATTTTCGGAATTTAATTATAACGTAATTTATGAAATCTACTTCTGTAACGCAAGTTTTACCATACGACGTAAATGTAGTTAAATATTGTTATCAAACATATTTTTAAAATTTGTACGCTTTAAAATTTAATCCTTTTAAAATTTCAATTTACAATGCCGGTCTATTTTATATATCAACATATAATTAAAATTTAAAGAATTTTAACGATTTTTTATTTTAAATCAAATTTAAACAATTTACAAAACATTTGTACGTTTTTGAAATTTGATGTGGCAGATATAAATAATTTAGATTAAAAAAAAAAAAAAAAAATTTGTGCGCCCGGAAGGCTAGTTTAGGTGGTAGCGTGCTGGCTGGTCGTGGGTTCGATTCCCACCAGAGGCACTGTTCTCTTTTCTCTACAAAGCGACGAAGGCCATAGTAGCTAGTGCTCGGTTAGGGTAATAGTATATAAACAGGTTACGTTTTCAATTGTTATTATAAAATTTAATTTTATAGCTTAAAAAGGTCTCACACATGTCATAAATCCATGTTTTATGTTTTCAAATTTTAACGATTTTTTAAATCAAAATTAAAAAATTTAGTAAACATATTGGTCCTTTTATAGAGGTTTTGTTTAAAATAAACACATATTTAATTGTATATTGAAAATAAATGTTACAATTTTTTTCTTAAATTTATCGCATAAAGTAGGTTATATAGAACATGTAATTTTATACAAAATAGAGGAAATGTTGAAATGTTCAAGATTTATATTTAAAAATATAGATTTTGAACATGGGGGATGAAAGGATGTAATTAATATTCGTTACGATTCGTTTTTTTTATTTTAATTCTGTCAGGATTACAGTTATTTTAGAATAATTGAATTCGTATTTTCAAAACTCGATTTTTTTGGAAATGTCATGACTTCTATTTGTATGTGATAAAAATGACTGATTTGGTTAAAAATCGGAATTTAAATCGTCAATATAAAATACAAAAAGAATTGAAATTACTTTTGATTGCTTTAATTGAATCAGGTTTATCGATTTATCTTTTTCAAATTAAAATTATTACGAAATATTTAAAATTGAATTTAAAATCGATAGAATTTCATCACATACCAGATTATCTACGGATGTATATTTCATTAATGTTTTCAAATATTAACGGTCTTTTGTTTTAAAATAAAATTTAAAGAACCTGTGAAACGTAAATTTTGATATTTTGCAGTATGGATGTTTCGCACAAATTCGATATTTCATTTATGTTTTCAAATTTTAACGATATTTTATTTAAAAATCAAATTTAAAAAACTTGTAAAACATAAATGATAAATGTTGATATTTTGGAGTAGAGATTTTTTGTCACAGTTTTCTAATGAGCAATTTTCGCAAATTTTTAATACTATTTCGCATTACTGTCCGTTGAGTGAACTCATTTTCATTTTTAAAACAACTTTTTGCTTTCCTTCATTAAAATAAGATCTAATTTTTATTTTATTTATATGATTTTCGCATTTATATTTCATTTTGATGTTTCGCCAATTAATATTCCGCTATTCTTTGAATTACTTTCAACGGGGTTTTCACCACTACATGTTTTAAGTAATTTTGTTTTTATTTCCTAATTTATATTTGGCCAATTTCATTATTAAATTTAGATAATTTACATTTCTTAGTTTTTCGCATTAATTTCGAACCTATTTTTAGCAATCTTACAATTGTTCGTCAATTTACGTTTCGCATTATTTAATTTTCAATATTATCGTTATTTTTCGCATTTGTTTCGAAGATAACTAACTCTGAAATGCTTTGTTTTAAATATTTTTTTAAAATTATTAAATTTTTTTCGCTATTTTTCAATTTGTAGCAATTTTCCAATTTGTCGCTATTTTCCAATTTGTCGCTATTTTCTGTCGCTGTATTCTGAAATATTTTAAATATTTTTTTAAAATTATTACATTTTTTTCGCTATTTTTCAATTTGTCGCTATTTTCCAATTTTACGCTATTTTCCAATTTGTCGCTATTTTCCAATTTGTCGCAATTTTTCAATTTGTCGCCATTTTTCAATTTGTCGCAATTTTTCAATTTGTCGCAATTTTTCAATTTGTCGCCATTTTTTAATTTGTCGCCATTTTTCAATTTGTCGCAATTTTTTTAATTTGTCGCAATTTTGTAAATTTGTCGCAATTTTTTTAATTTGTCGCAATTTTGTAAATTTGTCGCAATTTACATTCTAGAAAATTTCATCATTTTCTTTTTATATATCTCATTTGTCCGCCATTTTCATTCGGATTACTTCGCAACATTTGTTTAAAATGTTTCACCAATTGTTAGTCGTTTGTAATTCCGCTAAAACTAATTTAACATTTCTATTAAATGGCTTCTAGTTTCTAAATCAGAATTATTTATTTTGAAATTAAAATTTTTCGCATTTTTGTATTTTATAATTTTGTATAAATTCATTTACAATTGTACTTTACGACATATATCAAAACCATTTTTGATGTTTAGCCATATTTCGTATTTATGGTGTATTCGCCAATTTACTTTACGCCTATCTGCTCTTATGTTGTGTCGTTTAGAATTTCGCAATTTTTTCCATAAATATTCTAAGTCTATTCATAACTAATTTAATTTTCTTACGCATTTTAATAATGTCTAATGTTATAACAAGTTTTATTTACGTCATTTAAACTAATTCTAATTTCTAACTCTATTTAAGTCGCAAATTAAAACGATTAATTTCGCTATTATTTCGCAATTTTTGTATGAAGTAACTCAGTTTGCAAACCCTAATTTGAAATAATTCAACAATATTAGATTTTTCGTCTATTTAAACTATTAGTATTTGATTTTTCGCAATTGTACCAAGCATTTATTTCAATAAATAAATTCAGATTTTCGCTGATTAATCTTTTTCGCATTATTTTTAACTTTAACTCACAAAGACAAATATTAGGCAATTTATTTTATTTTTGTCAACTGACATTTCGCTATATTTCGCATATGTATATTGAATTGTTTTATAGTTTCCCTGTCATTTTTTCGTTCAATATTATTAAAAGTTTAGTTTTCAATTCGTTTAATTTAAACTTATATTTTACGCAATTTTTATTTTGCAATTATTTTCTTAGTTTTCATCGTTTTTTTTGTGTTTATTTCGCAAATATTTTTATTCAATATTGTCGGAATTTATGTTTTGTAATTTCGTAATACTTTATTTAACTAGCTTTATTTTCCTAAGAACTAATTACTTTCGACTATTTTAACCTAAACTTACCTACTTTAACATTCTAACCTAAAATTCTGAAAATTTTATATTTAACTACAACAATTGTATTGAAATAAAGCATGAACTGTGTAAATTCCTAGCCATAATTGTAAGATTTTCTAAATTGAAAATATAATTTTGATAAATACGATAATAACTTTCCTATCTAAATCTATTCTATTTTATGAAATAACTTGATATCTAGTCAATATTGAAAATTCGTAATAAACGTTTAAAAAAAATAATATAAAATTATGTCTTTACCTTGAATGTTTTTAAAACGAAATATGTTATAGAATATATAAAATAACCCTTATATCGTAACGTTAAACTTTTTATTTAAACGAAATATTGATATTATAAAAAAAGATGCTAAAATATTTTAAATTTTTATAGAAATTCGATACTTTTTAATAAAAAAAAACGTATGTTCTTTATAAAATTATATTTAAATATTCAAAATTGTGAATATTTTATACATTATTTTATATTGTATAAAACCCTTTTATAAGAATCTTAAAAATTTTAAATATTTTAAAAGCCTGACTTTTTATAAGTTCCTTGTAAACGAAAGTAGTACATTTTATTTAAGATTTTAAGAAAATAATTGGATAATTTTATAAATAATTTTAAATTATTTTAAAATTGAAAAAATACTTTAGTTTTTAAATAAAATCATTTTTAACTACGTAACCGATTATAATAAAAAAATCTTTCGTCTTTTGAATTTAAATAATTCATATTTATATTGTCTACCAGATAAAGACATAAATAAAGAAATATTCTAATGTCATAAAATCATTACCAGATAGACATGAGAAATATTTTAATATCATAAAATCATTACCAGATAAAGACATAAATAAACAAATATTTGAATATCATAAAATCATAAAATCATAAAATCATAAAATCATAAAATCATAAAATCATAAAATCATAAAATCATAAAATCATAAAATCATAAAATCATAAAATCATAAAATCATAAAATCATAAAATCATAAAATCATAAAATCATAAATCATAAAATCATAAAATCATAAAATCATAAAATCATAAAATCATAAAATCATAAAATCATAAAATCATAAAATCATAAAATCATAAAATCATAAAATCATAAAATCATAAAATCATAAAATCATAAAAATCATAAAATTATAAAATTATAAAATCATAAAATCATAAAATCATTACCAGATAAAGACATAAATAAAGAAAAATTTTAATACATAAAATAACTTAAATTTTTTTTAATAATTGAAAAGTTTGAAAATATTTGGTTTCTAATTTTAAAATAAATTTTGTTTCCTATAAAAATAATACTAAATTTTATGTTTGTTTTCCGCATTAACTAATTTAATTTTCGCTAAAGCTATAAAAAAAAAGTTTACTAATAACAATTTTGGCGTCGATTTCTAATTTCTTTTCTATAAAACGCTCAATTTTTTTTCTATTTCCGTAATATTTTAGTTTTTCATCATTTATTTTCGTAATATTTTAGTTTTTCATCATTTATTTTCGTTAATAGTTTTTTTAATCGCTCGCTTGATTTTTTTATTTTTAATTTATTTTTTCGCATTAAGAATTTATTTTCCGCTAAAACTGTAAAAAAATTTTTTTTAATCGAAATTAAGTCGGTTCTTAGTCGTTTCGTTTCTTATTCGAATTATTTTGTAATTAACTTTCTAATTTAATAATGTTTTTTTTTTTTACTCTTAGGCCTTTTTTCATTTTGTTTTTTTTTTTTCGAATTCAATAATCTTTATTTTCGCTAAAACTGTACGAAGTTTTTATAATACCAATGTCGAGGCGATTCTTATTTCGTTTGTTTTTAACCGTTAACTAATTTATTTTGTGCCAAAAACTGTTTGTTAATACAAATTTTGGTGAAGATTCTTAAGTTTTTCTATAAAACACTCATTTTAGTTTTTTTTCTATTTTCGATTTATTTTTTATTTGTTGCCGCAAGTCGTTATTAGTTTTAATATTTCACCTTATATTTTTATTTTGTGTTTTTTTTCGCATTTAAAACTGTAAAAAAAAAAAAAAAAAATTTAAGACCTGAGGTAATTCGATTCTTAATCGTTCGTAAATTTTTTTAAAATATTTTTTTTATTAGCCTTATTTTTTTATTTTGTTTGTTTTTTCGCATTTATAATCTTTTTTCGCTAAAAAGTAGTTTTTTGGTTATTTTATTAAATCGATTTTTTAATTTATTAGTTTTTTTTCACAGATTTCTAATTTAATAATGTTTTGCAATAATTTTTTTTAATTTCATTCGCAATTCTTTTTATTATTTTGCTTATCGTTAACTCAAATTCTTTTATAACTCTAGTTTTTCATAACGCTAGTTTTTCAACTATTTGTCAATCTCTGGTAAGTAATAAATTTCACTTTTGAGTAAAAAATTTATATTTTAATTAAATTGAAAATTATTGTAACGATTCCTGTTCTCACTTTCACCATTCACCTCAATTTTCAACCTTTATTTTCTTTCGTGTACCAAATATTCTGGCAGGTGATGAAAACCGATCGGTTTTGAATTCAATTTGTTTGGCTAAAAATTAAATTTTAAAAGCGACTAAGTCTAGGAGGATTAAAATTATTTGCAATTGCTTTAATTGAATCGGAAAGGAACATCGATTTACATATTTTAATCTTTTTTTTTTTTAATTTATAAAATATATATTCAGGATTGAAGCTTCAAAAACGACCGTTTTTCATAATGTCATCGCAATAAACACTTATTGAAAATCCACAATGAAAAATACTCAAAAATTATTATCGCGAAAAACTGAGTTTTGAAAATTGTGGTGAATAGTGAAGGTTGAGAACCAGAATAGCAACAAATATAAAATATGTTATTCTTTATCTTAAGTAATTAATAAGAAAAAACATTTATAATTTAAAAATAGTGAAACATATTACATAGCCGAGATATAGAATTTTTCTGTTTTGAATTTTATAAAAGGGCCTGTTTATGTTAAACAATTCGTAATTTTGTGGTTAAATTCCATTTTTTATTTTAATTTAAAATTTTGTCTAACAAGTAAAATTATAAAATTTAAGTTTGGTTTAGAGACAATTATATAGACAATTTAACTTGTTTTAAAAATTGGAGAGTAAATTATACGTTATCTATCGTTTTACATAAAGGGGCTCTTAAAGTTTTTTAATTAAATATACTCCTAGATGTATTTAAGATTTTTTTCAGATTTTTTTTTGTATCATTTCCCTAATCGTTGTTAAAATTTAAAAAATACTGGCTTGTGATAATAAGCAATCGATTTTGATTTCGATCAATTTGGTTAAAAAATTAAAACTTTAAAAAGTGAATAACAAAGATCGAAATTATTTTTTATCGCTCGTTTTTTTTTTTGGACTAACTGTGACTGACTGTAATAGCTTCAGTTTAAGTTTTTTTTAAATAAATTTAAATCCTTTTTAAATTAAACATCCGCAAATAAAATTTCAAAAATTTCCTCACATACGAGATAAATTATGTTTAATTTGAAGTTTAGTTTTTTTTATAGAAATAACTTACTGATTTTTATTATGTATTTAAATTGTAATTATAAAAACTACGATAATTTTGTCCGCTGTTTGGAATTTTATTTCTTTAAATTTATTTCGTGTTCATTTTGAATCGCTTCTTTCGTTTATATTTGTATGTTGGCAACGCAGGCGTGTTTTTTTTTCATTTCTTTTGCCAATAACTATTCTTTTCTGTTCTATTTTATAATGCTTTTAAATTTAATTAAACTCTTGTTTTATATGAAACTGATTTATTATCATCGTAATTCATCATAAATCATCATAAATTTACCGATAAAATCTCCATAAATGTTTTTTTTTTTGGAATAGTTAATAATGTTTCCCAAACTTAATATTAATAATAACTAAAAATTCCGTAAAAAAAGAAATTGTTTAAACTATTCTATTTTTTGAATTTTCAATTGGTTATTCTATTTTTTTTTTTTTTTCATTTTATATTGTAGATGGCAACGCAATACATTTTTTTTTGTATGCGTTTTCATTATAGTTTTTTCAAAATATTCTCAATTTTTCCGCTTTTTTGCTCTTTTTAATCTTGTATTTAAATTGTAATTATAAAAACTACAATAATTTGTCTGCTGTTTGGAATTTTATTTCTTTAAATTTATTTCGTTTTCATTTTGAATCTCTTTTTTCGTTTATATTTGTATGTTGGCAACGCAACGTGTTTTTTTTATCATTTCTTTTGTCAATAAAAATCATTATTTCTTTAATATTCTTTTCTTATTCTATTTTATAATGACGCTTTTAAATTTTAATTAAACTCTCGTTATGAAACCGCTTTATTATCTTCGTAATTATGCTTCTTAAATTTACCGATAAAATCTCAATAAATGGTTTCTTTGAATTTGTTAGCAATGTTTCCAAAATGTTGTATTTCAGGTTTGATAATTTGAATGTTTTAAATATGTATTCTAATTTCCAAAATTCTCTGATTTAAGTATAAAATGTTAAGTAAATTTCCAATAACTAAAAATTCCGTAAAAAAATAAATTGTTTAAACTATTCTATTTTTGAATTTTCAATTGGTTATTCTATTTTTTTATATTGTAGATGGCAACGCAATAAATTTTTTTAGTATTACATATCGTCGTATGAATATTGGTGAGACCTAAGGCCATTTCTAGCAAAATTGAGTTAGGAATTGATTATATATGATTGATGTGTCCTCTTTCTAAATCTTTAATCAGGGGGGTTATTACGTAATTCGATTCGAAAAGTAAAACCTTTCGAAACGAATTTCCGTTTCGAAAGTAAAATTGTATTATCTAATTCGTTCGAATGTTTCACAGAGTTGTATTGTGTAAAAAGGGTAAATACAAGTGATGCCAAATTTTTATCGGTTAATACATAACTTGGCAGCATGTCTTATAATGTCAACACTGTGCTTAAATGTCAAAATTTGAAAACAAATATTTAAAGAAAACTTTATTAAAGAAAATATTTATTTAAAAAGTCGAAGCTTAAATGGATTGTGTTTTATTGTGGAAAGAAGATAGTGATGAAGAAAATGATAATATTCCGGAAAGAGTTCAAAAGAAACTTATAAGAGATTTGTCAGATATAATGAATCTTAATGAGACAAAGTAAGAAAAATTTAAAATTTTACCTTTAAGATTAAATATATTCCTAATAATATCTTTTTAGTTTCATAAAAAACCTTAGGCTTAGTAAAAATGTTTTTACCTAAGTCTTGAGTTGTGTAAAAAATGAATTTAAACCAGCAGAAAAGGTCAACTGCCATCTCACCTATATTAAAATTAGCTGCCACACTTAAATTTTTGGCGCAAGGTGAATATCAGCATCAAAATGGCCAAGACCGCATATTAGGATTTTCTCAAGCATCAATTTCTGCGTGTTTGTCTGACTTTTGCGATGTTATTGAAAGAGTTCTTGGTCCATATTGTATTTGAAATGACAGAGGATAGGAAGAGAGAAGCTAAGAGATACTTTTTTGAAAAATGTGGAATACCTGGAGTAATTGGAGCAGTAGATGGTACGCATATTCAATTAATCAGACCTATAAGGGATGAGCAATTATATTTCAAAGGGAACAAAATTTACTCGGCCCACCTCCAGTCCCTAAAATACTATTTCGGTTTTCCCGGCATTTTACCTTTATGTGGTGTTTATAATCTGCCCACACCTATAAACATATGTAAATTTGAATAATACCAATCTATAAACCGACAATTGATAAATTGAAAACGTACTTTTTTCCATTTTGTAATATCATGAGTCGGACGGCCAGCTGCATCCAAATCCAATCTTGTCCACAAGTCTTTGGACTTGCTTCTAGCATTCGCTACATTTAGGTGACCTTTAGCAAAATCGGGATGTTTAATCATAATCTCATATTGTCATTGCTTAGTATTGCTTTTTTTATGTGATCCACTCCTTCAAAGATTCAACATCGTGAAAAAAAAACAATGTTTAGTGTAAAAACATAAAACATTTGATGTTTTTTATTTTTACTTATTTATTTAACACTTTTTCTTATATTTTGTATAACAATACTTACATTTTAAATTTTTTTTTCTTTTTTCGACAACAAATTAGCTCTCGAATAAAATACGAATGTATTAACGTTTGTGAAGTTCGCTTTCGTATTACATAATTGCATTTACGAAAGGATAATTTTTGTTTTTCGAAAGGGGGATAAAAAACGGCCGTTCGAAAAAAAGTTTCCGTACGTTCGTAAATACATTTTCGAAAATCGTACTACAAAATACAATTCATACGAATTTACACATTTTTTCTTTCGAATCGAATTACATGATAACCCCCCAGTTTTTATATACCTCGTATTAATTAGGAGATATCCAGCCCCATATGTGCTGCGTATCCCTATTTTACAAATTTCTTAACATTGGTATTGTGTATTGACCACTTTTTGGCCAATGAGTCAAACTTTCTATAGAAAAATAAAAACATTATTCGTCAATCTTGGTTTGACACATTTGAAATAAGCAACGCATATAAAAAAATAAAAAAAAAAGTTCAAGCATTGGTTTGCACACTATGACAACCTAGTTTTATAAGGGCTAAAAGAAAAAAAAAACTTTTGACCTACTTGAAAGAAAAACAATAAAATTGTGATAAAAACGGCTTATAGGCCGGCCATATAATAAACAAATCGTTTTTTAAAAAATTGTTAATAACTCTGGATACTCAGTGCAAAAAGGCGTAAAAATTAACAATATTGTTTATAATAAATGCAGCTATAGATATAGCAAACAAAAAAAGAAAACCTATCTTGTGGAAATTTGTTGTAAACTTTCTCTATCGTTTTACTCGCAAAAATGTTTTTGGTCGGTGCGGCTCTCCAATAATCAATCGACGATATTTCCAAATATTCTCAATTTTTCCGCTTTTTTGCTCTTTTTGATCTTGCTACCGTTAGAAGCAGGTATATGCTTTTATTTTATTTAAAAAAAAACGCTTTCTTCAGTTTTTTGAGCTTTTAGTTGCTTTTGTAAAGATTTTTGCGACTTAAAATTATGTTAATAAAACAACAGTCTTTCTTTTTGGTTCTTTTTTAAAACGGGGGATTTTTCAAAGTTTTTAACTTTAAATACATTGGATTTTGATTTCTTTGCTGTCTATGATAATGACTGTGAAGGATATAAAGCTGAATTAACATGGATTTCAAGGGTATCCAGTATACACAAGATTTCTCGATCATAGCGTAGGGTATAATATAATGCACGAAATAGATGTCGAAATCTTGTTTCAACTGGATAAGCTCATAAATTCGATTTTGAAGTGCTTGAAATGATAGCGCTATGCCGCAAATATTAAGATATTTTGATTAATTTTTGGCCCAATAACAAAAACCAATTAATTTTGGCTAAAATCTGTCAATGTTTAGACCTAGTGACCCTTTAGGGGACCCAAAGTAAAATCTCTTTATGCTACTTATCTGCCCTTTGCAAGATTCAAATATTAAGAAATTTGATAAAAAAAAAAAAATTCCGCACACCGACCTATCTATGATAACGCAATATCGCTCGTTAAAATATATTTTTCGATTTTCAATTTTGTTGCTTTGCCTCTTGGTTTACTGCAGCATTTCAATGTTGCCAACTTATTATTTACGCAAAATCGCAAACTAAAAATACCGTTGAGTGTGTTTTTGACGCATACATGAAATTTCATTAACATATTTTTATTTTATGCCCATAAAAAAAAAAAGTACTGAACGCAATTTTAAACTTCATTTAATTTTCATTAATCGTTACATTTTATAAATTTTATTGCATTTTTGTACACACTTATTTGATGTTATTTTATCAACCTTTTTTTAAATACTTTAAACGATTTCCTTCTTGTTATTCCCATTTAAAAATGCATTCCAAATATAAAACTATATTTGCATTTAATTTTTACCAGTGCGCCCCGGTAGGCTAGTTTGTAGCGTGCTGGCTTATCAGTGCGGGGGTCGTGGGTTCGATTCCCACCAGAGGCACTGGTCTGTTTTCACTACAGCGCGCCGAAGGCCATAGTAGCTAGTGCTCGGTTAGGGTAATAGTATATAATTTGTAATTATATGATTATTAATTAATAAAAAAAAAAAAAAATTTTTACCAATTTCATAAAATTTCAGCGCATTAAAATATTTTGTATACCCATTTTATTTTTTAATATCGCATTTATTTAGCGTTTCCTTTTGATTATTTTCATATCATTATTTACTAAATTTCCATTTTTCAAATGTTGAATATTTTCCCCATCGTTCAATATTTCCCCCATTACGTTTGTTTTTAAATATTTTTTTCTTTATATTTTCGCATTTGTTTAATATTTCTCATATTTTTCGCACTTTTTATATGTTTCTTTTTTTTATTGTTTTTTTTTAAATATTTCTACATTTCTTTAGTACCTATTTTCCTTAATTTTTTTTCGAATTTTGTATACATTTTTCGTTCGTTACGCATATTTGGATGTTCGCATTTTTTAAAATACTTTTTTTTTATTTAATTTTTAACGCTGTATGCTTAATGTTTCTTTTTGGCAATCGCTTTTTTATGTTTTTATTTGTAATTTTTAATATTTAAAATAAATTTTATAAAAAATTATAGATGTTTTAAGCTTTGTATATTAATTATTTCGTTTACCCGTTTTTTTTTTTTTATATAATTATAAATTTTTAAAAAAAAATATGTAGTCTACTCACTTTGTTTATATATATTTTTTATAATAATCGCTGTAATTAGAAAGAGGTTTTTGATTTGCTGCTTATGGTATTAAAACATAAGTTAAGCAATATTTTTTTTTTAAGAAAAAACGTTTTCAAGGTGGTATAGAAAAAATTTATTTAAAATAATCTTTTGTTTTTATTTTGTTCAAATTTTTTTTTTATCTTGTTCAATTTCTTTTTTTTTAAGTATATAATTTTTTTTTTCAATTTTAAAGAGAAAAACAAAATAAAAATTTTGTTTTTCTAATTTTATGTAAAAGAAATGAAAAGTTGTGGTAGTAATGCTTAAAAATTAAGAAAATAAAAGCTTAGATAGATGATGTTTTGTGGGTTAAAAAAACTTGTAATGATTTAAAAAAAAACCTTACAACTTAAAGAGAAATGGTAGTTGATTTAAGCGTTTTTTTGGTTGTTTTTTTAAAAAGAGGGTTTTTAAGTGCTTTTAAACACTGGCCCTTATTTTTTTTATTAAAAAAACATACGCTATTGTTTTCGATTTATTATCATTATTTTAAAAAAGATGATGTTTTCATAATTTAAAACCATTTTTGGGCGCTTTTTTGCTATTTTAATTGGCCGTTGTGGTTTTTTATGGTCTAGGAAGGAGGAGTCTTCTTTCGTAACGTTTTTTTATCATCATCGTATGATTTGACTGACGGAACTCATTCATTCATATACTGCCTGCCTGATTCTCTGATAACATTTTGTGCCGACCTGCCTGTCTGTCTGTCTGCTCGTTCTGTTTTTTTTTTTTTATCTTTTACATTTTTTAA
Source organism: Delia radicum (assembly GCA_021234595.1). Classification (NCBI taxonomy): domain Eukaryota; kingdom Metazoa; phylum Arthropoda; class Insecta; order Diptera; family Anthomyiidae; genus Delia; species Delia radicum. The sequence continues at coordinate 309,633,167 of CM037851.1, read as the reverse complement.
GCATTCATTTAGATGAATTTGTCTTATTTAAAGGTTTCGCTTTTTTTTATAACGTTTTCTTAAGAGAAAATGTTTCGGTATAGCTTGGTTTTTCTGTTGTTTTTTTTTTAAGTTTAAACCTTTTTCTATATGATTCAGTTAAGATCATATTGGTTAGTTGCTGTTTTATTTATATAATTTTCGTTTCTATTATATTTTGTTGTACGATTTTTAAAACGAGAGACGACTGACTTTAGCAAAATCTTTTAATGTATTTTTTCGAGAAAAGGCCGCCCATACACTCACACAATTTGCTAAATGGTTTAAAAAAAAGAAAGTTTTTTGTAAGTTTATAAAAAAAAATAAAGAATATTTCTTAAAAAGAATAGTTTATATAAAATTAAGGAGCTTAAAATTATGCTTATTATATATAAAAAAAAAAAGACAGGTCGGTAACTCTGTTTTATAAAAATATGTAAAGATGGTAACTCTGTTAATAACAGTGAAATACAATAACATGTGGCAATGACGATATATATATATAACAGTATCTATAAAAAAAAAAATGTGTATTTATTGACAAAAGAAACTGTAAGTTTACAGTTTTGATAACAGAGAATAACAAATTAAAAGTGTTTACAATTAAGGCCAAAAGACAACAACTAAAGTGAAAGAGGCGATGAATTAAAATAGCAGCACTGGCTAGTAGCTACTTTTTTACGTTTGTTTTATACACATTTTTTTGTATTTTGTACATGTGTAAAATAGTAAAAAATGGATGTGTTTTCAGATTTTTTTCAAGTTTGTCCTTTTCTTTGTTAACAGAAAAAAAATACACTAGAGAACATAAAAATGTTGTTAAAATTATGGCAACTCGATGTCAATCAAATTTGAGTCTATCTTATTGCTTTCTCATATAAAGAGAGTAATGCATTTTTAGTTAGAAATAAAATTGAGTCTATTCTGACCAAATTTTGGTCAGCAGCCAGGCAATTTTTGAGTTGCACAGAAAAGGTTTTTTCGCTAGTACTTTTAACTTTTATTGCGTTTCTTCTTTAAACAAGTTTGTATAAGTTTAATGTACGTATAGTTTTTATTATAGAGAAAATAACAAGGAACGATAAAATAACATGATGTTAAATAGCAACGACAAAATCAAGATTTTAGAACACTTTATCCTACGATATACCATGGAAAATTGGTTTTAGATTTTGTACAAACCAGACAAAAAAAATTTTTCAATTTTTACACACGTCATCAAAATTTGTTTGTATGTATAAAATTTGTCAAGCCAATTTGTTTTTACAGGGAAAGAAATTCCTTTGGGTTATATATATATCTGAATTTTACAAAGGTAAAAGAAAAAAAATCTTAAACCGACAAAAATTATACTTTTTTTTAATCGATTAATATATTTGATGTAAATAAAAAAAAAACAAAAAAAAAATAGAAAATTTGATGGCACAAAATTTTATCAAAAAAGTAAGTTATTTTGTTTTGTTATTCCTATTTTTTTCTGGCAAAAATAAATGATTTTTTTTGAATTAAATTTTTTTTTCAAAAATATTTTTTTTTATTTAGATTTTTTTTTAAGCTACTATATTCTTTTTTTTTTTTTTTTAATTTATGGCATTTAAAAATCCCAATTCCGGATTCCTCACATTGCTGTGTTTGATATAGTTTTTTTCAAATCCATTTTATAAAAAAAAATACTTAGTTTTGATCAAAAAAAAAAAAATAAAATAGAATTTTTAAAAAATATGTCAAAAAATAATCTTTATTTTTGCCCAAAAAAAAATAGTCAAAAAAAAATATTCAGAAGTCGGAATTTAAAAAGCTGATTATTTTATGAAAGATATCCTTCTACACAAGGTGCAATGTGGTATACCTGAATGAGTTCTCCTTCGACATTTATCTCTATACTTTTCTTGTTTCAAAATTTAAAAATAACTGTTATTTTCGGCCCCTAATTACAAATTCATTTCTGAGGGTACACGCAGAAAAAACTGGGGTAATATTATCGAAGAGCTTAGTAATTATACAACTACATAAGTTTCATGCAAGTTTTACAAAGTTGTAGTAAAATATTTACAAATTTCTGTAATTTCTAAAAAAAAAAAATCATATATTTTACAAATTTGTAAAACTAACTTGAAACTGATGTAGTTGTATAATTACTAAACACTTCGATAATGTTCCCCATGTTTTCTTCTGCGTGAAGGAAAAGTTCTTTGTAGAGCAATATTTTCTGAATGTTGTTATAGATAGAATAATTTTTTTTCCCAGCCAGCAAAACTTGAGATACATTTTATTCTTGAGCCGAAAATAAATCAAATAATAAAGCATATACATACATATATTTGAAATTTAAAAATGTTATTGTCAAAACTTACTCATTACGCAAATATGAACCTTCTAAAAGAATCTTAAAACACAAAAATGTTTCGGAATTTATACAGATCAGAAATGATATTGAATTTGAACATTTTGTCACCACTTCGAAAAAAGGATCTAACATAAGATTAAATTTTGCGTCTAGATGATAATTTAAATTTTTTTTTTTTTTGAATAATTTTTGAATGAAATAAAAAAAAAGAAGGCACTTTTGGATAAACTACTTCCGTAACAAAAATAAAACGATTCATTTTAATTACATATTTTGAGCACATTTATGACTAATTTTTGAGCTCGTTTGCTAGCAGGATTATTTACAAAATAAAAAAAAAAAAAAATTGGTACCGTGATTTGTGTAGTTTGTACAAAATCTAAAATCAAATTTTCCATCCCTGGGATAAATGTATAATAAGTGTAGTTTGATAGAGGGTAACAAAGGGGAACAGCCATAGTATAGAGAAAAGCAAACGAGTTCCGGTTTGGGTATATAACAGTTTAAATTTCTGTAAGTATACCGTTTTTAGTATAGAGAATTTACAATTGAGGAGAGACAGACTATTACAGTTTAACAACACTGAATTTGCTTTGCATGCGCGGAAATCAGGGGAAGATAGCGTCACATGTTCTAGAATATTTCAGAAGGGGAAAGTATATATGCAACGGCTTTAGGAATACTCTGGTAATTTTTGTATACAATACTGCGTCACATATTCTAGAATGCTTTACAAGCTGAAAAAGTACAATACAGTTTACAGATTTGCAATGGCTTTAGGAAATTAATAATCTGGTAATTTTTTATAGTCAACCAAAAATTTTAGATACACTCACAAAAACGAAATCAATTTTAGGGGGAATTTGCAATTAGAATATTAAAATTTTTCGAAGAATATATATAAACTGTTGTCAATTGGCAAGATTTATTTGAAAATTATAGATTACAATGTTATTTTTAAGAGAAAATCTACTGATAATGGAACAAGAAAGTGTTTCCTTTTTCATAACTATTTTTCAATTAAAGAGTTAATTATATGCAAAGAATATTTCAGTATGTTGTAGAATTTCAGACAGTTTCACACAAACAATAATAAAATATTGGTATTTTAGGGCAATTTAGTAAAAGTTGTTTAATTTCATCATTTAACGACATATGTATATTGTTTAATCATGAAATACAATAAATCACCATGAAAAAAAATTGGAATTAATTTTAGTTTGAAAGTATAACAGAATTAATTTCCCCTTGTACTTTTATAATAGTAGTTTCCAACACATTTATGTGTAAAAATGAGATAGTTATATATGCATTATAACAGTTAAAGAAAAAAACGTTCAAGTATACACAAAAATCATGAAGCAGAAAAATTACTCATGTTCGTAAAAAAAAAAAAAAAATCAATTTTTTCAAGGAAAAAAATTTAATTGCGCAGTTAAATTCTTAAAAATTATGAAATACACTAAGTTTTTTGTTAATAAAATACGTAATTAAAAAAAAAAAAATCTTAATATAATAAAAATGCTTACGCGTTTTCTAGCAAGGAAAATTTACCTAGTATCGAGGCGATGTGATTTTTCGTAATACAGCGCTTCTGAGGAAAATCTATACTAGCCAACACCTCTGGGAAGAAAACTCGACACATTCCTTACTGCCACTTTCAAAAATTCTTCAGACAGACTTGCATCCCAAATCGCATTCGTACGCCTACACGGTATTTTTCTAAGCAATCTTATTCTTCCGTTTCTGATATCGGAAAAAATCTGGCCAAACGCTTAGTTGTCCACACCTCTGGGAGATTTTTCTAGCAAAAATTTTATTTCAATTTTACAATGCACTTTTGCATCGCTTATCCTCCTCCACTATTTCGGCCTACTTGCAGAGCAAAAATACTCATCTTGCAATAATTTAATAACGCAAAGCCATATTATATTATTTTCTATATATGGACAAAATTATACTTTTACTAAAAAACACTTTAAATATTTTTCACTTTTATTTCACAAGTTTGTTTTAAGAGACACACACTAGTTAACTTTCAATTTACGTATGAATTTGTTCATGCACTAGCAGCTCTATTTATACCCGTGGGCGTACGTGTCTACTAACACATCAATAGAAATTTCAGGAAATTTCCATTCCACCCTGCTCTCGCTTTATCGATTTTTGCTAGTGTCAGATGTTTTTTACTCTTTTGTTTGACTAGTTCAAGATATATTTATATAGTAGTCTTACTAGAACAACAACTACAACAAACAACTACAAGCAATAATACAAAACAACATGGTTTTGACATTTCAAAATATATCAAGATACAGTCTTTGTACTGTCAAAACCATGTAAGAAATGTCAAAACCAGGTAAGAGAAGAAGAAACAGCTGGGCTACTAAGACTACCTATATAAATATATCTTGGACTAGTTGACTTTGTTTGGTTTAACTGTTATACATGTAGTTATTATGTTGGTGCTGCCATAAAATTTCGATTTTGGTAAAGTGCTTTTGTTTTCTAAAATGCCACTCCTTGTTTATTTTGAATATATTTTTTTTTTGTAAAATAATAAAATTAATGTTGAATTATATGTTAATTTTTAAAATTTTTTTTGTAAAATAATTAAATTAATGTTGAATTATTTGTTAACTAGGGGTGAGTCACATGTTGACTGTCAAAGTATTGTAAATTGTATTTTTAAATGATATAAAAAATCCCCATACTGGGACATAATAGATATGAATGGACAGGAATTTATATTGATAAAAACCCCACCTATGTAATTCATAGCCATTTCGATTCTGACTTTCACCATTCACTCAGTTTTTGCACCTCATTTTATTACAAAATTATAAATTTTGTATTGTTCAATCGTCTTTGCAATCAGCTAATATTAAAAACCCGAAAAAAACCGGGGAAATAATGAGATTCACAAAATGAGGTGAATGGTGAAAGTAAAATAGAAACCGAAAACATATAAACTTTACACTGTTTCTTAATTCATAACTCTGGCAGCACAATTTTAAGTTTGTTATACTTCACACACAGTGCTGCCAGATTTGTTGGGCATGAAATCGTCGAATTAAAAAAAAAATCGTCAAATACATCAACATGTTTTTAAAAATCCTGGAAAAAATTGTCAAATGTTGAGTTTACTTACCCTCGAAATCTAGTTAAAACAAGGTTTTGAATCTAGTTCCTATATCATTATTACACGAAAAAAAGGTATAATAATACCAAGTTAAGTAGGAGCATTTCAGCTAATAACTATTTTCAGTTAAGTTTATCAATCAACTTAGAAAAAAAAAATTTGTATAAACTTATCATTTAACCACAAAAACTTGGTAATTCTTTCTCTCTCTCTCTCTTATTCATGCCATTAAGCAGTAAA